>OY757940.1:62990427-63222927 GCA_963585895.1 Sepioteuthis lessoniana
TGTGTGTGTGTGTGTGAGTGTGTGTGTGTGTGTGTGTGTGTGTGCGCGCGCGCGCTCACTTTCATACATGCACTCATGTACGTAGTTATTCCATATACTTTCGGTGATGTTGTATTGTTTTTTTATCCTTTCTTTCTCACCCCCCTCTCTCTCTCTCTCTCTTCTCTCTGTGCACACAGACGTACACATGGCTGTGTACCCGAGCATAAATACTCATAAGTGTTTCATCAAGGATATTGAGAGTCTTTAATGTGTATGAGAAGGTATTTGGCTATGTATATAGATATATCTTAGGATAAGTCCCTGTGTGCATGTCCATGCTTGTATATGTAGTTTGCTCTGGTTGATGTTGTATTCATCAATGCAATTTTTAAAAACTTATTTAGTGTAATGAGTGGTCATCAGTCTGATGTATTGGCATCATCTTAAAGTCTTTGTAGCTGCATTCATAAAGGTGTTTTGTAACATACCAAACAAAATCTAAAACCTAAAATAATCAATCTATCAACAAGCAAATTAGGCACAAATCAGATTCATTTATAAAATCGAGGTTTAAAACTTTGCACCGACCCAAAACGTTATCCAGTAGAATTAAAACAAGAGCGCAGAGAATTAGAGCAAAACTATTAATTAATAGAGGAATTCCGTAACAAAGAAAATACAGACCTCTTCTTGATAAAAAAAGTAGATCAAAATTCTTCCAGGATAAATAATATAACAGGGTATTTAACAAATCTTCGAATTTTTTTGGAATTGTAACTTAAAAGAAACACTATTGGCCTAATGAGTAGAGTGTTCACCAATGGTCCAAGAGACCGGTGTTCAATCCCAGGTCAAGTCATACCTCAGACTAAAAAATTGTACTTGAAACCACCTGTACTTGAACCAATTGTACTAAAAAATTGAAAAAATTGAACCAATTGTACTAAAAAATTGAACCAATTGTACTAAAAAATTGAACCAATTGTACTAAAAAATTGAACCAATTGTACTAAAAAATTGTACTTGAAACCACCTGTACTTGAACCAATTGTACTAAAAAATTGAAAAAATTGAACCAATTGTACTAAAAAATTGAACCAATTGTACTAAAAAATTGAACCAATTGTACTAAAAAATTGAACCAATTGTACTAAAAAATTGTACTTGAAACCACCTGTACTTGAACCAATTGTACTAAAAAATTGAAAAAATTGAACCAATTGTACTAAAAAATTGAACCAATTGTACTAAAAAATTGAACCAATTGTACTAAAAAATTGAACCAATTGTACTAAAAAATTGTACTTGAAACCACCTGTACTTGAACCAATTGCACTAAAAAATTGAAAAAATTGAACCAATTGTACTAAAAAATTGAACCAATTGTACTAAAAAATTGTACTTGAAACCACCTGTACTTGAACCAATTGTACTAAAAAATTGAAAAAATTGAACCAATTGTACTAAAAAATTGAACCAATTGTACTAAAAAATTGAACCAATTGTACTAAAAAATTGAACCAATTGTACTAAAAAATTGTACTTGAAACCACCTGTACTTGAACCAATTGTACTTGAAACACTCAGGATTATAAGGTAAATTTCAAAAGTAAAGTGGAGCAATCCAAGGGATGGAGAAGCGCCCTCCCCTACACCTCTATTTGGTAGCTATTGAAAAGGGAGCCTTTGGATTACTCTCGACTAAGGACAAGCTTTACTTATTTTTTACACATAACAACCTCTCGACCAAGCAAGGACATACGTAAAAAGTGTATAGGAAAACAACCACATGATTATGAAAGAAGCAGACAAGGGAAGTGCAGTAATCATTTTAAATAAAATATATTACAGAATAAAGATATAGGAAATACTAATTAATAAAACCAACAATAAATGAATTCATACGAACATATGCCATGATATCATATTAAAAATTACAAAATTCTGCACAATACGCAATGAAACATTAATCTAAAAATGAAAAGGACTTCCTAAGTTCTTTCCAAAAACGAATAATTGTTACGGACTACCAAAATTTCACAAGTCAAAAAGAGCAAAAGTATCTGTAGAAACACAAAAATTGAAATATAAAGAAACCCGAGTGAGATCAAATTTAGACTTAAGGTATCAGGCTCATCATGCCCCACTTGGCAAAATATTAGATATCCTACGACAACCATTTCTATATCAATTAAAAAGCTACTTTAGAAATGATATTAACTTTTAATTATAACTATAAAATAAAACTTGTTACTTAAAACTATATTGTTATGTCTAAATTATTGGCATTATTTATTGATACTTGCAGTTATTAGTGTTTACAATTGATTGTTGTCATTAGTTACTTGAAATCAGCGAATGAATTGATAAAATACTAACTTCGACATTAAATAACAAAAAAAAAAATGATATGCCGTAAAACCAGCAACCAACCAACCAACCAACCAACCAGTCTTGTATTCGAAAAAAAAAAGAAGCTGTGTGAACATTTGCATACATCAAATAGCATATCATGGATATTTGTGTTCAATGATCGTTAAAACCAAATCTACGAAACACAGGCAGATGTCCACTTCCTCAGATAAAACCTCTTAAAACCCACATTTCTGACAAGTTGAATTAACGTTCCCATTTCAAGGAAGACATTTGTCAGATCAGTTGCAAGTGATATGGAATGATACAAAACTAACTACATTAGATTAATGTCGATTTTCTTTCACTATAGATTGACAGTTTCCCGAAGAGGGTTTTTTAAATAATTCAGTTCTGATAAAAAAAAAAAAAATGAATAAATAGATAAATGAAATGGAGGCCTGCTTAGCGAAACGGTTATTCTCCTCACAAATGGAATGGGTGACTTGAGTTCTAATCTTGTACGTTGCTGATTGCTTTTCACTTTGCGCTACGGCCCATTCGGCAGAGGCTGTAGAATACACCGACAGCATCTCTGCATGGGGGTGAAACCCACCAACGAGTGTCCTTTTTAGGACGTAAATAATCTGATGGTGAGGCTCCAGTAATGCTTGAGCTTTGGGGAATGCTGAGTTCTCCTCTTTGCCATCGCTATCAAGTCCACTATATCTCAGAGTGGTAGCACCTGAATAGGTTATATCTATGGGTCAAATAGAACTAAACGATGTGATTTATGCTAAACCGTATTGTTTAGACAGAACTATTTTGACATTTAAACTGCGTACTAACGTCAAACTGAATTGGTCGAAATAAAACTGTTTATATGTATAAAAATGGATCGGCTTTAAATAACCTGCAATGTTTGATATGCCATAAAACCAAACCAAACGACTTTGCGCTAATACCCATGGGAAAGTGATAGATATTTTCTCTTCCTAGTTATGCATAAACAGTAGCGAAGACTAGGCGCTTTATCCTTGATTAGGATGTAGGAGAAGAAAAACTTTGAAATCAAAACTGCTATTATCCACTGAAATATTGACCTTGTGTAAATCTGGTCGTTGCTGCGGTTGAATGATGTAGACAGTGGTGTTAGCGGGTCCTTCTAAGTTTCTTAAATGGTTAGAAGAGATAAAGGAAGATTGAAAAAACGGAGAGGTAGTCACTTGTCGTCCATATCAAGAAGGACCGACATGCAAAAGCAAAATAAAAAAAAAACATTCAAACCATCTCTACTCCACATGAGGATTAGCCTTGTGTCATTCACTGCCCGTGTCGGGGGGTTTGATTTGGTTTGGTTGTTTGAGTTTTATGGCATATCAAGCTTTGCAGGCTATTTAATGCCAAATCCATTTTTATGAAAATAGTTCAATTTCAAACAATTCAGTTCAGCATCAGTTCGCAGTTTAAATGTAAGTATAGTTTAACTGTGAAAAATATTTCTATTCCAAGCTATTCTGTTTAGTCAAGCAGTTCTAATTCAGCTAATTCAGATTTTGTTTACATATAGGTAAATTTCAACACAGCTCCATGTTAGACAATCCCGTTTAGTACAGTTTCGAAGTTAAAAAACAGTTCCATTTAAATCAATTCACTTTAGCATTAGCACGCAGTTTAAATGTAAGTACGGTTTAATTGTCAAAAACATTTCTATTTCAAACAATTCAGTTTAGCATAAACATGCCGTTAGTTCTATGTAACCCATAGATGGGGTCCTATCAGGTGCTACTACGCCGGGCTAGAGTGGACCTGAAAGCAATGGCAATGAAGGGGCCCACCGCATTCTTCAAAGTCCCAGCATAACTGGAACCTCACCATCAGATTGTTTGGTGTCATATGCAGGACACTCATTGGTGGGGGGTCTTTCCCTTCTACAGAGGTTTAGTCAGTGTATTCTACAGCCCTAGCAGACTGGGCAAGGTGGGGTTGGTAAATACTCGCAGAAAAAAAGACATTGCAGATATAATGATTTGATTTCCTCGTTCAATTGCATATCAATCTTCTAGAGTCATTTAAAGCCAAAATAATCACTATAGAAGAAATGTAGTGGTACTATTTGAACCATACCTGGGGTATAAGGGGGTCTGTCCGAAAGTGAGTGTAACAGTGAAACTGGAGATCGAACACGTTTACAACGATGTCGCAATCCAGAACGATAGCCACGACACCAAGCAAGATAAAATATAAAATAACATTAAGGTTAGAAAAGTTTTCTTTGCTTAATGACGTATCAAACTTTGCAGGTTATATTAAGCCAACATCATCTTTGTAAAAGAACTCGGGGAGTATAAAGAATATCATACCTTTGTTCCCAATATTAGTCTGAAAGAGACATGAATTACATTTAACAGGCTCATTGAAGTAGTCGATAGAATGTTCGCCAATTGTCCAGGTGACTGGGGTTTAATCCCAGGTTCAGTCATGTCAAAAACTCAAAATGGTACTTGATACCTGCTTGCTAAACACTCAGCATTATAAGGCAGGGATCAAGAGTAAAGTGGAGTAATCCAGGGAAAGGAGTAGCGCCCTTCCCTACACCTCGATGTAATAGCTATTGAAAAAGTAGCAATCGGGTCGCTATCGACTACCGTCGCCAACTTCCAATATTGCTGTCAAGTACGGTGACTCCCTTGATAAGTGGGGTTTGGTTTGATTGGTTTGGTTTTATGGCACATCAACCATTGTCAGTAATTAATGACAGATTCATTTTTATTCATGTAAACACTTCTATTTCAAACTATTCAGTTTAGCATAAGTGCACAGTTTCATTAGCAAAAACAGTCTTATTTCAAACAATTCAGTTTAACATAAGTACACAGTTTAGTTCTATTTGACCCTAAGATAAGACCCAAACAGGTGCTACCACTTGGAGCCAGAGTGGACCTGGGATCGATAACAATGAAAGAGTACTCTGCATTCCCCAAATATCCACCATTATTAGAACCTCACCATCAAACTGTTTATATCACATCACAGACACTTGTTGGAAAGCGGGGTCTTACCCCTCAGCAGAGAAGCTGAAAACTGACAGGGCAATGATATGATGGGTAATAAAATACAGAAACTATGCTATGAAAATACTTAAATTGTCATATAAAAATCATTGTTGTCCTTCTTATCTGTAGGTAAAATAATTCAGGACTGCTTGCAGATGCCTAAAATTGCTGATAATTACCAGCTCTATGAGGCCAGCAACCCATTTACGCCGGGTGACAGTTTATAATCATAATCTTAAAAAAACAAATCAAAACAAACAAAAAAAAGCCAAACAAACCCTTAAATATTCTCTGTACCACCTATCTTTGATTAGAACAATTCTTCAAAGCCTTTACTGGTTGGGAATTATCAACCCTTCCTGAGAAATTTATATCGAAGTTAATTTAACAATTGACAATTTCAATATTTCAAATGAGGTGAAAATGAAATACGAAACTGTAATATATAAAGGAATATTTACTAACATATAACCAAAAAAACAACAACAATAATAATAATAATAAATGCATTTGAAATATAAACATATTTTCACCCACTCCACAGAAAATATGTTAGAATAAAGTGGGGAGAATATTTTCCAGTCAACGGATAGTTTAATTATATATAAATGAAGGAAAGCAAGATGCAAATAATGCTATATATATATATATATATATATATATATATATATATATATATATAAAGAAGATGAAGAATGCAGTCAAGGGATTGGCTTTGATTCATTTAATATTGATAGTCATAGTTTAATTGTATCGAGGGGAAATAAAATGAGTTGATGAATGGTGAGAAATTTAATTTCAAGAGAGGCAAATGTTTTGAAAATATATGAAAAACACCTTATTTAGAATATTTTACTCAAGCCTAGGCTCCAGTGTTGAAACATGGAAAATGGTGTGCAATGTTGAAATTAAAGAGCTTACAAAGAAGGGTGAAAGATGATAGATAAGTAAAAGTTTACAGTTATGGGTAGAGATAAAAGAAATTTGGATTAAATAATTCTGAAAAAATAAAAATCAAAGGTGACCTAACTGAGACTTTAAAAAGGATTCATGGAATTTCGATTTATTTTTTCAACATTTCTCCCTAAAATGGAAAATTACCATCAAAGCAGATTTTTAAAACTGTGTCTACTAACCAATAGAATTTTTTGTTAATAGGAAATATGTCTGGAACAAATTGCTAAATTAGATCGAAAATAGCGTTCATGCGGTAAATTTTAAGATCAAAGAAGACTCTTTCTGAAAAAGTGGTAAAAAAAGAACCTAAGTGGACATTTTGGAAACTATTGGATAAGTTATCAGAATTTGATCTCTATGCAGAAAATAGTGTATATTTTCTGTGAAAAGATTCTTGCTTTTTTTCTTTTTTTGGTTTATTTATGCGACATGATATTAAATAACGAAGATACCCTAGTAAATTCAGCGAACGCAGTCAAGGCTGACCCGAAGGCTCCCTTTTCGTTAGCTACTACAACAAGTTGTAGTGGAGGGCGCTACGCATTTTCCGAGATTGCTCCACTTTACACTTGATTCTGTCCTTTTAATGCTGAGTGTTATGCATGGTAGCATCAAGTACCATCTTTTGAGTCTTTAGTATGACTTGACCTGGGATTGAATCCAGGTCTCCCGGGCCATTATTGAACACTCTAACCATTATACCAATGTCCAGTATGAGATACCCGAAGAGGCATGAATATAATGATGAGATCGATGAAAGTATATATATATATATATATATATATATATATATATATATATATATATACTGGTGCGAGGGGATCGAATTATAAAAATATGGGACCAGTAACAAAAATTACCCTAAGAGAATCACTTTTTAAAAATGTGTCTGGTAAATCTTCCATAATAAAATATGATATTGTGAGAAAAAACTCCTGTGTTTAAAAGTGGTTATTATAACTGTAGGTTATATCTGGAAGAAAATATATATTCTAAAATGTTTAATAAGATGTTGTACAAGAAAAATAAAAATAATAATAACAGATTTCTATGAGTAGGTATATTAACAATTTTTTTTCACTTTATTAATTTCAAAATATATTTCCCATGAATTTCCACGTATATTTGGCTGTTCAGATACCAAAAAATCAATAAATTAACAAATTCATATAATTATTATTTTACTCTTCACAAGCATTTGCTGATGGTTCTCACAGGAGTTTAAGTGACAGCAAATCTCCTGGAATATTCTCAGTATTCTGGTCGATCTTAATTATGATAAAGTCTAGATGGTTTCCATTCATCCTCTTATTTCTCATTCCTCTAATCCCTGTACCAATTCTTTGTTGACAGTACAAAGGTACCAATTACAATTGGTATCACCGTGACTTTAATTCTTCTTCTTCTTCTTCTTCTTCTTCTTCTTCTTCTTCTTCTTATTATTATTATTATTATTATTATTATTATTATTATTATTATTATTATTATTATTATTTACTCCTCTAGAGTTTTTCACATCAGTATTAGCTGATGGTTTTTCGCTGGAGTTTGAGTGACAGCAAGTGTCCTCAAGTCTCCAGGACTCGTCTCAGTATTCTGGCTGTCCTCAACAATGCTGTCGTTTGGATAGTCTGTACCCGTCCGCCAACTTCCAAGTCCTCCAGGCCCTTTAATAATCCTTTTGTTACTGTGCCTAACGCACCAATCACAATTGGCACAATCGTTACTTTCATGTTCCACAGTATTTTCAATTCTCTCGCAAGGTCGAGGTACTTATCCTTCTTTTCACTTTGCTTCAGATTTATTCTGTGGTCCGCCGGGACAGCAAAGTCAACAATTTTCCAGATTCTCTTTCTTTTGTTGATTATTATGAGGTCTGGTCTTCTGGCCGGGATTAGGTGATCCGTTTGTATGTTAAAGTCCCATAGGAGTTTATGCGAGTCATTTTCTAGGACAGGCGCCGGGTTGTGCATACTCCTTTAGAGTTTTTCACATCAGTATTAGGTGATGGTTTTTCACTGAAGTTTGAGTGACAGCAAGTCTCCTCAAGTCTCCAGGACTCTTCTCAGTATTCTGGCCGTTCTCAGTAATGCTGTCATTAATATTATTAATATTATTAACTTGTATATATGTATGTACGTATGTGCGTAAAATACAGGAAAACCATGTCACATAACATGAACCTCAAATGTTAAATACGATTGTCAAGCCACCTTATCTTTTATTTTCTATATATTGATTTTCTTCTCCCCATGAAAATTTAAGCAACGGACTTAACGAAAATATATTGAAAATTCAAACGTTTTAGACTCATTCTGCTTCTTAGCACCGTCCACTTTTATATAAGTCTTCTAATTTTAATTTTACCAACTGTACGGCCACCTGCCCCCTATCACGAAAACTATTCAAGTTAGGCGAACCAGACATGCAGGACATTGCTGGAGAAGCAGAGATGAACTCATAAGAGATGTACTCTTATGGATCCCCACACATGGCCGCGCAAAAGCAGGACGACCAGCACGAACGTACATTCAGCAGCTATGTGAGGATACAGGTTGTTGTCCTGAAGACCTACCTAGGGCGATGAACGATAGGGAGGAGTGGCGAGAGAGGGTCAGGGATATCCGTGCTGCCAGCACGATATGATGATGATGATGATATATATATATATCTGTGTGTGTCTTTATTAAAATGAATAGATCCGAAAATGAACGTGAATGAAGTAATTTAGGTTTTTTATTTCGTATGTTTGTGCTCTGCATGTGTTTCAAACCTTAGGGTCCTCTTCAGGAGATTGACAATGGCTAGGGGGTTCTTTGTTGGTAATAATAACAAAAATTGTTTAGATAGGGGTGTGATTTTTTTAATTGCAGGATTTATATATATATAACTTATGAGAACCCTCATTTTGACGCCAATATTTAAATAACTGTGCAATTGCATCGTACTTATACCAGGAAAAAGTTTTGCTCTGAATTTTCCAGTTCCCATTGAATACTTCCTGAATATGAAGCTAAACTGAAAATAAAATAAGATTACGATAAATTGACTTTTTTTTTTTGCTGTCACAGAAATGTTGGAATTCTTTGAGAAAATATATTTAAACAAAACAATTTTATATGTATTTACATATTGCTTTTTGTTACCATCACAACAGATTTTTTTCAAATTGCCCTGAATATTCTCGTCATCCTTTTTTGGCCACTTGATGGGTCAGTGTGTTGGTCAGGATGATGAATCCTCCTTTTTTTTATTTTACTGAAGCGAACTGAAGCGAATTGAAGAATCATGATCAAAGATTTTATTCGATAAAGAAATGCACCTTCACAATTATTCAAAACACTTCATGGATGGCTGCAATACATATGATGTAAGAACTAATGTACAAGGTTCATTAAATAAGTTTCCAGACTTTTTTCGTATGGGCACTTTTATTGGCAGTACGCACATGAAACTCTAGCCCCCTTCGAAGAAATCTCTTCCGGCTGTAATGCACTTGTTGAACCGTTCCAACAACTTGTGGAAGGCCCTATGAAAGTCCTCTTGTGTGAGCGTGTCAACGACCTTCGCCACAGCCTCTTTCATTTCCTCAATTGTCTCATAACGACAGCCTCTGAGCTTAGGGAATAACTAAAAGTCACAGGGGGCAAGGTCTAAACTATTGGAATTGTCTTGACGCCCATCTTGGTCAAATAGTCAGTGACAAGGATGGAGTTGTGGACTGGAGCATTGTCCTGGTGGAAATACCACTGACCCTATTTGAAGAGTGCTAGCCTCTTTCGACGGAATGTCTTCCTGAACTCCCTTAAAACCTCAATATTGTTTTCCTTGTTGACTTTCTGTCCAGTGGGAACCCAGTGTATGTAGATCATGCCAGTGCTATTAAAAAAAGGGATCATCAAATGTTTGTGGGTGGATTTGCTCTGTCTGGCCTTCTTGCGTCTGGGAGAGCCAGCAGGCTTCCACTGGGAACTCTGTCTCTTGGTCTCTGTGTCATAGCAGTAGATCCAGCTTTCATCGCAAGTCACCAGAGCATCAAGAGCTGTGGAATCTGAATTGATCAGCTCGACCATCTCCCTGCTGTCATGACAACGTCTTTTTTTCTGATCTTCTCTGTGCGCCCATGGGACAAATTTCGCGCAAATCTTCCGCATCTTTGGTTACTCGCGAATAATTGTGTGTTGTATAGTTCCCACACTGACATGAAACTGTGCACTTATTGTCTCTATAGACACACGACACTCCTTATCCATGAAATTCTTTATTTGGCCGATCACCTTTAGTGTTCTGACTTCCTTACTCATCCCACGACTCTTATCATCCCTCACAGACTCCCTGCCTTCCTTGAATCTCTTATGCCACTCAAAACCTGATGCTCAATTCATGCAAGATAGTCCAAAAGCAGTGTGAAGCATTCCATACGTTTCTGTGGCATTTTTTCCAAGTTTAAAACAGAGTTTATTGCATATCGTTCTTCTAAAGTTTCCTCACGTCCAGATAGCATTTTTGAAATTCACCAGCTGTGATAATAAGGCTTTATTAGGGTGTATTCCAATTCCTGCTGTAGCTGTTCCTTTGAAGCTGAAATCATAAAATTTAGTCAGTCATCTCATAAGTTGTATAGCAATAACATACTGAATCTTCAAGAGTCTCTGACAATTTTAAATGCCTGTACAAAAAAGTCTGGAAACTTATTGAAGATTCCTCGTATTTATATAGTTTAAAATAATTCTAAACATTATCTCAAACTGATCTATTTGATTCACCGATGGGATCCTTACAGGTACTCCCCCTACCCTGTTGAGAGTACCCCTAGAAATATCCATGAATGCGTAACTCTGTAAACCTCAAAAACCTAAAATTGAAATCTCAATACCGGATACAGTTTTGTGTCAGAACCAAGATACTTCAATTTTTTAGTGGGTTCTTACATTTCAACAGACAATGCAGTCTGAATATTCTAGGCTCCTCTCAATAGGCTCAATATTCAGGTAATGTAGACATGTTTCACACACACACACACACACACATATATATATATATAATGATATGGTAGATTAGGGTGAATCTGACAAGATGATATATATAAGTGTAAATGTGTATAAATCAGACACTTACAAAGGGTTTAGTGGTAATATTTCGTTCTGTATTCTTTATTTAGTGTATAAAGAATGAAATAGTATTATTAAACCCTTTGTAAAAGTAAAGTTAGCGACCATAGTCGAGGGTGACCCGAAGGCTCCCTTTTCGATAGCTACTACACCAAGGTGTAGGGGAGGGCGCTACTCCATTCCCAGGATTGCTCCACTTTACCCTTGAACCGTACCTTATAATGCTGAGTGTTAAGCAAGGTGGTATCAAGTACCATTTTTAAAGTCTTTGGTATGACTCGACCTGGGATTGAACCCAGGTCTCCCGGGCCATTGGCGAACACTCTAACCGCTGGGCCAATGTCCCTTTGTAAGTGTCTGATTTATCCACCTTTCCACTTATTTTCTCATATATATATATATATAATATATATATATATATATATATATATATATATATATATATATATATATATATATATATATATATATATTTGGAGAGAAAAGAGAGAGAGAGAGAATTTTATATTCCAACTCTTTGAATACGTGTTTTAACTTTCCAAGCGTAAACACACTGATTCTAAAGATCCAAATAAAATATTGAGGATATGCTACGTACACCCCTAAAGAAAAGTTGGTGACCTTAGTCGAGGATGACCCGAAGGTTCGCTTTTCAATAGCTACCACACCAAAGTGTAGGGAAAGTCACTCCCCCATTCTTTGTATTGCTCCACTTTACCCTTGATCCTTACCTTATAATGCTGAGTGTTAAGCCAGGCGGCATCAACTACCATTTTTTCAATCTTTGGTATGACTGGACCTGGGATTGAACCCCGGTTTCCTGGACCATTGTCGAACGCTCTACTCATCAATATGCCCCACCATTGTATACATATAAATGGAGAAATGGTAGAGTTTTGTAAATCTGACAAGATGATACAAATATGCGAAAAACCGGATAAATCAAACACTTACAACGGGTTTAGTAGTTATATTTCATTCTTTGTTCAAAGAAGGACTACTTCAGACTACTTTTTTTAGATCTATGTATACCCTACTCGATAATCGAGGCAAGAAGTTTATTGTTATTCTGCTATTTGGGACCCAACAAGATCATATTTCACCATCAGATGGACGATGTCATGAAGCAAGTGCCTTGGAAGAACAAGTTTAAAGATCATATTGCCTTGAACTCTGCATAACTTCATGGATGGAACGAGAATAGAAGCTTTAGACATTATTTTCCTTTGATCCAAAAAACATTATAGTTCTTAAGCATATTCATGAAACTATTTTCTCGATAGAAAACCTTCTATGTTACCTTTTATCTTGTCTTATTTATTAGTTTTGGCTTATATCTAATAAATTTTATTACGCATAACCAAATGCAAATGGATGCAGAAATCGTTATCTATATCAGAATGTAATTCTTAGTTTAAATCTTTTAATTACTATGTACGTATGCTGTGGTACAAGCACGGGTATTGCTTTATATACAATAGAATCCTTCATATGTTAGTATATATAAAATGGATTTTCTTGTGATATCTAAATGTTATTAAAATGATAGTATATTTACATTTTTTTTAAATCAAACAAATTTATCGAGCAATAGTAATATACTCTTCTCATCTTTCCGATATTTTGAATTTATCATTTGCAAACAGAAATTATTCGAAGCCCCAAAGACTTCTTGAGGTATCCTGATAGAGCTCCCCGGTCTGCGACCCTATACTGGATTTTTGGATCAAGATGAATAATTGTAAGTGATCCTCGGTACGGCAACGAAAAAGTAATAAAGATTCCCCCCTTGATAAACGTGGATCCGTCTTATCTAAGCAGCCGGAAATCATCGCGGACACCAGAGGAAGTAACCAAGGGAGATAACTAAACAGTTTGGCGTCATCTTCGCTACAGAGGGTCTTGAAAAATGTGTTTGCCGTCATGTTCGTTTCATTTAAACTATCACAGGCGACTCTTTATTTTTTTGTCTTTTTTTTCTCGTTTGTTGTTGTGATCCTCCCGTTCCTTCTTTGAAATGAAAGATTTTTTTTTTCTTTTGTTTAGTATGGAAATGATTTATTTATTTATCAATGTCTTTATATTTTTATTTTCTTTATATTTTTGCCTATCTATTTCAGTATCACGACATCCTGTTTTTTGATAAATTTTCTTCATCAATCTTAGTATCCCTTCACCAGCTGCTCGATCATTGTTTCTTTTTAATTGCTTTCATGGCTATATTATTCTTCATCTATATCTATCTTACCGTCACTTCTTTTCGGAGGAGGAGGGTTCCCTGTAGCTTAGTTGCTAAAGTGCTTGATTGTAACATCCAAGATAGCGAGTTCGAAATCAAGTCGTGCTATAAGGTTTGTTTTCGGGCTGATGTACAAAGGAACAGTATGAAACCCGTTATCTTTATATCTGCTGTTCTTCCACAAGGATGTCATTGGCATTAAATAACCCCGGAAAATGTTATTAAACCTTCTCTTCAGGCTGCATACAATCCGATAATTTTTCTTCTATTATTGTCTTTTTGACAGTGCTTTATTTTTTTCATTTTCATATTCATCAACAGACCCTTCTTCTTCATCTTCTAATTCTTCTTGTGTGTTTTTCTCATCTGCGTTAGCTCAATGCCTTTCAATTATTATTATTATTATTATTATTTACTCCTGGATTTTTTCACATCAGTTTTAGCAGATGGTTTTTAAATGGAGTTTGAGCGACTGCAAGTCTCCTCATGTTTACAGGACTCTTCACAGTATTCTGGTCGTTCTCAATAATGTAGTAATTAAGATAGTCTTCACTCGTCCTCTTATTTCCAAATCCTCTAGTTTCCTTAATAATCCTTTGGGGACTGTACCAAAAGCACCAACCACAATTGGTATAATTGTCATTTTGATGTTCGTAGTTTTTTTTTTCCGATTCAGTGGGCACTTATCCTTCTTCCGCAGGCACTTATCCTTCTTTTCACTTTCTTACAGTTTTATTTCGTGTTCAGCTGGGACAGCAAGGCCACAATTTTTCAAGCACTCTTTTTTGTTGATTATTATAAGGTCTGGTCTTCTGGCCGAGATTAGGGGATCCGTTTGTATGTCAAAGTCCTATAGGAGTTTATATGTGTCATTCTCCAGGGCAGATGTTGTGTTGTACATTTACTATTTCTTCGTACGGTCAAATTGAAATTTCTTGCACAACTCCCCGTGGATTACCTTTCCCCACAAGTCGTGTCCTAGTCTTATATTACGTCTGTGATAATTTGCTGCATACGCTTATTATGTGATTGATGATTTCATATCTATCACCACGTAACCTACATTTGCTATTTTGTTGTGTCTTATCTATTCCCTCTTTGATATGATTGGTCCTTTTTGCGTTATTTTGTGCTGCAATTAGGAGTGCTTCTGTTTCTCTCGTAACGTTTCCTTTCCTTAGCAACATCCAGGTTTTCTCGTGTGAGATGTTGCTTATTAGTCGTTTAAATCGCCCAAACAGTAGTTTATTATTATTATTATTATTATTATTATTATTATTATTATTATTTCACCATGGTAGTTTTTCATACCAGTTTTAACTGGTGATTTTTCACTGAAGTTTGGGCAACACTAAGTTTCTTTGGAGGCCCAGGATTCTTCTCAGTATTCTAGTTGATGTTTGCTGTACTGCAATCTAGACGATTTCAGTCCTTCCTTTGATTTGCAATACTGTCACTCTCTGTTTTCGAATTCTTTAGGATTGATTTAAGGGTTCCGGCTATAATGTTCATCCCGTTCACTCTCATGATCTACACTTTTTTTTTCATTTCCCCAGCAAGGTCGAGGTACTTATCCCTTTTTTCGATTTCTTTCAATTTTAATCCGTGGTCAGTCGGGACAGCAACGTCCACAGTCCTGCAAGTTCTCTCTTTTTGTTGATTATTATAAGGTCTGGTCTTCTGACCGAGATTAGGTGATCCGTTTGGATCTCAAAATCCTAGAGGAGTTTCTGCGTCTCATTCTGCTGGACAGATTCTGAGTTGTGCATATACCATTTGTTCGAATAGTCAATTGAAATTGCTCGCACAATTCCCAGTGGATCACCCTGCCCGCCAAGTAATGCCTAGTCTTATACTCTTTCTGTGCTAATTTTCTGCATTAGCTTATTATGTGATTGTTGATTTCGTCCCTATCACCACTTAACCTACATCTGCTGTTCTGTTGCGTCTTATCTATTCTCGCTTTGATATGATTAGTTCTTCTGGCGTTATTTTGCGCTGCAAATAGGAGAGATTCTGTTTCTCACGTCAGCTTTCCTTTTCTTTGTCACGTCCACGTTTTCTCGTGTGAGATGTCGCTTGGTAATCGCTTAAATCGTCCATAGAGTTGTTTTTCTTCCCATTTTTTCAGGCAATTCTTGATCTGCTGTTCCTCGTGTCCTCAGTATTGTCTCTTGTGGCTGCAATCAGTCTTCCTCTGTGCTTTTCTATGTAGTCTTCAAGTTGTTGTATCGATGCGTCAACGTTTTCTTCAATGCTGGCAAGTCCTCCTCCTCCCTCTCTTCTTGACACATATAGTCAGTCAACGTCAACTCTGGGATGCAATGCTTTATACAAATCATTAGTTTTCTTGTTCTCTGGTCCATTTGTTTAAGTTCTTCTCTGGTCCACTTCAAAAATGGTCCCGAATATCTTAAGAGATGGGCAGCCCAGGTTCCTACAAGAGAGTTTTGTCTATTATTATTATTATTATTATTTACTTGTTGAGAGTTTTTCACATCAGTGTTAACTGATGATCTTTCATTGATGTTTGAATGACAGCAAGTCTTCTCAAGTTTCCAGGACTCTTCTCAGTATCCTGGCCGATCTCAATAATGTAGTACTTTAGATGTTCTTCACTCATCCTCTAATTTCCAAATTCTCGTCCCTTTCGTCACTGTACTAAGAGTACCAATTACAATTGATATAATCGTCACTTTCATGTCCGACAGTTTTTTTTCAATTCCCTAGCAAGGTCGAGGTACTAATAATCTTTTCACTTTCTTTCAATTTTATTCCGTGGTCAGCCGAGACAGTAAAGTTCACAATTTGCAAGTTCTATTATTAATAATATTATTCTTATCATTATTTGTAGTAATCCTTGCGATTGTTTCACACCAGTGTTAGCTGATAGTATTTCACTGGAGTCTGAGAAAGAGAGCAAATCTTCTCAGGTCTCCTGGATTCGTCAAAGTATTTTGGTCAATATCAATAATGCTGTAGTCTTCATAGCCTCGATTCATTACCTGATTTTTCTCTCTTCCAGACCCCTTTCCAAACCTTTGGGAACCATTCCAAACTGACCAATTAGAACTGGTATCTCCGTCACCCTAATGTTTTACGGCATTTTTTTAGTTCTGTCAAAGTCTAAGCATTTGTTTATCTTTCTCCATCGTTTATTTTCACTACGTGGTCCACAGGAACGTGAAGTTCTCATTTACTGTTTTTTTGGGTTTTTTTTTTTTTTGTTAATTCACTCTCACTCTGGCCTTCGGGCGGAAATTAAGTGATCTGTCACTATCTCAAAATCCCAGTGGCTTCTATGAGTTTCTTTCACTCTTTACCAGCTTTTAATGCTCGCGTTAGCTGGTAGTCTTTCAGTAGATTCTGGGTGACACCAAGTCTCCTCTGGTCTCCGGGCCTCTTCTGAGTACTCTACCCAACCATAAATGCGGAAATATGAACTGCTTAATACTTCCTTTGGCTTCCACATCCTCCTGTCTTTTTCCATCGTGTGTACCGACTACAATTGGTATCTCTATCAACCTTATGGCGAAGAGCTTCTTTTTTTGTTTCCTTCGTTGTCTGATATGGTCCAAATATTTCTTTATCTTCTTGTTTTCTTTTATTTTCACTAGTTGATCAGTCGGATCGGCAATATCCTCTTGATGGCAATATATTTTTCTTATTAATTAATCCTGGTTTTCAAACCGGGATTAGGTGATACGTTAGTGCCTCAAAATAGCACATAATCTTTTGCACCTCATTCATTAGGATGGATTCCGGTTCATGCATTTGATAGTATGGCCAAATTTGAATTTATTGTACAAACCCCAGTGGATCACCCTTACCACTTAGTAGTACCTAATATTCTACTCCTTTTGCGCTAGTTTGCTGCATTCACTTTTCATATGATTAACCTTTTCATTTTTCTCCACAAAATATATCCTTGTTATTCTTTTTAAGTGATATCAATTTTAGCTCAAATATAATCAGTTCTTGTGACATTATCATTGTGACTTCTTCAGTGATTTTCACTCGAACATTAGCAGATGGTCTTTCACTGGAATTTGAGTGATAACAAGTATTCTCAAGTCTCCTAAACTCTTCTCAGTCTTAGGCCGATCTTAATAACGCTGTAGTCTGGATGGTCACGACTTGTCCTCCAATTTCTAAGTCTCCCAGTGTTATGACATTTTTCTTAACATGAGTGGCTGGTTACTTTCATAGAAGCCTGAGTAACTACAAGTCTCTTCAGTTCTATCGGACTCTTATTGTTGCCAAATTTGATTGAGCTCTGGTATTTCGTATTGTTTAATATACATGTCAAATATTTTGTGAGTGTAGCGGCTTAAATCTAACGTTCACCACCAACAAAATCAACAAAGATAGAATATAACACACTTTCTTCTGACTGTATGAGAATAGTTTAGCCTATTTCCTAAAAGGCGTATCAAAACCTTATGCATTTTAAAGCTAAAATTTGATACAAATGATTCGTAAACAGTCATAGGTTTTAAAGTATTCCAATCCTATAATAATTATAATAATTTAGACTCAATTATATGGTTTCTAGTAATTCTGGTTTCTTCTTAAAATGGAAAAGTTCTCATATGGAACAAAGGAAAAAGAAAATTGAGGACCAAGCACAAAGTCTTACATACGAGTGATGATGTAGAATATGAGTCAGGAAAAAAAGGAGAAAGAGGCCTCGCTAGAATTGAAGATTGCGTTGATGCATCAACTCAAGGTTACGAAGAGTACATAAAAAGAACAAAGGAAGACATATAGCAGCCAGTAACACCAACTGCAACATAAGCACAAAAAGACAATCAACAAAAACAAAAACAAAAACTATAAAACAGATGTGGGAAGAAAATGACTGTATGGATATTTCAAATGACTGAGTGGCAAAATCATGGACATAGCGAAGAAAGAAAAAAAGTTCAAGACACAAACTGGCACAGTTTTGATTTCTTTGTTAAACAGAATATCAACCTTGGTGGATTATTCATTGCCCCAAAAAATCCTTGTTGTAGAACTGAAGTTGTACTATTTAACCCATAGCTGAAGCGATAATGGGTTTCATACCTTCTTGAAGACTATTAGTTCAAAAGTGAACGTTATGGCGCGATTGAAGATCCAACTCGGTTAAACATCTACGAAGACTCCCACTGAATCTTTTTTAATTGCAACACAAAATAATGGCATAAAAATCCATTCTATTAAAGCAAAAATTGATAATATACAACAGAATAACCAGTCTTGGTTATGTAGAGGCAGAAGCGGTTAATCACATAAGTGAATGCAGGAAACTATAACAAAAATTATTACAAGGCTGGGCACGAATGTTTAAGAAAAAATATCTACTTGGGGTTTGTGCAAGATGTTGGTCGGTTGTTTAAGTTTCAACCTTTGGGGTTATTTAACGCCAAATCCATTTTCATGCAAACAGTTATATTTCAAACAATTCAGTTTAACATGTGTACACAGTTTAATTGTCAAAATCATTTCTATTTCAAGCTACTCCGTTTATTCAAACAGTTCTAATTCAGGTAATTCAGTTTAGTATTAGTACAACTTTTGTTTACACCCAATAAATGTCAAAACAGTTCTATATTAAACAATTCAGTTTAGTGTAAGTACAGTCTCAATGTCAAAAAACAGTTGTTTTCAAACAATTCAGTTTAGCATAAGTACGTAATTTAAATGAAAGTATAGTTTCATTATCAAAAACCTATAAAAAAAATATTTCAAACTATTTAGTTTATTCAAACAGTTCTAATTCAAACAATTCAGTTTAGCATAAGTATGCAGTTAGTTCTATTTAATCCACTGATAGGGCCCTATCAGGTGCAACCACTCCGGGCCAGAGTGGACCTATGAGCGATGGCAATGAAGGGGTACTATGCATTCCCAAAAGCTCTGGTCATATCCAGAACTCTCGTTGGGGGGGTCTTACCCCTCTGCAGAGGTGCAGTCGGTGTATTCTACAGCCTCAGCCGGCTGGGCAATTTTTGCAAGAGATTAAAATTCAACCATAACAAATAGTATTTGCAGAAAATAGAATCGGTCCAAGAGAATGAAACGCTTAAAACTCTTTGGGATTTCGAGATACAAAAAGATCATTTAACCTCAGTCAGAAGTCCAGACCTAGTGATAATTAAAGATAAACAAAAAGAACTAGACATCTTGTGGATTTTGCTGTTCTGGCGGTACAAGGAGTGAATGTAAAAGAAAGCAAAGCGATAGACAAATACTTAAACATTGCCAGAGAACTGGAAAAAAAACTGTGCAACATGTGAGTGACGTAATAATCATCGTAGTCGGTGCCTTTGGAACTCTACCCAAGGGCTTGGAAAAAGGACCGGAGGAAATGGAAGTAAGAAGAATCAACACCATCCAGACTACAACATTGTTAAAATCGGCTAAAATACTCAAAAGACTTGAGATCTGAGGACCTTTGCCTTCACTCAGATTCCAGAAAAAAGACCACCAGCCAACTCATAAAACTAGTAAAATAAAGATCATCTGTTTGCATACATTTATACCTTTTCAAGTATTTCAGGTATACTAATACGTTTCAAATAGATCTGTCCCATAGATACTGCTTTACAAGGTACTAGCACTTCGGGACAGAGTGGATCTGAGTGAAATGATAACAAAGAAATGACTCCCAAAGCTACTGAACAGGAGCCTCACAACTGTATACAGCATAGTAAAATATTAAGGACACCTCTTTTTGATGTGAAGGCTTACACCTCAGCCAAGAACACAGTCGGCATATTCTTAGCCTCGTTGACAGGGCTGTATAGAACAATAAGACTTGTACGGTTTGCAGATCAAATAACAAGCTATCGTTACACCAAGATACGTTCTTTAATAGCCCCATACAAAGAAAAATAGAAAGAAATAAGGTGAATAACAAAAAATAACAACATTTGTAGCTACTGGCACAAGTAATGGTGGAGAAACTGTGTTACTTATTATTAATATGTTTATATAAAGATATGAAAAGAAGGATAAGCTTTTCTTTTGGGTTGGCTATGGCAGCGTGTAGTCTCTCTGTGTATCTAGATATTAAACATCTGCTTCTAAGCCTGTATCTCATTACTGGCAAGGATTAGATAAATTAGTCTCATTCTTGCATACCTCAAACACAGTCTATTTTTATTGCCAATATTTTGTCTCCTTCGGCAAGTTCCCATTCTCTCTTAAAATGTTAGCCCAGTCAACTGGGGCTGTAGAATATGACGACTGCATCTATGCCGAGTGAAAATACCCGCTAATGAGCTTTAGGGGGTAGAGTACTACTTGATTGTCATTGCTCCCAACTCTACTGTGACCCGGAGTAGTAATACATGTTGGGGTTCAAACTATGGCTCAAACAGAAGTATTTAAACATTTACTATGCTTGGAACCATTTAACTGGGTTCAAATTGAACTATTTAGATTAGTTAGTAAAACTTGAGACCATTTAGTTGTATGAAAACACAAGCTTGTTTAAAAATGATATTACCAGCAAATTATTCGCTAACATATATATATATATATATATATATAAACAGGATTTGGCATTAAATGACTTATAAGTGTGGTTTTGCCATAAAATATAACTAACCAACCACTCTTAATTGTAATTGAATATATTTCATAACCCATATTTTTATTTGCTTTTTATTTGTTTTTCGTTTCGTTAATCCTTTCTGCTTCATCGACGAGGTTTAGGATATGCTAACTGCATCGCCAACAGAGATTTACGACGCCCCAATACCAAAAGAGGTGTCTTAGGTAACACACAAAACTACTAAATTAAAGCTTCAGTCTTATGAGCTCTATGAAGTCTGGCGAATCCCTTTAATGCTATTACTACCAGGTCCAGAGTAAGACAGATTGTAATAGCATCGAAAGGATTCTCAAAAATCATTAATGAAATGAAAACAGTAACTAGAAACCATGTAATTGTTGGATTTGGTTTATTTATGCACATCAAAAGTTTTTAATGCTAAAACCATCCCTGTAGAATAATAGTGGTAATATTTAACCCATTGTTCGAAGGAACGGAGGGTGATATATCTTTTCCAAGGTTATTCTCGACTGCAACATCGTAATAAGCTTGCTCTAACTCCAGTCAGGCTGTTACGTTCGTTTTTAACTAACACCCTTGTTAAAGACATGAACCCCCTTATCTCCTAGCTCTAGATTAAATAGTACCACTATTGTCATGCAGCTAGCACGGATGTCTCTCTTACCATTCGTCTCTATATTCATCGCTTCTGACACGTCCTCCAGACTACATCCTGTGCCTGTAGAGAGCTAGTGTAGATAGATTCTAGTTGGTCGTCCAACACTTGTACGTCCGTGTTTTAAAGGAGTGCATATGAGAACGTTGCTTATGAGTTCGTCCTTACTTCTCCAGCAGTGTCCCGCAGGCCTTGTCTGTCTTTATTGGATGGTTTTAGAGATGGGAGGTTGGTGTCCTGCATGTCTGGTTTGTCTAAGTTGGATAGTTTTCTTGGTGGGAAGTAGGTGGTCGTACAGCTGCTACTTTGTGGGATGTTGCTTCTAGAATTTGTTCAATAAAGCTCGTAGCATTCTTGTACAATTCCCGTTTATCTTTTTCTCTATACGCTTAGTGAGCGTCCAAATTTTGCATTAAACTGTGTGCTAACAAATAACTGATGTCATATTCTTTGTGTTACTTGAAGCCATTCAACTGTAAGTAAATGAATTGTTAACATTAAATAGAATTATTAGAGTTTGATAAAAGTATTTAACTGTGTGCAAACTAATGAGTACTGGCTTGTTTAAAATATTAGATACAAACTATTTGTTTACAAATCATATATATATATATATATATATATATATATATATATATGTGTGTGTGTGTGTGTGTGTGTGTGTGAGTGTGTGTGTGTGTGTGTAAGCATTGTAAATTTAGAAAGCCGGTATATTACGAAGACATTTTCATCAGAACAATGCTTTTAAACAATAAAGCAATTTCCAGTTCCCTTTGCCATTAATTATTATTTTCTAAGGTTTCCTTTAGTGCTGAACGTCATATTATACTAATAAGACTCTTTCTTCAGAATTGTGTTTGTTATTTAAGCGTAGTTAAATTTCTTAGAATGAAATAGTAACGGCTAGTTATAATTCTAATCTTGCAGGAGTATTTCAGTAAAAAGCTAGAGAGTATGGTTTAATGCGTCTGACTGGGATAGGTGTCGAGGCAAAGTCGTCGCGGTAAAGCTGGTGTATGAAGATTTAATTTCTTAATCCTGTTATTTAGATGAGCCAGATAATAAAATAAACGAGTGTAGCTATGGGGATTTTTATGTTTGACTTAGATTAGTATACATATTATTTCTTCACTTGTATCACTCAGGAAAAATCCAAGGAAACGAAGGTAGGTAAGTAGTTAATGCCGTATTAATATATGGCTTATGATACAAAATCAAATAGATTAGATTAGAGACTCAGTGGAAGATAGGCAATCTAGGATAGCATTGAAATCTAGGATAGCAAGGCGAACGATAAACGAAGTAATCAGATGGAATAGCACTGCCAAAGCTAAACTGAAAGCAACAAACCAACAAGAACGATTAAAGCTGTGGAAACAACACTTCCAGAATCTACTAGGAAACCCAGCAAAAGTTACACATGAACCAATCACAAGAATTATTAGTAAGCAATTAGACATCAAACTGGGACCGTTTACGCTAGAACTCGACGCTGGGCTTGATGAAATTACCCCAGAAGTATGGAAGACAAATTTGATTATATACTGCTCCAACACTGTAATGCAGTTTATAATCAAAATCCGAGAGACATATGGATGAAGGGATGCATCCTCCCTTTCCCTAAAAAGGGCGACCTCGGATTAGCCAAGCACGACCGAGGTATTACACTTATATCCATAGCAGCCAAAATATACAATGCCCTACTACGCAACTGCATAGAACCCAAGATTGACAACATTCTCTGGTAGAACCAAAATGGCTTCCGGAGAAATATTGACTATCTGTAGAATTCTAGAAGGCGTGCGGGCAAAAAACCTACAGGCAACAATATTATTTGTCGACTTTACAAAGGCCTCTGATGCCATACATAGAGGGAAGATGAAGCAAATTCTACTCGCATACGTTCTACCAAAAGAAACCGTCGCAGCCATAATGATTCTCCACAGAAACACCAAAGTGAAAGTGCATTCTCCGAATGGAGACACAGACTACTTCGACATAGTAGCTGGGGTACTTCAAGGAGACACACTTGCCCCATACCTCTTCATCATCTGTGTAGAGTACGTGCTTAGAACATCGATAGATAAAACTAAAGAAAACGGTTTCGAGATGACAAAAAAAAAAAAGAAGCAGAAGGTACCCCGCAAAAACAATTACCGACGCCGACTGCACCGATGACATAGCGATTCGGGCAAATGCACCCGCCCAAGCCAAAACCCTACTGCATAGTCTTGAACGAGCTGCCGCGGGTATTGGCCTCTATGTCAATGCACACAAAACGGAATATATGTGCATTAATCAAACAGGTGACATTTCCACACTAAACGGTAGCTCTCAGAAACTAGTAAACAAGTTCAGCTACCTAGGAAGCAGTGTCTCATCGACCCGTGACTAACAAAGGCGTGGACAGCTATCAATAGGCTATCGGTCATGTGGAAGTCAGACCTGACCGATAAAATGAAACGCAGTTTCTTCCAAGCAGCGATCGTGTCGATATTGCTATATGGATACACTACATGGACGCTAACTAAACGTATGGAGAAAGAGCTTGACAGCAACTACACAAAAATGTTGCGAGTAATATTGAAAAAGTCCCGGAGGCAACATCCCACAAAGCAGCAGCTTTACGACCACCTACCCGCCATCACGAAAACTATCCAACTTAGACAAACCTGACATGCTGGACTCTGCTGGAGAAGTAGGGACGAACTCATAAGTGATGTATTCCTATGGACCCCTTCACAAGGCCGAGCAAAAGCAGGGCAACCAGCTCGAACATACATACAGACGCTCTGTGGCGATACGGGGAGTAGCCCTGAGGACTTGCCAGAAGCAATGAACGATGGGGAGAGGTGGTGTGAAAGGGTCAGGGATATCCGTGTTGATGGCATGACAAGATGATGATAATGATACAAAGTTCATTTTTTAACTTCTTTTTAAAAAAATCTTTTTTTTTACTTAAAAGTTTTCATTCGTTTTTTTTATCATTATTACAGTTTATTTTAAAATTCATTTGGAAATTGTTATTTCTTTATTTCCCTTTCTTTAATATTTAGTTTTTTTGGTGGGGTGTTATATTTTTTTCTAATTAATGTTTTTGTAAATTTTCATTTATTTTCCAACTTTTCTTTCATTCCAATTTAATTTTCATTGTTTTATTCCTTCTTTCATTATTTTCGCATTCGTTTGTTTTATTTTTCTCAGTTATATCTCTATTTTTTTTTATTTTTGTCTTTTCTTATCTATTCATATCTTTTTTCTTTTTTTTATTATTTCTTTGTTTTTTTATTTTTGTTTTTTTTACTTTTTTTAAAATATTTTGTATTTTTTAAAAAGATTATTTTATTTTATCTTATTTTAATTTTTTTGTTTTTTAAATACTTTTTTTTTCAACCTTTAGGTTTTCAGCTCTTTTTTTATTTTTGTATTTTTTTTTTTTTAATTCTTGCATTATTTCTTCCATGTATTTGTCTTTTAATTTTAACAAAACTTAGAAAAATATTTTCGTTTGTTTGTTTTTTTTCCATGCTGTATCAACGTTCGCAAGTTTTCCAGTGTCAAAGAAGCTCCTAAGAAGTGCTACTTAACCCATAACCAAGAGGAATAAGAAAGTTCATGCCTTTCTCAAGGGTATTAATCTGAACGTAGACGTAATTGCTCAACTAGAGTTCGAACTGACTTACTAGGGTATCTCAGTCCAGTGCGTTACTACGACGCCTTAAAGATTCCTTCTTAATTTATTTTATTTCATAATTTTTTCTTTTAATTCCATTATTTTCCTTCCTTGATTTTTAAATTGTCCCTTCATTCTTTTATGAAATTAATTTCTTTCGACCACTCAGTCTTTTCTTTTTTTAAAATTTTCTTTCACTCGCATTTTGTTCTTTTGAGATTTTCTTTTTTCCCTTTTTTTCTCATATATTTGTTCTCACACTCCTTTGTCATTTCGTCTTACTTTTTTTTCATTTCATTCATTCTTTTTATTTCCTTTCAACCAATTCTTCCTTTTTGTGTAATTGTCTTCTTTGAATCTTTCAATCTTTTCCGGCATATTTTCCTTTTCTCTATTTCTTTTTATTTTTCATCCATTTTTTCATCCATTTTTTTCTCCCGTTTTATACCTTTCTTCCTTACCTTTCTTTGTTTTACGCTCTTTCCCTGATTTTTCTTTTTTCCTCTTTTCTAAAAACGTTTCCTTGTTTCTTCTATCTCTGAATAGGCATTCCAATTTGCCAAACTTTTCGCGCCTTAAATAAACGAAGATGAAAAAAATATTTGCAAAATTTTAAAGATTTACAAGATTTTCTTTATTTACAGTTACAAACTAAATTTAGAATCTCAAAAGTAAAATCATTATTTTTCCTTCAACTTAAATAATTGATTTCTTCTGCCTTTACCAAGTAGGAAAGATTATGTCTTAATCAAGAAAAGATTTCCTGAAACTAAACACTCGTTGAACTCACTTTATATGATTATGGTTCACAACTTTCTATTTCATTTGGAAATATAGATGATAACTTTGGATTAGTAAAGAACATCTAAGGATTCTATTAGATATCACCGACCAAGGTCACTTGGAAAAATCATTCTTTTTTTGGTTCAACCAAGTGAAGTAATTGATAATAAACGCTGAGATTTACGCACATTTTGATTCAAGAGATTTTTACATTTCGTTACATTCACATAAATTCCCCCTGTGGATGCCCTTAAGTTTAATATCAGTTCACATCATATTGACAGAATTCGCATCATAATTATTAGAAAAGAAAACAACCAAAAAACATATGAATTTAAATATATTGACAGATTTTTCAAAAATATATCGATTTATCAGTTATTCAACTATCATTAGCAGCGTCAATATGACTCGTTGTCATGAGATATGTAACTGGAAGCCTTATGGTTATCGTCGTAAGAAGTTGGCTTGGCTACCCGAATTGACATCGTGATAGAAACTCTTCACATTTCACATAACCCTGAATACTCTTGAAAAATACATGAATCCAAATGATCTCAAGCAGCCCAAGTATATGGAATTATAAATAAAGAAATGAATACCAAACCTGAAATCATTTGCGACCCTATTCTATACATATATATATATATATATATATATATATATATATAGTCATCCACAGACAGATCTGTTCTATCAGAACTCATCAGTGTGGCTAGACAGTATTTTCCCGTAGCTGGGATCGAAACCCAGTTTACTCAAACGCCAAGACAAAGCTTCTAACCATTCAGCCACGAGGAGACCTTAGCTACGAAGTAAATTTTAAACGGTTATGAATCACAATTACTATTGTTTACAAATATCCGTTCAACGGTTGCCGAGACTTCAATTCATCTACGAAGAGGCTTGCAATAGACGCTAATGGCAACACGATTACTTCTTCGCCAGAGAACTCAACCCTACGGGGGTAGGGGAATATATACCTCTATAGTCATCCACAATATATATATATATATATACATATACGCAAACAGAATCAGAAATAATTTACCTAAGGTTCACCTAAGCGGATCATCCAGACGATTCTGACTAATGCGGGTTGCACCAAATATGAATTTTATTGATCAAAAGACCGCTAGAAAAAATGAAATTAGCATAAAAAGAAAACATAATTCGAATTACGAAGCAAATAAATTTTCTTTTGTCTACAAACATTTAGTATTTCCGGGCAATTAGTTTTATCAATGCAATTACATTTGGGGGCTCAGTAGGTTGTTATTCCTATTTTCTAAAAAAAAATTATGTATATATATATATCAATTAATGTCCAAACATACATCTATATATTACTGAAATTGTAATTATGTTTGAATAGAGACAATCAAACAAACGATGACATTTCATTATTTGGTTTTTATTAAATCAATACTTAAGATAATTTTCCTTACAAAATAAAACAAAAAAATCAAAAAATCAAAATTTCTATTGTCATAGAACCTTTGTTCGCATCAAACATCTTTTGACCAAATATTCTGTATAAAGTAGCTTACTAGGAATTGTTGATTAGAATCATTCATTCTTTCCTAAAGATAATCACTGTTATTATATTCAATATGTTCAATATGAACACCACCGATTCACAGATCTCGCATGAACAATTAACACAGCTGTTGCATGGTATTTCAACTCTTTTAAGGGAACTTTTTAAGGCCGTTCTTCGAGGCCTTTCTTATCTTTAATTCATAAATAAAGCCAAATCATACTAACGATCGTTTTATCCCAATTAAACACGTCTTATCTGAAATGCTAAATTTTATGTTGTCGTAACGGGCCTTGATGAAAATGATAAAAATACACGCTCTGACCAAAAAAGCAACGCACTTAACAAAAAACACATGTACACATTAGCCTCGCTAATGACTAATCGTCTGATAACCAATTAAAAGAGATTTTTTTTCACCAATTAATAAGTACATTTCCAACATCATCTGTAAATCTTGCAAGTTAAATTTTTATGACCACCACCCCAATTCCAAAAGAATGACATAAAAATTATTCATTCATCATAAATTTATCATAGATATGGAAGAAATATAAAGTACTAATCATTATTCTTGCGTCATATCAGGTAGACTTGCTCCCGTACATATTGACATAAAGGAAGAATTAACATGAAAAAGGATTTACTTATATAACACATAGATATTGCTGTATCCTTCGTATTGATTTCTTTGACTAATATTTGTATAACTGCCTATTAATGTATAATTGGTTACTGTTCAAGAAAGTTAGCGATATATATATATATATATATATATATATATATATATATATATATGACTCTAGCATTGAATAGCGACAAAAAAGAAGATAAAATAATCGTGACGCTGAGTTTCACGATGCTGATATTGGCTCACCAGACAATCCTGATTTTTCTCTTGATTTTTTTTATTATATTTTATAATTGAAAATATGACATTTTTGTGCGTTACTGTACGTAGAATACTGAAAAGATTTTATTGTTTTAAGAAGACACTTTTAGCTTTAAACACAAAGTTTGGATTCTGTAAGCTTCTCGCTTACGCGATTGTCAGTCCACCTCTCTCTCTCTCTCTCTCTCTCTCTATATATATATATATATATATGACAAAAACTGAATCACACATTTTAAGGTTCATTCCTTACTAATGACTTAAGGATTTTAACTTTTTTTTAATTTAAAGAAAATACACAAAACAATTCGTTATGGAATAAAACTGAGAAAATGAGGTTTCAAGTCTTTTGTTTTATATTGCTCCGTTGGACAGCATTTGAGCACTTTTGATTTATACATTACATTTTTTTTTTTAGTAATTTTTCTTTTCAAATCAAACACACAAACACACACACACATACACGCACACACACACATACACGCACGCACACACACACACACACACACACACACACATATATATATATATATATATATATATGTCATGTCATGCTATCAGCACAGATATCCCTGACCCTCTCTCGCTACCCCTCCCTATCGTCCAATGCTTCCAGCAGGTCCTCAGTGCTACATCCCATATTACCACAGAGCGTCTGAATGTATGTTCGAGCTGGTCATCCTGCCTTTGCACGGCAATGTGAAGGGGTACATCGGAGTACATCACTTATGAATTCGTCCCTAATTTTCCAGCTGTGTTCCGCATGTCTAGTCCGTCTAATTTTGATAGTTTTCGTGATGTATGGTAGGTGGCCGTACAACTGCTGCTTTGTAGGGTACTGCCTACGGGACTTGTCCAATATTACTCGCAGAATTCTTGTGTAGTTGTCGTCAAGTTTGTTCTCCATACGTTTAGTTAGCGTCTATATAGTTCATCCATACAACAGTATCGACACGACCACTGCCTGGAAGAAACCGCGCTTCATTTTATCAGTCAGGTCTGACTTCCATATGACCGATAGCCTATCGATAGCTGTCCATGCTTTTGCTAGTCGCATTTCGATGTCTGTCTCGGTTGATCAGACACTGCTTCCTAGGTAAGTGAACTTGTCAATTAGTTTCAGAGTGATACCTTTTAGAGTGGAGATGTCGCCTGTTTGATTAAAGCACATATATTCCATCTTGTGTGCATTGATATGGAGGCCGATGCCTGCAGCGGCTCGTTCCAGACTTTGTAGAAGGGTTTCGGCTGAGACGGGAGAATTCGCTAGAAGATATATATATATATCAACTTAAGATTGGCGAACAATATATATATATATATATATATATATATATATATATATATATATATATATATATATATATGATCCAATTAGGGAAATGTATTCATAAGACAGAATAAGAGACACACTCTGAGAAAGAAGAAAGAGAGGAGGAGGAAGAAGAGAAAACTAATACAAAACAGTGACCTCTTTTTAAACCGATACAAAAACTGAAAAAAAAAAACATTCTACAAACAAACCTACACGGGTGAGTTCGAGTGTGAGTGGGTTCCCCATTCATATAGCCTTGTGTCATATCCAAGCAAAATAACTAGTAAATTACTCTACGTGCTCTAATTAAACAGCAAGCTGGAAACATATACGTATGTAAAAACGAAATAATTCTTAATCTCGAAATGGACTTATTCAATTTGAAATATATGAAGAAATATAAGGATGATATACTTTTAGTTTTCGAAAGAAAAAATGCATAGTATCTTCTTCAGGCGGGTGTTTTTGTGTCTCTCTTGTATATTATGTTATCTCTGTTCTCTTGCTAAAGGAAGAGGAAATTCTTTCTTTCTTTTTTTTTTTTTTTTTTTGAGAGAGAGAGGGGGGTAATTGAATTTCAAGGCTATCGGTCATATGGAAGGTCTGACCTGACCGATAAAATGAAGCGCAGTTTCTTCAAGCAGCAGTAGTATCGATACTGCTATAAGGATGCACCATGTGGACGCTAACTAAACGTATGGGAGAAAAAACTTGACGGGCAATTATACAAGAAAGCTGCGAACAATATGAACAAGTCCTGGAGACAGCACCCCACAAAACAACAACTGTAAGGCCACCAACCACCCGTCACGAAAAGTATTAAAATTAGACGAACCAGCCATGCGGGAAACCACAAGAGAAGTAGGGACGAGCTTGTAAGTGATGTACTCCAGTGGACTCCTTCACGTGGACGAGCAAAGGCAGGACGTCCAGCTCGAACATACATACAGCAGTCCTGTGCAGATACTGGATGTTGCCCGGAAGACCTGCTAAAAGGGAGGGGTGGCGAGAGGAGTCAGAAATATCCGTACTGACAGCGTGACATGATGATAGTCTCTCAGAAAAATAAAATGAAGCAACATGTACCCATTAAAAAGAATGGAAAAAGAGAAAAAATGACCATAACTTATTGCCATTTCCTCAACCAGCAACATGTATTTATTTACCCAGCCCATCTGTTACAGGCATGATGGGATACAAGGTAATTTTGAGCGGGTCATAGCTAGTTTAAAAAAAAAAAATAATTTCATTTTCTAAGACCGGTTGCCGTACCGAGACTAAAGCGTCCAATCTGCTCTTATATTTACTACTAACTGGAATCAAGGTGGACAGATGGATTCATGCCTTTCCAGAGGGTATGATGCAAAGCGAAACACAAACTCGCTGAGGATTTAGGTTGCTATCTTTGTGTCCATTTCCTATGTCGATAACCGTTTCGTCACGTGCCTCCAGAAGAAGAAAACAATGAAGACAGATTACAATAGTTATTCATCCATGTGGATTTGTATATGTGCGTGTGTAATATATATATATATATATATATATATATATATATATATATATATATAGATAGATAGATAGATAGATAGAGAGATAAATAGATATTGATCTTGATATCAATATTTTATGTATATTTTATGCACTCATTTTAAACAAAAGACATAAGTAATATATTTACTGTCGTACTCTTTTGGTCTTCATACTTTAATTCAAATGTGTGTCACCTATGCTAAATAAATGGATTTCTGGAAAATGTCATTTACTTAGCACAAATGTACACACGTAAGAGCTTGATAACAGATATGCTTATTCTCTGATCCTTACCAGGAGGGCCAATCTGAACATCGAGTCGCCAGTTTTTAAAAGAAAAAAGAAAAAGAGAAGAAATATAACTAAAACGTGTATACTTGAAACCGAGCAGAATTTATATTCATTCCGCAAATAAATTAGATTAGATTATTGAACTAATTGCTAGTGTGTTCCATCGAAACATATCTCTGTTGGCATATCTTGTGTCATATCAAACTAGATAAACAAATTCAGTTTTCTGTCTGAATTTCTGTGCAGGTAAAGCCACAACCAAGAAGAGAGGTGTACGACAAATCTAAAATCTGGTTGAGGCTTAGTAGTTTTGGACGACACTAAATAACATCACAAATTTGGTTGGTTGGTTGTTTTATTTTTTTTGCATATCATCTCTTGCAGGTTAATTCATGCTGAATCTTGTTTATATATATATATATATATATATATATATATATATATATATATATATATGCAAATTTCATTGAACATAATAGACATTTTATGCCGACATATTCTCTTTTGGATCCGTTCGAATTCCCGTATTACTTTTATCATATTCGGGGGGAACTGATTAAGGTATTGTCCATAATTGTATGTATCCCTAGTACTTTCTGCCCGACTTTGGGCCATCATCAGGGGAGAATCTGTTACAAAAGTAATGTAACTTTTGTTTTAGCAAATTACTACTGTGTAAGGATGTCTTTGCTGTTGGAGATTATGGCGCTTGCTTTTAAATGTAATTCTGTAAATAGTGCCAGTAGCTAAAGACATTTAAGTACGTTAGCACTGGTTTGAAAATTAATTCTATTAAGTGCTGGTTGCAGGTTTCTAATATATAGTGCTTCGAGAATCTGAAGTTTTTGTTTATTATTTTGATGTTCGAGTATTGTTGTGTTCCTTACACAGTAGTAATTTGCTAAAACAAAAGTTACATCACTTTTGTAACAGATTCTCCCCTGATGATGGCCCAAAGTCGGGCAGAAAGTACTAGGGATACATACAATTATGGACAATACCTTAATCAGTTCCCCCCGAATACGATAAAAGTAATACGGGAATTTGAACGGATCCAAAAGAGAGTATGTAGGCATAAAATGTCTATTATGTTCAATGAAATTTGCATTAACGAAGAAATGCTGCCTAAATATATATATATATATATATATATATATATATATATATATATATATATATATATATATATATATATATATATGTGTGATTTGTAAACGCATATTTCGTATTTTAAATGAGCCAGAACTTATTTGTTTGCACAGAGTTAAATGGTTGTAAGTATTTATACATAACTAATAGTTTGATTTAACACCAGTCATTTGTTTGCATGCAGTTCAACTGTTATAGTGATGATTTGGAAGCGAATACTTCGTAGGTAATTTCATTTTCTTTTAAGTTAGAATACATTTGCTTCTACACAATTAAGTATTGTTATTTTTTACTCACAGTTAAATGGTTTCAAGTATTGCTATCAAACACTAATAATTCTAGTTGGTATTAATCCTTTGTTTGTTACACAAAGAATTAGTTATAAGTACAGCTATTAACATTGATAATTCTGTATTTGTTCATTGTTAAATTGTTTGAATTAATCCTCTCTTATAATCTTATTTACACACAGTCAAATAGTCCCAATTATTGCAATAAGAACATTAACAATTCAATTTAACTTCAGTCATTTGTTTGCCCTAAGTTAATCAGTCAAACAGTTCTATTTGACTCGTAGATAGGACTCTCCTAAGTATTACCATTCCTGGCCAGAGTGGACTTCAGAGTAAAAGCAATCTAGTGGTACTTTACATATTCCCGAGCTCCAAGACTGGACCGCATTATTAGATGGTTTAATGACATATCCAGGGTACCCGTTGAATTTGGGGTCTTTTCCCTCTGCAGAGATGTAGCCGGTTTATATACAGCCTCAGCCGAATGCGATTTGAGGCAGGAAATTCGAACAAGTGTTGATAACCGGACAGATATTTTTCTAGTAAATAATTAGAAAAGTTTCCAAAGTTTATTTTTTTAGGTTTGGTTTGGTTTGTTTTCTTTGTTTAATAGAACACCAGTCTTCGCGGGGTATTTACAGCCAAAGCCATCCTTGCAGAAGAACAGTAGTGATGCTGTTTAACCCATAACTGGATGAGGTGGGGATCGTACATTTCCTTAGGGTTTAATCAGAAATTGAACGTGATAGCGTGACTAGAGTACAAAAAAGCTTTCCGAAACTCCTCTTCCTTATTACTTGCGTCCCAATACATTTCTAAACTAAGTCAAATAAGTAGGTACACAGATACAAACGAACGATTTTTAGTGCATGTGAAGCGTTAGAAGTCCCGTTAGTATTTCTGTCTTTCTTTTTCATAGATTGCTTAGTGGGTCGGGTGAATATTGACTTGATTACTTGCAAATGAAGTGCTGTCTGCCTTGACTCTAAAACGGTTATGCAGGGTTAAGACCAGGGGTGGTGGACTGGCTGAATTCACTGGCATTAAATGTCTCGCCCATTTAATGAAAAACAGATGAGTAAACAAAGTGCACGACATCATTTACAGCAACCCAGCGCCAAATCAGTTTTATTTTATTTTCTTAGTGGTTGCGTCAGTCGACTTTTTTCATTCGCTGTTGGCATTTGCACTTGCAGGAATAGCGTGGAGGGCTGTCCTCTGAGCAAAGGTCGATCTGCTTTAACATCCTGTTAGAAACATTGGTGTGTGGACATTTTGAAAAAAAAAACTAATGAAGGTTTTTTTCTTTGTTACTTAAGAAGGGGTTAATATAGTTGAATAAATTATTTTACGTTTTCTTTTTCACTCATTTCCAAAGTTTATTATTTCAATATAAAGAACTCATTGTCATATTCAGGGCATTTGTATACTTAATTAGTATAATCCTATTTACCCAACCCCTCCGCTCGGGCAGGATATGACACAAGGTCAATTTTTAAGCAGAGTTTAACAGGTTTGAATTCAGAGTTTTCCTTCTCCTAGACTAGTTGCCTCACCAAGGCTAAAGAACCCAGTCTATTTACCCATAGCTGGAGGGAGAATAATTGGATTCATACCTTTCCCAAGGGTATTAGTGCTATGTGAAATGCAATTAGTCTCGTCCAGGATTTGAACTCGTGTCGCCGTCTCGATTTCCTACGACAATAACCATTACACCACGAGCACCTCCTTAATTAGTATAATAATTCTATATGTGCCTTCTTTCAAGTTCACCGGGGAAAAATTTTTTTAGTCATCTCTTTATTAGAAATAATTAACCCTTCAAACTCACTGATTTTTTTTTTTTTTTTAAATTAGGAGGATGTTTCACTTTCACCTCCTAGATCAATGTGAAGTCATCACCCATTTTCGGGAAAATTATTTAAAAAGATTTTTAGAATAATTTCGCCAGTGTGGTTATTCGTCTTTTCCAACGCTAACTGTTCCAAAAATGCTTGATCACCCTTCATTGAATTAAGATGTGAAAGAGAAGCCTCCAAATAAAATGTAAAATGAATGTTTTTTTTTTTTTAGTTTTTTTTCAGTTTTTTTTTTTTCAGTTTTTTTTTAAACAAAAAACGAAAAGATTGCTATGAGTTTAAGGATCTAATCAGTTCAAATTAAAAAAAAAAAAACTACGAGAAGAAAATTCCCCTGGTGAACTTGAACGAGAGCACATACTGTATTTTACCCTTGATTCTTTCAATTATTTCGTAATATCCATCTATCTATCTAGATTGCTAGCTAGCCAGCTAACTATATTGCTATCTAGCCTGTTTGCTCTTCAATATAAATCAATCAAGCTTTGTTTTCAATGTATTTTGATATATTTCACACACTTACTCGAAGGGTGTGCCCAGTGTAAAGGTTATGATCAAAGAAAATTGAATCGGCTGCACACGTTCAAATTTAGGACGAAAAAGAATGAATCAATTTCTCCCTACCGCAAGCTTCGGATAAATAGTAAGGTAGAATAGGCTCTTGAGACTTAATATAAAATGGGTCTATAATGATAGCACTGTACCAACAATACACTGATTAAAAGTTGTATATATATATATATATATATATATATATATATATATATATATATATATATATATATATATATTCTTATGTGTGGGTAGTCCCTGCAACGTAAGGTGACATTGCAATTAGCGAGTTCGAACTTTCTGACGAAAACTATGAATTCCCTTATACCACCTGCTGCAAGTTTAATAGTACCGTTCTTCGATAGGGATGACTTTGACATTAAATAACCAACGAAGTTTGATATACCATTTAAGAAAGAAGCCGAAACTTATGTATGCAATTTACAATTATCTTTTAAACCATAGACGAGGGATAAAAGAATCTGTATCTTTTACAAGAGTATCCGTCCAAAAGTGAACATAATAAAGCGACTGGAGATCTTAATTGATTACTCCAAGGCTGTAGACGTGGCATTAAACCTTAAGTTTGGCTTTAAGGGTGACGCAAGGAAGAATAGATCAGTATATTTAAATTTTGTTTTTTAATGTTTTGGTTTTATTTGGTTAAATTTTATGGTATATACATATAAACAGTTCTATTTCAAACAAATCAGTTTAGCATAAATACGCAGTTTAAACACACAGTTATATGTAAAAAGAGTTATTTTCAAACAATTGAGTTAGGCGTAATGACACAGTTTGTTTCTATTTTACTCGTAGATAGGACCCCGTTAGGTGCTAACACTCATGGCCAGAGTGAAATTGAGAGCGATGGCAATACAAGGGTACGCTGCACTTCCCAAACCTCCAGCGTAACTGGAACCTCATCATTCAGGTTGGTTAGTGTCATATCAGGACACTTTTGGGGGGAGTCTTACTCTTCTACAGAGATAAAGTCGTGTATTTTACAGCTCTGGCTGATTGGGCATTTTTTTATTGTACGCAAGCAAGAAGAATATTTTAAAGTTGTATTCTTTTTAACAGTCCTTTTCACACACACACACACACACACACACACACATATATATATATATATATATATATATATATATATATATATATATATCACAGATTCATTATTGTGTCATCTACTGTAGAATTTAAAAAATATAAATTTCTACCTAACAAATATTTCTTCTTAAAATTTCTGTGAATTATCAATGGACGAATTTTATTCCGTAAAGTGGTTCACGATTATGCGTGACACAGCGACACATTTGCAAACGGAGCAAAAAATAACTAAAACTCAATCATGAGAAATTATTCGTGACTCTCCCCCTTTCATGCCCTGGTGGTGGGTACTAGCACTATGGATGGAACTTGAAAACTAAGTTATACCAGCACAGTCGAGATTTTGTCCGAGCAATATTCAAATATGTATTCCATAAAAACCATTATAAAAAATGTTAGTCTCTTTTGCCTTACAAAAGCATTCATATAAACATTCACTCATTGATGACTGCGTCTATGCTGTCCTAACTCACATATGCTCTATGACTGATATAATAATAAATATACCAACCTTCACACACACACACACACACACACACACACACACACACGCACGGGCGCGCGCGCACACACACTATATATGAATATATACATACATGTGTGTGTGTGTGTGTGTGCATATATACGCCTATATACGCACGCACATTCACGCACACACGCATATATATATATATATATGTGTGTGTGTGTGTGTATGTGTGTGTGTGTGTGCTTGTTTGCTTCTTTGTTTTTTATGGCTCAGTCACCTTTGTACGTTATTTAGTGCCAAATCAATTGTTATACAAATAAGCAGTTGTATTTCAGACAATTAAGTTTAGCATAAGTATTATTTTTTAATTGTCAAAAACACTTCTATTTCAAGCTACTCAGTTTATTCAATCAGTCATATTTCATACAATTCAGTTTAGTATAGATATAGATTTTTTTTACTCACAGTTAAATTTAGAAAAAGTTCTATTGCAAAGAATTCAGTTTAGCATTCAAAAACAGTTCCTGAATTTTTGAGACGAAGCTTGATGATTTTTATCGTTCAGGATTTTCGGACCATTGTCTTTATCTTGATTGTTATATTCCGAACGTTTCGGCCGATATGTCCTCCGGCCTTTTTCAGGTGTTTTTGGAACTCGAGAGCCAACACGGAACTTCGAACCACGTTCTTTTATTTAATCCACTGGTGCAATTTGTTCGGATTCCGTTAAACATAACAGAGTATAAGCGCTAAGTTTTCCAGTATTGTTACTCGCCTGCAGTCAGGATTGAAAGTTCATTATATTCCCCAAAGCTCCAGCATTACTTAAACCTTACCCTCAGATTTTTTTTGTGTCATATCCTGGACACTTGTTGGCGGGGAGGGGTCTTACCAATCTTCAGTGAAGCAGTTGGTTTATTCTACAGCCCCAGGCAACCAAGCAATATATATATATATGTGTGTGTGTGTGTGAGGATATATATATATATATATATATATATATATATATATATATCCTCACACACACACACACACACACACACTCATATATATGTGTGTGTGTGTGTGTGTGTGTGTGTGTGTGTGTGTGTGTGTGTGTGTGTGCGTGTGTGAGGATATATATATATATATTAGGACTCTTACCTTTACATAAAATCTAAAACGGTTGTAAAATTGGTAAAACTATGAGAGAGTTCAGTTACTCACATTACATTTGCAATATATATATATATATATATATATATATATATATATATATATATATATTATAAAGCATAATGGTTTTCTGATAAAGTAATATAGAACGGATTTTAAAGTTTAAAATTTACAGAGAGATACATTTTTATCCTTCTAATATTTTCTTTTCAGACCTTCTGGGGTTTGATTTTTTTTCTTTAGGACGAGATTTAAAGTAAATAGCTTTTAAGTTTTTACATTTCTCGAGCATTAAAAAATTATCTAACCGGCATCTTCCATTATTTCTACCCAAGAAACATACACTTGAAATAGAAGCGTATATTTATATAGTTTACTTTACTTTATTGTTTGTTTATTTGTAGTTCTTAAGTTTGCACTCAGCCGAATTTATTGATATAAAGAGTCTTCAAATTTAAAACACAGGAGAAAGAAAATAAAGAATGAAAGGTAATAAAATAAACCAATACGGATATTTCGGTCTTCTCAATCAATTGCTCTATCGAGTCAATACGTGTGTATATATATATATATATATATATATATATATATATATATATATATATATATATATATATGTGTGTGTGTGTGTGTATCCACCTGTTCGGTTTATGATATATCAACCCTTTCTAGGTTATTTTGTTTAAGGCGCCCGTGGGCTAAGCTTTATCTCAGTCGAAAGTGGACTCAACTACCCGATTTCAAAACCTGAACAGGGCTGTTTACATATCACATTGCACTTATTCTCTTAGGAATGGTATGATTCCATCTATGGATAATCTTCAACCGTCGTATGACAACTGGTCTAGAAGAAGGAAAACTTTGAATTTAAAACTAGTTATAAATCTGGAGAGATATGGGTTCTGCCAGGCTATTCCTGCACAAGATTCGCTATATACGTAGCGCCCCCATGACCCATCTAGATTACTAGAACAGTGAGGGATGCCAAAGATAGTCTTTTGGGAATATATGATTTTTAGTGACTATTTCTTTCATTATTAAGTAAAAGTATGATTGGCGAAGGCGACCAGAAGGCTCCCTTTTCGATAGCTACTACACCCAGGTGTAGGGGAGGGTGCTACTCCTTTTCCTGGATTGCTCCACTTTACCCTTGATACGTACCTTATATTGCTGAGTGTTAAGCAAGGAGGCATCAAGTACCGATTTTAAAGTCTTTGGTATGACGCGATCTGGGATTGAACCCCGGTCTCCCGGATCATTGGCAAACACTCTACCCACTAGACCAATAAATAATCCTGTAGTAATGCGAGGGCTTGTGAATATAACCCATATCAATAACTATAAATACACATACAATATTGAACGCTTAACATTAGAGTTTTATCTTAAATTAAAACTTTGGAACGAGTTCAAATGCTGGACCTGGCCGTTTGTGTTATGCTTCGTGCATGCCGTAGGAAAGGTATGAATCCTTTTGTTATCCCACGTGTATGAGTAAATAGTAGAGCAGACTGGGGCTTTTAACTAAACAATTAAGGAAGGAAAATTTTGATTTCTAACCAGCTTACTCTAGTTCAAAATTAATCTTATGTCATATCTAGCCCGTATTGGCGAAATTGGCTAAATACATGAAATAATTACAGGTTGATCATTTTTTATAGAAAAGTAAAAGTTCTTCAAACCAAAGTCGCCCGTAATATTATACATTCGAAACGGATATTATTGAGTATAATCTATTACCAACCTCTTCCGGATGTATTTATCTTTATTTGGCTATCCATTAAAATCTGTGGTAACGGAATTCTAATTGTGTAGATATCGTTGATGAATAATATATATATATATATATATATATATATATATATATGTCGGTCAGTCTGTCTATGTGTGTGTTTGTGAGAGAGAGAGAGAAAGAGAGAGAGAGAGAGAGAGAGAGAGTACGGATGCTTATGTCTATGTTCATTAATAACGTGACGTGGTATGTCAACCAATTAATCGTTACGTTACTCAAAACAGTTTCAGCCCAGTGGAATGGGGCTGCAGAATTCACCGAAGGCATCTCTGCTGATGGGTAAGACCCTGTAATGACTATCCTGGATATGACACAGACTCCAGTAAGGTTATAACTTTGGGGAATGCGGTGTACTCCTTCATTGCCATAGTTCCCTGGTATACTCTTAAGTGGCATCTTATAGGGTCCCATCTATGGTTTGACATTTAAACTGAGTGCAAAAATGACATGTTAAACTGAAGTATTTCAAAAATAACTCTTTGATCATTTTTAATTGAGTGTAAATAAATGATTGATGTTTCATTTAATAACAGTGATACATAGCAAAACTCGGAACCATTGAACGTTGATTTAAGCTAAATTGAACTGTTTGAAACAGAACGATTTGATGATTGAACTGTGTGTAAAAAAACGAGTGATTTCAGTGATACAGAGTAATACTTGTATCCACTTCACTTTGGCTTCTGCAAAATCATTTAACTATGTATAAATAAATGTTTAATGCTTATCTGAATTGTCTGTGAACTTGTAACTATTTAACTTTGTTGACTTTCGTTTATCATATTTACCCAACCCCTCCGCTCGGGCAGGATATGACACATCGTAAATTTTTAAGCGGAGTTTAAGCGGGTATTAGTTCTATGTTTAAGCGGGTATTAGTTCTTTGTGCAATTAGTTTTGTCCAGGATTTGAACTCGTATTGCCGCGTCGATTTCTTACGACAAATAACCATTACACCACGGGCACCTCCTTAAAACGCCTATAACTTATGTTTATAAATCATATATATCTAATATACATCGATAAACCGAACTGGGCGTTAAATAACCTAAAATGGTTGAAATGCCATAAAATCAATGCAAATCAAATCAAAAGTGTTTTTTCTATATAGTTAAATCTTTCAGAAGTCAGATGTGTCGAATACTTACTCACCTGAAGATCGACAATATGAGACACTGGATCTTGATTTTTTTATCCTGTCGTTAGTCTTGGTTTGGGTCACTTTGTTTAAAGGCATATCAACTTTCTTTGATAATTTGAAGCCAAAGCTTTCATAGTTGAAAAATAAAAGTGGTACTATTTAATTCACAACTGAGAAATAAGGGTGTTCATACTTTTTCCCAAATGTATAAATCTGAAACTGAACGCAATAGCGTGACAGGTGTTTGAATTCACTTATTACAATATCAGATTTCAGAAGGTTCGCCAAAATGCCAGAGTACCTCCCTTTCACCGATTTTATTATCGTTAAATTTCACAGTTGAAAACAGTTTGATAATGCTCTGCATTTTTGTGTATAGTGCATAGAAAATATTCTATTGATTTAAAACTTATTCAGCGTTAAATTTCAGTTTTTTCGTGGTAGAATCTTGGATTGGCGTTTGAGTCAGTCGGGTTTCGATCCCAGCTTCGGGAATCTAGCGTGTCTATATATTCTTCCCTACCCCTGTGGGGTTGAGCTCTCTACCGAGAGAAGTAATGGTTGCGATTACCACAAAGAACTTTTTGATCATTTCTAATTGTGTATAAATAAATGGAGGTGACCGTGGTGTAATGGTTATCGTCGTAGGAAATGGACACTGCGACACGAGTTCAAATGCATTTCACACAGCACTAATACTCTTGGGAAAGGTATGAATCCAATTATTCTCCCTCCAGCTATGGGTAAATAGTAGGACAGACTAGGTTCTTCAGCCTTGCTGAGGCAACTAGTCTAGGAGAAGGAAAACTCTGAATTCAAACCTGTTAAACTCCGCTTAAAAATTGACGTTGTGTCATATCCTGCCCGAGCGGAGGGGTTGGTAAATAGGATAAAGCAAGGCTCTTCAAATGAATTGAGCTCTCGGTAGCCGTTAAGCAGATATATGTAAACAAAACAAATGTGATACTTAATCGTTTATATTTCCTTCGTTTATGCTAGTTCCTCGTGGTTGAGTGGTAGAATCTTGGATTGGCGTTTGAATCAGCCGGGTTTTGATCCCAACTTCGGGAATCTAGCGTGTCTAGTTGGCGACCATAGTCGAGGGTAACCCGAAGGCTCCCTTTTCGATAGCTACTACACCAAGGTGTAGGGGAGGGCGCTACTCCTTCCCTGGATAGCGTGTCTAACTACACTGAATAGTTGTGATACAACGAGACAGTCAGTCTGTGGATGACAATATATATATAATAAATAGATCCACTAAAAGATTTGCATTTTTTAAAGATTTATTTATTTCGTTCATACGTGTATGTTTCCAGTTGTTGCTTTTGGCAGAGAATATATGTGGCAAAAGCCGATATGTACCGGACACACAATGAGATACGAACTCATTCGTGTAGGTTTGATAGTCGAATGTTTTTTTCTCGGGTTTTTAATAGGTATATATAGAGGTCATTGTTTGAGTTAGATTTATTTTTCTCCTCCTCCCTTTCCTTTTCTCAGAGTGTGTCTCTTCTACTGTATCTTTCTCCCAATTAAATTTGTGATATTTGATATATATATATATATATATATATACTTCTGGAAACACTAACCCAAAATTGATTTAGCATCAAACTGAATGCCACAGGTTTGAAATAGTTGTACTGATTTGTGATAACATATAGACACCTCAACACACAACAAGGCATTTGGAAGACACTACTCTCATTCTCATCTTATATGTCCTAAATAAAGAGTTCTGTTCACTGGAGTCCAGACAGCACATTCACAAAAGATAAAGATACCAAATTACAAAAAAATAATTTTCAATAAACAAATATATATGCTGTATCACCAGCGCATTCTTTCTCACTCCCCTTAAAGAATAGCAACACTTTTAAAAACTTTCTTAAATAAAGTAATATACTTTCACAAAACTTTTATTTCGACGATGACCTGAGTTGGGAACGAGTTGAAAACAATCAAAGAATAAACATTTCAAAATGTATTCTTTTTTGTTTCATCGTTTTCTTTTTATCTATCAATTTATCTAGATAGATAGATAGATAGATAGAGGTGTGTGTGTGTGTGTGTGTATGTATGTGGCGTGGAGGTCTGTAAGTGCTTGTGTAAACCGTTTCCCTCGATATATTCATTTCGCTCTTCGTGCAGAAAGGTGAACTTTAAATGTAATCGTTTTAAAGCAAAGCGAAAAAATATTAAAATCTTTGTGAATAAGAAAAATTTGAATTACAAAATATGACAGGAAGAATAGTTCTAAAAAATGTGTTACCCAAAATTAAGCTAGTGTAAAAAAAAAAAAAAGTAGGATGATAATATTTTGCCGGCGGGCACGATTCAGAAAGACATGTCGAATCATTGACAACGTTTAATGATAGAAATGTCCTCTTCATAATAAAACAAGGATCGTGATATTTCTTTTTAAAACATTTATTCGTCCTTATTAACACACACACACACACACACACACACACATATATATATATATATATATATATTGCAGTCATTTTATGAACAATTAGATTTCCATTCTTTTAGTGAGGAGGCTTATAAAAAGAAAAATGTTTTACAAGGAATATTCGAGAATCCGATTTGAAAATCATCTTCTCATTTTTAAATCTTTTATTGCCTTTTAAGTACGCCCGAATTTTAGAAGCAATAAACTGCAGTGGTGGCGCGACAATTTGACAACCTTTTTTTTTCTTGATAAATCAGAACTGCTTAAATTTCTAGGGTATGAATTAGCAAACAAAATTTGTCATTAGGTAAGGAGATTTTGCGTGGGATCTTATTGCGGAGTCATGTGTACAGTTGTAGGATTCGTCAGTTTTTATTATAAAGAGAAGGGACAAAATTTAGTCGCTTGCCTGGTAAGTGAGAATTGTAAGGAAGCGAATGAAAGGAATGATAGAAATCGGTGCATGAACAAGACGTTCTTGATGACACAAATAAACTTGGAAACAAATCCACTGTAACAATAAAAAAAATGATTACATATTATCTGAGATGAAAACAGAAAAAATGTTTAATTTGTTAAGGAAAAATGTATTTGAGAATGTCCTTGCAAAAGAAAAGCTCTTTGCAAAAACACAATCTTGATGTTGACTGCAGACAATGTTGAAGAATCATACTTTGTTTGTTCGGCTCTTTGGCTTGTCGACAGGCGATTGTGTGTCTGCTAATGTTCTTGTCAATATTGAATAGGTCTGATTATATAATATTTCATTGAAAAACATACATGCAAAAAGAGGACGAGGAAGTAAAATGAATAATTTTTGTATTGCACAAGTTATTCGTACCATCCTCCTCTCTCTCTCTCTCTCTCTATATATATATATATATATATATAGAGAGAGAGAGGGGGGGTTAAGGTACGAATATATATATATATATATATACACAAGGTGCGGATCAAGGTTAAAGTGGATCAATACGGGGAAATGAGTGGCGCACTCCCCAACATCTTATTGTAGTAGCTATTGAAAAGGGAGTCTTCGAGTCACAGTTGACTGCTGTCGCCAAATTTACTTACTTCTTTGCTTATATAAATATATTGTAAGCCAAAAAGCATCACATACAATATCTCATAAAAGGTATCTTTTTAATTACCAAACATCTTAGCGTTGTATTATTTTAACTGGATGATTAATCAGTTAACACGGATATTATTAAATATTACTCGTGAAAAAAATATTTTCAAAGAACGTTTCGACTGCTGAATTCTCCCGCTTTTAAAAACAAATTTGGCCTCCTGACGGGGCATTTAATATCTCCATTCTAAATGTCATTTTTTTCTTTGCTTAATGGCATATCAACCCTCTTTGGTTATTTAATGCCAAAATCATCACTGTAGAAGAACAACAGTAATAAAATTTAATCCATAGATGAGAGGATAAAAAAAGGTATTAGTCTGAAAGTGAACTTAATAGCATGACTAAAGTGGCCACAATCGAGCACCATGGGGACTTCCCTTCTAAATGCAGGATGGTTATAACAACGAAACGAGTCACATGACTTTTAATGACTTTGATGTTGACCATCAAAGTCATTAAAAGTCATGTCTACCGGTGAAAGGTGAAAAAGGAAAATCAGGTTTGATGGACTACATTTCAAGAAGGAATAGTGAAAGCACTCTACAGGATGAATTATAGAGAGATACTTCCTTGAGAAAATAAGAAAAATCATGGAAGCAACACACATAGAGTTGTTTGGTGAATGCATGTCAAATTAACATTTTCAGCCAGTTTTAACTTCCGTAACTAAAATATAAGAGGAGTGCTGGATAACGTGCTGGACTGTGACTTGGTATTAAGCTGCGAATTTCGGTTTACTTTTGGACAAATATCCTTGGGAAACGTATAAACTACCTCTCAAGATATTGTTTCAATAGTGCTACTTCTCTTCTTCTACGAGGAGAGATTTGGCATTTAATAACTCACGAAGGTTGATAAACTATCAAATAAATTAACCTTAACAAAAAGAAAGAACGATTAGCTAAGACCATGAAGAAATAAAGTACAAGAAATGTAGTTTCAACAATGAGATACCGTTTCTAATTCGTGCAATTTCCTTATAGGAGTTTGAATTACAACTGAAGGAAGTCGGAGAATATAGTTGTCGAAAGATCTCGAAGACAAAAATGTGAATACATTTATTTATATATTGTCAACAAAAATCATAACGGATAATGATTGGTTGGTTGGTTGGTTGGATTTTATGGCATATCAACATTTGTAGGTTATTTAACGCCATATCCATTTTCATACAAATAGTCAGCTCTTTTATACAATTCAGTTTAGCATGAGTACACGATTTAATTGTCGAAAACATTTCTACTTCAACCTATTCAGTTTATTCAAACGGTTCTAATTCAAACAATTCAGTTTAGTATGAGTACAGATTTTGTTTACACAAAGTTAAATGTCAAAACAATTTTATATTTATAAATCCAGTTAAGCGTAAGTACTGTCCCATTTCAAACAATTCAGTTTAGCATAAGTACGTAGTTTAATTCTATCTAACCCATAGATAGGCCCTAATCAGGAGCCACCAATTCAGGCCAGGGTGTACCTGAGAGTGATAGCAATGAAGTGGTACTACGCATTCCCCAAAGTTCCAGCATTACTGAAACCTCAGCATCAGATTGTTAAGTGTCTTATACAGGTCACTCATCGGGGTGGTCTTACCCCACTGCAGAGGTGCAGTCGGTGTATTATATAGCCGCAGCCGATTGGGCAAAACGAATAATGGTTATGGGATTGATAATGTGATATGATGTACTAGTGCTTTACGTGGTATTTTAGTTTCCGATTGTGACTAACATACAATTATCAGTGAGTTTGAAACTTACTGGGTGTCCCTAATATCTGGTCTTGTGCCAAAATAAGATGAGATTAATAACTGTCTACACGATATAAGGTGAATGCACCTGCGTTTACTAATGTTCTTGTATAAACCGGTAGTATGTAGAAGAATAAGAAAAAGAAAAGATTGATTACACTAACGGGTGCATCGTTTCGAAAGCGTACACGCAAGCATGCAATAAGACTAAGAATAAGTTATCGTTGACCTTACACGATAAGAATTAAGTATTGATGAAAACGTCGAAATGATAGACGAGATGCATGAATTTATAAACACACACACACACACACACACACACACACACATATATATATATATATATATATATGTATGTATATGTATAAGAGGATAATATATATATATATATACATATGTAGGATATATATATATATATAGGATATATATATATATATAGGATATATATATATATATATATATATATATATATATAGGATATATATATATATATATATATATATATATATATAAAGATATATATATATATGTATGTATATGTATAAGAGGATAAATTGCAAAAGGAAAGTTATATGAAAAAGTGTAAAATATTATTAAGGCCAAAACTTTATACATCCAAATTATGTATTGTTAAATCCGTTACTTAAAATCTAATGTGGATCTCATAATCGTCAGACTAATATATATATATATATATAAGTGTGTACGCGTGGATGCGTGCGTGCATAGTTACTGGTATGAACAGGTAATTAGAAAAACATCCTAATGCACTTGTCCGAGGACACCCACATGCACTCCCTCACATCCCCACCCATGTTTAGATCCATTTAGACTCGCACACTCACTCTCTGTCTGTCTGTCTGTCTCTCTCTCTCTCTCTTTCTCTGTCTCTGTCTCTCTCTGCCTCTGCTTCTCTCTCTCTTAGATGCACACACATTATATATATATATATATATATAGGTATGTGACACACTAAAAACCGAACTAAACACTAATCCTTTTTAAAACACTTACATGGACGTCATACTTCGGCAGGCCGTGGCGTGAGCAACACGGTTCAGGTCGGGTCTGACACTTTTTGGGGACGCTAGTTGGTCGATTCTGCCAAGACAGGGTGCTCGGGAAGACTAGCATTCGCCTCATGCGGCCAAACCTGACTTTTTTCTCGATGCTCAGGGAGCCGTCCCTCCAGGCCCTAACCCTCTTCAGAGGGACTAGGTTTATCACCCGGCGTTGAGGCACTCTTATTTAGGGGAATGCATTTTAGGGGCTATGGCCCTGTGCCTGGAATTCATTTTTAAAAGGTCTTGTGCTCCTCGCACGTACGTAGAACGCTCGACAAAAACGGCTAATCCTATTCAAAAATGATAACTTCGTTAACAACACACTTCCGAAAAAATTATTTTTATACGGTTAGAGACTATACAATCTTTTTTTTTTCTTTTGATGTCCGTAATGGCTAAATATCTCACGCTCAAAATTAACTCGTCGTTTAGTTGGTTGTTTGGGTTTTATGGCATATCAACCCTTGTAGGTCATTGAACGCCAAATTCTGTCTATATATACATACATATTCAACCAAAGATTTCAAAACGAATATTAAGGTAGGTAGAATTTTCTATTAGCAGGATTTCATTTGTTTGCACAAGATTAACCAGTTTTAAGTTGTCATATTTTTTGGTACAACTCTGTCTCTCTCAAGAAGGACAGAATATCATCTATTTTGACGTTCTCCAACAGATCGGTTATTTACTTTGAAAAATCGCTTTCTGATAACAGCGAAAGTTCTGCTTTCTATAAGAATGTGTTTAACCGTGCAAGTTGTCTGACAGGTTAAACACTGTGGTTGTGGTTCCTGTTTCAAAATGAAAGAGTGAGTAAGCGTTGTATGATCAATTCGCCATCGGGATATAACAACTTGTTCTCTTCTTGATTTTCTCGATGCTGGTCTCCACTCTCCTAAGGTGGGCTGAATTTGGAAGAGTTTATTGTGAATGTTATTGTTCCATTGTTGTTGCCATTTTGTGTGAAGGGATTTATTAATTGTGGGATCCTGGATTTATCGGGTGTCAGATCTAAGGCCAGTTTGGCTGCTGAGTCTGCTCTTTCATTCCCTCTCACTCCAATGTGGCTTAGGGTCCAGCATATAATTATTTATTTTCTATTTGACATTGAGTCTAATCTACTCAACAATTTAGAGAACAAGTGTCATACAAAGTCAGATGAAGTGAGTATGAAGAAAGCTGCTGTTGCAGAAGAATCCAGTGCTTTTCTGAAAAGTTGATCTCAAACGCTTGACTTTATTGATAAAAATCGAGAATGGGTAATGACCCATTTAAACTTCACCAAGATATTATCATTTAATCTGCTTAGGTCGTCTTTCTTTGAATTTAGATTTTACATTTTAAAGTAAAAAAAAATTATTCTTTTTCAATACTTTTTAAAATCTTATTTCATATTTCTCTAAGGATGTATATAAAAATATAAAGATCATATGAAAAATATATTAGCAATAGTCAGAAAATCATGTTTATATCGTACATATCCCTGAATATTCACATACTGACATACACACACACGCATATATATATATATATATATATATATATATATATATATATATATATATATATATATATTTGTGTAAATTAGTGAAAACACTGATCTAAAAAAATTAATTTTATTTCTTTAACTTGAGTGAAAAGTTTATTAAAAACAAAACTTGCAAAGTCTTTTCTTGTAATCAAACATATTAGTTTGGTTTGGTTTTATACCATTTCCAATGCCAAATCCTGTTTCCTTACACACACACACACACACACACACACACATATATATATATATATATATATATATTGTCATCCACAGACGGACTGTTTCTCTGTATCACAACTCTTCAGTGTGGTTAGACACATAGGACGCTTCAAGCCGGGATTTAAACCAGCCCAACGTTACGCTAGACTTAGTATCATAATGCTCAGTGGATATACGTCAGCTTGGGAATTATAAGGCATTATGTAGTAGCTTTCGTTTGTTTACATTTTACTTTACCGGATACTAGAGTGCTCAATTCATTCGAAGAGCTTTGTATTATGTGATTGGCATCTGTTAATTCCTTTGCCAGAATGCTCAACGCCCGAGAAGTGAGTGTATATATTGTTATCCACAGACAGACTGTTTTGTTGTATCACAACTTTTCAGTGTGGCTAGACATGTAGGACGCTTCAAGCTTAGATTGAAACCCGCCCAACGTTGCGCTAGACTTAGTATCATACTGCTATATATGATTTATAAACGCACTTTGTTGTTAACATACTTAAATGGACCTGAGCTCTTTCATCCATTCAGTTACATTGTTTTAAGTATTGCTCTATAACAGTCACAATTTAACATCAGTCATTTGTTTGCACACAGTTTGTTTCATTTGACCCATATATAACACTCAATCTGGTGCCACCAATGAAGGTCAGAATAGACCTAGGAGCAATGACAATGAAGGGGTACTCAACGTCCCCTAAATCTCTAAAGCTGGAATCACACCATCAGATGGTTTATTGTCATATCAAAGATATTCATTAGGGAAAGGAGGGGGTCTAACCTCTCTGCATAAATGCAGTCGTAGTATTCTACAACTACACCGAATGGGCTGGGTGATATTAGTTTGAGAGTAAATATTTTAATACCGATATACCAAGAAGGAGAAGTACTGGCTGAAACGATAAAATTGTCGTCCTAAAGAAAACAACACTACAGCTTTATTTTAAAACTTTTATTGAAAAGATCAATTCAGGTAACTTGATCATGTAGTAGAGATGACATCTATTCAATGTAGCTGCCTTCAACCTTAATCACTGCCTCGATACGGATCCGGAACAGGGAGCATGCCTTTTCCACAAGCACTGGCGGGTGCTCGGTGAATACTCGGCGGATGGCGGAGATCAGGCTGACTTTGGTGTTGTAGGAGGTCATGTTGGTGATGTTCTCGACGTATGACCAAGCGAAGTAGTCCAGCGGCTTCAGGTCGGGGGAGGAGGTGGTCCAGTGAGAGAAGGGCACAAAGTCGTAGCTCTCCTTCTGAAGCCACGCCTGGGTCTCTTTGGACTTGTGGGCCCGCGCCAAGTCCTGTTGCCATACACAGGGTCTGCCACCGGCCACCTGATTGCACCAGGAGATCACCACACTCTTCAGCACATCCATGTACACTTTGGTGTTGACTTTCAAGCCGACTTCGAAGATGTGAGGTGGCATGATGTGGCCCTCACCTGAAACCACACCAATGATCATAACCGTAGTAATTTACGAAGCTCTTTGCTTCGATGTAGCACAAGGCCAAATGAATGGGGCACCCAATGAGACTCGAACTCACTCGTGTAGGTTTACTAGTCTAGCTTGCTAACCATTACACCACCAGAGGTGCCCCAATGACCATAACCGTAGCGGGAAACTGTGTTTTCATCACCCTGGGCACGTCCCTGTTATTCGTGGCAATCCAGATTTGCATTTTGAGGGTGCTGGCAATGGTCCTGTTGTCATAACTTAGATCGGTAGAGAGCCTTAGTTATACAGCCACGCATCTCCGATATCGCTCGTTGAACATTGTGTCACTTTCAAACATGATAAAAGACTCCTATCGCTCTTGGGATTTGTACACAACTGGCCAACTAGTAGATGGTCTGCAACCAAAAAAGAAAACCGGTTTTCATTAAACGGAAATGGAATCATGTCATCTTTTCTAGGGGGACAATTTTATCCTTCCACCCTGTAATTTCCTGAAAGGTATCTTTTTGTGATTGTCTAAATCAAGTTGATATATTTTGTATGTGTAAAAGATCTGTGTTATTATGTCACTGTGTCAGAGAGAAGGTATATTATGAGCTAATTTGTTAACAAAGTCTGTTATGATCATCATCATATCGCGCTGGTAGCACGGATATCCCTGACCCTCTCTCGCCACTCCTCCCTATCGTTCATCGCTCTAGGTAGGTCGTCAGGACAATAGCCTGTATCCTCACATAGTTGCTGAATGTACGTTCGAGCTGGTCGTCCTGCTTTTGCGCGGCCATGTGTGGGGATCCATAAGAGTACATTTCTTATGAGTTCATCTCTGCTTCTCCAGCAGTGTCCTGCATGTCTGGCTCGCCTAACTTGAATAGTTTTCGTGATAGGGGGCAGGTGGCCGTACAGTTGGTGTCTTGTGGGGTGTTGCTGCCAGGACTTGTTCAGGATTGCACGCAGCATTCTTGTGTAATTGCCATCAAGCTTCTTCTCCAGTCGTTTTGTTAGCGTCCATGTAGTGCATCCATATAGCAGTATCGATGTGACCGCTGCCTGGAAGAAACTGCGTTTCATTTTATCGGTTAGGTCTGATTTCCATATAATCGATAACCTATTGATAGCTGTCCATGCTTTCGTTAACCTCGTTTCGATGTCCTTTTCGGTTGATTCGACGCTGCTTCCTAGATACGTGAATTTGTCTACTAGTTTAAGTGGGGTTCCTTCTAGAGTGGAGATGTCCCCCGTTTGGTTATAGCACATATATTCCGTTTTGTGTGCATTAACATAGAGGCCTATGCTTGCTGCTGCTCGTTCCAAACTATGCAGAAGTGTTTCGGCTTGGTCAGGTGTATTTGCCAGTATCGCTATGTCATCGGCGTAGTCGGCATCGGTAATTGTTGTTGCGGGGTATCTTCTGCTTCTTCTCTTCGTCAGTTCGAAGCCATTCTCTTTGATTTTGTCAATTGATGTTCTAAGTACGTAGTCTAGACAAATGATAAAGAGGTACGGGGCCAGCGTGTCCCCTTGTAGTACTCCTGCTACAATGTCAAAGTATTCTGTGTCTCCATCCGGTGATCGTACTTTTACTTTAGTGTTTCTATAGAGAATCGTTATTGCCGCTACGGTTTCTTTAGGTATGCCGTACGCTAGTAGGATTTGTTCCATCTTTCCTCTGTGAATGGAGTCGAAAGCCTTGGTAAAGTCGACAAATATTAATGTCGCTTGTAGTTTCTTTGCCCGTACACCGTCAAGGATTCTGCGGATGGTTAATATTTGTGAGGTCGTGGATCTATTTCTTCGGAAGCCATTTTGGTTTTTTCTAAGTATGTTGTCGATTTTGGGTTCTATTCGGTTTCGTAGTAGGGCATTGTAGATTTTGGCAGCTATGGATGTAAGTGTTATGCCTCGGTAGTTTTTGGCTAATCCGAGGTCCCCCTTTTTAGGGAAGGGGAGTATGCATCCCTTCATCCATCTATCTATCGGATTTTGATTGTATACTGCGTTGCAGTGTCGGAGCAGTATGTCGTCGAATTGTCTGGTCTTCCATACTTCCGGGGGAATTTCATCCAGCCCTGCAGCTTTCCTATTTTTAATTTTTCTGAGAACAGAGTCGAGTTCTTCTTGTGTGAACGGTCCTAGTTTAATGTCTAATTGTTTGCTAATTATTCTGGTGATTGGTTCATGCGTTATTTTTGGTGGGTTTCCAAGTAAGTTTTCGAAGTGCTGTTTCCACAGTTTTATTCTTTCTTGTTGGTTTGCTGCTTTAAGTATTGCTTTGGCTGTGTTCTTTCTTCTGCTCACTTCGTTTATTGTTTGCCAGGCTATTCTAGATTGTCTATCTTCCACCGAGTCTCTAATCTTATCTATCTGATTTTGAATGTATTCTGTCTGTTCCTTTATATATATGCCTGCTAATTGATATTGTGCCATTTTTAGTTTTAAGGCATTTGTGTTTGTTGGGTTTTTTCGATAGTTTTTGGAGGCTGTTTTCACTAATGCACGTTTTTCTCTCACCGCTAAAGTTTCCCATGGGACTCTATATTTAGTTTTAATTTTTGTTGGAATGTATTTTGCTGCTGCCTCGAGGTGTGCATTGACGAAATTTTCGTATTCGTCGTTTGGTGTACTTTTTTCCGTCTTTTCTTGTAGTGTTTCGAATCTGTTTCTTAATTCTAATACGTATTTATCTCTTATATCTTTGTTGTTTAATAGGGCCCAGTCATAGTGTTTGGTGGTCGCTGTTCGTTTGGCGTTTTTTCGTAGGCTTAACCGTATTTTCGCCGTGACTATTCGGTGATCGGTGGACACACCCTCAAAAGAGGAGTATGCCTCGCAATTCAGTGCACTATTTTTCCATTTCTTGTTTATAAGGACGTAGTCTATCTGAGCTTTAGAATTGTTTGCGTACGTGTATGTCCATAGTTTGCCCTCTCTTTTTTGGTAGTTAGTATTGAGGCATGCTAATCTATTTTCTATCATGAAATCTGTTAGATGTTGCCCATTCCTATTTGACGTCTTGTGGAGGCTGTATTTGTTGTTTCCGTTTTTCCCGATTTGGGCATTCATGTCTCTGCCAATGACTAACATGTTGTGTTTCGGGATGCTACGCACTAATGAGGATAACTCATCGTAGAAGGTGACTAGTTCGGTTTCTTCACTAACATTGGTGGGGCTGTAGCATGAGATGATTGTTGCTCTGGTCTGTTATGATAGTATAGATAAATGTATGTAAACAATATTTTCATTCAATATAAAAAAAATGATGTCGAAGTTAAATGCAGTTTTAAAGGAACAGAATACAAGATTATCCCTAAAAAGTTTAAACTAGAAAGTTTTGAGTAGATTAAATAATAAATCTATAAACCTACTGAAGAATGGATCTATTTTAACTCTTGTTCCAAAAATTGTCATAGGTTAGAAATTCAATGAAGAGTTGATTTGTCGATGATTCCAATTAGTAAAAAATGCATTTTTAACAATCTTGAAGGGAATGGATTATTCATAATATTTTAGATTTTAATCTGTCAATTTTTGTGCGGCAAGTCAAATATTGTCGTCTGTGAATCTCAAGCGTGTTATAAAATGGGTGCGTAAGCGCCGATTGGTGAATAAATGCAAAAATAGTGAGCAAAAGTGAATTCAATAAAGGACGTAGTTCGAAGTTACATGAAGGTTCCAAAGTTCGACGAACACCTGAAGAAGACCAGGGCATATATCGGCCGAAACGTTGTGGAAATAACAATAAAGATGAAGACAATAGTCCGAAAACCCTTAAGGATGAAAATCATCAAGCTTCGTCTCAGAAATTTAGACAACTAAAAAATATCTATTATGTTTAATCAAATATATATATATATATGTGTGTGTGTGTGTGTGTGTGAATTAATAATATGCTTTTCTATATTCCTTAATAATGCTGAATATCGGTAATAGAGCATACTTATATCAAAGGGTTTCGTAGACACAGTGTCAACGGTGTTTGTTGACAGTCAGTTTCTCGCTACTGCAATCATAAAAAAGTGAGGGTCAGCCCTCTGTCAAGATGATCGCATTGTCAAGGAACTGACAAACACCCTGAGACACAGTGTGTGCAAAATCCTTATTTTGATTTCTCTCACTAACTATCTTACTCGGTATCTTTCTCTATTTGTCCTCTCACTGATTCTCTCTCTGACTCTCTTTCTCTCTTTTTCTGTCTGTGTGTCTCTCTGTCAATCTCTCTCTCTCTCTCTCTCTATATATATATATATATGTTAATAGTCTGTGCATATAAGTAGCTGTTGCTATTGTTAACGACTTACTGTATGCGTGATTATGTGTGTGTGTGTGTGTGTGTGTGCTTAAAGGGTATAATTGTTAATGCGCATGTGTATTTATGTTCGGCCTTAAAAAAAAGCGAAAAAAGATTTTCTTCAACAAAATAAATGACTAATGGTAAGATGTAAGCAATTTCTAAGGCAGTACAAAGATAAAAATGTGACAAGAGAATTTTGTTTTGAGGTAGGTTTTTACCTAAAGTGAGCTGCACGCATTAGCCATCTGAGGGTCACACCGTTTTCACGTGAAAGAGACTCCGGGGACCTTGTTAGGGACGGGAATAAAGGTACAATGAACATGGTCGTGTGGACACCCATTGTATTTCTTTTTCTATCTTTATTTGACTTTGTCTTTGTTCAGTAAAATTGTCTTCTTATAAGATTTCCTTTCGAAATTATTTTCTTTGACAATGTGATATTTGTTTATTTCGGGCTTTAGTTTGATTGCTTTTTCTTTGTTTTGTTTTTATATTATCATTAGTATTCCCTCTTCTCTCTCTCTATATATATATATATATATATATATATATGTTATGTCTTTTTCTTTCTGTCTCTCTCTCTTCTCTCTCCTTCTCGATATATATATATATATATATATATATATCCTGAGTCTATGTGTATTTACCAATATTCCTTTCACTCTCTCCTACTCACTCTCTCTCTCTCTCTCTCTATATATATATATATATGTGTGTGTGTGTGTGTGTGGATAAGCTGGAAATTCACTGGATGAAAGTTCATATGATAAATTCATATATGTTGTTGATGAATTTTGTATCAGTGGGATCCAAGCATGGTAACACTGATAGGTGTGTGTGGAATTGTAAGGGGAACTTTGTGAAACGATGAAACTCATTTTGTCACATACCGAGAGAGTATCTTTGTTATGAGCTTTTCAGCAAACACTGAGAGAAATTTCGAAGGCCCTAGGACGCAGTAAAACCGTGATTTGCAATCATTTGAAAAGTCCAAATAAGTATGGAATAAAAAAACAGACAAGCAGGCCAGAAAAATTATCAATACAACTCAAGAGAAGAATTGTTTGTGAAGTACAAAAAAAATGTCAACATCAACCAAATTGTGGATGCTCTTTGCAGTGCAAGAACAATAAGAAGGCATTTAAACAACAAAAAAATTAAGCATAAGAAATAATTCATCCTCTAAGGTTAACTTTTAATCACCAAGAGAAACGACTGGAAAATACTTGTCAATATCGAACCATAAGTGCTAAAGAATAGCGAAAAGTTGTTTTCTCGGACGAAAAGAAATTCAATATTGACGGTCCAGATGTCTTTCAGAAGTACCGGCACGCATAAAATTAGTTGAGGCATAAGGTTTGAAGCAAGGAAGCACAAGGCTTGAAGCATCGAATCCACTAGCAATATGTTAATCTCCCTTTCTAATGTAGTTGGGTCTCGAAAGAGAAAGGTTTGAATCTCCCAAAAAGAAAGTTTGTCAGTAGTATTGTGATAAAAAAAAGTCGACAAAACTATTCACAAAAACCCACTCATGTTTCCATTAGTTGTTTTACATTCACTTTGGACCGGTCTCAAAAGAAGGCAAAGTGCCTAAGAAGAAAATAATCACCTTTTTATAAAAAAAATGACTTAGGAGACTCCCAATAGAGTAAGAGACAGTTTCACTTTAACTCCAAATTGCTCGACTTAATTTTTTAGCTATCTGCACTCAAACTTAATTTTTTAAACACCAAGTGACCGCACATAGCCAAGCTTCGTAGGTGCAAGCGTTTCCCGAAGTCTTTTTTCAGCAGTGATCTTTGACTTATCGGCTGTCAATCATGTTTCCACATAAGTTCCTCACAATATCATCGCCACAGCCGGGAGTCGAGGATGTCGGAGGAGGTCAATATATTATACCTACGGGGAAAATCACCATTCAAATATTTAGTCTTATCTAGACCCAGAAACTGTCTTATACTAATATTACTCGTGTATGACGGCAAAGAAAACTGATCGGTAGAAATCAGGATCACGCCCACCCACTTCTGATAAGTCTGGTTCTGTTTACCAGTTACTATAGAAACTCTGCAACGAGACATGACTTATATTACAAAAGTCCAAATGATATTGCAAAAAATTTCAGTACAAGTTAATTTTAGTTATAATCATTGCCAGTGTTTAATATAAACACACAGACACAGACACACAGACACAGACACACAGACACACACACACACACACACACACACACACACACACACACACGAAGGTATGCACCCAAACATTCTCTCTTGGCATATGGGTAAATAGTAGGGTAGACTATGCTCTGTAACCTTCGTGTGGCCGCTAGTCTACGAGAAGGAAAACTCTGAATTCAGACCTGTTAAACATTACTTAGTGTCACATCGAGCTCGTTCAGAGGAATTGTTGAATATATATATATATATATATATATATATATATATATATATATGTATAGCACAAATAATTATTAATTATCTATTTTACCCATAGATTAAACAATAACAAACTCTTCTACTGGAAATAAGTGGACACTTCACAACCCCTATTAACCCCGAACTAGAGTATCTCAATCAGATTCAATTTAGTGTCATGCCTAGGACATCTCTTTCTGGGAGGGTCTTACCTCACTGCAGGAAATACACAACGTTTTCTAAGCGCCGACGACAAGGCGATGGCGTTATGAAGGGAAAAGACCTGCCGCACAATGGGTGCCATAATATATTACAAAACGATGATCGAACTCAATTCCAATAACTTTAAATTCAGCATTTCATTTCATTCATTTTCTCTATTCCTACCTAACCATTCATTCTTACAAGTATTTTTTCGTTTTCTCTCGTCATCACTTCTTCTATCCTTTCGTCCTTGCCTTCCTTCCTTCTTTTATTTTATATAAGAGGTTTTTCTTTCTTTCATTGGCTTAACACACTCTTTTTTCTCCAATGTTCCTTATTTTCGCCTGGCTGTTCTTTCTCCCCCCACCTACATTTTTCCCATCCTATCTATCTGCATAATTCAAAGCACGTTTTTGTCGTTACGGTAAAACTCTTATTTTGTTCCTTTAATTAGAGACTTCGCTATCGTCAGAGATTAGTTCTGCTAACGCAGGAATTCGATTTTCTCACCAACCCTTATTGAGCATCGATTGCTACTTAGACATAGGAACACACAGAGATACGGAGCAGACCCAACTGAGATTGCCTTTCGCTTCGATAAGAACAATAAACGCCTTAAAGATGTTTATAGCCGACTTGTTTTCATATTTCTAAATCGTTCTCCGAAAAGACAAACTGATTTTAGAAACGTATTTGTTCTATTACAACAATTCTTTCTACGAGAATTTTATCTCACTTCTATTTCTATTATTTTACCCCCTGCGATGTTTTCAAATCAGCGTTACCTGATGACCTTTCACTGGAGTCTGAATAATAGCAAGCCTCCTCGGGTATCCTGTATTTTGGCTGATCTCAAAAATGCTGATGTCTTAATCTGTCCTCTGATTTCCAACTTTTCCTAGCCTTTGGGGGCCACTACAAGCGCGAAAATTACGATTAGAACCACTGTCAACTTTATCTAGCACAACATTCATTGACCTCTAGCAATGTCAAAGTATTTGTATTTCTTTTCGCTTTCTTTGTATTTCAGTCAGAGGTCCGCTGGAACAGTAAAATCCAAAATATGGCAAGTCCACTTTTTTTTGTTAAGAATCATTAGGTCTGTTTTTCTGGCCGGGATTAGGAGATTTATTTGTATTTCAAAATTCCAAAGTATTTTATGTGTCTCATTCTCTAGGAAGGATTCCAGTTTGTACGTATACAGTTTGGTAGTGAGGTCAAATTTCAATTTCTTGCATAATTCTCTGAAGATCACCTTTCACGTTTGTGCAAGGATCACGTTTGTGCAAGTATTCTGCATTCGTTTTCTTAAGTGTTTCGTATTTATCAAAACATAACCTCTACTTGCTATTCTGTAGCGTATTTTCTATTGTGACTTTAACATAGTTTGTTCTTATGGAGATTTTTTTTGTGCTGCTATTAGAAGAGTTTCAGTTTCTCTCGCGAGTTTTCCCTTTCTTAGCCATGTTCAGGTTTTCTCGTGTGAGATTTCGTCAATTTGTGGCTTGAAATACCCACACAGTTATTTTCTCCCCATTTCTATTTCCTAGTTGTTCGATTGATCATTATGTTGTCCGTGCTGTTTCTGGTCGCTGAAGTTAGTATTTCTTTGCTCTTTTCAATGTAGTCTTCAAGCCCGTGTAATGATCCATCCAAGCTTGCTTTAATGCTGGCGAGTTCTCTTCCTCCTTATTTTCTTGATAAATGTAGTCTTTCTATGTCTATGTGCAAACAAATGACTTAAATAGAAATAATTACTTGAAACCAGATAATTAATAGTATTGGATAGGAATACTTAAAACCATACCAAAGATACCAAAAGAGAAAAAGCAAATCATAATCAGCCAGAAGCAAATAGAAAGAAAGCTGTAAAATAAATAGAACAACATTATTAAGAAACAAGATGTTATAAAATATTAATAAACATTAAGATAGGTGTTTAAAAAAAGAAAGTAAAAACAAATAAAGTTAGAAAATAAAATTGATTGATTCATTTTACAATCCCTCTATCGGTCGCTATCATCCATTGATCCTGGTAGGTCTTTTAGACTGCATCAGGTGTCCACACAGTGATGATGCATAACTTTACTGGTTAGAAAATATTGCTTATGAATTCATGCTTAATTCCCTAAATATGTCTTATTTATCTTATTTGGATGGTTTGTGCGATGGGTGATAGGTGTCCGTACAATTGCTGTTTTGTAGAGTGTTGCCTCTAGGATTTCTTTAGAACAGCACACAGCATTATTGTGTTGTTCCCATTTAGCTTTTTCTCCATGCGTTTTTTTGTATAAATGCGGTGCATCCTTACAGAAGTTTTGCCACTTACAATTCTTGAAAGAATCCCCGTTTTATTTTATCAAAGAGCTTAGATATCTGGAAATCAGTCAAGTGCGGTCCACGGCTTCACTAGACGTATACTGACAACATTTTATTTGGATAAGATACTGAAGATAAAGTACTGAACTGGTCAATTCAATTTATAAGTTTGCCACTCAATGTTGAGATGGTTCCTTTTTGTTTAAAGCAATTAAAATCTATTAAATTCTAATAACGTTGAGGACATTGCTTGCTGCTGCTTTATCCAGGCTATGCACAAGTGATTCAGCTTTGGCACGTATATTTGTTAGAAGCGCTAGATCATCTGCATAGTCTCCGTCAATCATAAATTATGTGTGATATCATCTTTTTCTGGCTTTATTTTAGTATGAAACCATTTTTATTATTACATTTAATTACGCTCGAAGTATAGTTTAAGAAAACTGGCAGATATATTTGTTAGAAATGCTAGATCATCTGTGTAGTCTACGTCAATCATAAATTCTGTGTGATATCATCTGTTTCTGGCTTTATTTTTGTATGAAACCATTTTTTATTAGATTTAATTACGTTCGAAGTACAGTTTAAGAAAACTATAAACATAAATGAATCTCCTTGCAAGACTCAAGTAACAATGTCGGCGAATTCGGTGTCACCATAAGGGAAACCATATATCTGTCCATATTTCCTCTGTGTATGCAATCGAACGCCTTGGAGAAATCATCGAATAAAAGAGTTACCTTGAGGTTTTTTTTACACCTACCCCTTCGATGATTCAGAATCTTTGAGTTTGTGGATCGACTTCATCGAAAACTATTCTTGTTTTTCCAAGGAATTTTCTTGATTTTAGGTTGGATTCAGTTGAAAACCATAGCATTATTATCCATTGCATCAATGGGAATAAGATTTACTCCTCTGTAGTCCTTCATGATTCCGATATAGCTTTTCTCTATTGTGTTTTCTTTATACACAGTGTTACAATATCGGAGAAATATGACGTCAAATTTTCTTATCTTTCATACTCCAGGATAGATTTCGTCTGTTTTTAAAGGGTTTTTTTGAGACTGTATCAAATTCTTCCATCGTAAATTGTCCAGTTTTATGTTTTGTGGGCTACTAATAATTTTTTGGATAAATTTATCAGTGACATCACAAGAGTTCCGAACAGATACTTGAAATGACCTTTTCATTTCTATAGTCTTTCTTTTTGGCTGACAGCTTTTAGTTGTTATGAAGTTGCTTTTCTTACCAATCACTGCAATCCCAATCGTCATTGTCTCTCTACTAACGAATTTTTGATTACATTGATTTGGCCTTGAATGTATTCTTATTGTTCTTTTTCTCTCTGAACACTCTTGAGTTTCTGCACATTGGCCTTGGGTGGGATTCTTGTATTGAATAAGGACGCTCTTTTCTCTTTATCCTATTTTCTCAAACAGTTATTGACTCTCAGTTAACTATACATTTGGCTCTTGGATTCTTAGCACGCATCGCGCTGGGGCTTCCATAAGGGCTGTAACAATATTTTCATATTCGTCATTAGTGGTATGTGCTTTCCATGTGTCCTGAAGAATACGAAACTTGCTTCTTACAGTTATTGTTCATTGATTCCTAATATCCTATAATGTAACATATTGACCCTCGACCGAGCCGTCAATCAAGAGATGCACCTGTGTAAATAAGCAGAAGAACGACGAGGCAGGTGCATCAGGTCGAGGATGTCGGAATATCACCTTGACCTGTGGACGTGGTTGAATTCGGTGTAGAAGGATACGCCCAGAGGAAGCAGGTGTATGTCAAACAATTATATAACCAGGTTCCACATACGGCTTGGGTTATTCAGTTCGAGTCAGTTCCAGTTCAGTTCCAGTCGCAGTTGGAGACTGGATGCCTGTGGAGTGAGAACCAGCTCCAGACAGAGGGCTTGGGACCTCAACGACCCACGGTTGAACAGCCCAGCCAAGATGAGGAAGAAGTGTTGCTATGGTCACGAGAAGAACTTTGGGTCAATATGTAGCAGTCTGTCTACGTCTCCAACTCACATCTCACACATAAGCAAAATCAACCCTTTCGAATAAAGTGTGAGAGGTATATTTTTATAAAGAAGTGTGTTCATTTGTTCATTGAAGTTCGTATATTATGTTGACTATGTGTCCTCATATAGTTGTATATGTATACATATAGTTATATTATGGATTTACAGCAATAAGTGATATATATATATATATATATATATATATATATATATATATATATATATATATATATATATACATATATATATCGTTCCTTTTCTAGCGTTTAAAGAAATGATACTGATAAAAATTGTCTATTGGTACTGAAAGTTTTAAACAACGAAATGGTTTAAAATTCACTTCATAAATATATAAAGTAAAGTTGGGCAACCATAGTCGAGGGGGACCCGAAGCCTCCCTTTTCAATAGCTACTACTCCGAGGTATAGGGTAGGGTACTACTCAATTCCCTAGATTGCAACACTGTACCCTGGATCTATACCTTTTAATGCTGAGTATTAAGCAAGGCGGCATCAAGTACCATTTTTAAATCTTTGATATGACTCAACGTCAGATTGAACCCCGGTCTCCTGGAGCATTGCGCCCACTCTACCTATTATATATATATATATATATAACCGCTCATGTGAAGTTCGATCATGTTTTTGCTCACCTGCAATGGTCGTGCGCTTTAAGAAACTCTGTTCAATAAGTAACAACGGTACACGTGTAATCTGACTGTTAAGACTTAGTTGCTTTAACAATGATAATAGTTTTGAACAAACTCTACTGTCGAATGTGTTTTTTTTTTGTAATAATTACGCATGCGTCAGATTACATCATATCCGTTGCTGAGAACATGACAGGATAACCTCTGGAATATAGATGAATAAAATTTGAATATAAAATAATTTCACAATCCATTTCCTGTAAGATAGATAGATAGATAGATATACATACACAGTCATGGAGGTTGATACTGATAGTTACGTATATATATATATATATATATATAGAAAGAGAGAGAGAGAGTCAGAGTGAATGAGACAGAGTGATAGTAGGGTATACCGATAGAAATCAACAAACTAACAGATTTATATTTGTCATTAGATAGAAAAAGTATATATATATACATATATATATATATATATACATACATATATATATATATATATATGTGTGTGTGTGTGGCTATTTTCATCATCTTTGTATATCAGCTTGTAATTCATGTACGTATAAATGTATAGTTTTAAACACGCCAGTACTCATATTCGCTTAAGCAGTTGTCATTAGATACGTCAATGTACATTCATATCTACGCATTTGTGCAGTTGACTGCATATGTACTCGTGCATTCTTGCACACTTCATCATATGTGTGTATACGAGTTAGGAAACGTTTGTTTGCACCAATTTCTGCATGCTTGTAAAAAAGATATTGAGAAAGAGAATGAGAGAAAGAAAAGAGAAAGAGAGTGAGTGTGTTTTACGTTGTATGACTTTTTACAGGCTTTCCACAAATGCCATATTGCTTGAGGTCCTTTGAGGAGAACCTTCTTTGAAATTTCACAGCCTGATGGCATCAAAATGTCCTACTTTTACCGTAATGCAATTAAGGGCGGACACCGGGCCCCGAGCCACGCTTCAGCGTGTTATACCGGCACGACGACGATGACAACGGCGACTATGAAGGCCCCGATGGAAGAGATAAAGTCGAACATGGCTGAAGGCAACGATAGAAAACAACGTTGGAAACAGAACAATGAGAAAGACAAGAAAAAGAAAAAAAACAAAGAAAAAAAAAAGAAAGATGATAAGAAAACAAATAAGAAGTGTAAAAATCCTGGGATTTCAAGAAGGAAATGGGTGTGAGTAAAACCAGCAAGAAAGAACGAAAGAGAGAGAGAGAGAGAGAGAGAGAGAGAGAGAGAGAGAGAGAGAGAGAGAGAGGGGAGAGAGGGGGGGAGGAGAAAGAGAGAAAAAAGAGATTCGGAAAAGGAAGAACTAAAAAGGTAGAAACGAATCGAAAATGAAACTGATTTAGCATAAAAAAAGACATAAAGAGAATATGTAGGAATTTTCAGAACATAGGTGATAGATAGATAGATAGAGTTACAGAGGTTTACACAAGCAGTGGATATATATATATATATATATATATATATATATATATATATATATATATATACGCTAGGGAGGTAAATGAGTAGAAAAGTAAAAATAATGAGAAATATCAAACTTGAAAAAAGGCAAAGAAGAATGAAGAGAACAGGGCTGAAAGAGAAAAGGATGACATAGGCTAGAAAAGACTGAGATTGTTGTTAGGTGAGTAAAGCAAAAGGCGTGATAGAAATAAAACATGAGTTATGGGAGGAAACGCAGAGAGATAGACCGCATGAAAATTTGACAAAAATCGAAAGAGTTAAAAAAAAAAAGGTAAAAAAACGAATAGGATATAATAAAAGCTTGAATTGTCGATAAATTCGAAAGAAGTAAAGAAATTAAATGAGTTATCTGAAAAAAAGAACACTAAAATAGAGTATAGGAAAGGAAAAATGGAATAGACAAAGAATAAGAAGAAGAAGAAGAAGAAGAAGAAGAACAACAACAACAACAACAACAACAACAATATATATATATATATATATATATATATATATATATATGAAGGAAGACAAAGAAGCCAAAGAGAAAGAATGAGAAGAAATGGATTTTTTTTAAAGGTGAGAAAGAAAATGCAGAAAAAACGCGTGTAGGAGAGAGAAAAAGAGAAAAAAATGAATAGAAAAATGGACAGAAAGAAAGAAAGAAAGAAGTAACACGGAAGAAAAATGAAAGTAAGTGATTTAAAGGGAAAAAATGAAAAGTTCCAGAAAGAAGAAGAAGAAGAAGAAGAAGAAGAAGAAGAAGAAGAAGAAGAAGAAGAAGAAGAAGAAGAAGAAGAAGAAGACATGATTACGTATTATTTTGAAACAGTCAAGAAAATCTGTAGGGAAATAAGAACGTAAAAAAAAAAGAAAAGAAAAAGAAAGCACAGGTTAGAAGGAAAGAAAACCTCAGGTGTGAGGAAAGGAGTTCGTAAAGAAATGCAAGGTAAGAGTAGATTTAGAAAAAATGGAAGAAGAAGAAGGTGATTCAAAGAAAAGAAATAAAACAAAAACTAAAGCTAAAATAAAACAAACCTAAGATAAAACTTAGCAACAAAAAAATCTGACAACGAATAAAAATTGAATTGAAGAATTAAGGGAATCGGGTTAACGCTGAAATGAAAGGTTGGTGGAAGGAGAGTTTTAAAAAAATGCGCGAGATGTAGACTGGGAAAGAGAAGGAGAAGGATGTTTGAGAAGGTGAAAGAGGTGGAGAAGTGAGATAAAAGAAACAGTAGACGTCGAGATCCGATGAGTCGACCGAAAAAAAACAAAAAAACAAAATGAGATAAAAACAAAAATCAAATGAAAGCAAATACGATGCGTATTCAAAAAGTATCGACGTGGAAGCTATATTTACCAAATCAGAACTGAACAATGAATCTCACGTTAATTTTCTTCGAAAGAGTCCCCATAGGAAACCGCACATGTATTCCTGGTTGAAACCCCTTCTGAAACTCCTTTTTCATATGGTGTAAACCTGCCTCGTCATAAATATTTAAAAGCCTTCATTCGACGTCTTCTTATTTCATTCTAGTGATGAACTTTCTGTTCATGAAAACCAGAGAGATCTGGGTCTGATCAGTTGTCAGGGAGTTGCACCTGCATAATATTGTGTTTCACATATTGTGTTTCATAATATTGTCTTTCATAATATTGTGTTTAACTGCTGATAAAAAAAGTATCCAAACAGTCTTAATATTTATTCAAATCAGTTCAGACTTTCATAGACTTCAAAGAGGTGCCCTGGCGTAGTGACTAACGTGCAGGAATGTGACATCATTGTAAGCGAGTTCGATCTCCCCTCAAACTGTAATGTTCACTATTGGACTAATTCCATGGAGTAAAGTATGATCCCTCTTGTCTCTTAAGAGATGGTTTAAAAGACACCGACAGAGTTTTTCTCCAATGATAGTTTGGAATTAGATAAACTACGATGGTTGAGATGCCATTAAAAGAAACAAACCAAATTTTCTCTCGACTTCATTAGGATGTCTTAACATCATCCTTTTATTATTTTATAAATTGTTCGCCCAGTCGGATGGGGCTGTAGAATATACCGACTGTACCGCTGCAGAGGGGTAAGACACCCTCAACGATTGTCCTGCTGTGACACTAAACAATCTCATCGGGAGGTTCCAGTGATGCAGGAACTTTGGAGAATGCGGAGTATTCCTTCATTGCCATCGCTCCTAAGTCCAATCTGGCCCGAATGGTAACAACTGATAGGGCCCTATCTATGGGTTAAATAGAACTAATCTGCGAACTTATGCTATACTAAATTACTTAAAACAGACATTTTTTTATATTTAAACGGCGTACTTACGCTCAACTGAATTGTTTGAATAAACTGATTAGCTTGAAAAAGAAATGTTTTTGAAAATTAAACTGTGAACTTAAATTTAAACTGAATTCTTTGTTAGAAATATAACGGTTTTTGACATTGAAACTGTACTTACGTAAAACTGATTTTTTAAAAATAGAACTGTTTTGACATTTAATTGTATAAATGAAAACTATAATTATACGAAACTGAATTGGTTGAATTAGAACTGTTTGACCAAATTAAATAGCTTGAAATAGAAATATTGACAATCAAACTTCGTACTCATGATAAACTGAAATGTTTGAAATAGAACTGATTATTGTAAAAAAAAAATGATTTTGGCATTAAATAAACTACAAAGGTTTATATGCCATAAAACACAAACAACCAACAATCATAAATTGTTCAGCTGTCCACACATCTTCATTCGATTCCAGCTTCAGTCTTGATAATTCTTAATCACGGCTCATAAGTAAAAGGTTTCAGTAAAAATGAAAAAGTAGGTAAAACTATAAAGATGAGTTAGAAATGCGCTGGGCTGGTGCAATTGGTTGGGTTTTATTGTATATCAATTTGTTTAATTATAAATCCTCTTTATATATATATATATATATATATATATATATATATATATATATATATATATATATGTTAGGGGGATTTGTAAACGAAAGGTTTGTTGTTAGCATTTTTAACAAGCCTGATATCATTTATTTGTACCCAGTTTCATGGTTTCAAGTATTGTTCATTTGTTTGTACAGAATTAAATAATTAAACGGTTCAATTTGACCCATAGATGGGACCCTAAATGGTATTTCAACGCTGGTTAGAAAGGGACGTGGATAAAGATAATTAAAGGATGAAATATTGGAATTAAGAGTAAATTCAGCCAAAGCTAAATCATTAGCTAACTTAAAATCTATGGTCAAAACAAAACGGAAAATAAGAATGAAATAAAGTAGTGAGTTTAATAGTAATAATAATAACAGACACGACTGGGTCGGCAAGGTGATCCACTGGGAAATGTGCAGGAAATTTCAATTCGACCATACAAACAAATGGTATATGCACAACCCAGCACATGTCCTAGAAAATGACTTGTATAAACTCCTATGGGACTTTAACATACAAACGGATCCCCTAATCCCGGCCAGAAGACCAGACCTCATAATAATCAGCAAAAAAAAAAAAGAGAATTTGTAAAATTGTCAACTTTGCTGTCCCAGCGGACCACAGAATAAATCTGAAGGAAAGTGAAAAGAAGGATAAGTACCTCGACCTTGCTAGAGAATTGAAAAAGCAGTAGAACATGAAAGTAACGATTGTGCCAGTTGTGATTGGTGCTTTGGGAACAATAACTAAAGGATTATTAAAAGGCCTGGAAGACTTGGAAGTTGGCGGACTAGTAGAGACTATCCAAACAACAGCATTGCTAATAACGGCTAGAATCCTGAGACGAGTCCTGGAGATTTGCTGTCATTCAAACTCCAGTGAAAAACCATCAGCTAACACTGATGTGAAAAACTCAAAAGGAGTAAATAATAATAATGATAATAATAATAATAAGGATCCATTATATCAACACATGAATTAATAATACGCAAAAAGGTTATATCGAAGCAGAGAGGAAACAGTTAATCACATAATAATCCCGCAAACTGGCATGAAAGGAAAATGAGAGTAAGCAGGACTGGACAGGAAAGGAAATCTTACGGCGCAGAAAAATATTCTGTGCTCAAACGAGAATATGTCCAAGGAAATGTAACATAAATTTCTCCTTTGACATTGAGATTAAAACAGATCAACAAATCCAGTCCAGATGACCAGGCCTAACATTATTTAACAAGAAAAAAATATCTTTTAGCGGATTTTGCCGTTCCAGCAGAACATGTAAGGAAAATAACAGAAATAGAACAAATAAACAAATATCTTGACATTGATAGAGATCTAAAAAATTGTGGAACATAAAGTCGTCTGTGATACCAATTGTATTTGGAAACTTTGGAACAGTCTCAAAATGTCTTTAAAAGAAATTGAGTTTACTGAAAATCAGAAGAATAAAGATTATCTGTTGAAATTAGCGAGGCTTCTTAGATGATTTCAGGAAACCAAGCTGTCACTCAAACTCCAGCGGAAAACTGCCCATTAAAACTTACGTGAAAAACTGGCAGGAAACGAAATGCTAGGAATAGTCCAGGAGACTTGAGAACACTTGCTGTGACTCAGATTCCAGTGAAACACCATCAGCTGATCCATTGGGAATTGTGCAAAAAAAATTGAAGTTCTGTTATAAAATAGCCGAGGGATTTCAGTTCATTCCTTTGAGTTTAGTTAGGCTGAGAACCTTTCGGCTCAGCACATGGGTTAGTTAGGTACAACATTGAAGCAGGTGTTAACGCCGGTGCGCGCGGGCGGATGGAGGTGTCACTCAGATGTCATAATAGTCCGAGACGATACTGGGTGACAAGGTGCGGGTGACGTCACGCACAGGAAGCACGCGGAGGTTTGTCTAAGAATTTGAAGAAAATAAGAGTCCGGTACTAGACGCCAAACGAGAAGGACCGACTTTTGGAGCTCACAGGCGCGAGGCGAACGTGCGCCCTATGGGGGCCCCTCGAGTTGGGGGCCAAATGAATAAGACAGCATAGAAGATTGTGTCTCTCCTCCTTACGTCGAAACCTTTAACTCAAAATTAATAAAAAGGTTTCGTACCTGAACAAGAAGTCGTTACGTGTTTTCGAATTCCGGGATTCCTACGTTCTATCGTTATGAACATTATATGTCCATTTCGCACATAGTGTTAATTGCGAATATGGTACAGTTCGACCATACAAAAAATGGTATATGCACAACCCAGAATCTCTCTTGGAGAATAAGATGCACGGATTCCTCTGGGATTTTGAGAAACAAACGGATCTCCTAATCTCGGCCAGACAACCAGACTTTGTAGTTATAAAAAAGAAATGCCAAATTGTGGACTTTGCTGTCCCGGCTGACCACAGAGTAAAACTGAAAGAAAGCAAAAAGGATAAATACCTGAACCTTGCTAGGAAATTGAAAAACTGTGGAACATGGAAGTGACGATGATACCAAATGTTTTTGTGCTCTTGATACAGTCACCAAGAAAGAAGAGCACAAGTGGAAACCATTTGAACTACACCATTGTTGACATCGGACAAAATTCTGAGAAGTGTCCTGGAGACGTGTGGAGATTTGCTGTCACCCAAACTCTAATGAGAAATCATCGGCTAATGCTACACAAATATCTATTCATCTTGAAACTTATAAACTTTCGTTACTACCTAATCCTCATGGTAATACTTTTGTTTTTTTGTAGTAATGTGTGTCAATCAACTTCTCGATTAAAAAGACTCATGAATATTCATAGAAATGATATTTCATAGTTGGATCCCTTTAACCAAGTATAGAATTCAAATTAGATTTATCATATTCGCCTTAAATCTTGATGCCCAGTCGTCTAGGGCGGTAGAATACACGGACTGCTTCTCTGCAGAGGGGTAAGACCCTCCCTAACGAGTGTCCTGTATATGACACTAAACAATCTGATGGTGAGGTTCCAGCAGTGCTGGAACTTTGGGGAATGCGGAGTACCCCTTCATTGCCATCGCTCCCAGGTTCACTCTGGCCCGGAGTGGTAGCACCTGATAGGGCCCTATCTATGGGTTAAATAGAACTAACAGCATACTTATGCTAAAATGAATTGAGTAAACTGAATAGCTTGAAATAGAAACGTTTTTGACAATTAAACCGTACTTACACTTAAACTGCGTGCTTATGCTTAACTGAATTATTTCAAATAGAACTGTTTTTCGACATTAAAACTGTATTTACACTTAACTGAATTATTACATATAACTGCTTAAATAGTTTTAAATGGAAATGTTTTTGACAATTAAACTGTGTACATATGCTCAACTGAACTGTTTTCAATAGAACAGATTATTTACATAAAAATGGATTTGGCGTTAAATAACCTACAAAGGTTGATATGCCATAAAACCAAACAAACCAAACAAACCAACCTTAAATCTTGTAAGTCAGTGGTTGGGCTTAAGTGTTACTTGAGATCTTATGAGCGAGAATTAGTTATTAATCAGTATATTTGAGTTGTAATTTGATGGTGTTGACGGTTGTCAAGATGTGACAATCATATATATATATATATATATATATATATGTAGTCCTGTTGTAACAAAAAAAAACTTTTTTTTCAATTAAGCAAACTCTTCTCTCTCCCACCTTAAGAAAAACTTTTATGACTAAACTAGATTTACCCAAGATTTTAGCATTTCATTAAGCTTATATGCTTGGCGATATGATGAAATTTATGTTATCATTATATAAGAAGAAAAAGTAGTCTATTCCGGCATTAATAACCTCTTCAGAACTCTTATCATCAAGAAAAACGCAGAGTTATTTAATGCTTCAGCAAAGCTGGAATTAAGCAAAAAATTCATCGTTGAATCAAATATACGATTTCTAATTACAGTGCTCATTTCTATAATCATTCTTGTCAAAACAATCTGGCAAATAACTTGCCAAATTCGACCATTTTATTTTCATCTTCTTGAATTCATGATCTCCACTCTGTTGATACAAGATAACTAAAAAGTATCAAAATATTTTTCTGCAAAACCCGATTCGTAAGTTGTTACATGTAGATTTTTCCTTTGAGCGAGGGGAAGAGGAGTGTAAATTTAATTGATATATTTTTTACGACATGTCATGTCAAGAGTTCTTTTATTCTTACAGTTTAGGAAATTGCATTTGTTGTATGTTGATATTTAGGTTTACTTTGGTTTGGTTTGGTGTGGTTTGGTTTCATGGCACATCAACCATTGTAGGTCATAAAGGCCAAATCCTTTTTTATACATATAAACAGTTCTATTTCAAATATGTCAGTTTAGTACAAGTATAGTTTTTTTGTTTACACAGAAAGAAATGTCAAAACAGTTCTATTTCGATCAATTCAGTTTAGCATAAGTACACAGATTGGTTTTATTTGACACATAAAAAGAAACCGACGAATGGGCCTGGGACCGATGGCAATGGAGAGGTACTCCATATTCCCCTAAGCTCTAGCATTTCTAGATCCTCACCATCAGATTGTTTAGTCTCAAACCAGGACACACGCTGGGGGTGTCGTACCTCTCTGCAGAGAAGCAGTCGGTGTATTCTACAGCCCCAGCCGATTGGGCAACTTTATATTTAAATTTCTTGTATGGTTGTCTCTTAAGACGTTTCTGCAAACAGTTCTATGATAATTTTAGTTGGTTGGTTGGGTTTTATGACATATCAAAGTTTGTAGATTATCTAATGCTAAATCCACTTTTATACAAATAATCAGTTCTATTCTATACAATTTCTCATTTCAAGGTATTCAGTTTATTCAAACAGTTCAAATTCAGCCAATACAGTTTAGTATAAGTATAGATTTGGTTTACACCCAGTTAAATGTCGAAACAGTTACATATTAAACAATTCAGTTTAGCGTAAGTAGAGTTACATTGTAAAAAACAGTTCCATTTCAAAGTTTTGTTTAGCATAAGTACGTAATTTAAATGTAAGTACACGTTTCTATTTCAAGTTATTCAGTTTTGTCAAATAGTTCTTATTCAAACAATTCAGTTTTGCATAAGTACGCAGTTTAGTTCTTTTTAACCCATAGATAGTGACCTATCAGTTTCTGCCATTCTGGACCAGTGTAGACCTGGAAGAAATGGCAATGAAGGGGTGCTCCGCATTCCCCAAAGCGCCAATATCACTGGAACCTCGCCCTCAGATTTTGTATCATATTCAGTACACTTTTTGTAGTGGGGGTCTTACCCTACTGCAGACGTGCAGTCGGTGTATTCTAGAGCCCAAATGGACTGAGCATTCTATGATAACAAATATTCCAGTGTAATACAAATAATTTGCACACATCTTCATGATTTTAAGTAATTATTTTTATTCAATAGTAGCTACTTTTCTGTACACAGTTATATGGTTTTAGCTAACTTATTATCATCCTGAGTGACACTTCTAGCTTCAAACATATTCAATACTGAAGATTGACTGTTATATGGTATCAAGTATGATTGTCAAATCAGATATAAGATTTATTTGACCAAACTGATAGTACCTCTCGGATTCAGAATGGACCTGAGAGGAACGACAATCAATGGGTATTACAAACACCTCAGAGTTCTCGAACTACAAACACACAAACACATGTAGCCTAGTGTCGTAGCCTGGACACGCCTTTTGAGGGGTTTTATCCTGGTGCAGAAATACATATTCGAAGCCCAGCCGAAAGGGCAAGCGCTAACCTGAAGAAGAAAAATGATTGATGATATTACGTGGGTTTAAATAGAGTTCTTTTGGGAAACGAGTGAGATATCAGTATTTTTGTCGATTAGGGAGGAGACAGTTGTAGGGTTCTTCAAAATAGGTTCTTGTAATAATTAAATATTATAATCTCATTTTTCCCTTTAAAAGGGGATTAAATTGATTCCAATAAAATATTATTTCTTTTTTTTTTACAGTAAAAAATTTTGTAAAATTTTCGGTGACATATCGTTATACATTAAGGTATGATTTTTTTTTTATATTAATTATATTTCGTTAATTGTATTTTATCATTCAGTTCGGTTGGGCTTTGAACTATTCGGGTTAAGAGTTCAGGTGTTTGGTCAATTTGTGTAACTTACGCTCCTCGTGCGCAAAGGATATGACAATCATCATTGTTATAATAAACCCCCAGACAGGAAATGGGGCTGGAGTGTGGATGACGTCATGCCCGGAAGAGATAGTCCTGAGAATTTGAGGATTCTGAAAAAAAGTCAATTGAAAGAGGAGATTGGACCATGGAAGACGAGAGTTGAATTTCTACCATAGAGGCAGAGAATTGATTTCTATGCCATAGAGTTGAGAGTTGGGGATTCGATCATTGAGTCGAAGAGTTGAGTTTTGTCGGATCTCTACCGGCAGAGATGAATTGAGATCTTAAACACCACAAGATTTGCCGAACGTTGTTGGTGGGGTTAGCATAGTATGATTACGAAACACTATTAAGAATCAGGTCTCTCTCCTCGTGTCGAAGAACCAAAGACAAGAAGTTAATAAACCGTTCATACATGAATAACAGAGTCCGCCTGTGTTTTGAATTTGCATTTTTATTTGTATATGTGAAGTATACAATATTGTACTCTGATTATTTCATTTAAAAAGAGATTGTATTGATTTTAATTAACATGTTGTACACTTATTTTTCAAAGTAAAAAGGAATTCCATTGATTTCAATGAAAATATTCTACTCTTATTTTTTTGTGTCAAATGGATTAATTTTTTTATTTTAAAAAAATGTACTCTTCTTCGTAACTATAAAAAGGGATTGAATTATCATGTCATTATTGTACTCTAATTTGCATTTGTAAATCTACTAAGAGATTGAATTGAATTCCATCTAACTGTTGTTTTTTTATAGTAAAAATAGGATTCTATTTTGATTTCATTGAAAATGATGTACTCCTTTTCGTATCTATAACAAGGTGTATCACTTTAATTTGAATAAAGAATATACCAGATTCTCTTTCCACCTTCCCAATCTCTTCTTCCTCTTCTTCCATCGCTTCCTTCTTATTCTTTCTGTTTTACTCCCTACCTTTTTTTCTACCTTTTTTCTTTCTTTTCTTGTTCCCTCTCATCCTTTCATTTCTTACCACTCTCTCTATTCTCTCTACTCTCTCTCTCTCTTTCCTCAAACTTACATCCATTCACATGATATTCCCATACTCTTCTTTATTTTCTTCCATTTCATCCTCCTTCTCAGCCTCTTTTATTCACTCGTTCTTTCTATCTCTCCCTTTCTCCCTCCCTCACTTCTTCGAATTTCTATCCTTTATTCCTTCTTTTACTCTTCGTTCTCTTTATCCATTTCTTCCTACTTCTAACCCTACTTTATTTCCTCATTCCTTCTGGCTTTCTTCCTAACCCCTTTCTCTTCTTTGTTCCTTACTTCTCTTTTATTCGCTTTTTTTCTTCTGTCTATACATGCCAACAGTATTTCGGTTTCACTTTGAATTTTCAATTTCTTCCTTGGCCTCATTCTTCCAACTGCTCTCCCAACATTTTTCTCCTATAATCTCCTTTTTTTGCCAATCTTCTCTCTCTCTCTCTCTCTCTCTCTCTATATATATATATATATATATATATATATATATATATATATGTAGAATTAACTTAAATCGCTAGTCGAAAATCTTCTACTAAAGTTTCACCTTAACGGATCATCAGGAAGTTTCGCCTAAACCATTCTAAGGAGAAATTGCCTTTATTCACCAAAAACCTCCACCTATCCTAAAATTTGCATAAAAAAAAAAATAAATAAAAAAAATTAAAAAAAAATAAAATAGAATAAAAAAATAAAAAATAAAAAATAAAAAAATAAAAATAAACCTATAACATTTCCTAATTATATAGTAACCACGCTCTTTTGTGTTTACAACTATTCAACACCTCCGATCTTTAGTTTAGCATATTCTTACTTTTACAATCTGCTATTATCAATTTTTCCTCCATACAAAGATTACAGGTTCTATTAATTGATTAGTAAATATATATATATGTATATATATATATATATATATATATATATATATATCATTCCTCCCTATCTCTCCCTCCCTCTCTCTCTCTCTCTCTCTCTCTCTCTCTCTCTCTCTGTGTCCAGCTCTTTTTATACTTTTCTCTCTCTTTTCCTGTAACTCACATTTTTCTCATACCCTCCCTTCTACCATTTCTTTTTTGCGTTTTGTTTCTTCTTCCTTCTCATTCTTCCATCCTTACTCATTCCTTCCATCTCTTCCTCTCTCACACTTTCTTTTCTTTCATTCCTTAGATGACTTCTTTTTATATTTCTTCTTTTTTTTCTTCCTTCCTTCCGTTTTAATAGCCCAACACTCTTTCATTTTTCGTTTCATCTTAAATTTCTTTCTTCTGTCTTTATTTCCTCCTTCTTTCTATCTTTCCTTCACTCACTTCTTCTAGCTTCTATCCCTTCCAATGCCCTATATCCTACCCTTTCTTTCCCACTTCCTTTATTCCTACTTTATACCCTTTTTTTTCCATCGTTTTTTCCTTGTCTCCCACCCATCCCTTTTCTTCGGTCCTTACTTCTATCCCTTTTTTCTTTCCACCCCTTCCTTACTTCGTCCGAATATCCAGACAGTATTTAAATATCATCCTTTATTAGTCCATGTTTTCCTTTTCCCCATTCTTCTCACTCCTCTCCTACTTTGTCTTTCTTACGTATTTCTTTTTTAACTAATTTTCTCTCTTCAAATCCCCTTTTTTCCTTCCTCGTCTCTCTGCTTTTCCTCGGCAACCCTTCCTTCTCTGTTTCAATTTCTCAACCCTTCTCACTCTTCTTTATAATGTCGGTCTTTTCCTTTCTCTCTCTCTCTCTCTCTCTCTCTCTCTCTCTCTCTCTCTCATTCGCTCTCTCTCCTTCTAAACTCCTACTCTTCTTCTGCCCTATTTCCTACCCCTCATTTTCTTTATCCATTTTTTCTCCTTCTAAATCTTTATTTTCTCCTTCCTTACTTCTTTCACTTTTTCTTCATCCATTAAATCCTTTCATACAAACATCATAAGAGAATTCGTTTTTATCTTTCCTTTTTTTCTTTGTTTGGTTTCTATCACTCTCTCAATTTTGGTTTTAGCTCTTTTTCTCTTTCATAGGGATGGTTACTTTCTTTTTCTACATTACAATACTTAATTATTATTATTATTATTATTATTATTATTATTATTATTATTATTCATTTCGTTTCTTGCTCATTCTTACTTTTACACCATTTCTTTCATTCCAGCGATATTGTTCTCCTTTCATTCCACTATTTTTTTCCCTTCTTTCTCAGTTGTTTACCTTTATTTCCGACAATCTTTGAAATTCTCGCCTTCCTTAACCTAAACCGAATCTTCTTTACGGCAAGCCTTCAAGATGTTCAATTTATATTATTTTATTTAATAATAATAATAATAATAATAATAATAATAATAATAATGTAGTAGCAGTAGTAGTAGTAGTAGTAGTAGTAGTAGTATAAGCCGACTTTGCATGATTTTTGTACCTTCATAGGCTTTCTTTCATTTTCTCATAGCCTTTAAATAGTTCTAAACCAAGAGAGATAATTAGATAATCAAACTTTTCCTTTTGACACATCATTTTTTTTCTTCAAATTTATTTTTCATCTATTTTGAACATTTCTTTGTTTTATTTGGTTCTATTCCTCATTTTTGTAACGTTTATTTACTTTGTATGTTTATCGATTTTAAAACTATCGTTCTTTTCTCTTTTTCTTTTTCTTTTTTCTTTAAATAGAACACTTTATTTCTATTTACCGTCTTTTTTTTTTCGCCGTCGTGTTAAATGCATTTTGCAATTGTGGACCTGGGGTAGTTGATTCATTTTATATCCTAAAGGAGTCGACGTTTTAGATAACATCAAGATCTGAACGTTTATCGATTCGCGCTTCATTAAAATTCGATAAAGGCCATTCCAAATTATTTGATCATGATTTAAGCCGATAAACGCATTGAACCCTCTGGCGAAAATGTTAAATATGTTCTTTAATGAGCATATTAGGAAAAAGAAATGTCCCTTGATCGATAGCTTCGACAAACAAATGCTGAAATCCATTTCCGACGGCCTGAATGACCTCATGATATGTCTAACAAAAGCCTAACCTTGTCTAGACATATCAAAATAACAAGCAAATATTGAAGATTCTTTGTTTCAAATTACTCTTTTAAAAAAAAAAGAGGTTTATCCAGAGAAATATAGCATATGCAGGAAGTATTAGGGTGAGTAAAATATTTAGAAATATTTTGGTAACGTGAGGCATGATTCAGTAGCTGCAGAGCTCGTGAGGGTGACCAACTACTCAGGATCGTAAAATGCTGAGTTTAGCTTATTCGCCTTCATAACTTGAAGTTCAGTCTTGTAATCCACGATTTTAGGCCTACCTGACTTTGTCTGATTGTTGCTGTTCTTGCAACCTGAGTGACATTTCCTGAACCTTCTATTTACAGTACAGTGATCAACTTCACCTTCATCTTTTATACAAGAAATGTTTTTGGTTGCTTTCCAGGCGCCACTACCCAGTTTTAACTCGGAAAGTATGGCTTCCTGAATTAAACTACATTGCACGTTTAACTGTGGAGCTTTCAATTCAAACAGAGTGGAACAATACACAATCTGTCAGCGCACCAATTACCATTATACTACTTACCACAGCCAAAGAGAATGGGATGTGGCGATAAAAGTTTTATTTTTCAACAAAGTCCCCCGTGTAGTCCACTTACTTCTTCTATCAGTGTTCAGTGCTTGTATTCGACGGGGTGAAAAGTCATGGTCAACAGATAGTATATCATCACATAAACATTTCAGCCCACCCATGTATATATGACAAAAAATTGTGGCCTTTTAAATTTTGTTCTTTGTCCCACAGCTGATTATCTGCTTCTAGAATGAAAGTGCAGTGACAGAGAGTTCAGCACAGGATCACTTCCCGGCATTGGCATCAAAATATTTTATCAGTTCGTTTTCCGGTTACCTACTCTCGTCTTCCAGCCGAAATTTCAGAAATTAAGGTGAAGCTGCCGGGAAAAATCCTTGCACTATATTCACGCACAAATAAGGTCAGTTGAAAGACAGATTGGTTGAACAGTCTGCTGTCCATAATTAATGATAACATTTTCTGACCATTCATGACATTTGGCTGTTTTTTCTTACGGAATCAACATTGCAGAACCACACTTTGCTAGAGAAGGTCAGCTAGGCGAGATATCAATAAAAAGAGTGGCATATGACGTTCAGTGCCTCACACTAATGGGGAAGCCGAAATTTAAGAAACAACTAAGGAAGAATACAACAGGGATTTAACCCCATATTGATCTAATTACGGTTTGTTTATATATATATATATATATATATATATATATATATATATATATATATATATATATAACAAAATTCACATGCTTTAATCAAAGAGGTGATATCTCCACTCTAAATGGTTGGTCTTTGAAAATTGTGGGCAAGTTCTCCTACCTCGGAAGAAGCGTTTCATCTACGGAAAATGACATCAACACGCGACTTGCAAAGGCATGGACAGCTAGCATTAGAATATTGGTCATATGGAAGTCAGTTTTTTTCCAAGCAGTGGTCGTGTCATTAATACAATATGAATGCAGCACATGGACGCTGACTAAGCACATGGAGAAAAGGCTTGATGGCAATTGCACAAGAATGCAACAAACTGTATTGAACAAATCCCGGAAGCAACATCCCAAAAAACAGTAACTGTAAGGTTACCGACCATCCAATTCGAAAACTATCCCAATTAGACGAACAAGGCATGCAGGACATTGTTGAGAAGGAAGAACGAACTTATAAGCGATGTACTCCTGTGGACCGCTTCATACGGATGGACAACGGTTGGGCAACCTGCGAGAACCTATCCACAACAGCTCTGTGCTGATACTGGAAGTAACATGGAAGACCGGTCAGGAATGATGGACGATAGAGACGAACGGCAAGAGAGAGTCAGGAAAATCCATGCAAGCAGCACTCTATGATGTTGATCACACACACACACACACACACACACACACACATATATATATATATATATATATATATATATATATATATTTGCAGTAAATAACGATGAAAATATTTTGAAATTTAACAAAAAATTTAGCAATGATACTATTACACATTCGTTAGGTAATTTGTTTCGCTGTCTCCCAGTATCTATTTGGTGCTCAAATGTTTGTAAGCTGCGCAGTATATAATCCATTTTCTTCTTCTATTATTATCATTAACATGCTTTTGTAAAACACAATCATCTGATAGGACATTTCAAGGAAAAAAAATAACAAAAAAAAACAATGGGCACCTCACCGATGATTGTGTACCAACAACACTGGAAACTACTTGTCACAGAAGCAAAAGGATTGTGAGATAATAATACATCAGTATATATATATATATATATATAAGCTATAAGATACTTAGAGTGTGATAAAAAACCGTGATGATGCAATTAGCAAATAAGGATTACACAGACTGATATTTCGGAAAAAAATTCAATAAAAAGCAAAAGACTGACTTAAAGACTATTTGATTTCTTTGTTTAATGGCATATCAACCTTTGCATGTTATTTAACGCCAAATCTATTCTCCTAGAAGAACAGTAATGGTACTATTTAACCCATAACTGGGAGGATAAGGGGGCTTATACCTTTTCAAAAGTTATTTGCCCGAAAGTGAACGTAATAGCGCGACTGGAGAACGAAGTCCCTTACTACAATTCCGCAGTTCATCGCTTTAACCATTACACCACGAGAACACCCCAAGACTATTTGAATTCGTGTAATTATTATACATATATTTCTTGGACAGGCCACAACTACTGTGTAATATATACACGAATTCAAATTATAAATAAGGATCTAATATGAATTGTTACTCAGTACCGTTTCAATTTTACGATTTGGAGTATTGTTAACATCACATATACCAAACCAATGTGAATGAGTGGATTTTTCCGTTCCAAGAAAAGGCTGAGTAGAAATGAAAGAAAGCTATAAGATAAAATAATACTTAAACCTTGCCAAAGAACTAAAAACATCTATGGAACATGAGAGTGACGATGATACCATTGTAATTGGTGCGCTTGGTATAGTACTCAAAGGCATGGCGAAAAGATTAGAGGAATTGGTGATCTGACGAAGAATCGATTGTTTGGGTTTTATGACCTTATCAACCTTTATTAGTTATTTTATGCTAAATCCATTTTTATCCAAATAAACAGTTCTATTGAATACAATTCAGTTGAACATAAATACACAGTTTAATTGTCAACAACATTTCTATTTCAAGGTATTCAGTTTAGTCAAACAGTTCTAATTCAAACCATTCAGTTTACAATAATAATAGTTTTTGATTGAACACACTTAAGTGTCAAAACAGTTCCATTTCAAACAATTCAGTTTTGCATAAGTACGGAGTTTAAATGTCAAATCAGTTCTATTTCAAATAGATCAGTTTAGCATAAGTACAGAGATTAGTTCTATTTAACCTATTGATAGGACCCTTTCAGGTGCTACCACTCCAGGCCTGAGTGGACCTTGGTGCGATGGCAAAAAAGGGATAATCTGCATTCCTGAAAGGTCCAGCATTACTGGAGCCTCACCATCAGATTGTTTAGTGTCATATCTCGGACATACTCGTTGGGGATCTTACTCCTCTGCAGAGAAGTAGTCGGTGTATACAACAGCCCCAGCCAAATGGACAAGAGGAAGAATGAAGACTTGTCCGCAGCATTCTTAAGATCAGCTCGAATACACAAAAGAGTTCCGGATAGTTGATGTTACTTGCTATTGTTCCAACCCCAGTGAAAAGCCTCCAGTCAACGCTGTTGTGAAAAAAACATATTTAATGAAAAGATTGAATGCTCTCTTTTGTAAAATAAGTAAGAAAATATATATTTTATATTTTCCAGAAAATATTTGTAAAATTTAAGCAGAATGGTATGATTTTAAATAAGTCTAACCTTGCCGGTTACAAACGAATTTTTTTTCCTTTTACTAAGTAATAACTAACTCAGGTGAAAATAGACTATATGTGGAAGATCTAGTATATTTCATTTAGAAAAAGAAAAACTTTAGGAACTGTTAAAACATATTATTTGCTGTTTTGAACGAATCATGGAAGCAATGCTTCCTAAAATCTAGCTCTACGGCCACTTACCTCCCATCTCAAAAACATCCAAGTAAGACGAACAAGACATTTTGAACACTATTGGTGGAAGTGTCCTCGTGGTGTACTAATTAAAGCGATGAACGGCGGAATTGTAGTAAGCGAGTTCGAAATGCAGTCGTACTATGACGCTCACTTTTGTGCAAATACCCTTAGGAAAGGTATGAACCCCCTTATTCTACCAGGTATCGGTTAAATTGTACCACAACTGTTCTTCTTGAAGGATGGCTTTGCCATTAAGTAACCTACAAAGGTTGATATGCCATTAAACAAAGAAACCAAACTAAACACTACTGGAGAAGCAGAAATTAACTCATCAGCGTTCTTTTATTGACACTTTTACATGGACGCGTCAATGTTGGCTAATCAGCAAGAACTTACTTATATCAGCATCGTGTAGACAGTGGGTGTAATTTGGCAGAACCTGCTGGAAGCTATGAATGAGAGAGAGAGAGAGAGAGAGAGAGAGTTAGGGAAATCCGTGCTCTCAGTATGACTTGATGATCCTGGTGATGGTTTATTAAAGAGATTCAGACCTAGATTTTAAATAAGTTGAGCAAGCATTGTTTTGATAATTTTCATAAAAATTATGAATTTCAAATTATTTGTAATCGTTATCGCTAAAATGAAACTGTCAGAATATGGTTTCAAATTTGATTTTTCACCGGCCTTTAGACACACACACACACACACACACTTCTATACACTCACATACACCTATGTACACACAACAAAGACAGACACACATACATTCATCACTCAAACAAGCTTACTCCTCAACAAAGCTATGTGTATTCAAAAAAACACACACACGTATACATTCATCTCACATATGGATGCTCCTTAAAATACCAATGTACTCATAACAGATATACATACATATACATTCATCATACACACATACGTACTCCTTCACACACCTGTGTACACAGAAACAAACATCCCATTAGGTGCATCACACACACATGCATACTTCTTCATACTGATATATGCACACAACAAACTCACGCTTATACATTCATTACACATATACACATTCCCTACCACACCAATGTAAACACAACAAACACATATGTACATATATATTCATCACACACATCCATACTCCTTCACACACCAATGTACGTAAAAATCACTTTCACTTACATATTTGCGCCGATACTTACGTGTATACACAACAATCATTTTCTTTTTTGCCTTTTATATATTTTTAATGATTGATTTTAACGGCATGTCAACCTGTCTAGGCTTTTTTCATGCTTTCAGGTTCATGAAGTACGTTCATTGACATTGATCGATAATGCATTTGTTTCTAAATAGGTTTTTGCGCTCAGGTATATTATATCGAGTATTCGTATTTCATATAAATAATTTGTACCCAGTTATATGGTTTCAAGTATTCCAATGTAATACAAATAATTACATGATTTCAAGTAATGTCATCTTCATGTCGTGCTGCTAGAATAGATTTCCATGACTCTCTCTCTCTCTCTCTCGACATTCACCTCTATCATCTTCTAGACTACATTCTTTGTTCGTACAATTCTAGTTGGTCGTCCCGCACTTGCATGTCCTTGTAATGAAGTCCATTGGAGAACGTCGCTTATGAGTTCATCCTTACTTCTCCGGCTGTGTGCAGCATATCTGTCCAACTTATTTTAACGGTTTTAGAAATAGGGTCGGTAGTCGTAAAAACTGCTTTGTTGGATATTGCTTCCAGAATTTGTTCAATGTACATCGTAGTGTTATATTCTTACTGACGCAAGGAAGGCTTCTTTAACAAAATATTTACCTCTCACTTTATTGCAAGGGTTCGAAAAGGGTTACTCAAGGTTTGCGTGTGAGATGGATCTAGAGACCGAACAGAAACTGCAATATTTTGACCCCCACTCTTATGGCCGTCAACGTTGTGTCTTTCTTGTTCTCCTGATGCTCGACCGGAGGCCCAGCGGCCCAGCTCTCAGCTAAATGATGGCTTTCTTTATTGCATCTTATCAGCAACTTCTCTGGTCCCCAAACTCCATCGGGGTTCCCGGGGGCCCCTTCGGCCGGGTGTGGTTTTACCTACCACATCTCGTCTATCTCCGTCTCCAACTCTACTGAAACTGGCTGTCTTGACTTTTGTCTTGACTGAGTTATATAATAGTTCAACGCCCACTCGATCGCCCACTCGATCTTTGAAATCGCATGTTTGATCGTCATCAAGTGGAAATAACTGTCATGCAGTTCACTGGTCACTCCGGTGCGTCAGTCTATGAGTGTACCATGGGAATTTTTTACCTCGTCCTATTTCATCAGCCAATTTCCGCCCACGTGATTTCCTCTCATAACTGCCATTAGAATGTGTCACTTCCTTCCGGTGCATCACCTTGGAATGGCATTTTTGGCCGGGTCAAAGGCCAAAATACATTTTGAACATTTCCCGTCGAGCTTTTTTCTCTATACGCTCAGTCAGTGCATGTGGTGCATCCATATAGAAGAATTGACACAACCACTGCTCGGAAGAAATTATGTCTTTCTTTTTTTTTAAAATAAAAAAAAATCAAGTCATGTATTCTCATTCAATTTTTCGTTATATACTTTTTATTTTCCCATATTATCTTGACAAGCATCATTTGCTGTGTGAACAATTCTAATGATATCAAAATCCTGACGAAAGTTATTAAAACCGGAACGTTTAATGTTGGCTTTACATGAAAATAAATTTTCCTGATTAGGATAATTCTGTTTTTCTTTCTTCATACTGTCTGATTCAGATCCATAATTATTTCCATTCTTATTCAATTATAGTCATTCACTTATTGGGTTCCAAGTAACTAATAAGTAAGTAAAGTTGGCGACCATAGTCGAGGGTGACCCGAAGGCTCCCTTTTCGATAGCTACTACACCAAGGTGTTGGGAGGGCGCTACTCCTTTCCCAGGATTGCTCCACTTTACCCTTGATCCGTATCTTATAATGCTGAGTGTTAAGCAAGGAGGCATCAAGTACCATTTTTTGAGTCTTTGGTATGACTCGACCTGGGATTGAACCCAGGTCACCCGGGCCATTGGCGAACACTCTAACCGCTAGGCCAATGTCCGGTAAGTAACTAATAAGAATCCTTAGTAAACAATAATAGCTTCAAGTAAGTATTCTTACTACAAATAATTTACATATAATTAATTGGCATCAAGTAGATCCCCTAAAATACCAATGATTTTTAAACAGATTTATTTGACCCAAGTACTACCACTTATGGTTCGATGGCAATAAAAGGGTAGTCCATACTCTGCCCATATCCAGAACAGGAGCCTCACCATTAGATGATATTTCGTGTTATAACCAGGATGCCACTTCTTTTTGTTGTGGGAGGTCTTACTCTTCTGCAGGTGATTCAATCAGCATATTCAAACTCTACACTTAGGCGTGTCGTATTTTAGCGTTGTTTGTTAAATTTTCTTCGTTTTTCTCGTTTACTTATTCGTTTTGCTTTTTATTAATTTCTCCAGTGCTTGCTTTATCTTTATATCCTTGTTTATCTTTTCTTTTTCATTTTTTCTGCTTCTTATTTTTTCTTACTTTTTTCTTACTTTTCCGACCCTTAAATCATTACTTTTATTACCTCCGCCATTTTGTGTTAAGAGCGAGGAAGGGAAATTGAACCCCGTGTCAAAATCAGAAGAAAAATTACCAAACTCCTGACACAAGATTTGGCTGTTTCAGCGGTCTCGTTGCCTCTTACATGAGTATCATTTTACGACGAAAGACAAACTCTGTGCGTCAGTGGGTCTACATGTCTCTCTTTTTGTGTGTCATATGTATTCATGTGTGTAGTTTTATGTGTGTCCGTGTATATGCGTGTATATGAAAGATTCATAGACATATAAAGAGAGTGATCGAGGAAAAGTGATATATCAAAAAAGAAAAAGGGTGAAAGAAAATGCAAGACGAAGGAAGTATCAAAAAGAAAGAAAGAAATAAAGAAGGGAGACATATAGTTTTGGAAATTCTTCATGTTTAAAAGCCACATTAGAATTGGTTGCTTACCACAAAAGCTGGACTCTATAATTCTATATATACAATGTTTAACTTATTCCAATATTAATTAATATATACTGCTTTAAAGAATGAAAATCTTTGCTATCCTATTAATGACTTTTGATTGATTGGTTGATTGATTCTGACATCTCATCTAAAGTCATTTGGTGGTTTGAGAATAGGGAATCGCACTCATTGTAGGTTCATATTTACGAGGATCATTCAAATATTTTTAAACCTTACCCAAAGAGTAATGCCATTACTGATTTTTTCGGTGGCAACACATTGGCACTTCTAATAAAACTAGAAAAACTAATTCTGGTTTCTGTCTTTATTTCCGTGTTAGAGAGGCTCATACAAAAGTAAAAATCTAAAATCTGGATGAGGCTCAAAATATTTTGATCAACCGTTGCACATTTTTTATATAGTTGTTTCTTGAGTTTTTTAAATTTTATTTTGCTCACATTTCGATCAAATACTAAAGAGTTTAAAAAAAAATCTATTTTACCCATAGATGAGACCCTAAAACGTACGAAAACTCAGAGCCAAAGTGGAGCTGGGAGTAATGGCAATACAAGGCTTCTCCATGTTACTGAGATTTCTAGAATCACCATCAGTTTCGTCTTATACTCAAGGCATCTATTTTGTGAGGTCTTACTTTCCTGCAAGAAATATAGTCAACGTATTTGAAGCCCTACTTACAACGCAGAATTTGTTTTAGATTACTTTTCCAAGAATGCATTTCGATATCAGATTCTAAATTGTTGGTATACAGTTTTAATTGATCCTTTGACAAACTTTATAACGCTTCACCTGATAGTTTAGATCATGGATTCTCAAAGTGATGCATTTAGACCCCTGGGGTGAGCAAAATTATGACAGAGGGAATAATCGCATATGGGCCCAAAGGAGGTGAATTGACTTGCTTTCATTTATAAATTCCTTTATAACAGCTGAACCAAAATCTCTAAATCATGTCGACTAGTTGCCAGATACCGTGCAACAAACAGAATACCCACTTGGGTGTGATGGAAACTAGTACTGTGTCGTTTATATACGGCCCGTTTAAAACAAATAAAAGAACGTTATACTTTTTCGCCGATACAAATCTGAAGTCTAATATTCGTAATCATCTCAGTACCAGCAAATCCATGCTTCTCATTAAGATATAATTTAAGAACTAAAGGTGTGTTTGCATTTTTAGTTTATTGATCCTTTTCAAAACTAAATAGTAATGAATACTGTTAAATTTAAATTTAATTTGAAATCAATTTATTTGGGGGTTGATTGGAAATTGAATCAGATTATAAGGGGCGCTAGTAAACAGAGAAATATTGGTGAATTTTTTATTTGACCTTCAAATCGCCGGAACACTATTCATGTAACCGAAATGCGAAAGAAATAAACTAGGGCAGAGATATTATAACAAATCGTGAAATAAAGATGAATGAACTGTTTTGAAAGCAACTGAATTAAGATAATAGATAGAATAAAATTGAACGAAAGGCATGGAAAAAAAATGAATAAAAGAAAGAATGAGACCTTAGCTACTCACACTGTACACGTTTCACTGTACGAGAAATTCAGCTGTTATTTACTCTGTTTTTTTTCTGCTTTAAATATATATATATATATATATATATATATTTATATGACAATATATACGCTCCTCTCCTAAGGGTTGAGCACTCTAGCGGAGGAATTAACACCGTAAGGCAAATCTCTTTTAACAAATTGAGCACGCAAAATGTAAACAAACGAAAGCTGATACATATGTGTTTTAATTCCTTAGCTGACGTATGTCATTGAAATGGCTGAGCAGTTAGATACCATGTCTAGTGAAAGGTTAGACGGCTTTCGATCGCAGCTTGAAGTGTCTACCGTGTCTAGCCACACTGGAAAGTTGTGATACAACGAAATAGTCTGTATGTGGATGGCAATATATATATATATATATATATATATATATATATATATATATATATATCCTTGTGAGCTTCTCACACAAGTGATACCTGAATATCCTTCACTGGAAACTGAGTGAGCAAGCCTCATTAGATCTCCAGGACTTTTCAGAGAATTCTAGCCGATCTTGAAAATATACTGCACTAGATGGTCTCCAATTCTTCCTCTGATATCCAATCGTTCATTCTCATTTCTAACTCTTTGGATCATTCCATACGCACAAACCATTTCTAGTATTACCATACCATCGGGTTCAATATATTTTAGATCTTGGACAAGACCTAAGTATTTGCACATTGTTTTGCTTTCTTTTATTTTTACTTTAAAGTCAGCCCGACAGTAAAATCCACAAGAAACCATTTTTCTTGTTAATTAACATTAAATCTGGTCTTCTAGTTAGGATTAGTAATTCAATTCGTATATCAAAATCCTAGATAATTTGTGCATCGCTTTCTCTAAACCGGATTCTGGTATCTGCCAATAACCAATTGCAGTCATTTCAAATTTTAATCTCTTGCCCAATTCCCAGTTAATCACCTTTACCACTCAGTCTTTTCTAGTCTAGTACTCTTTGAGACTAATCTGCAGGATTCGCTTGTCATATGATTAAATATTTCACCTGTTTCAAAAAAACCTGCTCTTGCTATTCTGTTGCATATTATCAATGTTCACTTTAGTATTATTGATAGTCATGGCGTTGTTTGGTGCTGCCATTAAGAATGAAGTTTCCCTTTCTCGGCCAATTCAAGGTTTTCTCGTAGCAATCTCGGCAGTTTCTTGCTTGAAGTATCCATAGATTTTTTTTCTTATTCTAATTCTTGCTCTTGTTGTTGTTGTTGTTCTTCTTCTTCTTCTTCTTCTGATTATTATTATTATTATTGTCATTATTATTATTAGACTCATTTGAGTTTTTTACACACTAGCGTTAACTGATAGTTTTCCACGGGAGCATGTCACCTCAAGTAAATCGGACTCTGTATTCTGGCCAATCTTGATAAAGCTTTAATCTACAATATCGTCACGTATCCTCTTATTTCCCTGTCTTTCAGTCCCCCCTTTTTTTTTATTCCTTTGGGGATCGTACCAAAACACCAAATTAGAATTGCTATCACAGTCAGCTTCATATTCCAAGGTTTTTAGTTCTCTAGCAAGGTCTAGGTACTTATCTCTCTTTTCGCTTTCTTTTATTTTTATTCTGTGATCCGTTGTGACGGCTAAGAAACTATTCGCTAGGTTCTCTTTCTTGACGGTTATCACTAGGTCTGGTTATTTGTCTGAGAAGCAGTGATCTGTTTGTATCACAAAATCCAAGAAAACATTGTGCAACTCATTCTTAAGGACTGATTCTTGGTTTTGTATATACCACTTGTTCGTATGGTCAGATTTCAATTTATTGCACCATCCACTATAGATCACTTTCCCATCCACGTTATTATTATTATTATTATAATTATTATTATTTACTCATTAGAGTTTTCACATCAGTGTTAGCTGATGGTATTTCACTGGAGATTGACTGACAGCAAGTCTGCTCAAGTCTCCAGGACTCTTCTCAGTATTCTGGCAGTTTTCAATAATGCGGTTGTTTGGATGGTCTCCACTCGGTCGCCAACTTCCAAATCTTCCAGGCCCTTTAATAATCCCTTAGTTACCGTGCCAAAGGCACCAATTATTATTATTATTATTATTATTATTATTATTATTATTATTATTATTATTTACTCCTTTTCGAGTTTTTCAAATCAGCGTAAGCCAATAGTTTCTCATAGAAGTTTGAATGACAGCAAGTTTCCTCAAGCCTTTAGGACTCTTCATATTATTCTGGCCGAACTCCATAATACTGTAGTTTGGCTGGTCTCCATTTGTCCTCTAACTTCCAAGACCTAGTGTCGTTGTACTAATCCTTTTGGGACTGTACCGAGAACACAAATTACAATTGGTGTCACCGTCAATTTAATGTTCCACAGCTTTTTCAAGGTGGAGGTACTTATCCTTCTTTTTGCTTTCTTTCAGTTTTACTCTGTGGTTAGTCGGAACAGCAAAATTCCCAATTTGGAAAGTTTACTTTGTTGTTGATGTTGGTTATTATTAATAGGCCAGGTCGTCTGGCCCAGATTAAGTGATCTGTTTGTATCTCAAAATTCCAGGGAGTTTTTTGCGTCTCATTCTCCTGGACTGATTCTAGATTGTGCATATTCCATTTGTTCGTGAGGTCAAACTTCAATTTCTTGCACAATTCCCAGTGAATCACCTTGCCCATCAAGTCGTATCTATTCTTATACTCTTTTTGTGCTATTTTGCTGCATTCGCTTATTATTTGATTGATCGTTTCGTCTCTATCACCACATAATCTTAATCTGCTATTCTTGATTTGATATGATTGGCCCTTATGGTGTTGTTTTGTCTTGCTATTGGAAGATATTTATTATCATTATAATTATCATTATTATTATTGAGGCAGTTTTAAATTCATCATCATCATATCGCGCCGCCAGCGCGGATATCCCTGACCCTCTCTCGCCATTTCTCCCTATCATTCATCGCCTCCGGCAGGTCTTCAGGGTTACATCCTGTGTCCTCACATAGTTGCTGTATGTAAGTTCGTGCTGGTCGTCCCACTCTTGCACATCCATGTGTGGGGGTCCACAGGAGTACATAGCTTATGAGCTCGTCCTTGCTTCTCCAGCAGTGTCCTGCGTGTCTGGTTCGTCGAACTTGTATAGTTTTCGTGATGGGGGGCAAGTGTCCGTAGAGTTGGAGTGTCGTGGGGTGTTGTCGCCAGGACTTGTTTAATACTGCTCTCAACATTCTTGTGTAATTTCCGTCCAGCCTCCTCTCCAGCCGCTTCGTAAGCGTCCATGTGGTGCATCCATATAGCAGTATCGACACAACCGCTGCCTGGAAGAAACTGCGTTTCATTTTATCAGTTAGGTCCGACTTCCATATGATCGAGAGCCTATCGATAGCCGTCCATGCCTTCGTCAGTCGTGTGTCGATGTCTTTTTCGGTTGATGAGACGCTGCTTCCTAGGTAGGTGAATTTGTCGACTAGTTTCAGAGAGGCTCCGTCTAGTGTGGCAATGTTGCCTGTTTGGTTGTAACACATATATTCAGTTTTGTTTGCATTGACATGGAGGCCAATGCCAGCTGCGGCTCGTTCCAGACTATGCAGTAGTGTCTCTGATTGATTAGGCGTATTCGCTAGTAACGCCAAGTCATCAGCGTAGTCGGCGTCCGTGATTGTTTTTGCGGGGTACCTTTGGCTTCTTCTCTTAGTCAGCTCGAAGCCATTTTCTCTGATTTTGTCGATCGAAGTCCTAAGGACATAGTCTAGACAGATGATAAAGAGGTACGGGGCTAGTGTGTCTCCTTGTAGTACTCCTGCAACAATGTCGAAGTATTCCGTGTCTCCATCTGGTGAACGTACTTTCACTTTGGTGTTTCTGTAGAGAATCATTATCGCTGCTACGGTTTCTTTTAGTAGGCCGTATGCTAGTAGGATTTGCTCCATCTTCCCTCTGTGTATGGAATCGAAGGCCTTGGTAAAGTCGACAAATAGTAATGTCGCCTGTAAGTTTTTTGCCCGAACGCCTTCCAGGATTCTACGGATGGTCAGTATTTGTGAGGTTGTGGATCTATTTCTCCGGAAGCCATTTTGGTTTTTCCTAAGGATGTTGTCTATTTTGGGTTCTATGCAGTTTCGTAGTAGGGCATTGTAGATTTTGGCTGCTATGGATGTAAGTTTTATCCCTCGGTAGTTCTTGGCTAGTCCGAGGTCGCCTTTTTGGGGAATGGAAGGATGCATCCCTTCGTCCATCTTTCTATCCTATTTTGACTATAGACTGCGTTGCATTGCCGGAGCAGTATATCGTCGAATTGTCTAGTCTTCCACACTTCTGGGGGAATCTCGTCTAGCCCTACCGCTTTCCTATTTTTAATTCTTCTGAGAACCGAGTCGAGTTCTTCTTTGGTGAAAGGACCTAGTTTTACGTCTAATTGCTTACTAATAATTCTGGTGATCGGTTCATCCGTTATTTCCGGTGGGTTTCCTAGTAGATTTTTGAAATGCTGTTCCCACAGTTTTACTCTTTCTTGTTGACTTGCAGCTTTCAATTTTGCTTTGGCTGTGCTCTTCCTTCCACTTACTTCGTTTATTGTTTGCCAGGCTATCCTGGATTGTCTATCTTCCACCGAGTCTCTAATCTTATCTATCTGATTTTTACGTATTTGCCTGTTCTTTTAGGTATATTCCTGTTAATTGATGTTGTGCCTTTTCTAGTTCTCGTGCATTTGTGTTTGTTGGGTTCTTTTGATAGCTTTTGGAGGCAGTCTTCACAAGTGCACGTTTTTCTCTAGCCGCTAGCGTTTCCCAAGGGACTCTATATTTAGTTCTAGGTTTTGTTGGAATACACTTTTCTGCCGCCTCAAGGTGTGCTTCTACAAAATTTTCATATTCGTCATTTGGGGTACCTATTTCTGCCTTCTCTTGTAGTGCTTCGAATCTGTTTCTTAATTCTAATGCATATTTATCTCTAATATCTCTGTTGTTGAGTAGGGCCCAGTCATAGTGCTTGGTTGTCGCTTTACGTGTGGCGTTTTTTCTTAGGCTTAGTCGTACTTTGGCCGTAACTATTCGATGATTGGAGGACACACCCTCGAAAGAGGAGTATGCCTCGCAATTCATCGCACTGTTTTTCCATTTCCTGTTTATAAGGACGTAGTCTATCTGTGCTTTACTCTTATTCGCGTATGTGTAGGTCCATAATTTCCCCTCCCTTTTTTGAAAGTTTGTATTGAGGCATGTTAATCTATTTTCTATCATGAAATCTATTAGATGCTGTCCATTCCTGTTTGACGCACAGTGTAGGCTGTATTTGTTGTGTCTGTTTTTCCCGATTTTTGCATTCATATCTCCGCCAATGACTAGCAGGTTGTGTTTCGGAATGCTACGTACTAGGGAGGATAGATCTTCGTAGAAGGTGACTATTTCGTTTTCTTCGCTAACATTGGTAGGGCTGTAGCAGGAGATAATTGTTGCTTTGGGGTTGCCATTAAACGTTGCGGCCATCATCCTAGGTTGTATTCTCTCTATGCTGTTCAGTGTTTTTAACGCTCTTGGTCCTATAAGCATTCCCACCCCTCCTACCGATGCATTGACAGAGTTTTTCCATGCCGATACAGTCACCAGCATCCATCCATTACCAGTTTCGTGATACTTGATATCTTCGGTGTGCGTGTATCGGTGCTCTTGTATGCAAATTATGTCTATCTTATGTTCTACGGCTGATGCAGTTAGCTCTGATAGTTGACCTATTCTATTTAGGGTTCTTACGTTAAATGTTGCTATCTGTATTGTTTGTTTGCATTTTAGTAGTTTTTGTTTGAGTTTGAGCTCTGTAGCTGATTTTTCGAACACTGAGGCCAGGGCTCCAACCTCAGCAGGACGCGCCCCTTTTTTACCCGCGCGAAAAGCGATGCGGTTTATGGATCTGGTTTGAGTACGAGTCATGGTTATCTTTCGATGGCTGTTTTTGTTCTCATCTATAGAAGCCACTCTTATAGATGAGCAGCAGTAGTTCCCCGATCGAACTGACAATCTTGAGCGTTAAGCCGCAAGACTCACACGTACATCATGCTGCTTCCCATGTGTACGCGGTATTCATTTGAGTTTTTATTCCCACCAAATGACGATAATATAAACATGATTATTAAAATCAAAGGAGTTTTGTATGCTTGGGCGGTAGAATATTCCGACTCCATCTCTTAAGACCATTATGACCACTCTTTAAAAATGTCCAGGATATTACACTAAATTCCATTTGATGGTGAGGTTCCAGTCTTGGAACTTTGGAAAATCTGAAGTATCCCTTCATTTCCATTACTCCCTAGTTCACTCTTTTGGGGTCCCAAATATGAATAAAATAAAACATATAATCATTTTCCGAACATTAAGGCATTTAAGTGTGTACAAACAAATAAGATCTGGATCATTTGAACAAGTTACCAACAAACTATTCTTTTACAAACCGTATGTATTTAATATATATATGCATTTAAAAGATTTGGAATTAAATAACCCACCAGGGTTGATATGCCATAAAATACAACCAACCTAAAAAGAAAAGAAAAAGTGCACTATTTTCTCAGGGTATGTAGATTATAAAAACTAGCTCGCCATTCTACTTGCTACGTTTCACTTTCAAATAAAACAAAATTGCATTTAGAATCACTCACCTGGGGCAAATTCATTTTATTCTCTCTCTCTCTCACTCTCTCTCTCTCTCTCTCTCTATATATATATATATATATATCAAGTACTGAGATGCTCCTCATGCACAAATAAATACGTTGGATCGATACTGTTTTATTGACTCTTAAAAAGTGATATAAGAAAAGTTTAAAGCATTTAAAGTGAAGTTGGTGACTCGAATGTTCCTTTTTCATCAGTTCCTGCACCGATGTGTTGGGGAGACCGCTACTTCTTTCCCTGGATTGCTCCACTTTACTCTTGATAGTACCTTATAATGGTGAGTGTCAAGCTTGGCGGCATCAAGTACTATTGTTAGAGTCTTTGGTATGACTCGACCCGGGATTGAACCCAGGTCTCCCGGAGTATAGTGGACCACTCTAACCACTAATGTACGCTAACCACAGGTCACTTAGTGTAGGTCAAGGAGCAGATGTCGAAAAATTTTCGCGTTATTAACATCATCTACGTTGATAGTAATGCATTTGAAATATAGAGAATCAAACATTCCATCTTGTAATGAGCACTTTGAACACATGATTGTACTTTGGTCCCGGACCCTGAGGGTAAACAGTAACAGGTCCTTCCTCAGCAACTGATTAAAAATTCGTATCATCTCCGGAACAAAATATGTGTGTTTGCAATAGGTTCAAGAGGCAGTATGATAGTATAAATAATTTAAACACTAAGGTCAGTTCTTTTGCTTGTCACATGAGACAGGGTTTTCAAGAGTGAATTTGACCTGAGGAGACACGTGTTTTATAGGTGTTTTTTGCATGTTTGAGATGTGATTCTGCTGTAAGTAAGAGTTACTATATATATATATATATATATGTGTGTGTGTGCGTGTGTGTGTGTATTCGTCAGATATTTCGATGTAAATATGTTCTATAAGTCATTATGTAACATAGTAGAATGGAGAATCTAACCAAATAACTTTATTGACTAGAAAAGTGAGAATTGACTGTAATGGACTTTAAAAGAATAAGTATGTACATTACAAAAAGTGAAAATTAACGGATTTCGGAAGAATAACTCCGTACATCACCGAAGAATAAAACGATTTAATATATATATATTTTGAGAATAGAACAAGTTGTAAATATATTGTTTTGATGTGAAAGAAGCATTTTTTTGTTGTTTTTACTGAAATAAAAAGGAAGGGAAAACCCGGCAAAGTGTTTTGACTGGAAGAGTTTTCAAAGCTAAAATGTTTAGGAAATTGTTATTTTAATCGTTCTCTCGCCGACACATGGGTTCATTAAGGGGTTACGTTTTGACATAATCACAGCCAGGTTGGTTGAGTACATTGTTTTTGGAAACAAAAATGTTTAATATAATTTGTTTCTACATTCAAAGCGAGTGAAGTTTTATTTTACCGTTTGATTTTACTGTACTGTTGACGTCATTATTCTCGTGTCAAGGTAACGGTCTACGGTGAGGAATGGGTTAAGATGACAATATTGAAGAAGAGAAAAGGCCTGTTCCTTTTAGAGTACAGGTGAGAGGAAACCAAACTCTTGAAGTAGAAGGCAGAATGAGGATGGAGTAGAATTAATTAATAGAATCTAAATTAGGAAAGACTGGCCCCTTTGGGTTGGTGTATAAGGAAATGGTGAGAAAATTGAGGGATGGAATTTATTATTGGAATCCAAATTAGGAGAAAATTGATATCATCAAAAGCTTCGCAAACTACAACCCTTCGGTAGAGAGAAAATGCATGTAAGATAAGGTTTTCGTTCATTGAGAGACACCAGCGCGGAACGGCTAAGACACTCATTGTACTGTGAGTCCTGATCTTTTCCAAACTCCCTAACTCAGAGAAACAGAGAAAAGGGAACCAAACATGCTACTTGAAATGACCTTGTACCAGCATATCAAAAGGAAAGAGAAGCCAGAAGCAAGAGACTGAGAAAAACGAACATCACCACTACTTTTGATTCTCTAATGCCAAAATATAGAAAACAGGAAGAGAAAATATGGGAGGCCTGAATGTCTAGAAATTGACTGGCTGTTAATTCATCAGCTACAACTCAGTTCTATTACTAGTACCCATCAGGAATGGTGAAGGGTTGGTTGCTTGTTGGTTGTGTTTTATGGCATATCAACCCTTGTTAGGACACATGGCGTAACGGTTATAGGCGTTGGCTCCCAACGGTTCTAAGGAGACAATAATCTGGAGGTTGCAGGTTCAATCCTGACTGCAGCCGAGTAACAATACAGAGATACTTAACACTAGTACATGGCTATGGCAAACGGAATCAGAACAAGCGACTCCCGTGGATTCAATAAAGGACGTAGCTCGAAGTTCCGTGAAGGATCCCAAGTTCGACAAACACCTGAAGAAGTCCGGAGGACATATCGGCTGAAACGTTGTGAAAATAACAATAGAGATGAAGACAATAGTCCGAAAACCCTTTATGAAAAAAAGCAGTTTCATTTCAAACAATTCGGTTTAGCATAAGTACGCAGTTCAAATATAAGTTCACAGTTTAATTGTAAAAAAAACGTTTCTATTTCAAGCTATTCAGTTTAGTCAAACAGTTCTAATTCAAACAATTCATTTCAGCATAAATATGCAGTTTAGTTCTAGATAACCCATAGATAGGGCCCCATCAGGTGCTGCCATTCTGGACCAGAGTGTACCTTGGAGCAATGGCAAAAAAGGGGTGCTCCACATTCCCCAAAGTCCCAGCATCACTTGAATCTCATCATCTGATTCTTTAGTATCATAACCAGGACATGCATTTGAGGTGTCTTTCCCCTCTGCAGAGTGTACCTTGGAGCAATGGCAAAAAAGGGGTGCTCCACATTCCCCAGAGTCCCAGCATCACTTGAATCTCATCATCTGATTCTTTAGTATCATAACCAGGACATGCATTTGCGGTGTCTTTCCCCTCTGCAGAAGTGCTGACGGTGTATTCTACAGCCCCAGCTTACTGGGCAATATACAGTGTTAAATGTCAAAACAGTTTTATTTCAGATAATTCAGTTGTGCATAAGTACACACTTTAGATGCCCAAAAAGTTATTTTTCGAGCAATTCATTTCAATACGCAGTTTAAATGTCAAAACAGGTCTGTTTTAAACAATTCAGTTTAGCATAAATACACAGTTTAAATGCCAAAAAAAGTAAACTCATGAAACCACGGTTTAGTTCTATTTAATCCATAGATAGGACCCTTATCAGGTACAACAACTTTGGGCCAGAGTGTACCTGAGAGCAATAGCAACGAAGGGGTACTCCGCATTCCTGAAAGATCCAGCATTACTGGAACCCCACCATCAGATTGTTTAGTGTCATATCAGGACACTCGTTGGTGGGGTGTCTGCAGAGAAGCAGTCGGTGGTCAAGGAAGGGTGAATGTATGTACTATTTTAATAACTTTTTACTAAATGAATATCATTGTTAGTGTTGTGGCCCCGGAAAGGGTCACTAATGAAATTACAACACGGATATTAGATAACAGATTATATTACACAAGAAAGATAGAGTAACAGAGAAAAGGTAAGAAGTCTAGTACTGTTCGGATAACACCGATATTGATCTGCCTCTCTAGCAGGGAAATCCCTCAGTACTAATAACGGTGAGAAGAGTCCATCATGGTGAGATGGGTAAGGCTCCTACGACAGTTAGTTACAAATCTGCGCCATGTTCTCTGTTGGTATTAGACTTTATTTTTTACTTTTTTATTGTGTGGTCTCATCCGTCCACTCATCGACTGGAGATTCCGATTAGCGATCGACCTACTGTCTGGATCGAAATAAGAACGTGGGTAAATAGTCAGATCAACCGTGCCATCCGGTGACAGAGCCAGTTAAATGACATGGACAACGATTGAAAGCAGAACCCCACCAGTGACTGGGCAAGGCATGTATACCGCCACAAACAGACAATATACTTTTGTATGTCTATAGAATTTGTACGTTAATAGAATCAGTATAGTTTTGCATGTTTTCAGTTTAATTCATCCGGTCCCAGTGATAGAATACAGATGTACATGATAATAATGAAACTTATGAAGTCGTTCGATAGATTAATAAGGCAGACATTTTTTTTTAATTTCAAGTTAGTTAATAGTGGATCACAGGATCCTAGTAAAGAAATGTTAAAACCTGGAGAAATATCTTAACCTTGCCAGAGAGCTGAAAGGAGTTGTTAAATATGAAAGTGATGGGGAAACCAATCATTTTTGAAGCATTTGGAACATTCCTTTCAGATTTGAAAAATATACTTGATGAACAAAAGATTAGTGTAATAATGGAGATTATTTAGACAACAACATTACTAAGATACTTAAATTAATGCTAGATACCTGATGAGATTTATTGTCACTTAGAATCCAGTGAAAAAAAAACAGCGGCCTAGATGTGATGTGACATCTTCTCTCTCTCTCTCTCTTCTTTGGCGACTGTGGTCATGGGCGACCCGAATGCTCCTTTTTTATTAGCTACTATACCGAGGTGTAGAAGAGGCCGCTACTCATTTCTCTGGATTTCTCCACTTCACTTTTGATCCCTACCTTAAAATGCTGAGTGTAAAGCAAGGAGACACCAGGTACCATTTTTTGAACCTTTGGTATGACTCGGCCTGGAATTAAACCCCGGTCTCGTAGACTATTAGCCAACATTCACTCACTATGTGCTCATATCTTGATTTAATTAACAAAAAGAAAAGAACCATTCCAGCGATCCACAGAATGAAACTGAAAGAAGTTGAAAATCTGAAAAAAAAACTATCACTAATCTGCTTCTGAAGAAGATGGAAAAAAGACAGTGAACAGGAGATCAAAGGAAGAATTGAGGTGATCTGACTAGACTACTAAGCAAAGTCCTGGAGATCAGAAGAGATTTGCTGTCACTCAGAATCCAGTAAAAACCCACCATTGAAACAAAAAGATCACAAGGAGTATAATAATAATAATAATAATAATAATAATAATAATAATAATAAGTAAACGACTAAAAAACAACATTTCACACCAGAAAACCTGGACCTGGCTAAAAAAACGGAACCTCAAGATAGAAACAGAATCTCTCCTAATAGCAGTGCAAAACAACGCCATTAGAAACAATCACATCAAAACGAGAATAGATAAGACGCAACAAAATTGCAAATGTCCGTTATGCGGTGACAGAGATGAAACCATCAATCACATTATAAGCGAATGTAGCAAATTGGTAGAGAAGGAGTATAAGACTAGACACGACTGGGTTGGCAAGGTGATCCACTGGGAGATGTGCAAGAAATTTAAATATGACCGTACCAACAAATGATGTATGCAAAACCCAACACCTGTCCTAGAAAATGATACATAAACTCCAATGGGACTTTGACATACACACGGATTACCTGATCTCGACCAGAAGAATTGACCTTATAATAATCAACAAAAAAAAAATGCAAAATTGTCGACTTTGCTGTTCAGGCTGACTACAGAATGAAGCTGAAAGAATGGGAAAAGAAGAATAAATACCTCAACCTTGCAAGAGAATTGAAAAAAAAAAAAAAAACTATGGAACATGAAGATGACAATTATACCAATTGTGATTGGTGATTTTGGTACAGTAACTAAAGGATTACTAAAGGGACTGGAGGACTTGGAAGTTGGTGGACGAGTGGAGACTATCCAAGCAACAACATTATTGAGAACGGCCAGAATACTGAGAAGAGTTCTGGAGACTTGAGGACACTTGTTGTCACTCAAACTCCAGTGAAATACCATCAGCTGACGCTGATGTGATTAATGATGAGATAATAATAATGAATAATTGCAACTTAATTAGTCTCATTAAGAAAGAAACGGCAGGTTTTCCTCACTTGCAATGATTTTCCTTGAGGCAATAATAGGGAGCTTTACTCTGTTCTGCGACAGGTGACTTGGTGAGAAGTTAAACTAAATGAAAAATAGAACTAAAATGAAAACCCCTTTTTCTTGTTTCAATGATAACGACTGATTCTATTTGTACGAGGAAATCCTAGCATAATTAAAACTGTTTCTTCTTCAACCTCATCTATTTTACATATGGGTATCAGAATCTTGAAGAGTGTAATTTAAAGACGTAATGTAAGTTTTGCTTACAGAATGCTATGAATAAAACGATGAGTACGAGACTTTTTCCCCCGAAAACCATTTGATTAAATGGTTGCCTCAAGATGATGCAATATTTTCAATGTAATTTATATATTTTAAGTTTGACCTGAATTTTCAGAATTAAGTTTTCTTAGACTTTTCCCATTTAAGCTGAGATGCGAAGTGCGTTAAAAATACATCTAGACTGAAGCTGGATTTTGGAAAATATCAACAATAGATTGAGGAGAATTCCTTTTGCTAACGAGCTAGACTGTGGAGTCGTAGTAAACCATATTGAGTTTCAGTCACTATACACGTTTACATTCAGACTACTAACTTAAAGAAAGTTAGGAAACCCCTTAAAGCCCAAGCTGTGCGTTAAATAGCAATCTTACTTTTTTAAAGGAATAGATTAAGCATAAAGTAACCCATGATTCGTTGATATGGCATTAAACAAGGAAACCGAACTAAACTAAGTAATGAATGTAACGTTAATTTTCAAAATACTTTCCCTTTGTACAAGCATCTTTGAAATTTCTTTTTTAATAATAGGAAGTAGATCTGTCGTATTTCTTTAAATATCCTCCCACCCTCAAATCTTATCGTTGAGATGAATAAATAAAAATAAACGAGTAGTGAAGTTGGTCTGGTATGTAAGGACAGTTCTCTATTTCACTAAATGTATTTCGTTCAAATTTCTTTAACTTGGCACTAGTACGTCTAGACTTCTGTTGAACGTGTAGACTGGAATCTTAACTTGATAATATTATTTTAGAAGTTGCTTACCTATGCACGCGTATTCATGACAATTTTTACTTTTGAAATTAACTTTAGCCTTTATACGTTTATATTTCATACGATATATATATATATATATATATATATAGCGTCATATAAACCGAAAAAGACATCGACACACGACTGACGAAGGCATGGACGGCTATCGATAGGCTCTCGATCATATGAAAATCAGACCTAACCGATAAAATGAAACGCAGTTTCTTCCAGGCAGCGGTTGTGTCGATACTGCTCTATGGATGCACTACATGGACGCTAACTAAACGGCTGGAGAAGAAACTAGACGGAAATTATACAAGAATGTTGAGAGCAGTATTGAACAAGTCCTGGCGACAACACCCCACGAGACACCAACTATACGGACACTTACCCCCCATCACGAAAACTATACAAGTTAGACGAACCAGACACGTGGGACACTGCTGGAGAAGCAAGGACGAGCTCATAAGTGATGTACTCCTATGGATCCCCTCATATGGCCGTGCAAAAGCAGGATGACCAGCTCGAACTTACATACAGCAACTATGTGAGGACACAGGATGTATCCCTGAAGACCTGCCGGAGGCGATGAATGATAGGGAGAAGTGGCGAGAGAGGGCCTGGGATATCCGTCCTGGCGGCACGACATGATGATGATGATATATATATATATATATATATATATATAAGAAGATATCACATAATAACATAGACCTCTTGATGGCTTAAAAACTGGAACGCTAAACATTGGCTTATAATTCATATAGAAATAAATACATCCTCTGAAAAGCTTGTTTTTTTTAATATTATCAAATTCACATCCACATCTACACACACCCTACTCCCTACAAAAATATATTTGTGTGTGTTTCTGTGTATAGAAAGGAATGTCCGCATACACACGAACACACACATCTATATATAAGTTGTGGGGGTGTATTTCTACCTGTTAGATAAGGATAAATACAAATAAGAACATTTGTTGCATGAAAATCGCTAGATGTTATCATGGCAGATCAAGGGAAAACCCTAAGGAAATATTAATGCACTGATGAAGTCCGTTACTTGAAGTTTCATGGGAAAATCTAAATAGGTATTGTGAAATAACGCAATTAAAAGAGTTCATAATTCGAATATTTTCACGTTATATATATATATATATATATATATATATATATATATATACGAGAGAGACACACAAAGAGTAAGTAGTTCCTCTCATTTATTTACGCCGAAACTAAAATTAAGACAGGGAGCATAAAGCATTTTTAAGATCGTCACTGCTTTTATTTTGGTGATTAACAGGACGAAGCATCTCACTCTCAAAAGCACCTGACACTGGAAGTAATACTAACCATGTTAAGATTTTGCACAGCAGAAAACCCGCTCACTGGCGCTGTAAAATTTGTACTTTCCTTCCAATGACAATATTTGTCTCTGCCTCTAACCAGACAGGACTTGACACAAGGTCAAATGACCAGAAGTTCATATTATATCGGGAGTTAGGTAAGGTAAGGTAAAGTCAGATAAGAGCCGAGGCTCGAGCCCTACTGGTCCATGCTGGTCATCGGCTCACTTGGTGTGGTGAGCCGATGAGCCTAGCTGGACAAGGACCTAAACATGAATCCAGGCACAGATGCAAGATTTTAGCTTAAACTGGACTACGGTATCCAGGGCCATACAAAGGTATAAATAATACAGCTCTCCCACCCGAAATGGTCCAGCCGAAACCGGGTGCCTTCCGTCCTAGAATATTCCTTAGATGGATAATGCCTGGCCAAAACGAATGCCAGACAGCTTGGCTAAAGAGCCAGATGGAGGCAAACCCAGCAGCAAATTAGGCATGGACCTTCTTTCCAATAACACATAAATCGGGTCCTTTATGGCAGATTGCAGTTTGGCGGCAGGCTACCAACCTGACATCAGACTTAAAAGCAGATTTGTATCATTGAAGTGCTCAATTTTTGGGAAAAATACAACCATTGGCCATTAGGAATGTTTACGGATTGACCATTGGGCATGTTTACAGAAAAAAGAAACCATGGTTATTGGGCAAAGGTTGGCAATGACTAATGTGCTTCAATCCTGCAAGGAACAAGTGAGTGACAAGATCATGCCTCAAGGATTAGTGACCAGTGGTCTAAGTGGCAACAATTGTCCTCAGTTCTCAGGACTCTTCAAAGAATTCGAGCCGATCTCAGCTGAGTTGTGGACTGGATTGCTATGATTTTGTCTCCGATTTCCACTCCTCACTCATTTTTTTCTGATTACTCAGGATTTTTCAAGTGCCCCAACAGTATTTTTATCACTGTTACTTACATATAGCATTATTTTTTCTCCTTGTGAGTCATTCTCACGAATCATAACTGGTGCCTTCTTCTTCTTCTTCTTCTTCTTCTTCTTCTTCTTATTATTATTATTATTATTATTATTATTAGCATCAGCAGCAGCAGCAGCAGTATAGTGTTCGCCAATGGTCCAGGAGACCGGGGTTGAATCCCAGGTCAAGTCATAATAAAGACTCAAAAAATGATACTTGATGCCGTCTTCTTTAACACTCAGATATATAAGGTAAGGATCAAGAGTACAGTGGAACAATTCAGACAATGAAATTGCACCCTCCCCTACACCTCAGTGTTGTAGCTACTGAAATGGGAGTCTTTGAGTGACCCTCGAGAAATGTCGCCAACATTTCTTACTTTACTTCTTATTATCAAATTTGAAGATATGAAAGAATCACACACACACACACACACACACACACACACACACACACACACACATACCTATATATATAAGAAAGAAAGAAAGAAAGAAAGAAAGAAAGAAAGAAAGGTTTCGTTTTATGGCATGTCAACCTTAGTAGGGTATTTAACGCCAAATCCATTTTTATGTAAATAATCAGTTCTGTTTCAAACAATTCAGTTTAGTATGAGTACACAGTTTGTCAAAAACATTTCTATTTCAAAGTATTCAGGAAGTTATATAAAAAATCAGTTTAGTGTTAGTTCAGTTTCAATGTCAAAAACAGTTTAATTTCAAATAATTCAGTTTAGCATAAACACGCAGTTCTAATGTAAGTACAGTTTAATTGTGAAAAACATTTCTTTTTGAGCTATTCAGTTTCGTCAAGCACTTCTAATTTAGCTAATTCAGTTTAGTACGAGTACAGATTTTGATTACACACAGTTTGATGTCAAAACAGTTCTATTTAAAAAAATAATTCAGTTTAGCCTAAGCACGCAGCTGAAATGTAAGTACGGTTTAATTGTCAAAAACATTTCTATTTCAAGCTATTCAGTTTAATCAAACAATTCAGTTTAGCATAAGTATGCTGTTAGTTCTATTTAACCCATAGGTAGTGCCCTATCAGGTGCTACCACTCCAGGCCAGAGTGGAAAAGAAAGAAAGAAAGAAAGAAAGAAAGAAAACTGATCAACACAAGTAGAAGCAGTGATGACGTAAGAAAAAACTTAACTTCTCAAAACGAGTCTACAACGGCTATGAAAAAACTGACACAAGCCTGGTTGTAAAAAAAAGTCATTCAGATAGATAGATAGATAACTTAGACACATAGATAAAGAGGTAGATAGGAAGTCTGTAGGGAATATAAATGTCTTTTCACTGTATATATCAACTACGTGGTCAACCACTGTGAAATCAACTTGGCAACACATAAATTAATGATGATGGTTGCATCAACTGAAATCAAATCCACACCCTATGCGATTATGTGCTTATCCCTGTGCATGTGCGTTTATGTGTTTGTCGCTATGTGTGTATGTGTTTGAGGATGTGTATATGCGCGCGCGTGTGGGGGGGGGGTGCGCGCGCACATACGAACTCGAGTGTTTTCGTTAAGTGCTGTCTGTCATTGTGTCGCGCCTGCGATTAGGGCCGGGCGTCATACAAAATGTTTGCATATTGCGACCTCCTTCTCTTCTTTTCACCCACTCTTTTGCTGGTCACTGTTCCCTCTCACACTCTTTCTCTCTGTTACGCTCTTGCTTTCTCTTTCTCTCTCTTTCCCACACCCTTATTCTCACTTTGTCTTCTAGTTTCATTCTGTCACTCTCTATCACTCTCTATCTCATGCTCTCACGCCCACCTTCTTTTTCGTTCTCTCTCTCTCTCTCTCTCTCTCTCTCTATCTCTCTCTCTTACTCTCGCTTTCACTTTCTCTCACTCTCACTCTAACTTTTTACCCCAGTTTCACTCTCTCTCTCTCTCTCTCTCTCTCTCTCTTTATATATATATATATATATATATTTATATATGAATATATATAATTCTTACTCTCACTCTTTCTCTCCTTGTCTTTCTGTTTATCTATCTGTTTCTATGTCTGTCTCTCTCTCATTCCTGTTGAGTCTACATATTTGCTTCTCCGTTCCTGCTCAATCGGCGCGATTTTATAATGGACTTTACAGCGAAATTTAATCTGCCAATGATTTCTGTCTTCAGCAAAACTTACACAATTTTTTTAAAAATATTTTTCATCTTTCATTCTTAATTTTATTTTTGTTTTAAAAAAATCATTTAAATCATTTTATCCCTGTTTGACACGTATTCAAACCTTACTCTCACACTGTCTGTTTATTTCTGATGGGCGAAACTTCATTTTTCTACTTCTTAAGCAAAAGGAGGAATCAGAGAAGAAATTAGAAGCACTTGTAAAATACTCTTGTCCTTTTTTTCTTTTTTTCTTTTTTTTTCTTTACAGGTTTTATGTTATGATGGCAGTGATGGTATAATGATTACCCTCGTAAGAAATGGACACGGCCACCCGAGTTCAAATCCTGAACGAGGTTTTTTACATTTCGCATATCGCTAATAACCTCGGGAAAGGTATGTATTCAAATATTCTCCCTTCAGCTTTGGGTAAAACGTAGAGCAGACTGGTCTGTTTAGTCTTCTTCTGACAACCACTCTAGGAGAAGGAAAACTTCAAGCATTTTACATTGATGTGCTGAGATCCTTCTATAAATGTCAGTCCCCGAAAAACTTCAGACTTGTAATAATATTAGGAGTTGACTTAATCAACATCGATCGAATGCTGGGTAAATAGGTTTACTTTCTCATTGCTTTTTTAGTCTTGAGAAAGATTATGGATCTTCGCAGACACTGATGGATATACCCACATCGTACTAATCCCTTTGGTAAAGACATGAATTCCTCTGTTCTTTCCCTTAAGCAATGAGTAAATAGTAGAATAGGATTTATTAGCCTTGATAAGGCAACCAGTCTAGAAGAAGGAAAGATCTGATACGAATTCTGCTCAAGAATTGACCTTTTGTCGCATCCTACCCGAAGTGAATAGGCTGGGTAATTACTTACTAGCATTCTACATTAAGCATATTACTGTACTTAATTGTAATTTCCTAAGATGGAAAAAGTTTGAGAAAACGCCAGAAGTATACGGTAACAACTACGACTGGAACTCATTAAGAATGGTTTGGTCGCTTAGTGAGATAACTGTTAAAAAACGAAGCATGCTTATTGCATATATTAATTTGGTCTTCATATATACCAGAACTTGTATCAATTTTTCATTTCAGAATACTATTCACTGGCATATATATATATATATATATAGTATCGCTGATGAATATGTACACGATGACACTTGTTTTTATAAATAGAGAGAAAGATAAAGAGAGAAAGAGAAAGAGAGATGTCTTAAATGAAACACTTATTTATCCATATTCAATAACCCCCGGCAGGAAAACTCATTGGTTTTAGAACGACAAACTGCAATTCAATGCACACACACACACACACACACACACACACACACACACACACACACACACACACACACACACACACACAGAGGCATCTATCTATCTATCTATCTATCTCCATTATTCCCCGCCAGCAACGTGTTAAATAGTACAACTAGTGTTTTACGAGTATAGCTTTGGCGTTGAATAACTCACGAAGGTTGATAAGCAATTAAACTTAGGAAAACCAGACCAATATACAGTAAGTTTATAAGTTAGCTGCCCGTAGTCGTAGGCGAACCGAAGGTTTCCTTTTCAATAGCTATAACACCACTGTTTTTTCTGGATTTCTCCACTTATTCGTGATCCTTACCTTATAATGCAAGGATGCATTAAGTTTAATATCTGAAGTCTTTGGTATGACTCGATTTATGATCGGATCCTGGTTTCCCGGATCATAGATAGATAGATATATATGTGTGTGTGTGTGTGTGTGTGTGTGTGTGTGTGTGTGTGTGTGTGTGTGTGTGAATGTATCTGCAATTTAACGACTTTGTGGAGTGAATCCCTTTATTTTACATATTTGTTTATTTGCAACATAGTCTCCTTTCTGGTCCCATCAGTTTATTTAGATTACAAAGTGGACTGATCAATCAAATCATCAACAATAAAAACTGTATAGTTGTACAAAGAATTATATAGACTGCTAAAGACACATTTACACACATATTCATGCACATATCATCAAGTAGAGAGTGGAGTTCACTAAATCTCTCTCGCTATCCATCCTTATTGCCAAGCGCTCTAGGTAAGTCTTCTAAAATGTATCTAGTGTCCGCCCAGAGTTGATATATACAAGTCCTTGTTGGTCGACCAACACTGGTGTGTCCATCTTCAGGACTATAAAATAACGTCCACACGACCTAATCAAATAAGCAGACCCGCATATGGGATTCTAACAGGTACTACCACTCTTGGTCAGAGTGGACTTGGGAATAATAACGATGAAGCATTACTCCCCATTTTCCAGATGTTCAGAACTGTAGTCCCGCTATGAGATGCAGTTTAGTACCACACCCAAGATACCCCATTATGGGGGGGGGGTAACACTCTAAAGAGGACACAGTTTATTCTAATTCCCAACGACAGGCTGTTGAGAATGGTTTAGATATGTTTTGACATTTCACTCATTTAAATCTTACTCAAATTTTGCAGAATAGGGTTTAGTTTTAATATTCATCTTACCAGTGAATTATTTCCTTTACGAAGTTATAACACATCAGATCGTTTTGGTTTAGATAAATTAAAGGGTAATCCTAAGATATTTGATTGATACTTTCTACATAATTGATCAACATTGACTCATTTTCTGTTTATATGAATTATTATTATTATTATTATTATTATTATTATTATTATTATTATTATTATTATTGTTATTATTATTTACTCCTTTCCCAGTTTTTCACACCAGCGGTAGCCGATGGTTTTCCCCCAGAGTTTGAGTCGACTCTACTGGACTCTGCTGGCCGATCTAAGCAATGTTGTAGTTTGGGTGGTCTCCACCCGTCCTGTTATTTCCAAGTCCTCCAGTCTTTGTACCAATCCTTTGCTTACTGGACCAAGAGCCCTTTTTACTATTAGTATCACCGTTACTTTCATGTTCCAAGATGTTTTCGATTCACAAGCAAGGTCTATGTACTTCTCCTTCTTTTCGCTCTCTTTCAATTTTACTCTGTGGTCAGCTGGAACAGCAAAGTTCACAATTCGGCAAGTTCTCTTTGTTTTTGTCGATTATTACTTGCTATATTCGTCTGGCCGAGATTAGGTGATCCGTTTGTATCTCAAAATCCTCGGGGAGTTTGTACGTCTCATTCTCTTGGATATATTCTGGGTTGTGCTATAAAAATTATAATTATTATTGACTAAAATTCCGAAATCAAAAAACCTATGGTAAAATAGTATTAATGATTTATAAATGGTTAAAATAGACCTTACTTAAACTAGAAAAAGAAAATAACCAACATGATCAAATGTTGATTTATCAAGGTTGAAAAGGACAACCATAATATTCTTTAGAAAGGAGTTTAATAAAAAATAAATGACATGGTGTTTGGTGGCGTTTTAACTGAAATATATAGAATCATACAGTTTTATTAATGTAAAAATGAATGCAAAGAATAAAAATATCACCTGCTGAACGTAGATTATGAATTATAAAATACGAAAGAAAAAATCCTTCCAAAACAGTCGTTGTTTGATGAAATGCGATTTCAAGACCCCCAAAATGGTACTTGATACTTCCTTCCTTGACACTCAGCATAAGGTACTGATCAAGGGTAAGTGGAGCAATCCAGCGAAAGGAATAGCGCCTTCCACTCCACCTCGATGTAATAGCTATTGAAATGAGAGCCTTCAGATTGCCCTAGACAACTGTTGGCTAACTTATATTCATATAATTTTAGTTGCTTTCAGATTAAAAATATTGCTAATAAAGTAACATACAATCCATTTTTAAAGTATAATTGTTATCTGATTCAAACCGTTGTGTTTGAAAAAATCTTTATAAAGACTCTCTTTTCAAAACCCAAACTTCTTTCATATAATTTATTTTTATATCTTCAAGTATCATCGACATAAACCTTTTACTATTTTGGGGCAAATTTTTAAATGCCTGTCTCTGAATATCGTCCTCTAGGAAGGGCTAAGAATACATTGATTGTAACCATGACAGAGAGCTGTTCTGGGTATGATACTGAGCCGTATCTGGAGATCTGGCAAGCAGGAAGCAACCCTTCATTGCCATTATTTCGCGATCCCCTCTGAACCGGTGTAGTAGTTCATGTTAAGGTCTGACCTATGAGTCAGATGGATCAGTCTAAAAATACTCTAATTCCATCGAAATATTTGATGCCATATAACTTTAAATTATTTCTAACAAGAAGTTATTTAAAAGCCCTAATAATTTACTTTGGATAATTATAGTTACAAGAAACAATATAATAGCCCGCAAACAAATAACTAATATTAAGTTAAAAAAGTTACTTGATACTATATAATTATTTTTCAATTCAAACAAGAATACATGAAAGTATATAAGTGTGCTAATTATTTGTTTCAGACACGGATATTTGCTATCACATAACTGTGAGCAAGGATCTCTGAAGAAATAAGTGTATAAATATGTAAAAATAAATCTTCAATGAACACGATTTCCGAAACTTTAGGCATAAAATAACTCCTTATTAGTTGACATACCGTTAAAATCAGTCAATAAATGAATCCTCTGTCTTATATCTGGGTTTCATATTCAGTTGATTATCTTCCTATTTTTTGCACGTGTCTATGAAGATTTGAATGCCCAATCAAAAGAAAAAAGGGTTTTCATTTATTTTTTTTATGTCCGTGAGAAAAATTACATACCTTATTCAGTTTTGGTAGATTTATATATTTTTTTCGCATTCTTTTACACGAGGATATATGATATTATCTTGTGTTATAGTTAAACAAAATGATATTCTAAGCGGCTGAGAGTTTTCGAGCAAGTGGTTACCACAGAAGTGAAAGCGCTTCAGAGTCATCTTATACCCACCTTTGGAGGGAATCCTATTTGCCTGTTTCTTGATCGCACCAAAATCATAGATTAACAATGAACTTATTTATGTTGCCAACCAGAATCTGAAGAGTTAATCTGATAATTTTAAATACGCAGATGACGTTAAGCAGTCATATTTATGATACTGTTCCATCAATTATCCTCCATTACCTTGTGGCATGTAATTTTCATAGTTAGTACAGTTGTACTCCATTGAAACGGAATGGCTAATTCAAAGTGGGGGAAAACATTTTAACAACAAAATAAGATTTGAATTAATACCAGGTGTATCATTCGCTTTCAGTACCTTAGTGATATATATATATATATATATATATATATATATTACCAATGACTGGTGCTCCTTTTGATGACTCTTTAAATCAGCCGCTGGACAGCAATTCCTACTATTGACTGGTCAGTGTCGATTATTTTTGATAGTCACAGTAATTAACAATACCTCTGAAGCTTTCGCGAATTGAGTTACAAACTTTCTAATGAAGAGAGACCAATGACACATCTCTCCAACCTGGGATTACCTCCCTTCCTATAAAATGTAAGACAGCGTCGTTTAAAGAGTTCACACAGCATCGCTTACAGATTCTGGATATTTTCAGAATGAAGAAAGATGTCTTAATCGAACTTTGACTTGAGAGAAATAAGATAATTTCGCTTTGAGCTTCATGTCATAATAATAATGCAAAAAAAGATGTTAAGTCCTTTGATTTAGCCGCAGCTTGTTCTTACTAGTTTTGAGACTATTGCAACGTGTTCAGATCACAAGCCAGCTAATAAAAACGTGTCAGGCTGCTAACTTATTGTGTCAACGTTGTATGTATTCGATATATTGTCAGCGGGAATTAGAATGCACTCAGTATATAACCTGCGGAGGGGCAAGATCCTCTTCCAACGAGAAAATGTGCCTTGACAATAACACTTAGCTGTATGTCTAGTTTGGGAGCTTTGGAAATTGTCTAATATTACTTTTTTGTTATCACACAATGTTTCAAACTAACTAAATGTATAGTAATTGTAAGGATGGCCAAGTTTGCCGGGGTTGCAGAATACACTGACTGCATCTCTGTAGAGGGGTAAGACCTCCCCCAAAAGTATATCCTGGAATTGACACTAAACAATCTGATGGTGAGGTTCCAGTAATACTGGAGTTTTGAGGAATGCGGACTGCCTCTTTATTGATATAGCTCTCAGGTTCACTCTGGCCCGGAGTGGTAGCACCTGATAGGGTCGTATCTATGGGTCAAATAAAAGTTTCAGACATTTCAACTGTGTAGTAATGCTAAACTAAATTGTTTAAAATAGAACTGTTTTGGTATTGAACTGAGTACTTCTGATAAACTGAATTGTTTGACATAGAACTTTTATACGTATAAAATGGATTTGGGATTAAATAACCTATAATTGTTATGCCATAAAACCGAACCAAAAAAAATTGTCAGGATCCTATTTGTCCTTTTTTAAATTTGTGGTAAGTTTGATTTAGTGGAAGCATCGATTCCGTTGAAGAATAACGTAAATGTCCTAACAATTATATTAAAAGGATTCTTTGAGTTATCCGTTGAAAATACTTGACAAAATCATCTCTAGTTGTTGATGAATTTATTCTAAAATCCTTCCTTCTACTGGTATCATTGACTGATGAACTTAGATTTATACGCAGAGAAATCGGCTCTGAAACGTCAAAACCTACGCGGATTGGTGCTTTAGGTAAAGTTCTAACTTTTATAAAGCTGGTTTTGTTCTTGTCCTTGACTGGCTACCTTAGAAACCTAAAGGTTTGCAGTCTACCTCACTAATAAGCCATAGGTAATGGGAGAATAGATATATTCATCTCTTTTCCAAGGACATTATCGTGAATTTAAGCCTCATTCAATAGCAGCAGTAGAAGTTGTAAAGTTCTATTATTTCAAATATTGAGAACTCTCTGCAAAATGTAAAAACTGAAAAAAATTTAAAAGGAGAATATATATATATATATATATATATATATATATATATATATATATAAATGAGTGAGTAAAAAAGAGAGTGAGGAGCTTTTATGTACTAAAGCATACGTGTTTTTGTGTCTGACTTCGAGCGCGCGCGCGCACACACGACCACACACACACACACACACACATATATACACAAACGTGTGCGCGCACATACACGCACGCATACACATATGTGCATATGTGGATGGGTGTGCGTCTTGCTGTGTGCGTGTTTGTATGAGTGTGAAGGGGCGCAGAGATGAAAAAGCACAAGGTATTAAGAGGATGATTTTATTGGTAGGGTTATGTGCCAATATTAAACATTTCGGTTGTTTGAAGTACATCAATTATATATAACTTATACGCCCTGATTAAGGTATAAAGACCGAAATATTTAACGTTGGCAAATTAATCTATGAATAAAATCATTCTTTGAAAACCTTGTGTATTTTCATCATTGTACCTTTTCCAAACATACTCTCGGTTTTATTTTCAGTTTTCCTTATATATATATATATATATATATATATATATATATATATATATATATATATAAGTGCGTGTGTGTGTGTGAGTGTTTACGGGCGCATGTGTGAGTATGCGTGAATTCAGACATCATTATATATATATATATATATATATATATATATATAAGAAAATATGACGTGTCCAGTGACATGCACATCTGTTTCTCAGTCAACTTCGTAAAACCGGGTTTTAAAAAATAAAAAAAAGGAGAGATAGCATATCACTTTGTCTTTATATGGAAACGAAAGTAAGAAAAGTGCAAAGTCGGTCCATACATGGTAAGTGAGGCAAACTAGTTGTGGGGAAGAAGAGAAAAAAAAAAGGAAAAGGAGGCATTGTCCGTCATGAATTATGGAAAAGTCATGCAGATGGAATTCAACAGATGATGAATGGACAATAAAGTGCTGACAAGAGAGTATAGATACACTGCTTGCAATGAGGAATGGATTTCGGGAATAATAATAATAATAATAATAATAATAATAATAATAATAATAATAATAATAATAATTGGATATATTTATGTTATTTTATCATGATTTAGATATTTTTCCTGTTAATAATATTATGTAGATATCTTAGAAAACTTTACATACTTGTCTGCGATTAAATTAATTTTTAGTTATTAAATAATCTTCAGAGCAAAGAAGAAGAAGAAGAAGAAGAAGAAGAAGAAGAAGAAGAACAACAACAACAACAACAACAACAACAACAACAACAACAACATGTATAATAAATAGAAAAAAAGAAAATGAAATAGTAAAACAATATTGAAAAGTAAAAGAAAATCTTAAAAGATATAAATGGAAAATTCTAGTGAAAAATAGCTAGAAAAAAGATCACGAAAAAAGTAAAAAAGAAAAAAAAAGAAAAAGTAAAAAATGAATAAAGTACACCAAAGAAGAAGAAGAAGAAGAAGAAGAACAACAACAACAACAACAACAACAGCAACAACAACAACAACAACAGCAGTATCCATAACGAAAACATATATGAGAAATAGGAAAAGAAAATGAAAGAAAAAAACAAGATTCAAAAAGGAAGAAAATTTGGAAAATATAAAAGTAGGAAAAAAGAGATCGTTAATAAGAAAAAAAAAGAGAGAAAAGGGGATTCGCGGGTGTGAAATTGTAAAAAAAAAATAGATAAAAGGAGTAAAAGTAGAAAAAGAAAGAATGAATAAGATAAACGAAAGAAGAAGAAGAAGAAGAAGAAGAAGAAGAAGAAGAAGAAGAAGAAGAAGAAGAAGAAGAAGAAGAAGAATCGGAAAAGAGATAGAAAAGAAAGATGACCAATGAGGGATTATAAAAAGGAGGACATAGAGGAAAAGGAAGCAAAAATAAAAGAGAAGACGGAAGAATAAAAGAAGAAGGGATGCATAAATGACGAAAAAGTTGAAAAGTGATCAAATGAAGCTTGAAAGAAGGAAAATAATTACAAATTGAAGGAAAAGGAGAAGGATTAAAAAACGAGAAAAGATAGTTAAAAAGAGAAATAATGAAGCATCATACAATAAAAATAAATATAAGATAGCATTGATTAAAAAACAATTAAATCTTGGAACTTATATAAATATCCAAGGGTCATTCGGTAAATAAAGGCAGTTTTTAAAAAAAAAATCTTTTTTAGAATTGTTTTCATAAATATAAACTCTTTATTTGTTTTTTTTTAATTTTTAATTCGATTTTAGTAAAAAGTATTTTAATATCGAGATAAATATTTCTTTTGTAGCTATTCAAAATGACAGCAAATCGAACAAAGGTCTGTTATCAAGTAGTTGGTTGCTGAGAATTGCAAACCATGTGAAATTTAGAGACCTATATTTTAAGTGTACGGAGAAGCTTGTTATAGTCATTTTTTTTAAATAAATGGGCTCAACATGGGTTTACCAATTGAAGCCTGATTCGAAAAGACAATACATGAAGTGGAAACACACTGACTCTCCGGTAAAAAAAAAAGTTCTGGACATAGCAATTCGTTAAAAAGATCATGCTGACTGTGTTCCTGGACATAAAAGATGCATCACTATTGATTTCTTTGAAGAGGTAGAACTATAAACAACACTATATTGCCAATTCCTTAGGCAAAATTCACCTTGTTTATTGAATTAACATTGTATATAACATGAGGACATTTTGAGTAGGAGGAATGCTAGTATAATCTTCTTTGAGGAATAAGAAAATTTTGGTATCTCTGGTTTCAAAATATTTTTTCTTATTTCCAATATCATAAGATTCTAATTTCATTGTAATACCTATATCTATATGAAATTAATTTACTTCTTAAAAAAGATACGAGGATTTTATTATTTTAAGTAGATCATCATTCAACTTGAACGGATTTTATAAGTTATAATCCATTATTATTAGCAGTGCAGCAATGAAATTCTCCAAAAAAAAAAAAAAAAATTATGACTCCTTTGGAAAAAAAAATCAAATTTCGTAATTGCCCAATCGACTTAGTCTGTAAAATACACCGACTGCATCTTTGCAGAATGGTAAGACCCCACCCCCAACGAGTGTCCTGTATATGAAACTAAACAATCTGATGATAAGGTTCCAGTATTGATGGAGCTTTGGGGAATGCAGAGTACCCCTTCATTGCCATCCCTCCCAGGTCCACTTTGGCCTGAAGTTGCGGTACCTGATAGGGTCATATCTGCGGGTCAAGTAGAACTAAACTGTGTACTTAAGCTAAACTGAATTACTTGAAATAGAACGGTTTTGATATCTAAACTGCGTACTTATGCTAGACTGAATGGCTTTTAATAGAACTGTTTTAACATTTAATTGTATGCAAACAAAAACTATATTTATATTAATTTGAATTGTTTGAAATAGAACTGTTTGACAATCCTATATATGTAATATATGTATAAATAGAATTTAACATTAAATAACCTAAAATCGTTGGTATGTCTTAAAAATTGACAAAACAAGCAGATAAACAAATTTCGTAAAGTCAGGCTGCAAGAGAAATACCACTTGTATTTTAAATCCTCCACTCTGTGGTGAAAGTGAACGTTAGCAAATGTTCATCCAAGCTCCAATGTCTTACCATTGTTATTTCAGAAAAAATCGACTACAATTATGGCTTGGACCGGCACACCAACCGTTTGCTGTTGAAACATTTCTTTAGTTTTTTTCTTTGACTGATGAATGTGTAATTGTAGCACAAAGAGCTTTTCGTGCTTATCTCCTGTTAAGAAAGTTTAGCAGGAGCCCTTGCATCAGCCCTTGCATCTCTGAAGAGGGGTAACCTCCTCTTGTACCTGTATATAACACCTTACCATCTCATGGTAAAACTTCAGACCTGTAGGTCTGGGGAATTTGGAGTACACCTTCACTGGTAATGCTCCTAGGTCCACTCTAATCAGGCGTAGCAGTATTTGTTATGTCTTCATGTATGCGTCAAATATAACTATTTAATTATTTACTATATTTGAAATCATTTAACCGCGTGCAAAACAAATAATTAATGTTAAATTAAATTATTACTATTATAATTATGCTGCGATGTTTGAAACCATTTATCTGTGGGTAAATGAATGAATAATCTTGAAAAGAATTATTAGTGTTTGATAGCAATACTTGAAACCATAATGTCCTGGGTATGATATTAAAAGATGTGTGGTTCACGTTTAGGAGTATTTCTTATTGTTATTGCTGAAAGGTCAACTATAACCCAGATCATTCTTTGTATTTTAGTATCTTTTTTATCTTTCTAAGGCAGCTGCAATATGATGCCAATATGATGGTGATTTAGAGAAAGTGTTAGAGAAAACACACACACATCACAAATTATATATATATATATATATATATATATATATATATATATACAATTCTGTTATTTTTTGTCTGGTCATGAGTTTTCTGACTGGACAGCTTCGAATAACTTTCTTTGTTTGGGTTTATTTTTTTGTTTGTTTAGTTTTTTTAATTTTTTCTTTTATCTTTCCAAAACACCTGCAATATGATGCCAAAACTGACTAAATTTAATTTTCTTTTGTCTCTTGGCAACAAGGACGATTAATATCAAACGAACTTCCTAGAGAAGTGGATTTCTTTTTTTTTTCTATAGACTGTGTCACGCTCATGAAACACACTGAAATAATCTCTTCCAGAAATGTCAAATTTTTACACTGGTTCAGAAGTTCCTTTGATAGACTTTGTTAATAAAAGCGGAACTCTTTTAACCACTTGTATTGTCCTTAAGCTCAACTGTGTACAAGGTGTCAAACAATAAATAAATATATAGAATTAAAAGTATTAAAAAAAAACAATATAACAAAGTATATAACGCACGTTCTTACAATGACTAAAATGCCTTTATTTACTGGAATAGAAAAACAGCTAATTTTGCTTTATTTTTTGTTTTTTTCTTCATTTGTTGGGGAAGTTTTAAATACGCCGCCGTGATACTGCTTTGGCAGTGTCGTGAGCAATGTTATTGTTTCTGATTTCTTGCGACAAAATTTTCCAGCCGTAACCAACGAATACATCACGAAGATTGGGAAATTTTTCAGATACACGTACAAGAAAGTAGAGAAATCTTCTCTGCCCAAAGCTAAATAAATGGTTATTACATAACGACTTTTACACCAAAAGTATTTAAAAAAAGATTAAATTGCATTAAAAAATAGAAATAAAACAAGTCGACAGGAAAGAAAACCACGACAGCAAAAGAAACAAAATTAGACATAGAAATTTATTGTTATCCAAGCAAGTGAACAAAAGGGGAAGAAAAAGAAATCGACGAGAAAGCCACGAAGAGATAAGCGAAAGACAAAAGGTAGGAAAGGAAAAAATTCGCGGTGATTAATACAATGAAATAAAAATATATTAAAACGGGAGATTTTTCAGTTTAAAACGATACGAGACAATGACTAGTTGATTGAAGGGGTCAAAAGAAACTGGCAGCGAAATTTTCAATGCCTTGATTCGAATTTATAATTAAAGACAGCATTCATCGGAAGTTGCCATTTTAATAGAAATCAGTTACGGAAGCGACACCTGAGTATGCAAATGGATCAGGAAGAAAAATTATTTTACTAGTAGGAGACAAAAGTTTTACAATATTATTTTAAATGCTACTTTGCAGCACTTATATCACATGACTAATGCCGTTCAAGCTGAGTAACTTTGAGTAGAATTATTAGTGTTTGAAAGTAATACTTGAAACTATAATGTCCTGGCAATGACATCAAAATACATCTGGTGTAGCTCTTGTTTTGGAGTTTGAGGAATTTCGAGTACTTCATGAAAATGCATCAGGAAGAAAAAACTATTTTACAAATGGGAGACAAAATTTTTACAATATTTTGGTATGTGCTGGTTTGCAACGCTTATATCACATGACTAAAGCAGTTGGAGCTGTGTAAGGAACCTAGTGTATTTAGTAGAATCGTCGAAGCTGGAGCGCTGGCATTTTGTGAATTGTTTCGTTCCAACTACATTTTGGAACATGCACAAATAAGTTTTCAACATTGTCTAATTCGAATTTGCGAGTTCAACCTCAGACATGACAACGCAGAAGCAACCAAAAACATTGTGCAAAAAGTAAATAAACATTCTATCATACAACGTGTGAAAACATGTGTGATACCCTGATCTCATCAGCCACCAACAAAGGGTGATGCCTCAGTTTAGTGACTAAAGTGGTACCGCCACCTCTGGCTGTAGAATACGCCAATTACATCACTGCAGACGGCTAAGGCTCCTCTAACAAATGTCCTGGATATGACACTAAACAATTTGAAGTTGAGGCTTCACAAATGCTGGATCTTTCCAGAATGCAATGTACTCATTCACTGCCATCGCTTCCAGGTCCACACAGACCCTGAGTGGTAGAACCTGATAATGTCCTTTCCATGGATAGAATATAAATATTTGATATCTAAATTGTACTCATACTAAACTGAATTGTTTGAAATAAAACTGTTTTGACATTTAAACTGCGTACTAATGCTAAACTGAATTGTCTGAAATAGAACTGTTTTGACATTTAACTGTGTGTAAACAGAGAACCTGTAATTATGGAAATCTGAATTGCATGAATTAATAATGTTTATTTGTATAAGATGGATTTAGCATTGAATAATCTACAATGGTTGATATGCCATAAAACCAGACCAGAACAAAGCCACCCCTGGCGCCACCAGCAGCCTTTGTCCCCAGACTGGGTATGAAGACACATAGAGCGAAAGTTTCTCTTCGTAGCTTAAGTTCATAATGATGTTAAATGTGTTTGTGTTCGGTTAGGTTCGTAAAAATCCTTATAAACGATCATTTATATGACATGCATGAACGTTGATAACACAAAGGTGAAATTGATTACAGTTCAGTAACCAGATCATTGAAGAAATTTTGCTCAGGTTACATGAACTTCTGTGATCAAATAAGGTCAGCTCGGCCTAGAAGTCTAAATTTTGGGGGCCGATCATCAAACCATAGAGACAAATCCGTTGTGCAGCACTCTGAGTGTATCTGGCGAGCAGGGCATATCACAGTCCAGTGAGATTCATCACCTTAACGATATTGGCAAAAGTTTCCAAGTTGTTCGAATTATGCCACACGTTGCCAAAATATTGCAAAAAGTTGTCTCACACTTGTGTATGAAAACTTTTCTCGGCAAAAATATTTATACCTTATCAATGGTTTCGTTTCTTTGTATAATAGCATATAATGGCATATGCTAAAGCTATCTTAGCTGGAGAACAGTAGGGGTACTATTTAATCCAAATTAGGGGGAATAAGGAGCTAATACTTTTAATTAGGATATTAGTCCGAAAGTAAAAATAATACTGCGACTGTAGCTCGAACTCGCTTACTACTCTATCACAGTCCAGAACGTTAGCCAGGTCCCCCACGCATGTCTAATCTAGTAACTCTTAACGGCTTATAAAAATACATTTGAAATTATTCAACATTTTTTTCAACAAAGAGACCTACAAATATATTAATAATTATTTAACAAGAAAAATCTTTTGGAAAAATATTGGAATATGAAAATGCACTGAAAAACAATTTTCTATAGAGATACGAGGTACATACGATAAGTTTCCAGACTTTTTTCCTATGGGCACATTTATTGATAGTACACATATGAAACTCTAGTCCACTTCCAAGTAATCTCCTCCAGTTGCAATGCACTTGTTCTACCGCTCCAACAACTTCTGGAAGGCCCCATAGAAGTGTCCTTGTGTGAGCGTGTCAATGACCTTCATCACAGCCTCTTTCATCTCCTCAATTGTCTCATAACGACAGCCTCTGAGCTTAGGAAATAACCAAAAGTCACCGGGAACAAGGTCTGGACTATAGGGTGGGTGAGCAACTGTCTTAATGCCCATCTTGGTCAAATATTCCATGACAAGAATGGAGTTGTGGACTGGTGCATTGTCTTGGGGAAAATGCCACTGACCCGATTTGAAGAGTGCTGGCCCCTTCCCAATGAATCTCTTCCTGAACTCCCCTAAAACCTCAACATAGTAACCCTAACCCTAACCCTTTGGCCAATCAACTCTGCTGTATTGACTGCCTTACTCATCCAACACCTCTCAACATTCCTCACAGACTCCCTGCCTTCCTTGAATCTCTTATGCCACTCAAAAACTGATGCTCGATTCATGCAAGATGCTTTAAAAGCAGTCTGAAGCATTCCATACATTTCTGTGGAATTTTTTCCAAGTTAAAAACAGAATTTTATTGCATATCATTCTTCTAAAGTGTACTCACGTCCAGATTGCATTTTTGAAATTCACCAACTGTGACAATTAGGCTCAGTAGGGAGTATCCCAATTGCTGCTGTAGCTATTGATTTGAACCTGAAATCATAAAAATTGGTCAGTCATTTCATAAGATGTATAGCAATAATATAGTGAATTCTCAATAGTCTACAACAATTTTAAATGCCTGTACAAAAAAACGTCTGGAAACTTATCGTATGCACCTCGTATGTCAGAAAGGATTTTACCATAAAAAAGCATTGATTAGTATTTTACTTAAAAACAGACCAGGAAAAAATTGCTAAAGATGCATAAGAAATAATTTTAACTGAAAAAAAAAAAGCAATGAAAAAGGTTTTACAACAAATCCCCATATCCATACGTTCGCAACAATAAGCTTCTTGCTTCAAGAAGAAAAGCTTTTATAAATTTACCAAGACTGTCACTATTCTAAATATGGCAAATAGGATTGGGACAATAATAATTTTACATGTTGGGAAGCCTTCCTCAGTGTTAAACACTAAGGAAGGCTTCCCAACGTGTATAACAGCGATAAATATCATTGGAAATTGAAATGTACCAAGGGCGCCCTGAAAGCAGCAACTCAATTTATTTCTACAAAAACCGCAAGTGACACTAGGTTCCTGATAACAATGTTGGAGAGAGCAGCTTTTCTTCTAAAAACACAATTTTCTACACATGTACCACCAGTGACAGTGTATTATCGCCAAGGCAAAATAAGACTTGTTATACTCCTATTTATTTCCAAAGAGATAAATTGGGAGCTTTAATTTCGAAGTGTTCATCTATCCATCTGTTTTTCTATCAATCTATGAGTTAAGATAGGATAAACTAGGTGACTGCCAGATTGTTCCCTATGCAGTCATTAAACCAATACACTCCCTTGTGGCGGTTATGTCATATAAAGTTGACCACAACATTCCAGAATGCTAAACAAACTAAACTATCCTTCCCATCATGTATATAAAAGGATAACCAACACACGGGGCCTCTTGGTTAGATATTTTCGTAAGAAATTGTCAGGCGACAGTCTGCCCTATTATTTACCCATAGATAGATAGATAGATATGTGTGTGTGCGTGAGCGTGTGTGCGTGTGTATGTGTGTGTTTGTATTCGATGTACGTTATGAGAGTATCGAGATTTATGTTGTATTACTTGAGAATGATCTGTTTTGTGTTCAACTGATTTTTTTCCAGTGGCCTTTCCTTTAGTAGAAGCACATCTGAAACTGCTTGGTTTTTTTTTTTAGGTTTTTTTTAAATGTTATATATCGTGAATCTCCGTCTAGACATCTGTATAATCAAACATTTATATGTCTTCGTTTACAGTTCAAAAGTAAAATTTTCATATAGAATAGTTGACAGTAGAATCTCAAAACATTTTGGTCAATCAAATTCGGTATATATATATATATATATATATATTTAGTATAATCTATTGTGATTAATCATAGGTATCATTTCAATATATATTTCTGCATGCTTATATGTTTACATAAACACATACACAAACAAGTCTCTTTATATTTGCATAAACCCACACACACAAATATATGCCTACGTATAAATATGAAAATGATACCGATGAATGATTACTATATATATATATATATGTGTGTGTGTGTGTGTGTGTATGTATATTTTTCCATTTATACATGATTGTTGGTAGATATGAACCGATACACACAAACACACATAAACATTCACCTTCGTATATATATTTATATACACATTGAAATAAATAAATATATATATGTGCGAATTTATCTCTCTCTCTCTCCCTCTCTCCCTCTCTCTCTTGATATCTTTCTCCTCGCGTGTGTGGAGGGAGAGCAAAGCATGGGATATGCTGAAAGCTATAACCGACCAAAATGAAAGTGCGTGACGAATCGAACTAGTGTCCTGAAGGCACCACGCGTGCATGTTGATTGTTCCGGTGTCTAACTAGTTCAAAAAGCCACAAGAAGTACAAGAATCTATAAAAGATTTTCTTTGTCTTACTCGATGTGGGGGATAAAAATGAACATGAAACATGGTCAAAATAAAAACAAACAAAAAAACAAACAACTTTACTGATGGCGCTTTGAATTAAATCCTAATTTGTCTTGTGTAATTGCTCTCTCCTTCGTCTACGGATTAAGAGAAATATGTTGTGTTGGAAAAACTAACATTTTTTTTATGTGTAATGGAAAAACAAATTAATTCAAAATTAAATATACATATATTTGTCAATTCTGAAATAAGTCATTTCATTATGAGAATAACTACGACATTTAATCGTATTCGACTTTGTTACTTCTGTTTTATCAAAATGCGTGAAATGTTCAAATCTTCTTCGAGCAAACTTTGCTATAATTTTTGTTCCAATACGTATAGTTGAATGAATGTTTACTGCATCCTTCAAACCAGTCAGACATTGAAAGATCGCGTAACCCACCCATTTTTATATTTATATTCTCTCTCTCTCTCTCTCTTTCTATCTCTCTCTCACTCTCTCTCTCTCTCTCTCTCTCTCTCTCTCTGTATATATATATATATATATATAAATAGATATGATCAGTCTGGGGAAAAACAGATCGATGTGATCAGACATATCGTCATCATCATGATGTCGCGCTACTTAGACGCATTTTCCTGACCCTCTCTCGCCCATTCGTCTCTATCATCAATTACTGTCGACAGTTCTTGTATATTACATCCAATGTCCGTACAAAGCTGTTATAGATAAGTTCTTGTTGGTTGGCCAACATATGCACGTTCGTGTGTAGGGTTCCACAGCAGAACGTCTCTTATGAGATCGTCCATACTTTTCCAGCAGTGTCCACAATGTCTTGTTCGTCGTATTTGGAGGGTTTTAGTGATAGTTGGTTGGTGGCTGTACAGCTATTGCTTTGTGGAATGTTGCTTCCAGGATTTATTCCATATAGCTCGTAGCATTTTTGTACGATTCCTGTCAAGCTTTTTCTCTATACACTTTGTCAGTGTCTATGTGACGCATCCATATAGCAGAATTGAAACTACCGATGCTAGGAAGAAATTGCATTTTATTTTATCGGATAAGTCTGACTTCTATATGATCGATAACTTGTCAAAAGCAGTCCATGCTTTCGTTTGTCGCATACAGATGTGATTTTCAGTAGATAAGATGCTGTTTCCGAGGCACGTGAACTTGTCCACTGATTTCAGTTTTTGGAAATGCCTCCTTTTTGATTAAAACACCAGCACTCCGAGTTGTCTGCATTGACATGAAGGCTAATGCTATCTGCTGTCTGCTCCAGACTATGCAGTAGGGATTCGGCGTCGGTAGGATTCTTTGTTAGAAGCGTTATGTCATCTGCGTAGTCTGCGAAGTCTGCGTTCGTGATAGTTTGTGCGAGGTATCGTCTGATTCTTGCCGTTTTCAGTGTAAAACCATTTTCCTTCTTAAGCTCTATTGACGTTCGAAGAATGTAGTCCAGGTGCACACACACACACACACACACACACACACACACACACACACACACACACACACGCGCATGTATATATATATATATATATAAAGTGAAAAGTAAAACCTTCGATCTTAGACGAGAGCAATCCAAAGGTTCCCTTTTCCCTTGCCACAACTCCGAGGTGTGTTAAATAGCCACATACAACTATACATATACATATACATAATACATATGCTGAAACATAGTCATCAATAATGACGACTTCAATGAACGAACGATGTTGATGTTGGTTATGTGTGAGAGGAGAGTTGGAGACAGGGACAGACTGCTACATATTGACCCAAAGTTCATCTGACCATAGCAGAACTGCTTTCGCGTCCGGGATGGGCTGCTCAACCGTGGGTCACTGAGGGCCGCAAGCCCTCAGTCTGCAAGCTGATTCTCACACTGGCATCTTGTCCCCCAAATGACTCCAACTGCAACTGGAACTGGAACTAACTCAAGCCGTCTGTGGCACCTGGTTATATAAATGTTTGACATCCACCTGCTTCCTGTGGGCGTATGCATCTGCACCGAATTCAACCACCTCCACTGGTCAAGGTGACATTTCAATATCTTTGACCGGATGCACCTGTTTCGCTATTCTTCTGCGAATTTACACAAGTGCATCTCTTGATTGACGGCTCGGTCGAGGGTCAATAGGTTACTGGTGTAGGGAGGGCGCTACCCGTTTTTTTTATTGCTCCACTTCATTCTTAATACCTAGCTGATAATGCTGTATTAAGCTGGGAGATATCAAGTACCATTTTTTGAGTCTTTGGTATGACTCGACCTGGGATTGAACCCCGGTCCCTGGCCCGTTGGCGAACTCTCTATCCAGTTGGTTAATGGGCCAGTTGACAATTCCTATCCCCGTTGCGTAGGTGACTAAAATGCCAGACCATCACATCTTAGTTGGCTTGTTTGAACTTCAACCGAGCTATAACGTTTACTTTCGGTCAAATACTTTTGGAAATGGTAGGACCTTCTTTATCCTTGAAGCTATTGTTTAAATAGTCCCACTGATGTCCCTTTATATTGATAGTTATGGCATTAAATTACCCACAAATGTTTATATGCCATTAAACAAATTGAAAAAAAAACAAAGCAACCCATCTATTTATCTATGTCAATTCATATCTGTAAACAGTATCATTTATATATACACCAAGAAAAATTGTCATGAAAATTAATTTTCTTGTAAACCAAATACTCCAATAATTCATTTCAAGTCGAAAGTTTTGCGATCGAGACGAACGCTCTTACCCATCATTTCTTATGAAACTCTATGACAGTGAAAACCTCAAACTGTCAAAATGTAGGTATAACCCTTAAAGTTTTCGTGCAACTTTTGTTATACATAATAGCTTATAATAAAAATTTTGATTGTTTACGGTTCCTCGAGAAATAATATCCAACTATCTTTGATTATAAATGACCACCAAAAAAGTACAATTTTGAAAAATTGATTTCAGTATTTGAAAATAAAGATTGTTATGTTTATAATGAAATATTTACGAATAAATCGATTACGGCATGAGAAATCCCTAATGCTCTTTAACAAATAGGCCTCATTCTATCTATCTATCTATCTATCACTTTAGATTTTCTGAAAGTCTTACCAACGACCTAAACATGCATTGGCGAACCTTCCAGAAATCTAAATGATGATCGAACATTCCTGAAATGTGAGAATAAACAATACCCTTGCCGCAATAGTGCACTAGCGTAACACATGACATTACATACCGTTCTAATGGAATAAAAGGGCCTGATTACTTTACCTTCTGTAGTCAACTTATGCTTCTTATTTTACCATATATCCCAATTCCTCACAAAATATGGGAAACTGAAATTCATAATCAAAAAGAACTATGAATATAACTAAAAATGTGTACCAACAACAATGGTTCCCTTCACTCTCTCTCTCTCTCTAAATATATATATATATATCATCATGTCGTGCCGCTAGCATGGATATCCCTGACCCTCTCTCGCCACCCCCTATCCTTCATCGCTTTTGGCAGGTCTTCAGGTCTACATCCCGTATCCTCATATAGCTGCTGTATGTATGTTCGAGCTGGTCGTCCTGCTTTTGCTTGGCTATATGCAGGGATCCATAGGAGTACATCACTGATGAGTTCGTCCTTGCTTCCCCAGCAGTGTCCTGCGTGTCTGACTCGTCTAACTTGTATAGTTTTCGTGATAGGGGGTAAGTGGCCGTACAGCTGGTGTCTTGTGGGGTGTTGCCGCCAGTACTTGTTCAATATTGCTCTCAACATGTTTGTGTAATTGCCGTCTAGCGTCTTCTTCTGTCGTTTTGTTAGCGTCCAAGTAGTGCATCCATATTGCAATATCGATACGACCGCAGCCTGGAAGAAACTGCACTTCATTTTATCGGTCAGGTCTGATTTCCATATGATCGAGAGCCTATCGATAGCTGTCCATGCTTTCGTTAGTCGCGTGTCGATGTATTTTTCGGTTGATGAGACGCTGCTTCTTAGGTAGGTTAATTTGTCAACTAGTTTCAGAGAGGTTCCGTCTAGTGTGGAAATGTCGCCAGTTTGGTTGTAGCACATATATTCAGTTTTGTGTGCATTGACAATTAGGCCAATGCCTGCGGCGGCCCGTTATATATATATATATATATATATATATATATATATATATATCCATGAGTCCATCTCCGACATCTCTCCGGACAGTTCTTCTAGATGACACCAAGTGTCCGTACAGAGCTGGTCAATGTAAGTTTTTTTTCCTCTCTGGTCAACACTGCGGTGTCCATATGTTACAGTCCATAAAAGATGACTGCATTTCAGTTCGTCCTTACTTCCTCAGTTGTGCCCAGCATATCTGACTCTTCTTGAATGGTGTGTATGATATAAGCGACGGGGCCGTAAAGTTGCTATTTTACGGAGCTGCTTCCAGCATTTTTTTAACAGCAGGCGGCATCATTTCTGCCTAGCTTTTTTCTTAAGCAGTTTGTTCGATCCAAGCGGTACAGCCATACAGAAGTTATGGCATGTATTGGATTTCTAAACGTTTTATTAGATCCAAGCGGTACAACCAACAGAATCTGACATGTATTGGTTTTCCAAATGTTTTGTAAGATTCAAGTGGTTCAGCCATACATAAGTACAAACATGTTTATAGCTTTTGATTTCATCACAGAGGTAATATTTCTAACTAGTCGATAACCAGTCATTACTAATGCACACCTTACCTAGGTACTTTTTATATCACTATCAGTAGATAAAGTATTGTAACTAAGGTACATGAACTATTCAACAACTTATATCGATTAGCCATTTGGTGAGGAGATGAAACTATCTTGATTAAAACTCCTGATCTCTGTTTTATCTGATTTCACGTAGAGACCAATGCCTCTTGCTGTTTATCACAGGATATACTGCAGAGATTCACAATGGACAGGTGAATTTGCATGAAGCGCTAGGTCATCCGAGTAATTTACCTGAGTAATAATTTTCCGGGGATATCGTTTGCTTCTTTCCTAGAGTTGAACTGTTTTCTTTTATTGGATCTTTTATAAGGTTTCGTTCAGGGCGTAAATCTTCGCCGAGTCTTTATAATGTTTCCACTCTCGTACAATGTCGAATACCGTATATGCAGTACTTCACTATGCAATGCTACTATATCCAATAGAGTACTTCGCAATGCTACACTCCACTGGACTTCTATCTTAATGATTTACATATTTACTATTCCTTGTCACGTGACCCCTAGCAGCACAATCCATTTCAACTGTTGTGTTTGTTGTCTGGAGATCTGTATTTGACCACATGGGTCAGTATCGGCATTTTCTTCTTACATAACAGGATCAATCAATGTTCTTAGTAGATAATCTTTGTAGACCCCAGTGACAATACTAAATAAATTAGTGTCATTTTAGGTGTGTGAATAACTGAATCAGTTCTGCATTTCCTTATTGATACCATTGTGTTTTGAATTAAGTGTTCGGATACTTTACTAATTACGATTTATCCTCTTGAATTTTTATTTGTTTACAGTTATAACAATATTTACATTCTAATCAAATCAATTTTGTTTCATTCCTCACATTTTCTTTTTCTTTTATGCACGCACACACGCGCTCGTGCGCACACACACACACATACACACACGTACACATGCGCATCCATGCGTCAATGTTAGTATGGGTGTGGTAATTGATTTATAAAGCAATTTTTGTGTCCATTCAGATCAGTACTATAATTTATAAAAATTGCTTTCACTGATCTGTTCCTGTTTAACTGTGTGCAAACAAATGACATTTAAATTGAATTATTAGTATTACTTAACAATTCTTGAAACTATTTAACTTTGAGTAAATAAAGTTATTTGTGCTTGATAGAAATACTTAAAACGATTTAACTGTGTGCATATAAAACTATTACTGTTAGATAGCTGTACTTGAAGCCATTTAATTGTACGATATGTAATGAGAACTGACTCATTTTAAAATTGTTACTTACAACATATTTGTTTACAAATCATACATATTTGATATATATGAAAATAGGATTTGACATTACATAACCTACTTGGGTTGGAATGTCGTAAAACATAATCAAGCAGTCAACTAACCTATTCCTGTTTTTGGTCCAGTAAGGGCTGACAACTCCTCACCCATAGTCTCCGGGACTACATTACAAGCATAGACATAAATTTTAAATCGTTTCATGAGCCGGTGATGCAGTTGTAAGATTATATTATTTTGCGCGTGATGAAAAAGAAAAAGAAATAAAAGAAAGCCGTATATTCTTCGTCATTTTTCAGTAGACTCATCATTCTTCATTGCTTTTTTATTGCTTTTTTGGACCAGGAATTATGCCGTAAATAAGCCAAAGCATCTAATTAGTTTATAGTAATTAGAATGGAATTGAATTAAAATTAATTAATTGAAATAAACACCGTGTTGCAAGCGTGATAAGTTAGCCGATTCTTAGTATAAGGAAAAAATCAGAATCTATTTAAAAGTTTTATACGAGTTAATTAGAAAACGAGCCGAGATTTCTTTTAATTATGTCTTTTTTTTTTCTTCGAGTGAGAAATTTATTTATTTTTTAATGTTGTTTGTTATTATTTTCTTTGTTTACGATAAACATTGTGGTTGTTTTTTTATCTTTATTTTTACTTTTTTTGGTATCACTTGTAATTGTTTGCTTGTTTCGTGCGTGTCTGACATAAATGAAAAGCAGATGCTTTGACGGTGAAAAATATTGATCTGTTTCCACGTTTGCATGTAACACTAATTAAGAAAGAGAAAACGTCTTTAAATGTGCAACTTTGCCAGCCACACTATGTACAGGGAATAATAGAAACGCATGCATCAATCATGCTTATAATATAATTCATAGAAATTATTATTGAGTAAAGGCATTAAATTTTATAACAACAACAACAACAACAATAACGATTCCCAGGGATGAAAACTGATCACCTACTCCAAACCTTGTCAGATTTAGTTTTAATTAACAATAAAAGATAACTTGTCATCTCGTGGATTTTGCTGTCCGAGCGAACAACAGTGTGAAAAATAAAAGAAAGCGAAAAGATAGACAACTTCTTCAAAGACCTGAAAAAGCTGTGGAAAATTGAGGTGACCGTGATATCAATTGTTGGGGCGCTGGCAACTAAAGGCCTAGAAAAGACAGTGGATAACCGGAGATCAGAGTAAGAATCAAGACTATCTGCCAGAAACCAGCTAGAACACTTAGAAGAGTTTGGAAGACCTGGAGGGACTTGGTGTCACTCAGACTACAATGAAAGATTTTTTGACACGAGTTTTAACTGATAGTTAAACTCGTGTCAAAAAATCGTTAGGAGTAAGCCAGCACAGAGGGAATATAAGACTAGGTGGGAAGGTGATCCACTGGGAATTGAGCAAGAAATTAAAATTTAACCATACTACCAAATGGTATATGCACAAAAAGAATTCGTCTTGAAGAATGTGACGCATAAAATTCCCTGGAGTTTTGAGATACAAACAGATCCCTTAATCCTGATCAGAAGACCAAACCTAGAGGTAATTAAGACACAGACACACACAGACACACACACATAAAAAAAACAGAGAACATGCCGCATAGTGGAATTTGCCGTTCCAGCGGGCCACAGATGGAAAATCAAAAAAAGTGAAAAGAGATACCGGTACTTAGATCTTGCCTAAGAACAAAGAAGCTGTGGAACGAGGGTGACGGTGATACCTGTAGTAATTAGAACCCTTGGAACGGTTCCCAAATGCTTGGAAAGTGAACAAGTAAAGTTGGAAATCGGAGGAGGAATCGAAACAATCTAAATGACAGCATTGTTGTGATCGGTCAAAATACAGTTCTCTGAGTCTTAGAAACCTGAGGAAACTTGCTCTCATTCAGACTCCAGTGAAAGACCATCAGCTTATGCTTGTGTGAAAAAACGCGTATAAATAAACAGATGTTAAAACATTTATATAAATTAAATGATATAATTAAAAAATAATCTGGGAACGAAAACTAATATGCACTCAGAAGTAACCACGCCAATATAGATAAATATGGTTGGGTAAAGCGTGCATAGCTTGAAGCAGAGACAACTGCATTTTTATTGGGTACATGAGATATTGCTTGCCCAGCATTAAAAATTGCTGAAACCCCAACATTTAGATTATGTGAATATCATATTTCGTCTATTGACCATTAAGTATTTAGCTGTCCTCCTCAAACACTGAAAAAAACACAAAGAGTGACGTGACCAGATTAAGCAGTATATTTATTGATATATATGGCTAGCATAATGCTCCAAATAATGAAAAATGGTGTGAACATCATCTTGAATATACCATAGAGGATCATTAAGTTACCATAATTTGAGACTTCATCATTCATTCTGAAAGACATAAAATCTCATAGGCCAGATATAGTGTTTAAAGATGTGAAACAATTGGTTTCAGTTCTAGCAGATATGTGGGCGGTTCGAGTGGTCCAAGTGATTAGTAAGCTTGTCTGGCTTCTTGTTACTAATGAGTATGAGTCTCACTGGGTCTTCCATACTCTCGACCTTGAGGTTCAACTAAGCAGAGCTGAATTATTACCTACTAATAGGTATGGTTTACTTTAGTTTCTATGTTTAATGATAGATCAACCTTGGTGAGTTATTCAATGCCAATATCGGCTTGGTAGAAGAGCAGCTGTGATAATATTTAATCCATTGCTGGGAAGACAAAGTTTTTTTTATAAATTTATCAACAGTATAAGTCCAAAAGTGATCATAATATCATGACTGGAGTTCGAACTCACTTACTTTGAGGCCACAGTCCAACACTTTAGCCATTTCACATAATGACATTATGATTAGATAAGATATACGTTCAAGGACTATGATAAAACAAGAAAATTTAAATATGTGAGAATTGAAACTGAATAATTACAGCAACTTCAACCTACTTCCAAATAAAATTTCTTTCAAATTAAGACAATGAAATACCTGTTCCCCAAACATTTAGCATGATCTATCAATCGATCTATCTATCTATTTATTTATTTGTGTGTGTGTGTGTGTGTGTGTGCGTGCGTGTGTGTATTTTTACGCATACTAGTGACCTTTCACTTAGTAGCAGTTAACAGACACACTGGGAAAGGAGTAGTGGGAGGTTGTTGACCGGAAGCCCTTAGAGTAGAAATAATTTCCCCTTTTGCCTACCAGTGTGAATAGGAAATAGGAAGGAAGTGGTAGAATATTTTGAAACGAGAAAGTCGATGCAGAAACACACGGCGTGAATAGTCGACCAGAGACAGGTGGCATGGAATGGTTAAAAACAGAAATGTAACATGGACTGTTGAAAAGAAACATGTGGCATCGACAGTCGGGAAGAAAAGGCGCGAACACGTGCGAGAAAAACAATGAGTAACAAAAAAAAAGTCCGATAGAACATAATTTTTTTATTATGTCTAAGTCGAGTTTTCACGTTCAGCATTACTCCTCAGATAAGTTCTATTCGTATATCTCTTGAACTGTATTATATTTTTCTATTATTTTGTTAGCTGAATGCTAACGGAACAATTGTATTTCATGTGTTGTTGAAACTGCCATTGTGTTTAATTTTGTTTGCAGTTTATTATGATAATTTTTTTCTGTGCAAAATTTCCTCAGCCTGTCGATACCTTTTTTATTATTATCTTCTGTGAAATATCCATACGAGCCAATTCGGGTAAATAGGACGAATTATAGATTTTTATTCGTTTACCTACTCCTTCGCAGACTTGTCCCAGATAAGGAATATCAAAATATCAAGAACATCGTCCGGACACGAGAGAGCGACATAAAAAATATATGGTGACTATCGTCCGGGACCTAACAATATGCATATCTAACAATATGCATAAAACCCATTGTGACTATATATTTATCTATCATCCAGTCTGGCACACTACAGAATAATAAAAATGATCCTATATAGAATAAGATATCATCATCATCAAATCATTCTGATAGCACGTATTCTCTTGATACTTTCTCGCCATATGTCCCTATAAGTCATAAGTATTGACAGGTCCTCTTCGTGGCGTACAGTATCCACACAGAGTTGCTGTAAGTAACATTTTCGCTAGTCTGCAAACACTGGTGTATCTATGTGCAATGATCCATGGGAGAATCTCACTGAGTTCGTAATTGCTTCTCCAGCAGTGTCTTGTTTGTGTTTCTTCCACGATTTTCGAGATGTGTAATGAGAAGCCGTATTGCTGCCATTTTGTCGAATTCAACGATTTATTCAGAACATCACTCAGCATCCTTGTGGAGAATCCATCTAGCTTTTTCTCTAAGTGTCTCGTTAAAGTCCATATGTTGCAATTGCACAGTAGTACTGTCATGTTTACAGCCTGGGAAAATTCCTGTGTTATTTTATAACAGTTTGTATATTGTTGCTGTTGCTTTTATAAACACAGAAATGTTCATGTGAGTAGTTTTGCTCTGAATTAGAAAACTAGTTTATGAGTGAATTATGAGAAGTAATCTTGTAATAGTAACATTGGTTTTATACTAGTAATATTACTAATTACCGTTGGTCCGCACTTTATCAATTTTATGGTTATATCAATATAACTAACAGTACTTAGCTATATTACATTATGGTTGACGGATGATTATCTAAAAATAAAAGGTTTAGATTCAGTTTTATTAAATTTTAGCACAATTATTCATATTTGGATGACATTTTTTGTTATCATTTATTTAGTGCAAGTTATATCCTTATTTACACCGAGTGCAGCGTATGGAAAGCGGTTTCAGGGTTACTCAGAGCCGATCAAAGATCTTAGTTATTTATAAGAACCCTTAAAAGATTCTCGGCATTCCGAATAAATATCTATTGATATATTCCTGACATATAGGAGTAGTAGTAACTTTTTTTTTTTAATTGGGTTTCTAAGTTGATGTGAAATGAACTGAAGAGAGCCATCTGATTCTCATAACAATTACCGAGAGAGTGGGTAAGCACTGTGAGGTGAACTGACTTTTAAAGCAGTAGAGTCAAAAATACTTAAAGAATGAGAGACAGATTCCACTTCAAAATAACTGTGAATTAGATGTTTAAGTACCGTTTTGAATCATTTCAGTATTGACTTTAAAACCTTTTTAAGGTTGACTCCCACCAATCCACAAAAACTATATTGAAATCCGAAATCAAATGACGGGGTCTTAGGTTGTCAGACAGACAGATGGATATTTGGAAAACTATAAGATTTCCGGCTATCGGTCATATGGAAGTCAGACCTGACTGATAAAATGAAACGCAGTTTTTTTTTTCTAAGCAGCGGTCGTGTCGAGTCGGTACTGCTATATGGATGCCCTACATAGACGTTGACTAAACATATGGAGAAAAACGTTTGACAGTAACTACACAAGAATGCTGCGAGCAATATTGAACAAATCCTGGAGGCAGCACAGCACCCAACAAAGCAGCAGCAGTCCGGCTACTTACCACACATCACGAAAACTATCCCAGTTAGACGAACCAAACATGCGGGACACTGCTGGAGAAGTAGGGACGAAAGTGACGTACTCCGGTGGAACCCTTCACATGGACGAGCACAGGCAGGACGACCAGCTCGAACCTATATACAACAGTTCTGTGCCGAAAAGGGATGTGACCTTGAGGACCTGCCGGAAGCGATACACGATAGTGAAGGGTGGCGGGAGAGGGTCTGGGATATCCGTGCTGATGGCGCGATATGATGATGATGATGATAATTTTATACATAATTTTGAAAATTATTTACTCTTATAATTCTTTGATTTAATTTTAAAACTCCCTAAAATCACCGCGTTGTTTGTTACATATATTTATCATTGATCCGAGGCAAAACATATTGTAAATGACAGCTTGATCTTTTAAAGTTTCTCAGAACTGTCACTATGATCACAGTTAAAATTGCAGATCCACATGATTGCATTTACTTAACTCCCCTGCAGAAGGCAGGGTGCGAGACAAAGTCACTTTCTTAGAGAAGAGTAAGGCTGGTTTAAATTAAGAATTTTCATTTTCCTGAACTGGTTGCCAAATCAAAGCTAAAGATTCCATGCAATCCTATCATTTAGTCATTTCTGGGAGTAGATGAGATGGATTATTGTATTTTCCAAGGCAAAAAGTGACATGATGGATTATTTCATTTTCCAAGGCGCGAAGTGACATGCAACCTGCTTTGTTTAGGATCTGAATTCGAACCATCGAGGTCATATTCTTACGATAATAACTGTTACGCAACAAGTACATTCTAATTGCATTAAAGATCGATATATAATCACAATAAAGTTTTATGCATAACTGGGTACACATCCTCTTGACTAAATCATATCAGAAAGAAACTATGTATATTTGTATATATTCCTGAAAAAATATTTTGATTTAAATCGTTTAATATTTATTCAAATCAGACCAAAATATCGGAATTATCATCTCTTGATATACATAGTACGTGAAACTTTGGTTGGGAAAATATTTACAACTTCTTTCTGCTGCATACATTTTATTTTTACTAAATGAACTTTCACTGAATAACGGGCAAGATCCAGGTAACTTATAAAAAGAAGAGATGTTCTATTGATAAAAAGGTTGAGAAACACCGTGATTAACGACTAAGAATTTTAAAAAATGCAAAAAAAGAAGCAAAAAAAAAAAACCCCAAAACAAACAAACGTATAAACTGCAGCAAAAATGAGAGCAAAAAACTGAGGTTCACAATATCTGAGTTAGGAAAAAAATGTTCGTGCGAAATTCGAAAATGATTTCCTTCTTTTGGATTCAAGTTTAAAATAAAATGAATTCCAACTCTTTAAATAAAAAGTCAATGAGTTGAATAAAAAAAAGAAATTGCTGAATCCTGTTTGAAGGAAAATAATTTAAAAAGTTAAAGAAGTTTAAGATATTTAACAACAAGAGGAAGAAAAGAATTGAATAGAATAGAGCAAAGAAGGAAAGAAAGAGGTCGTTATAGGCGTAAAAATAAAAGAAAGGCGTTATTTGCCGATAAGTGACCAGGAAAAGAAAGAAAGAAAGAAAGAAAGAAAGAAAGAAAGAAAGAAAGACGACATTATAGACGTAAAAATAAAAGACAGAAGTTATTTGCCGATAAGTGACCAGAAAAAGAAAGAAAGAAAGAAATGGAGGTAAAAATGAAAGAATTAGCTGTAAATATCTATAAGTTATGAGCAAATAAGAAAGAAAGAAAGAAAGAAAGAAAGAAAGAAATGGAGGTAAAAATGAAAGAATTAGCTGTAAATATCTATAAGTTATGAGCAAATAAGAAAGAAAGAAAGAAAGAAAGAAAGAAATGGAGGTAAAAATGAAAGAATTAGCTGTAAATATCTATAAGTTATGAGCAAATAAGAAAGAAAGAAAGAAAGAAAGAAAGAAAGAAATGGAGGTAAAAATGAAAGAATTAGCTGTAAATATCTATAAGTTATGAGCAAATAAGAAAGAAAGAAAGAAAGAAAGAAAGAAAGAAAGAAAGAAATACCATAAAGGTAAAAAAATGTGGAAACTATTAAAACGTTTAATGTGACAAACTGATGAGCAGTTAAGAAAAAAGAAATGCAAGAAAGCGAGAAATAACTTAGGAAAAGAAGGAAGGAAGGAAGGAAAAAAGGAAGTAAAAAAACATTAAAATACAATACAGTTATTAAAAAAATTAAAGAGTATGAATGTTTTAAGAGGTAAAGCCGTAAGAAGAGGCTAGTAAAGAAAGAAAGAAAGAAAGAAAGAAAGAAAGAAAGAAAGAGATGGTCACATACGCTAAATTTAAACATGAAAGGTGTAAAGTAATAAGCAGTTAACAGAGAATAAATGCCTCAAGATTATAGAAGTTATGTGGTAAGCAAGTTAGAACGGATTAAGAAAGAATGAAAGAAGGAATTAAATACAAAAGAAGTAAAAATTAAATTAAAAGTTGTAAACATTTTAAACAGGTAAATTAATAAGTAGAAAAGAGGCAAGTAATGCCAGAAAGAGTTTAAGGAAGTGTAAACTTTTAAAAGAGATAAATTAATAATTATGTGCGTATTAAGTCCCATGCATTCCAAAATAATACTTCTTATGGTCTCGGGAGACAGGGGTTCAATCCTAGGTTGAGTCATATAAAATACTCAAAAATGGTACTTGGTGCCGCCTTGCTTAACACTCAGCGTTATAAGGTAAGCATCAAGGGTAAATGGAGCAATCAAGGGAAGCCGTTGCCCGCTCCCCTACACCTTGGAGTAGTAGCAATTGAAAAGGGAGCCTTCGGGTCACCCTCGACTAAGGTCGCCAACATTACTTTTTTATGGTCACTTGTTGACGTGACCAATGTTGCATTATAAAATTCGTAGCAAAGTTGAAACTGTCACTCTGTGTTCTAGTTTCGACAGCAAAGAGCACGTACAAGTGGATGCGTCTTCCGACAAGAAGGAGGATTTTATTCCAACAAACCTCGTGTTATCCACGCGTACTGCCATGCTTTGAAGTAGGTTTTTCAACAACTTTCATTCAACAACTATTTAGGCTTTTTCTATCCAAAATGCAATCTTAGTATTTCATAAATTTTCCGCAGATAATTTTACTCAGGTAATAAATATTTCATTGTTAATTTGTTGTGAACTTTTTTGTATTGTTTAGAACCAGGAAATGTAAAAAACATAATACATTTCCACTATTTATAATGACGTCTTTCTTTCTTTCTGTCTTTCTTTCTGTCTTTCTTTCTTTGCCCTATTCTGTTCTATTCAATTCTTTTCTTCCTTTTAAGTTTTTACATCTTTAATCTTTTAAATTATTTTCCAATTCGGTTTAGCATAAGCACGCAGTTTAAATATAAGTACAATTTATGAAAATAGTTCTATTTCAAACAATTCAGTTTAGGATAAGTACGCAGTTTAAATGTAAGTACAGTTTAATTGGGAAAAACATTTATATTTCAAGTTATTCAGTTTAGTCAAGCTGTTCTAATTCAGCTAATTAATTTTAGTATAAGTACAGATTTTGTTTACACAGTAAAATGTCAAAACAGTTCTATATTAAACAGATCAGTTTAGTGTAAGTACAGTTTCAATGGCAAAAACAGTTCCATTTCAAATAATCCAGTTTAGAATAAGCACCCAGTTTAAATGTAAGAACGGTTTAATTGTCAAAAACATTTCTATGTCAAGCTATTCAGTTTAGTCAAACAATTCAGTTTAGCATAAGTATGCCGTTAGTTCTATTTAACCCATTCATAGGGCCCTATCAGGTGCTACCATGTCGGGCCAGAGTGGACCTGGGAGCAATGGCAATGAAAAGGTACACCGCATTCCCCAAAACCCCAGCATCACTGGAGCATCACCATCAGATCCTTTAGTGTCATATCTAGGAGATTCATTTGGGGGGTCTTACCTCTCTGCAGAAGTGCAGTCGGTGTATTCTACAGCCTCAGCCGACTGGGCAAGTCACATTCTGATGATTGTGTCGGTTAGTTGTGGTAGTCAGATACGACACATATACAAAGGCAATCTTAAGGCCATCCTGACCAAGGCTTACTCGATTCTATTCCACTAATAGTTAAAAGAAAAGAAACGTAAATGATTAAATCAATTATATGTAAAAAGAAAAAGGTGTAAATATTTTTTAAAAATATGAGTTCTGTCAAAAAAGTTACGGATCTACATGGACTTTGTGAGCTATGGCCGAAAGAGGAATTAGCGTATTGTAATATCATCTAATATGATATCCTGAGAATATACGACTCTAATCTTAAATATCTGCAACAATTTTATTTTTTATATGATTTTGTTTACACCTCTTTTTTTCAAGAGGTTTCGCGATAAGCGCAGAGGAATAAAGAAACGTGATTTATTTTTGGTTTGGTTGGATAAAACTTCGCCACAAGCAATTGAAATGCTTCAGTAAGTGTACAGAGATAACACCTTGTCAAGCACGCGTATTTTGAGTAGAATAAGTGATGCAAAAAGCTTCACTAGCGGTTGAAAGACCACTCCAAGTGTTAGAGGTCTTCAACCAGCAGAACTATGGTCAATATTGAGTGGTTGAGGCAGCTGGTGTGTGGCGATCGTCGGTTGACTATGCAAATGATAGCAAGGCAGCTAGTTATGAAAAATTACACTGTTTGAAAGATGGTCATCGAAGATTTGGACATATTTAAAAAGTATCAAGACTGACTGTGTTGAGCATCCGGCAGTTCTTCAATGGAACCCGATCTTACTCCGTGTGATTTTTTCCTCCAAACTCAAAGGAATCATCCAAAGGTTGCGTTTCGATCGCGAGGACGTCATCAACGGGGTCGCAATGATTTACCTGCAAAGCATCCTAGAAGAATCATTCCGGCAGAGCAAATATACTTGGCAGAAAAGATGAAAAAATTTGCCTTAGACTTGAAGGGAATAACTTAGACAGAGAAACCATGTAGTTTGTCGTTTGGAATTGAAATAAATCGTTCGTGACATTCGTGTCTAAACCGTTAAGACATAACTCGTAAAGTAGTAAGCGGTCAAAAGCGGAAAAATGCAAGAAAGTAAAAAGAAAGAAGAGAGGAAAAAAATGAAAAAAAAGAAAAATGATAAAATACAAAAGAAGTAAAAATTAATGAAACAGGTGTAAATTTTTTAATGAGTTTAGGTAAAAACAAATAAGAAAGAAAATACATGAAATAAATGAAGAAAGAAAGAAAGAAAAAGAAAGAAAGAAAGAAAGAAAGAAAGAAAGAAAGAAAAAATGATAAAAAGATTATAGGTTATACTAAAGGAAAACTATGGAGTATATTTTTGGAAGATTTAGTGAGGAGAAAACAAGAGAGAAGAAATGCACGAAAGAAAGAAAGAAAGAAAGAAAGAAAGAAAGAAAGAAAGAATAAAATGCATCGCAGTTAAAAATGAAAGGAAAATGTGGAAACTTCTCGAAGAGGTAAATTTGTCAATAAGAAGCAAGAAATATAAAAAAGAAAGAGATAACGTGGAATAGAAAGAAAGAAAGAAAGAAAGAAAGAAAGAAAGAAAGAAAGAAAAATATTTTTAAAAAACCTTGAGAAAACAGAAAACATTTTTTGATTAATCAAGACAAAAAATAGTCCATGTTGATTTTGCGTGAGAATGTCAGCCATTTAGGGTTTTCAATTAATTAAAAACTGATGCAAAGATAAAGAGACTGAGACTGACAGACATATTGAGAGAGAAAAAAAAAAGTTATAAACGTATTTAGATTGAAAAAAAAAAAAGAAAAATGGGAAAAAACGTCTTTCATACAATTAGTACACATGAAACAGAAAATAATAGGTACGGTGAATTTTAATTATCTGTCTTTTACTTTAGCTTTAACCATCTTGATACAAGAGAGCTCATTTAAACATTCCTCATATATATATATATATATATATATATATATATAATACTGTTATTATATGTGCATGTGTGAAGGTTCTTTGCATTAGGGAAGAATGCATGAAAGACAATGGATTTACAAAGCCCTGCTAATTAATTTGCTCACAATGATTTACTTGATCAACCGCAAGGCTTTTGAAGATCCTGTGTGAAAAGAAAAAAAGCAATAATAATAGGTAAAGAAATGAGCTCGTTAACCATTACTTAATGAATATACGTCACAAGTATTTACTCAGTTTAGATGTGTGGTTTTCAATTGAGACTCAAACTTAACCCGGATGTAATCTTTCCTTAGTACTAGATAGTACAAAACAACCTACGAGATATATAGCTAAATATTTAGGCAGACTGTTCTTTAGCATTAGTTAGGCAGTCAGTCAAAGATAACGAAAACTCTGAATTCCCACCAGAATTACTCCGCTTAAAAACTTACCTTGTGTCACATCCTGACTGTGGCGGAGAGGTTGGGTAAATATATACGATGTCTTTTCAAAAAGAAACAAGATCAACAATAGTTTTCTTTCGTATTGAAATTGACTGTTCGGAACGCTTCCGGTTCTACAGTAACTTCTCTTCTCTCAGCGAATATTTCCGCTCTCCAACATCCATTCGGCAGATTCCCACATATATTCATATCTCATGACTGTCACGCCACAGGTGGTGCCATGTATATCTTTTACACCGCAATAGATTGATGCGGAAATTAGATCATCCTGAGTATATTTCTAATTTTTAGAAAATCCTATTTTAAGTTTTAGAATCAATTTTAAATAAAAAAACAAACTTTTGTTTTCTCAAGTGTCACTTGACAGAAGGTAGCCTTGGTACTATTTTGCAATTCAATTTGGCAGCATTTCTAAAACTAGCTTCTCGGCTACTTAACAGTGTAATACTGATCACGTGGTGGAATGGTTAGCTATATGGTTGTGAACTCAAAATTGGCAATATCAGTTCCATTTGAAAACACATGCAACATAGTTAATTATATTTTGTAAATACCATATAAATGATCATATAAGACGATTGTTCACATAGGAACAATCTGCAATCCTTGAAAATCAACATGCTAATTGCCAGCTTTTTGTAGTTTCCTTCAATGGGTAACTGATTAGAGAGACGAATGTAACAAGAGTTACACATAGATAGTGAGATAGATATGTAGTTTGATAGACGTATAGATAGAAAGCCTTGAAGATAGATAGATATATAGATAGATAGATACGGATAAGTATATAAAGAAAGAAATATATAAATAAATAAATAAATATAGATAGATAGATAGATAGATACGAATAAATAAATAAATAAATAAAGACATTAAAAAATAAATGAATAAACAATTATAGATAGATAGATAGATAGAATTTTCTTAGCGTGATTTCTAAGTACTTTTTTCAAAGCAAAAGTATTTAAAGAATTTAAATCAGTGAATTCTTCTGAAAGGACAACCAGTTGGACCAGTCTGACCGATTTCCACTTATTCCATTTTACTTCAACGTGAACAACAACAATAAAAAATGCCTTCATCTTTGGACATTCTCACAGAGATAAACCGTTGTGATAGCCAATCCAAATTGAAAAATCCTGGATAGCATGAACTTAGTCTCAGTGGGATTAATCGATAGATCAAAGGCTATTGATACGGTTTAAAAAGATGAGTTCCATTTTCTTTTGTTTGTGAGTGGTAAAAATAAATTCGAAAAAACGCCAATGTCCAATCGCTGTACGAAAGAAGATTGGATCAAAACTGGAATTCGCGGAAGAAACGAAAAAAAAAAACCCTCAAAAAACAAAAGAATAAGAACTGAAAATAAATACCCATAAAAAAAATGTGTGAATAGATTTAAAAAAGAAAAAGGAAAGTAAGACGTTCCTAAAAAACAAAATTGTTTTGAGCAGGAAAAAAGTTATTTTAAAGCAATTAAGTAAAAAGATGAACGTGTTAACGTTAAAAGATAAGCTAAATGCAGAAAGACCAGAAGCCAGAGAGAGAGAGAGAGAGAGAGAGAGAGAGAGAGAGAGAGAGAGAGAGAGAGAGTGTGTGTGTGTGTGTAAATTAGAGAGAATGAAAGACAGTAAAGGTGATTGAACGAGAAATTGAGAATCACTGAGAATAAAAGAAATTGAGAATTAGATTGAGAAAAAGAAAATGAGTGTGAGTGTAGAAGAATGACAGTGAGGGAGGGAGGGATGAAGGGAAAGAAGAAGAGAGAGAGAGAGAAAGGAAAAGTGAGAATGAGAAACAGAATGAGAATTAGAGGGAAAGTAAGAGTAAAAGTAAGAGAATGAAAGAAGTAGAAAAAGTGAGAGAGCGAGAGTGAGAGTGGGACTGAATGAGGGAGAGACAATGATATTGAGAATGAAAGAATGAGAGAGAGAGACATACAGACAGACAGACAGACAGACAGACAGACAGAGGGATTGAGAGTGATAAAGAAAGTCAGCAGGAGGCTTTAAAAAAGCGGGTGAGAGGGAACGAAAGAAAAATGTTTGAGTTATGAAATGAGACGAAGAAAGTGAGTATAAAAATGAAAAAATGAAAAAGAGATAGCGGGAGAGAACGAGAAAGAGGGAGGGAGAAAGTGAGAATGAGAGAGAAATAAAATGATCATGAGAAATAATAGATAGCATGTAGTGAGAGTGAGAGAGAAAAAGTTTAAGTTAAAGAATGAGAGAGAGAGAGAGAGAGAGTGAGAGAGCGAGAAAGACAGAGGAAGAGAGAAACAATGTGTGAGAGTGAGTGGAACGTTTGTATTTATGGCATATCAATCAGTGTAGGTGATTTAATGCCAAATTCTTTTTATACATATAGGGTGGAACGATAAAATTGTCGTCCTAAAGAAAACAACAAGATAGGACCGTATTAGCTGCAACCACTCCAGGTGAGAGTGGACCTGGGATCAATGACAATGAAGGGGTACACCATTTTCCACAAAGCTCCATCAGATTGTTTAGTCATGGCCCTTTAATTGTGGACCGCGGAGCAATGACAATGAAGGGGCACTCCGCATTTACTAAATCTCCTGCACTACTACAGCTTTTTTTTAAAACTTTTATTGAAAAAGTCAATTCAGGTAACTTGATTATGTAGTAGAGCTGACATATATTCAATGTTGCCGCCTTCAGCCTCAATCACTGTCTCGATACGGATCCAGAACTGGAAGCATGGCTTTTCCACAAGCCCCGGCGGGAGCTCGGCGAATACTCGGCGGATGGCAGCGATCAGGCTGTCTTTGGTGTTGTGGGAGGTCATGTTGGTGATGTTCTCGACGTATGACCAAACGAAGTAATCCAGCGGGTTCAGGTCGGGGAAGGAGGGATTCCAGTGAGAGAAGGTTACAAAGCCGTAGCACTCCTTCTGAAGTCTTTGGACTTGTGGACCGGCGCCGAGTCCTACTGCCACACCCAGGGTCTGCCACTGGCCACCTGATTGCACTAGGAGATCACCACACTCTTCAGCACATTCAGGTACACTTTGGTGTTGACTTTCAAACCAACTTCGAAGATGTGAGGTAGCATGATGTGGCCCTCACTTGAAACCACACTAAAGACCATAACCGTAGCAGTAAACTGTGTTTTCATCATCCTGGGCACGTCCCTGTTATTCGTGGCAATCCAGATTTGCATTTTGAGAGTGCTGGCAATGGTCCTGTTGTCATAACTTGAATCGGTAAAGAGCTTGAGTTGTACAGCAGCGCATCTCTGATCTCACTCGTTGAACATTGGTTAAAAAGTAACTCTAAATTTCAAACAATTTAGTTTAGCATAAGTACAGTGATTTGTTTACACAGGGTTAGTCATTGGTTTAACTGCAGGTTTTTGTTTACACATAGTTAAATGTAAAATCAGTTCTATTTCAAACAATTCAGGTTAGCTTAAGTACACAGGTTTTGTTTACACACAGTTAAACGATCAAACAGTTCTATTTCAAATAATTCAGTTAAACAGTTCCAAATATCGCTATGTATCACTAAAAATTCAATTAAATATCAGTCATTTGTCTACACACAATTGATTTTTTAACGGTTCTATATAAAACAATCCAGTTTAGCATAAGTGCACAGTTTTTTTGTTTACGCACAGTCATATGTAAAACCAGTTGATTTCAAACAAGTCAGTTAAGCGTAATTACAGAATGTAGTTTTATTTGACCCTTTGATAGGACACTATCAAGTGATACCACTCCGGGCCAGAGAGGACCAGTGGGTGATAGCAATGAATGGGTACTTCAAATCTCCAGCAAAAGTGGAGCCTCACCATCAGATTTTTTAACGTCATATCTAGGAAACACTTTGGGGTGGGGCACACCTCTGCAGAGATGCAGTCAGTGTAAAATGTATTGTAAACTACAACACAGGATAAATTTAGATTCTTCGTCTATTCATACCAAGATATGTTTGGGTCTACCAACAATAATATAGTCGTTTTCTTTTTTACTAATCTTAGCTCGAAATCTTGTTTCATTTACACAACTTAAAACCATCCATGGCTCTAATGTTGTTGTTTTTTTCATTATTGTCTATATATTATGGTGAATCAAATAATAATTGATTCTTTTAGGGAAACAACAAAAGATTATCTATGACTTCACCATTGAAGAATGAGACGGACAGACAGGGACAAGGAGAGTAGAAATATAATTTCTCATAGGGGTTTGATTGGTTTGGTTTGGTTTTACGGTATATCAACGAAGCAGCGTCGCATCAACCAAAAAGGACATCGACACGAGGTTAACAAAAGCATGGACAGCTATCAATAGGCTAACGATTATATTGAAATCAGACCTAACCGATAAAATGAAACGCAGTTTCTTCCAGGCAGCGGTCACATAGATACTGCTATATGGGTGCACTACATGGACTCTAACAAAACGGCTGGAGAAGAAGCTAGACGGCAATTACACAAGAATGTTGAGTGCAATATTGAACAAGTCCTTTTTTTGACCCATAGATAGGACCCTATTCGCTGCTACCCCTGGACGAGATTGATTGCATTTCACATAGCACTAGTACACTTGGGAAAGGTATGAATCCAATTATTCTCCTTCCAGCTATGGGTAAATAGTAGGGCAGACTGATTCTTCAGCCTCAGTGAGGCTACAAGTCTAGAAGAAGGAAAACTCTGAATTCAAACCTGTTATAATTTGACCTTGTGTCATATCCTGCTTGAGGGGAGGGGTTGGGTAAATAGGATTAGCTGCTACCACTCCAGGTGAGGGTGGACCTCGGAGCAATGACAATGAAGGGGCACTCCGCATTTACTAAACCTCCTGCATTACTGGAACCTCACAATCGGATATATGGGTTTGAGTTTCATTTGTTAAACTCGCCGTAATTTCTTTAGATACTATATTCAAAAGCTATTGACACTAAACAATCAAAGTATTGTAAGAAGCATAAAATATAAATCGTCATTACTTTCGATTAACCGGAACCATAAAGGATTCTAAGGAGAATCACGAATTCGGAAACTATTTTATATAGAAATATAACTTAGCCTTTTCCATCTCTTCGATCGATTGTAATTAAGATTTCAGCAATGTAGAAACAAAAACTTATCTTATTAAATAATATTTATTTACTAATTCATGTCTGTTAACCGATATTTTTCCAGAAATTTAGCATTTAGAATAGAAAAATTACTGTGTTACAAAGGAGACGTAAACGTTGTAGCAAATGGCGCGTAAAATAATTTGTAGCTTAATATTGAAGGTGGAAGGTTTTCCCTGTGCTGTAATAAAAAGTTTAATGGTGAAATGAATTATTAATTTAAAAAAAAGCAAATTTCAAAACAAATAACAAGAGGCTGAGTCGAAAATGGTTCTCATTTTTTTTAGCAATAATTTACGAAATATTTTCTTGTGTTTGTAACTTTTGTGTATTATGTAAAGAGTACGCGTATGTTTTAGCTCTCTTTTAAATGCGTATATGTGTATCATAACTGAATTTGTAACTGGATAAGTTACCATAGTGAAATTTGTGACCAATATTTTCGGTAAATCAGTCATCTTATGCTATTGTACTACTTCTGAATAGTATAAGAAATTTGGTATAATAGCACATTATCTTTCAGGCAGGAAAATAGTGAAAAAATTATTTCTGAAAAATCTGACACAGTTGGTCATTTGTCTTGTTTCAGATTTAATGACACATACGGTGTTAGGGACAATTGCAACTTAACACACGTCTTGTAAATATGATTGAAGTAGAATTCAAATATTTTTGCGTGATGTTCTTTTTTTCAATTTTCAGGGAAAGAGTGAAAGAAAGCGAACACTTATTTCAAATACCTGTGACAAATGATATATGTATATATATATATATATATATAGTTGAATGTTTGTGTGTGAACGTGTGTCATTTTATATTCTATCTTTCAATTATATATAAATATAAAAACATGCCCCAGCACACACACACACACACACACACACACACACGCATATATATATATATATATATATATATATATGATTGATACATAGATAGGTTGATCGATAAATTGACAGATCAGCTAAGACACAGACTAACAGGGTTTAACAATTTAAAAACTTCCAATGTTTACCAGATAATTCAAGATAACCCATGGGAATTATTTTCATTCGCGTTTTACTTTTCTGATGACACAGTAAACGACCTTCCCCCGCTCAATCTCCCAAAAAAGAATTAGCGACCTTTCGCACGAGTGCAACTTCGAATGCCAGGAGCCAAATTCTTCATGAACGATTGTCTGATTGACTGACTGAATGATTGACCCAATACGAAGCCATGAAGTCAGTCTTTGGGTCAGCGTTGTCGGGAAGGCAACACGGACAATGGAGGAAGACGTATAAAACGGCCCTTCAGAATTTGCGCGAAACAAATGAGGAAAATGATTACTACATTTTTTTTATTTCTTCAGGATTATGGTGGGCTGTGTAAAATAAAGGGAAATAAATAAATGAAATATAAAAACATCCTAGGAAAGATATGAATTACTTAAGTTTTCCCGAGCATGAGTCAAGAAATATTCCTCTCTTCCTCTCTTCCCCTGATCCTTTATTTCTTCCTCGTTATTTCCCGTACTCTTTCCACCTTCTCCTCTTCCTTCTTCTTCTCATTATTATTATTATTATTATTATTTTGAGGGTTTTTCACACCAGAGTTAGATGATGGTTTCTCACTGACGTTTGAGTGACAGCAAGTCTACTCAAGTCTCCAGGACTTTTTTCAATATTCTAGCCGATCTTTATAATGCAGTAGACTTGATGGTCTTTACTTGTCCTATTATTTCCAAGTCGTCTAGTCCTTGTGTCAATTTTTGAGGTATTTTTCCAAGTGCACCAATTACAATCGTCACCATCATGTTACTTGTTGTTTGTTTTTTTTATTCTCGATCAAGGTCTAGATATCAATCTCTTTTTCGTTTTATCTTAATTTTACTCGGTGGTCAGCCGGGACGGTAAAGTCAACTATACAACAGGTTCTCTTATAAATATTCATGATCATTACTTCTTGTGAGTTTTTCACGGCGCTCTTCTTGCAGGTCGTATTAGTGGTGTGGACTCTATGATCTCGATTCTTCTTCAGATTTTAAGTTCCACCAGTCTCATTTTCTAGCCTTTGGGGATCGTTCTAGGTGCACCAGTAACTGTTGGTATCACCATCACCTTCATTTCCATATTATTATCCTCAAGTCTCCAGGACTCGTCTCAGGATTCTGGCCGTTCTTAGCAATGTTGTCTTTTGGATAGTCTCTACCCGTCCGCCAACTTCCAAATCCTCCAGGCCTTTTAATAATCCTTTAGTTATTGGGCCTAACGCACCAATCACAATTGGCACAATCATTACTTTCATGTTCCACAACTTTTTCAATTCTCTATCAAGGTCGAGGTACTTATCCTTCTTTAAACTTTCCTTCAGATTTATTCTGTGGTCCGCCGGGATAGCAAAGTCGACACTTTTTGCAGATTCTTTTTTTGCTGATTATTATGAGGTCAGGTCTTCTGGGCGGGATTAGGGGATCCGTTTGTATATTAAAGTCCCATATTATTATTATTATTATTATTATTATTCACATCTATTTTTATTGTTGCGATAATAATAATAATAATAATAATAATAATAATAATAATAATAAGAAGAAGAAGAAGAAGAAGAAGAAGAAGAAGAGGACCCAACTGCAGGACAAGGACGCCAATGACAACAGCTATACTGCTACAACTACTAAAATAAATAGGAAAAGAATAAAAAACTGAAAAATAAAAGTGACACAGACACCAACTATAATTGGTTCACTTGGAACAGTCACCAGTGGCTTAATTAAAGGAATTGGAAGACATAGAAATCCGAGGACAAGTGGAGACAATTCAAACTACAGCAATATAACGATTGGACAGAATACTGAGAAGAATCCTGGAGACTTGAAGAGACTTGCTATCATTTAGACTCCAGTGAAAAACCATCAGCTACCCCCAGTGTAAAAAAAAAAAAACTTGCATAATTTAATTGTAATAATAACTGGATCTTTCCAGGGAACTAAGAAAACTGGGAATATATGAAGGCAACAGAGATAGTATTTGGTACACTTTGAATGGTCCCGAAAGGCTTGCAAAAGATATTGGAGAATTTAGAAATTGGAGGTCAAATCAAGGCCACCAAAAATATAGCATTGTTGAGAAGGACCAGAATGCCAATAAAAGTCCTAGAGATCTGAGGTGAGTTTCTGTCAATCAGACTCTAGTAAAATACCATCAGAAACCGCTGCTGGGAAAAAAAACCTTCAAGGGTTGGTTCGATTTGTTTGGGCTTCATGGCATGTCAACATTTGTCGGTTATTTAATTCCAAACCCATTTTTATACAAATAAACAGTTTTATTTGAAACAATTAAGTTTAGCATAAGTATAAAGATTACTTGTCAAAAACATTTATATTTCAAGCTATTCAGTTTAGTCAAACAGTTCTAATTAAAATGATTCAGTTTAGTATAAGTAGAGATTTTGTTTACACACGGTTAAATATCTATGTCAAACAATCAAGTTTAGCGTACACAAACAGTTCTATATCAAACAATTCAGTTTAGCCTAACTACGCTGTTTAAGTTTCAAAGCAGTTCTATTTCAAATGATTCACTTCAGCATGAGTACACATTTTAGTTCTTTTTTTTAAAAAAAGTTATATTTTAAAAAAACACAGTTTAGCATAAGTATGCCGTACCCTATCAGGTGCTACCACTACGGGTCAAAGTGGACTAGGAAGCGATCGCAATGAAGGGGTACGCCGCTTTCCCCAAAGCTCCAGCATTACTGGAGCTTCCCCCTCAGATTGTTTAGTGTCATATCCAGAACACTCATTTGGGGGGGGTCTTAACCCTCTGCAAAGACTTAATCAATGTATTCTACAGCCCCAGCCAATAGGGCAAAACTTGCGGGGAGTATAATAATAATAATAATAATAATAATAATAATAATAATAATAATAATAATATGGAGATAACAGTGATACCAACGGTAGTTGGAGCCCTTGGAATTATGCCAAAAAAACTGAAAAAGAAATTTATTGATGCAGAGATCCATAGGAGGATTTCGACCATCCAGATCAGAGCACTGCTAAGATCTGCAAAAATTTTGCTTCTATTTTCAACATATAATTTTTCAAAATTAAATTCTTTCCTCGGAAGTAAACACGATTGAAAGATATCTATTATCATTTTTTTCTCAATGAAAGTTTATTTTTACTCGAGTTTTAACGGGGGGATTTTCTCTGAGCTGAATGTCAGCAGGTTTCCAGAAATCTCACTATTCTGGCTAATATTAAAAATGCCATAATACGTATAGTCTCGATTTTACTGTTTTCCCATTCCTCCAGTTTATTTTCATATCTTTCGATAACGGTTTCAAACGCACCATTGGAATCACCGTCATCTTCATGTTTACCAGCTAGTTCAGCACATTGGGAAGAACTATGTATTTGTCAATATTTTCGCTTTCATTTATTTTTATTCTCTGGTCTTCTGTCCGGCATTTGATTGTCCCCTAGAATTTTTTTTGCATTTGATTTTCAAGGAAAGATTCTAGTTTGTCAGCTGCCAAAATTTAGTCTCTTGCACTATACTAGGAGAAAACCGTTCACAACCACTCATGCCTAGCATTTAATTTCTTTTGTATCAATTTGCTATTGTCCCTTATCATATGATTTACTGTTTCATCTCTATCACCACATAGTTAAGACTGGATATTTTTCTGCATATCATTTATATAGATTCAATTTGCCGATATGAATTTCATCTTTTTATGTATGTCCAGTTCATTTCATGTGCAATTTGTTTTCTTTGTCACATAGAATTGTTCTTCTTCCTATTTTTGTTTGGTCGATTTTTTTATTGTTGATTTTTGTATATTCTTTGAGTGCCAATATTGCTACATCCACACTGTCCTTAATGTTAACGCATCGATAGCAATTGCGTTGTTTTATGGTTCGTGTGCTCGAGTTTGTCTCTTTTAAAAAGAGCGTAGAGTATCTTAAAAGGAAGAATGTCCAGTTATTCATGGCTTTAGCAATGTTTGGATTGAAGAAGTTTTCTTTTTCTTCGGAAATACTTCGTTCATACTTTTTCTTTCTTTTCAGCATGCATGGTATGGGATTTTAATATTCCCAAGTATTTCAGCATGCATGGTATGGGATTTTAATATTCCCAAGTATTTTAGATTACTTTTTCATTGAGCGCTAAAAGGCTTTACTGATTGGAAAATTTCTCTTTTATCCTGTTTTGCAATATAAGTAGAACACATTTTTCAAGTACACACACACACTCACACACACACACACACACACACATATTTATATATATATACCATCTCCTCCACACGAGCAGGATACGACAGAAGGTAAGTTTTTATGCAGAGTTTAAAATGTTTGAATTCAGAGTTTTCCTTCTCCTAAACCACTTGCTATAGTAAGGAAGAATACATCACCCAGCCTGTAATGCAATTTGCCCATAGCTGGGGTGAGAATAATTGCATTCACACCTTTCCTAAGGGTATTAATATGAGTCATGGTAATCTTTCGATGGGTGTTTTTTACCTCATCAATAAACGCAACCCTTAGAAGTAAGTACCAGTAATATCCCGATAGAACTACTAGATCCTGACCGTTGACCAATGGGTTTTTTCTGCTCAGCATCAGATGTAGCGTACTATTGTCCCGACTTTGGGTTCATCAACAATACTTCACATCCACTATGCTGTTTCCCATGGCTTCGGAAGTTTGCTTATGGTTAAAAAACGTATATTCCTTAAGTTTTAAATTATTTAAATTCAAAATATCAATTTTTTTAAACCATCCAAATAAGACGCTCATGACATGCGGGGCACTACTAGATAAATAAGGTTGAACTCAAAAGTGATACTCTTCTATGAACCCCTTCACACAGATGTTCAAGTGTTGGACGATCATGTAATAGTTATCTACAACAGCTTTATATGGACACAGAATTTATTTTACAAGAACCGTTTGGAAGCGATAGAAGATCGAGATGAATGGTGAGAGAGAGACAGGGAGAAAGAGAGAGAGAGAGAGAGAGAGAGAGAGAGAGAGAGAGAGTCAGGGAAGTATGTGCTAGCAACACATGATCATGATGATTAGGGATATGTGAAATACAAACAGCCGGTGTGTACATTTCTTCCGATAAACGCCTTATATATATATATATATATATTCCAGACAACACACAAGGTTCTTGTTGCAAAACCCGTTATTCAGAGATCTTGAACACTTATTTTGATAAGAGTAATGAGATCTTTTATTTTTTTTAAAGCATGTCAGTAAAATCGAGAATTTAAAAGAACAAAAACCACGTTCAGCCTGAATAGACCGGACTATCCAAATCAGTATTCATTTTTAAATGTAACTAAGAATTATTTAATTGTTAAGGTTTATGCATTATACGTGTATTTTACTAAGAAAAATTAAAAAAAAGGAAAACAGCAGGGCTTGACGGATTACCCCCAGAAGTATGGAAGACCAGGGAATTTGACTACATACTGCTCCGACACAGCAATGCCGTATATAACCAAAACGCAATTGATAGATGGACAAAGGGATGCATCCTCCCTTTCCGTATAACTCTTACATCTATAGCGGCAAAGATGTACAATTTTCTACTACACATCTAAGACAGCAAAGGCATGGACAGCTATCGATTGACTATCGGTCATATGGTAGTCAGACCTGACCGATAAAATGAAACGCAGTTTTTCCAAGCAGCGGTCGTAACGATACCGCTGTATGGATGCACTACATGGATGCTAACTAAACATATGGAGAAAAAGCTTGACAGCAGTTACACAAGAACGCGGCGAACAATATTAAACAAGTCCAGGAGGCAGTACCCCACAAAGCAGCAGCTCTATGGTGACTTACCACCCATCATGTAAACTATCCAAGTTAGACGAAGCCGACACACAGGACACTGCTGGAGAAGTAGGGACGAACTCATAACCGACATACTCCTGTGGACCCCTTTACATGAACGAAGAAAGGCAGGACGACCAGCTATAACTTACGTACAACAACTCTGTGCCGATACAGGAACTTCTACCGGGAGCGATGGACGATAGAGAGAGGTGGAGGGAGAGGGTCAGGGAGATCCGCGCTGACGGCGAGACATGATGATGATGACGTGTATTGATGTGATGTAAACCTTTTTTTTGTTAGGTTACGGTTACATATGTACATATTGATAGTTTTTGTAATTAATCCCTTTTTCTGTTTTCATTCTATCAGGTAGGCCTTAAAATCCACTGACAGTATCTCCTACAGAGAAGTAAGACCACCTAATCGAAGAAATGAGTTCTCTGGATAAGACATTAAAATACATCTGATTGTGAGTCACCGTTAATAGAGATCCGGGCAAAGAGATGTTCACCTTTATTGCCTTTCGCTCCTCGTCTACTCCGATGTGGTAGGACCACACAGAGTCTAATCTATGGGGGAAATACAATTGTTTAAGAATTATTCCTATTCAACAGAACCGTGTGCATAAAATGCAACCCTTTAATATAATATTGATTTATTACTAGGACAAATGCAGTGGTGCTCATTTAGAACACGTCATGTAGAGAATGCATCCTTTGAGATCGAGGCAACAAATCAATATTTTTAAATTTTTATTACATCAGCTTCCAGGACATGCAATGTTTTTTTGAGTTCTTTGTCTCAGTAATAAATCCTTACCATATTAATGGTACTTTGAGACAGTTTTGAAGGATTTCGGCTCGAGATAAGTAGGGACGTAAAATGTTTATCCTCTCTTGTCCAAGGCATTCTGATCGAGGATTAACAGTTGTTATTGTATACTATTTTCAAATATGAATCAAAACAACACACAACATTATTAGTAGTAGAGTTATTAGCTCTCATTTGGGCTCCCTGTATATTGAGACACCCTATATAAATGAGTTGTATTTATTTTGAGACAGTTTTGCATGATTTCGTCTCAAAATAATGACGCAAAATATTTTTCTTCTCTTGTCCAAAGCATTGCGATGGAGCAGTAATACAATACTATTTTCAAAAATGAAACAAAAAAGAACACAACATTATTAACAATAGAGTTATTAGCAGTCACATGGGTTCCATGTGTATTTAGATAACCTATATGAATTAAATCAATCATTTTGTGTTTCACATATATATTTTACCCAAGCTCTCTCCATTAACAGAATGTGACACAAGGCCAATTTTAAGCGGAACTCAAAAGGTTAAAATTCAGAGTTTTATTTCTACTAGTCTGGTTGTCATACCAAGGTAAAAGAGCCCCGTCTGTTCAATGATTTATCCATAGCAACAGGGAAAATAGTTGTATTCGTGATTTGTCAGCACTATGTGAAATACAGGTTACCTTGACCAGGAGGTGCCCGTGGTGTAGTCGTTATCGTCTTGGGAAATGGACACGGCGACACAAGTTCAAATCCTGGACGAGACTGATTGCATTTCACATAGCACTAATACCCTTGGGGAAGGTATGAATCCAATTATTCTCCCTCCAGCTATGGGTAAATAGTAGGACAGACTAGGTTCTTCAGCTTTGGTTAGGCAACTAGTCAAGGAGAAGGAAAACTCTGAATTCAAACCTGTTAAACTCCGCTTAAAAATTGACCTTGTGTCATATCCTGCCCGAGCGGAGGGGTTGGTAAATAGTATCTTGACCAGGATATGAACTCGTGTCGTCGTGATTATTTTTTCGATGATCATATAAGTAGATTGTGATAAATAGATTACGATAAGTTGATAATGTTATTTTTCTTCGTATCCTTAATTAAATTTATCAGACGTAGTAGTTTTTCTTTTGAATCTTTTAAAAATTCTTTTTATATACGCTTATATACTTATATTTATTAGTCGATGTAATTCTTATCAATAAAATTATCTTAAATTCATAATAACTGTTAATAATCTTCTATTTTCTTTCTCTTTACACACTATCTTTGAAAACTTTACTCTTTTTTTTTATTCTTCTTTATCAAACTTTGTCTTTAGCCATCCGCGTCATCAATTCTTTGGTCTTTTTATGGAATCGCCATTCATAATGTTCTTATTTGAAGTGCCAATGGGCATATATTTGACACGGATGTTGGAGGCGAGGATTAAGGAAAAAACGGACAATGACACACAATGGTCCGAACTGGAAGAATTATATGCCTTCTCTAAATTCTTTTTTTATTCTCGTGGACAGTTTAGTTCCCACTGTCGCTTATTATATGCTCAAAATTACACATTGCAACTGACGGCAGATATTCTTTTTTTTTTTTTTCTTTCTACATTTTCTCTCATTATATACAAATATGTACTACCACGATCTACCCATTTATCCCATTCTATTCATATCTCTCTCTCTCTCTCTCTCTCTCTCTCTCTCTCTCTCTCTCTCTCTCTATTGCTCTTCCGATTTTTTTAAATATATTTTCTATGTATCTATCTCAGTCTTTACTTATCTCTATCTATCTATCTATCTAAGCCATTGGTTTTCTTAACTTAGTCTCTCTCTCTCTCATTTAATATATATATATATATATATATATATATATATATATATATATATATATTTATTTATTTATATATTAGTCTTTTTCCCCATCTCTCACTCCATCTATATACATGTATTCATTGCTATATATATATATGTATATAGAAGTATCAGTGGTGTCGAGGCAAACATGATGGACTGCGACATTGTAGTAAGCTTGTTCGAACTCTAAATCCCACAATCACGTTTACTTTCAGCCCAATACCAATGGGAAAGGTATGAATCTCCTTATCACCCCAAGTAAAGGTTCAAAAATACCACTGCTGTTTTTTTACCAGAATGATTTTGGCATTGAATAAACCACGAAGGCTGATATATCATGAAACAACTAAACCAAACCAAACCACACACACACTATATATATATATATATATATATATATATATATATATATATATATATATATATAAATGTGTGTATGTGTGTGCGTACATTGAAAGAAAAACACAGGAAATGATAGATTTGTACTCGTTTTGACACACTTATGTTGTTTTTTTCTTTTTTGTTGGATTAACGGTGTCTTGATATCTTTCGTTAATTTATGCGCAAGGCAATAATTCCAAGGCCTGCCTATTTTCTTTAACTCATGCCAACTGCTGATGGATACACACTTAGCGTAATAGTTGTCCTTGCAGAAAAATGGAACCAGCGGCCGGAATTCGAATCCCGGAGGGGGAGTCCTGATAGCAAAGGAGGGCTAAAGAGCTAGGCTATGACATCGTAGTAAGCGAGTTTGAATTCCAATGACGCTATTGCCTTCACTTTCGGAATAATACCTTTGATAAATGTGTGAACCCCTTATTCCCGAAGCTTAGGGTTAAATAGTACTTCTGCTGGCTCTGACATTAAATAACCCTCTAAGGTCAATATGCCATTAATCAAAGAAACCTTCCAAATGAATCAAATCTGGGATGAGGCTGTTTTCATGCCACTTTGTGCTAATGCTCTTAGAAAATGAATGGATTCATCTGTTCTCCCTCAGCTTAGAGTAAATTTCAGTATAGACTGTTTATTCCCTTGGTAAGGCAAGCGGTCTAGGAAAAGGAAATATCTGAATATACTCATCGCAGAAATGTCCACGATCAACGCTGCTTATCTTCGATGATCTGAATAAATATTATGATTTTTAGTCGACAATTTAAACAAATAATTCAATTAACCATTAATTTTTTACTAATAAGTAATATTAACAATAGAGATACAGTTGGAGTAGAGTCTTAGATTTTGAACTGTTACTTAGATATTTTCATGGCAAAAATGTGTGCACCATGTTGTGGACGCCAAAAATGCCCCTCGCTAAAATTTCCTATACAGAAATTTTGAATTTAGATATAGATGTAAAAGGGTTTGTTTGTTGTTTGTTTTGTTTAGGTTTTATGGAACATCAACCATTATAGATTATCTAATGCCAAAACCATGTTTATACGAATAAACAGTTTTATTTCAAACAATTTCATTTCACCTGAGGTACACAGTTTAATTGTCAAAAACATTTCAATTTCAAGCTATTCAATTTAGTCAAACAGTTCTAATTCAAACAATTCAGTTTCGTATTATATAGCTTTTGTTTACACGCAGTTAAATGTCAAAAGCAGTTCTATTTTAAACAACTCAGTTTAGTATAAGTACAGTTTCAATGTCAAAAACAGTTCTATTTCAAACAATTTAGTTTAGAATACAAAAACAATTCCAATTCAAACAATTCAATTTAGCATAAGTATGCATTTTATTTCTATATGACCTATAGATAGGACCCTATCAGGTGCTACCACTCCGGGCCACAGTGGACCTGGGAGCGAAGGCAATGAAGGGGTACTCTGCATTCTCCAAAGCTCCAGCATTACTGTAACCTCACCATCAGATTGTTTAGTGTCATATCCTTGTTGCAGATGGGTCACCTCTCTGCAGAGAAGTAATCGGTGTGTTCTACAGCCCAGCAGGCTGGGTAATGTAAAAGAGTAAGAATATTAACATGGATTAGTTAACTCGCAGTCTGTTCCTCCTTAGAATAAGCTATTTCATATCAAACCTTGAAAAATTAATCAAATAATAATATTCCTACAATAATTGCTCTTAAAACGAATAACAATGGATAAGAATGGATAAAAATGAAAAAAAGATTATAAGATATTTAAAAGAAAATGAAGAGAAGTCATATATAAGCTGGGTAACTGACTATGCCATTTTTATGACTAAGACCAGAATGATATCCTTTGAGTTCCTCGATTGCTAGCGGGCAGAGCAGGTCCTTCTATGGTCAATTCATTCAGCTGTCATCAAATATTCTATGGCTATTCAAAAAGAAAAATGTGTCAGGCTAAGTAGAAAAAAGAAACAAAACAAAACAAATCCCTTGATTCATGCGACAATCCCTCGGAAACCATGGATATTTGTTTATTTCATTTTATATGCCGCTGTTTTATTTCTCTTCATAGTCCATAGATAAAAAAAAAATGGCTTTCTTTCCTAGTCTTACTTAGATATAAGCGGGTTGAGTCAATGATCATCTTTATAAACTTTTTTTATTATACTCGAACAAATGTATCGCCCAAAATTATGTGAATACGTTCTATAGATCATTATCAATCCACTCGCGTACACACACGTATACTCACACACAGACACACTTATATATATATATATATATATATATATATATATATATATATATATATATATATATATATATATATGTAATTAAATATATATTAGATTTTATACATATTTAATAGCATGGAAGCTTGTCTGTGACCATAGGTTCTATGACGTTTTATAAATGACAATCATCAGACAGATAACGAAAGATAATGAAGAAATAGAAAAAATCGAAAAATACTGTTAATAAGCTGTTAGAATTTTATATAACTCTTTATGCGTGCGTGTTTGCAACAAACCTGCAAAGTGAAATAGTAATATCCAACACTGTTACAATATATATATATATATATATATATATATATATATATATATATATATATGGATTAGCGTTTGAGTCAACCTGGTTTCGATCCCAGCTTCGGGAATCTACCATGTCTAGCCACACTGATGAGTTCTGATCGAACGGAACAGGTCTGTCGGAGGATGACACTATATATATATATATATATATAGTATTTTTTCATCTCCTGTAGTCAATGTCATGACTTCAATTTTTCTGCTTTGAAAAAAATATAATTTCATTTATGGCTACGAAGGAACGAGACTTTTTTGTATGTAAGTATATATTTACCAACCACTTTGCATTTGCAGGATGTGACACAAGAACTTTCATGATTAGGTTAACAGGTTTGAATTCAGAGATTTTCTTCTAGACGGGTTGCTTAACCAAGTCTAAAGAGCCCAATCTTATCAACTATTTACCCATAGCAGAAGGGAGAATAATTAGATTCATACTTTTCCCAAAAGTAGTAGATAAGATACAAACAGTCTCATCCAGGTTTTGATCACGGGTTGCCATGTACATTTCCTACGACGATAAACATCCTCATTTTTAATGTAATCAAATTAAACGTTCGTAGTTTTCACCATAAATAGTAATCTTTCGATAATCTCCTTTGCTTTAAAAGTGTTCCTAATCTAAGCTTTATGCATAAATCTCTTGGATTTGAAATTAGAAAGTTCAAATTTCAGATAATCATTTACATATATATATATATATATATATATAGAGAGAGAGAGAGAGAGAATTTCAATGCCGCAGTGTTTAGTGATATATATATATATATATATATATATATATATATATATATATATATATATTACAGCCCGTATATGTTTTCATATTACTTAATATTTCTTAATAGAATATCAGCGATTCAAAAATTAGGACAGCCCGAATATATTTTCATGCAACGTTATTTTTGTTTACAGAATATATATATATATATATATATATATATATATATATATATATATATATATATATATATATATATATATATTACTATGTCCTGCAGCATTGATATTCTGTAAACTAATATAAATTTGCATGAAAATATATACGGGCTGTCCTAATTTTTGAATCGCTGAATATTCTTGTGCTTTGCTACAATGTTCCAAAGCTTTAAAATTTGGTAATAAATAGTATCTAATATATATTGAATTCTCTATTCTTCATTCACAGAGCATCCGTAAATGCACATTCACAATCACCCTTATCCTTTATCCCTTATTGGTGTAATTGTTATCGTCGTAGGAAATGAAAACGGCGACACGAGTTCAAATCCTGGACGAAACTCATTGCATTTCACATAGCACTAATACCCTTGGGAAAGGTATGAATCCAATTATTCTCACTCCAGCTATGGGTAAATAGTAGGACAGACTAGGTTCTTCAGCCTTGGTGAGGCAACTAGTCTAGGAGAAGGAAAACTCTGAATTCAAACCTGTAAAACTCCACTTAAAAATTGACCTTGTGTCATATCCTGCCCGAGCGGAGGGGTTGGTAAATAGGATCTCTTCAATTTCAAACTGCTAAAATATTTTCACTTACCCCACCACCAGCTTTTTGTGAAGAATAGTGAGGTTTTTCCCATGTAGCTGTAGCCTCTTAGTGCTTGAGAACCCAAAAATCTGACACGAAGTATGAATGAATCTGAACACAATCTTGTCGCCAAGATCAACTCTTTCACTACCTTATCACAGTAGGGGCAAACTGAGAGGCACATTAACATTTGAATAAGCAAGCCACTCTACGCATGAGACAATAAGAGAATTCTTGAAACAAATTTGCTGATATAATTACTTTCATAAATATAGTTACGATATCTGATATCCAGAATATAATTCATAATGAACTCATTTTTAAAAAATCAACTTTAATAATGTTTCGTTTGTAACTGATTGTGATAACAATAACAGTTTAATGGTATAAAGGATTTTAACTATAATTACATTGTCGCCCTCAATAGGGATTAATATTTAAGGATGAAATATGTAATTGATTTTAAAACTTAAAACACACAAAATCTCTCGTAAGATTTAAGTTTTACGACCCTCGCAGCAAAAACAAAAATAGAATTACCATTCATTCTGCAGGTTACCTGAGGACAGCGAGGCGAGAAACTGAAGTAGTGGGAAAAAATTTACGAGTTTTAATGTATATATATATATATACCATCATGTATACATATATATATATATATATATGTGTGTGTGTGTGTGTGTGTGTGTGTGATAGAAATATGTAGAAAGTTGGATAAACCAAACATTTAAGTCCGATTTTGATGCGTGATATTTCGTTCTTTTATTTCTAAGAATTTTATACAACTGAAACCATTTTCTAAGTTTTACTATTTATAAGCAAATGAGGAAAATGATAAGATAATGGAGAAAGAAATAGTTTAGAGTCAAATGTATCGGGATTATGTTTTTAGTTTGAAAAAGTTCTTCGAAATAAAGAAGGAAATATCACGTATCTAAATCGGATTTAAGTGTTAGATTTATCCAACTTTCCACTTATTTCTATCGTATTGTCTGATTAATCGCAATCTATCATGCCAATATATATATATATATATATATAGGAGATAGAATGAAATAGACCATGGATAAAATTAATCAACACAAGCTTTTTGGTATTAGTCTCGATGGTGTATTGATCACCGGCTTTTTACTGGCTCTCGCTCTCTCTCTGTCTCTCTCTCTCTCTCTCTATATATATATATATATATATATACTCATTTCATTTGATGGTGGGATCTTCAAGAAACTGTAACCTACGGAATGTAAGTGTTAATAATTTTGAGATTTCCAGTGCTTGACCTGCTTTGCTTTCGAAGTATCGATCACGTCTAATATATTTATCTTTTTATCATTATATACGATTTATTATATATATATATATATATATATATATATATATATATGTGTGTGCTTAATTTTGACTTTGTGAACGATTATTTTTGAAGGCGCTCTTTGATTCATGCTATCTTGGTTGGTTTTTGTCGAGGCATATAAGAAATAGGTAGTAATCACAACTGCAGCTGCAGAAGAAGTCCGGTGAAATTCTTCCTTCCCTTCCAGTTCTATGCTGTATGCGGTGCTGCTCGCTTTTACATAATTTTTACAATACGGCTTTTTCCAAAGAGTAAATCGTCTTTCGTGATAGCTTGTCATTAATGTTGTCTGTAATAAAACCTGCGCTGTCCACTGTCATCGGTCAATTTCTGAGAAGCTGAGAGTCCTTTATAACGAGATCCTCTTACAGTCGTTGGACAGCTAACCGGATAGCATAATCTTTGGGCAGCAGTGGTATTCGATTATTGCCACGTGAGCTGTCCAGCACAGCTGTACATTGTGCAACATGGCGTTGGTACAAATGACTTTGGCAGTCTCGAGAGCTTTATGTTTATTAAGATAGTAGGAGGGTGATGTTTATCGCGTGGAGCTGGATAGTTGAGGAACCTTGTCTTTTTTAAGCTAATCAAAAGACCAAAATTTCAGAGGCCCCTAAAAAGTAATTTGATTTCTTTGTTGAATTGCATCTCAAGTTTTTTGACTTATTTAAATAAAACAGCAGAGGTACTATTTAACCGATAGCTGGGAGTGTAAGAGTGTTCATACCGCTCCTAGCGGTAATAGTCCGCGTTTGCTACGATATCGCAATCCAGCATATAAACCACTAAACCCAGGGAAGCCCTACTTCAAAACTATATATATATATATATTACAACAATTTATCCTCGTCACTATCTCACTAGGTGATTTTCTTGCAGACCAACTGCCATATAATTTGGAGAGTGCTGAATATCTGTGATAGAGCTATTTTAAAATATTAAATAAATAAATAAATACATATTTGTTTTATATGTATTTAATCGTATGGATACTTATCTGCGACTACGGGTTTCATGTTGTCTTTATATGACAATCAACAGGGATTGTCGTATGAAGATAGTATGAAACCAGTCGTCGCAGATAAGCATTCATGTTATTAGTCAAATATAAAAACTAATATATATATATATATATATATATATATATATATATATACATATATATGTGTGTGTGTGTGTGTGTAAATTATGTATAAAAATAGATTAACATGAATAGTTCTAATAGAATATATAATATTGATATATTCTAATAGAGTGCTCAATGCATGACTATAGGGATATACGAATATATAAATATATATAAATATAGAAAATACTTATGTCCAAAACAATTTATTATGCGGTTTATTATAAAGTTAATTTCTAATACATAACCAACTGGATTAATATTTTTAAAGTATATGTTTAATGCATATATATATATGTATATATATATATATATTGGATTTAATTCTCTTAAAGATCTGACTTAATATATTATATATTCCCAGGTATAACAGTAAAATCTCCACTGAAAATTGTTTTTCCATCTGAAGATATATCCTCAAAAAATAGTGCACGTTTAAAAAATAGTATAATGGACTAGAAGTGTTGAATTTTACTTGATATATATATATATATATATATATATATATATATATATATATATATATATATAATAGTATGGATGTTTATCTGATATCACTGGTTTCATGTTGTCTTCATTCGATTATCATAGGGCAGAAAAAAAATCTGCCTGATGCTTGTCCTATAAAAAAAGCATGAAACCAGTTGTTGCAGATAAATATCCATGCAATTAAATGTATATAAAAACTAATATATATCTATTAATTATTTTATTATATAATCGCTCTATCACAGATATTGAGCATTCTCATCTATGGATTCCTCGTAGCGAAATGGCAATTTATTTCATATTCTAGTCGTGGTATCACGTTCATTTTCTACCCTTGGGATAAGTATAAACTACCCTATCACGGGAAGTGATGGGTTAAATTGTAGTCGTACAGTTCACGAAATAGCTTTGTCATTAAACAACTTATGTATGTTGCCATGCCGTTAAGCAAATAAAAAAAAATCTTCCTAATACAATTAATTTTTCAAACTAATCTATTTGACCCCTAAGTCATACTTAAAAAGATTCAACTAGTGACTCTTTCGTTGATATTACTCCAAAACCACTCTGATCTGGAGTAATGTCAAAAAATAGTGTTTCCCCAGGGATCGAAAATTTGAACCTCTCGACCGAAAGCAGTTTAGTTTCCTATTCTGGATTCGAGAAATAATCATTGATAAAACAAACATACTATATAATATAAGTTACAAAAAAATATCAAAAAGAAAAAATATATAAATATCTTCAAACCTGGGAGCCAAAATAGTTAGATGTTTTTAATGGCTAAAATCTTATACTTCAGCCAAAACAGTAAACATTGGCCCTAATCTTTGCTACATTGTGGTTTTGTGATGAGTTATATAGAAAGCCTTTAGGTAACTCTAAAATGCATTTGAGAATAGTCACAAGTATTTAAAATGACTCTACATCCAAAACAAAGAGCATCGTAGGTATTGATAAAACTTAGTGAATTTTAAAGAAAAACAACTTGAAAATTGTAAAGAAAAATGATTATGATGATAAAAAGCCTAAAGAGAGAAAAGTAAATATTGAACAAAACATTAGAAATTTACTGAGACAAGAATCCTTTTTTATATATTAAATGGACCTTGACTGTAATTTTTAAAGAGAGAAGCTTAAAATCGAGACCGTTCTCTCTCTCTCTCTCTCTCTCTATATATATATATATATATATATATATATATAGGCATCATTTTCTTTTTTTAATATGCTAGATTAAATAGGAAAGACACTTCGTGTCTGCCTATTCTGTATCTGATTCCTTTAATTCTTTGTATGAATTATTTGACTTTTGGATAAAATGAATTTGGGAAGGCGCCGTTTTTTCCGAGTACTTTTGGCCCCAACTATCTTGGAGGGAGTGAATTATGAAATGACAAACACAATGGTGAGTCATATGTATAAATGAAAAGAATAGGAGGAATAACATATGGGAGGGGAATTTACGGAAGAAAATATTTTTACAAAAGTTGAGAGGAATAATTAGAATAAAAAGTGCTATAGGCATTTTATAATATAACTGCTATTAGGTTTGTTAAACTAAATATAGAGAGCTTCCATGATTTGGAGTCTTTAATCGTTTTTTTCTTTGAGCAATGTGAGAGGAAGGCAACGAAACAGTGCTCCTTCTCTCCTGATGACCCTAATACAATTTTTCGCAAAAGAAAAGGATTAAGGCTAAAACTTTCATTCAACGAAGAAAATCCCATTATATAGAGTTACTCTGCGGAATGATAATGGCAAGGGTAGCATTTGTCTGTCAGCTCACTTTTTGGTGAATATCAATTACTTATTACGTAATTTCCTTCATGGCTTTTTTTTTTTTAGGTAGAATTTTCTGTATTTGGAGGAGGGGCACGAATAAGTTTGGAGGTGCTGACAAATGGAACCCGTGTTAGATATAAGAAGAGTTAAACATTACGACAGAGGTATTTTAATCAGGTCCATGTCTGTACTTACTTTAATGGGGAAGAATTCTCGTAACCCGATGCTCAAGCATTTCGTAACCCTATGCATAAACTCTAGAAAATCGATGTTATAGCGCAAAAATCTAATACCTAGCAACATTTCTCAAAATGACTCAAACAATAAAACAAAACTGATCATATATTATCTCTAATTCAATACAACTGACCTCGTAATCCATAATAATTTCTCTCCCTTGACTAGTTACCTCAGTACGACCCATGTTCCGTACCAGTTTAAACATTATCTTGGTGAATGCTTCTCCAGGAAATGTCTGTCCGATCCAATCTCTCTCTCTCTCTCTCTTTCTCTCTCTCTCTCTCTCTATATATATATATATATATATATATATATATATTGAATGATAAAATAGTTTTAAAAAGCGTTTCTCTTAAATCAAGAAGGCGCTCAAATGCTCGCCAGTAGATCAGAATAAAACCAAAAATAAATTTATATAATTTAGTTTAATCCGACTATGATCTTCCTCTTTATTGTTATAATTAAAATGTTTCGGCTGATGCTTCCTGACAACTGGTTCAAATAACAAGGAATACTTACAGTAGACTCACTGTAGTACCTAAAAAAGGCTGAAGAATGCGTCGGCCAAGACGTTGTGAATATAAACCTTAAGGTGAAAACAATAGTCTGAATACGATAAATTATAGAAATTATCAAGCTTCTTCTCAGAAATTAGGACCACAAAATGATTTGTTAGCACATCTCATGGCAATACACATTTCCTTTTAAAATTTGATTTTTTTTTTAATTCATAAAATTCGAGTAATGAGGCTGATATGAATAGGTGGGATGATTAATTTTCGGTTATATATATATATCGTCATCCAGACAGACTGTTTTGTTTTAACACAACTGTTCAGTGTGGCTAGTCATATTTAGAATATAGTGAGCTCATTCTTTCATTATTCTTAGACCACTTAACTTTGGATGATTGGATTTGAATTTTCCTCAAGAATGCTAAGTGCTATTTTGAAAAAAATTTGAAAGTAACACACCTTGAAACAGCAACTGTATAGCCACTTACTTCCCATCTTCTAAAAAACCCAAGTAAGACGAAAAAGCTGGTCCCTGCTGAGGGAAGTGAGGATGAACTCATAATTCATGTTTTCTTATGGAGTCCAGCACTTAGTTACGTCAGTGTTGATCGATCAGCAAGGACATGCATACATCAGCTCGATGCAGACACTGGGTGCAGTTTAGAGAACCTTCCTGGTGCAATAGACGATAGGAACGACTTGAGAGAGATAGCCAGGGAACTCCGTTCAATCCGCATGGTTTGATGATGATGATGATGATGATGAGATTTTCTTGTACTTTCTTTAAATCAACTGATAACTAAATCCAATAATCCCTTTACCGCGATTAGCTTAACTTTGACCAGGAAATATAAAATGGCTACGAGCTACGCTTACCAGTCAGTAGAGGCCTCCTTTCTCACAATACACATATTTCCAATCGATGAATTCTTTGCGAAGGACTAAGCAACTTGGTGAAGTCTTGCCCAGAGGTTTTCACCACGTCTACATTTTTTATAACTTTTTCATCTTTGATTTCTACTCAAAAGGTCATATACGTTGTCGACAATGGTTTTTAATCAAGAGACGCCTAACGGAGTATTGGCATTGTTTGACAATGCTTCGGACGTCGGTTAAGGGCCATCTTATTTAGTATTCAAGGCCAGTCGTGACACAGAGGTTTTACAGTGTCACTGGGCCAGAGGAAAGAAAAAAAGTTGACGCAATGAGTTAAAAAATAAAAAAAAGGAATAAAGAAATGAAAAGAAGGAAAAAAAAGCAAATAATGAGTGAAGAGTTATGTGTTGGGAATGTTCAAAGATGGATATAGGAGTTGACATTTTCTTTCATGGGATTCGTATTGCTAAGTTTTTTTGTTGTCTTTTTTTACAGTATTTACTTCTATGTCTATTTCTTTAATTTTTATGACTTTTATAATTTCATGCATGTATATTTTAGGATTCGAATTCCCATTGTTATTTCACTTTGTATATTCAATGGCTTATGTACTCATTATTTTCAATTTTTTTTAACTTTATTTTATCACGATTCCTTATCGTCCATTATATTTATACACACACCCACATAGATATGTATGCGAAGGTTTGCTGAAAAAGAAAGAAGAGCGATATCTTTTGTGGTGTCCACGCACGACCACTTCTTACGAAACTAGAAAACAAATTCAAATTTCTGTCTTAATTTCAGTGTGAGTGATGTCCCTAAACATTTGAAAGGTGTGCTACAAATATAAAATCTGGCTGAGGCTTAAAATTTTTTGAACAAAACTTATATATATATGCCCATATATATATTTTACTGTATTGAAAAAACAAATGTGAATATATATATATATATATATATATATATATATATATATATTTGGTGTGATCCTCATGGAATTTTGAGAGTAAATGTATACTCATAATATATATATATACATATATATATATATATATTCTAAAAATTATCTAGTAAAGTAAAAGACTTTATAAGTACATAGTTTTGATATTTTGATGTTTTATACAACATACAGCATATTTTTATGGATTCTTTTATGCATTTGTTTCATTGTTTCCCCTCGAGAATTTTTCTCAGCACGGTCCACTGATGGACTTTTACTGGATTCTAAGTGACAGTAGGTCCTATCAGGTGTTTAGGTTTCTTCAGTGTATTCGCGTTGATTTTAACAGTACTATGGTATGTAATATTCCGATACATCTGATTCCCCGTTCCTGCAGACTCTTTTTTAAGCCTCACGGAAATATTCCAAGTGCACCAATTACAATTGGCAAAACCATCTCCTTAATGTTCCACATTTTTTTTATCTCTCTGGAAAGATCCAACTATTTGCTTATCTTTTCGTTTCTTTGACTTTTCCACTATGGGGCGCTGGAAGAACAAAATCAACCAGATTGCAAGTTCTTTTTTCCTTGTTTTTTTTCCTTATTTCCTTATTATCCTTAGGAAAAAAAAACAAAGAAAAAACTTGTTAATAATCAATAACACCAATTATAAACAAGGAAAAACCCCTTGTTCATAATTGGCGTTCTGTCCAGGATTAGATGATATATTTTTTATCTCAGAATCCTTGTGGATTTCATGTGTCTCTTTTCTAGGACAGCTTCTAGTTTATGTATACACCATTTGGTAGTATCGTCTTATTTTGATTTCTTGCTCAATTGCCAGTGGATAACCTTTCGCACACAGTCGTACCAAGTACTGTACTCCTATCGTGCCAGTTTGCTGCATTCACATATGATCTGATTCATCTTTTCATTTTCCTCTCCACATAACCAAAACTTGCTTTCATTTTGTATATTTTTCGACTTGACATAATTGTTCCTTACCCAATTACTTTCTGCTGCAATTGAAAGCGATTACATTTCTCTTTTTAGGTTTCCTCTTCATAGCCATGTCTTAGTCATTTCTTGAGCAGTTTAGACAGTTGGCAAATTTAAGTATCTATACATTTTTTTCAAGATTTTGTTGTTTTACTACTATCTTCTTATCTTAACATTTCTGATACTGGCTGCTGTAATTAGTTTTGCTCAGCTCTTTTGGTATATTTTTCAAGTCCTTTAATCGCTGCATTAACACAATCTTCAATATTGGCGAGAGTTTTGTTTCCTCTTTTCTTGCCAAATTTATTTATTTCATATCTTGGGTTTAAGGCCTCTGTCATGAAATTCTTTGTCCTTTCGTTCATCTGTTCAAGTTCCACACTTTCCGTTTTGAGTTAGATCTGACTGACCTGGTGTTTATTTCTTTGGTGAGCTTTCTATTGTAGACATTAGTTCAATCCCAGGTCGAGTCATACCAAAGACTCAAAAAGTGTACTTGGTGTGGCCTTACTTAACACTTAGCATTATAAGGTAGGGATCAAGGGTAATCGAGTAGCGCCCTCGCCTTACACCTCGGGGTAGAAGCTATTGAAAACAGAGCCATTGGTTCATCCTCGACCAAAGTCTACATCTTTACTTACTTATGAGTTCATATTTTTGACTCGAGAATTTCAAATGTACAAAGTCATTAGTAATAATTAATACATTATACCGTCTGTTCCACAGGAAATTTAAAAAGTTAGTTTCTTTGATTTTGACGAATTGTTTTTTGTTCTTTTTTAGTGTATTTACTAATTAGTTGATGATTTTCGTACGAGTTAAGTGTTCAACAAATATTGTGACTGAAGTCTTATTTACAAATGAAGAAATAAAACGGTCAATTTCCTCAAAATGCTCACTACAAAATTCATCACACTTAATCCAATGTACTTTCCATTGTTCGAACCACCAAGATAAGGTGCAAAGCTGTGCTGTTGTTTTTATTTAAAAAAAGATCTGTACGTCTCGACGTAACGTAGTATTCCTATCTAACAAAATAAATTGAACTGTTGTATAGTTTCAAGTATTCTCATCTAATAGTATTTATCATGTAATTATTTCAATTTATATTCATTTGTTTGCACACATTTGGTTTCAAGTAACTGTTTATAATCCTTAGTACAAAATTTCAGCTTCAAAGTTAGTTCGTTGGTTGGTTTATCAAATGCTAAATCCTCTTATATACGAGGGGCATTCAATAAGTTCCCGGGTTTTTTTGTACGGGCATTTAAAATTGTCGTCGACACTTGAAAATTCAGTATGTTATTGCTATACATTTTATGAGAAAACTGACCAATTTGTATGATTTCAGATTCAAATCAACAGCTACAGCAGCAATTGGAATACACCCAACTAAAGCCTCATTGTCATAGCTGGTGAATTTCAAAAATGAAATCTGGACAAGCGGACACTTTAGAAGAACGATATGCAATAAAATTCTGTTTTTAACTTGGAAAAATGCCACAAAATGTATGAAACCCATCAGACTGCTTTCGGACCATTTTCGCATGAATCGAGCATCAGTTTTTGAGTGGCCTGAGAGATTCAAGGAAGGCAGGGAGTCTGTGAGGGAGGATGAGAGGTGTGGGAGGAGTAAGGAAGTTGGTTGTCCAAATGGTTAGTGTTAGGGTAACTATGTTGAGGTTTTAAGGGAGTTCAGAAAGAGATTCCGTCGGAAGAGGCCAGCACTCTTCAAATCGGGTCAGTGGCATTTCGACCAGGTCAATACACCAGTCCACAACCCCATCCTTGTCACAGACTATTTGACCAAGATGGGCATCAAGACAAGTCCTCAGCCTCTCTACAGTCCAGATCTTGCTCCCTGTGACTTTTGCTTATTGCCTAAGCCTAGAGGCTGTCTTTATGAGACAATTGAGGAGAATAAAGAGGCTGTGACGAAGGTCATTAACACGCTCACACAAGAAGACTTCCATGGGGCCTTGCAAAAGTTGTTGGAACGGTACAGCTAGTACATTGCAGCCGGAGGAGATTACTTCGAAGGAGACTAGAGTTTCATGTGCCCATACGAAAAAAGTCTGGAAACTTATTTAATGATCCTGGTATAAAGTAAAGTTGGTGAACTAAGTCGAAGGTGACCCACAGACTCCCTTTTCAACAGCTACTACACCGAAGTGTTGGAGAGGGCGCAACTCCATTCCTCGGATTGCTCCACTATACCCTAGAACCTTACCTTATAATACTGAGTGTTAAGGAAGGTGGCATCAGGTACCATTTTTTGAGTCTTTGCTATGGCCTGACCAGAGATTGAACCCTGTTCTCCCAGACCATTGGCGAAAACTTACCATGATCTGCAGTGGTTTTAAGATTTAATAACCATGATGTCGGTCATTTTAAAGTATCATATAAAAAAAGTGTCTAACATGAATATTTTAAGAGTATATATATATATATATAAAGAGGGATTGTAATAGAATTTTAAATATATATTGTTTATTTTATCCTGATTATATATATATATATATATATATATATATATATATATATATATATATATATATAACAAAGAAACAGACATTTTATTCCATGCAAATTAACTATATTCACGAAGAAAACATTTATATTCAAATTCTCATTGTATAGATGCAATTAGAGATGGTGGATTGCAATCAAAACTTATTGATAAGTTCTCAAGATTTTGTACTTTCTAGGTTTTAAAAATCTATTCCACTACTTCTGAAGTATTTCATTGAGAGGCATGCAAGAGAAAACTAGGAGGGTTTAGGAAATGTGGGCATATGATCACTGGGAGAGATGGTTAGCTAAAAATAATCTAAATATAGCATATCATTATTACTAGTATTTCAAAGGTCTGATGTCCCTCATTGTTGTAGATGTGAAAACCTAGTTAGTTGCTCTAAATAGTCACTAGAATCGGGAAGATGAACGATAATACGTACCAAAATTACTCATAATGGTGATTGATACCTCTTCATCTTGTAAAAATCGTCAAATGAATATATGATCGGAATATTACTTCTGTATAAAAAAAAGGACAATAGTTATGGTGCAGACGAATGAGTTAACATTTTCTAAATGATTTTAGGTTTCATCTTATCTCCTAGCTCTTAATTTATGGCAAGGGTCAGCTATTCAGTGATTATATATATATATATATATATATATATATATATATATATATATATATATATAAGTGAAAATAATTCCTACATGGCCAAAAGCGAGTCTTACTAAGTTTCACCAAACGGCTCTTCAGGAACGTACTGGCAATCGGGTTTTTTTTCACACCAACAGAATTATGGATTAGATATAAATTTATATATATATATATATATATATATATATATATATATATATATATAATCAAAATTTGAAATATATAACACCCCTCCGTATGTGCAGGATGCGACCCAAACTCAAAACTTAGCGGACTTTTATAAGTTTGAATTTATAGTTTTCTTTCTCCTATACCGGTTGCCATAGCGAGATTAAAGAGTATAAGCTGGAGTGAATAGTAGGATGCATTCTTTTCCCAGAGGCCTAAGCGCAGTGAAATGCAAAGAACTTTGTCCAGGATTTGAACTCTGCTCGCCGTGTCCATTTCATACGACAATACCCACTTCATCAAGAATGACTAATATATATATATATATATATATATATAAGTCAGTTAGTTATGTCATTGAATTTACTTTCCACAAATATTTGATTCCTTTTTCTTATATTCCCACTTTCCCAAATATATGATGCTACTGCCCGTTGGCTTTGAGCTGATTAAAATGTAATCAATCTTTTCCTTATTTGTGAACTTCCGATGATACAGATAAAAAAAAAAAAATTTTAAGAAAAAAAAACGAACGACATAAGATAAAATAAGTCATGAAGCAGCTGGTCTGTACAAGTAGATTTTTTTTCAAACATAATGAGATGAGTCTTCGAAACTCATTAGGTGCCTATTCTTTATTTTTGTTTTTGATGCCTACTGATTTTTTCTATCACAGATACAACGACGTGAGTTACAATGAAAAACATTTAGAATTGAAAAGATTAAGGGTTATAATAGAACAAATTATTAGAACTAATGATTGACAGAACTTTATCCATAAATGAATTAAAATAATATATACTTTTAACGAAAGTATAAAACAACAATGACGGTCAATAATCGAATACACCTCCATAGGTGTTTTGTGAGCTACTTTGATATTGCCTACTGTAGAGGAGTGAATCGATAGAATCAGATGTCTGTAAGCAGAAGGGGAAATGATTTCGAGTCTCCCAGAGAGCTTATTTCTTATTTCTTTTTCTGATACGTGCGGGCATTCCCTGACGACCCGAATGAGAAGCAATTAAAATTTGCTGCAATAAGGAAGATGAAATATAATATTTGTCAAAATAAATCTAACAATATAAACGAAATATTTTTGACATGCTAATAGAAGTTAGAAGACAGGAATGTGTTGTGTAAGAATTTACCCAACCCCCCTACCGCAGATAGGATGTGACAAAAGATCAATTTTTACACGGAATGCTGCTGGTTCGCTTTTTTCTTTTCCTATACCAGTTGCCTCACTAAGAGTGAATGATACGTTATAGTTATAAGTAGTAATTCGTAGGGAGGTGTCCCCGTGGTGTAATGGTTAAAGTGTTGGACTGTGGAGTTGTAGTATTACGTTCACTTTCGGATAAAAACCCTTGGGAACGGTATGAACCCTCTTATCCTCCAGTCTATCGGTTAAATACTACCATTACTGTCCTAAAATGATGGATTTGGCATTGGATAACAAACACAACAACAAGACAAAGTAATTCATAATGTTGATAAAAACACTCGGGTAAAAGTCCCGAAAATTCATTCTGAATGGTCCAGCAGAACAGGTAGCATGATGGATATAGGTATTTGGTTACTTAGATGCTTAATGAAACCATCAGAAAATTGCAGGTTCAATCCTGACTACATTTTAAAATAACAAGGGATACTCATAATAGTTTTACATTTGAACCCCGTTATGGTTAACGAAATAAGAAAAATCTACCCCGATGATTTAATAAAGATTTGGGTTTGAAGATTCGCGTAGGCTCCCTAGTTCGACTAGAAACACCAGAAGAAAGAGGATGCATCAGCTGAAACATCATAGTCCGAATACTATAGATAATAAAAATTCAAATAGTGTATTCTACAGTGACTAACAATCTATACAATTATCAAACCAGCATCCCAATACAAAAAACATTACTTCAGTAAATATTGGAATACGTAGAACTTTTCATCTCTTACGGATTTAGCTTTTTTTTTCTTAAAACCGATAAGAAATAAAATCTAAGGACTGACATTTATTACAGTATTAAAGTAGCTTTATCATCCCCTGCTGTGAACTCGCTGTCACTGGATGTTAGAAATAAGCCACTGATTCACCAAACCAATGAATATACAATGAATTTAAAGGATCGACCTTGTCATACCCCAGTTCCCCAAAGATACACGCTATAGATTCTTGAAAACACCAAAGGAATTGTGGTTATGTTGTAGGTCAGATCCCAGCCAAGATATATGAGGCATACAGATAGGCCAAAATGTGTCTAGAGGCCAGGTTGCGGCAGTTTATTCTATTACACTTTGCCTAATTTGTGGTTCCCATGACTAGTTTCCATCTGTTTATATTCAAACCAAATGTCTTAATATTCATAAGGCTAAATAAATAAATAATAAGAGAGAGAGGGGAGAGGGAGAGAGAGAGAGAATGAGAGAGAAAAAGGGAACGAGAGAGAGAGAAATAATAATAATAATAATAATAATAATAATAATAATAATAAAGTGAGAAAAAATAAGGAACAACTAAGAAAAAATGCAAATAAGGCAATAAAATGTAGAAAAAAGGGTATATAAAAAATTGTATATATATATATATATATATATAAAAGAAAGAAAGAAAGAGAGAAAGGTAAGGAAGAATCGGAAAAAGACAAAGAGTAGAAATTGCAGAAGAAAAGGAAATTAGCAGGAAGAGTAAATGTAGAAAGATACGAAGACAGAGTAAAGAATCCTCCTTAGAAAAAAACAGGAAATAAAAGACAATATATAAAAAAGAAAGACAAGATAATACGAGCAAACGGTATAATCGTCTGTGTTATTATTTTAGACACAGTCTCAGTGATAATTTTACTTTAGTTTGTTCGTTCTAATTTCATCGTCATCTTTTTATCAGACATTTACGACCAAGTATAAACTTCCTCACGTGTGCAATAAACACAGAACAAAGATTGCATGATCGAAATTTTGTCATTAAAAGAACAAAAAATCTGAAAAACTAAAACCAATGAGATGACAATACAGTGAAAAGAAACAAATAGAATAATTTTGCAGGGATTTCAAAAATTAGCTCCGAATGCAAAAATTATATGAAATGCTTTTAAAATGCAGAAGGAAAAAAATATTAGTCTGTCCTTGAAAGAAAAAGGATGAAAATTCTCGGTAATTTTGAGATACAAATGTATTATATATTTCAACCTCGAAGAGCAGACTTAGTTTTAATTAATAAAAAAGAAACGACTATTATATAGAGAATATAGAAGCACAGCAAACCACAGAATGAAGGAGAAAAAGCCTAAAACACGACAAATATGGAGACGTTGCTGGAGAGCTGAAAAAGTTGTGTGACAGTAATGCCAATAATAGTCAAAGCATTTAGAAAAATTCCCTAAATTTGGGAAAAGAGACTCGATCAACTAGACATAAGAAAAAGCATCGAAAGCATACAGACCACAATTAAAATCGGCTAGAAAACTTAGAAGAACACTGGATATCTGAGGAGACTTGCTATCAATAAGACGTCAGTGAATGAACAGCAATGAGAGATGGTGTTAAAATGTGCATCATAATAATAATGATGATAATAATAATAAAAGACTAATTAGTGCTACCAGAAACAAGAGAGAAAACATGTGTCAATAGAACAAGGATTACTAGAAAACAAAAATGGGAAGAAAACAGCTGTATGGATATATGAATCGACAAAAAAACGAAATCTCACACGAGAAGAGTTAGACATGGTTAAGAAAGGGAAAAATTTAGAGAGAAAGTGAATCTCTTCGAACAGCAGCGCAAAGCAATACCATAAGGACCAACTATGTTAAGGCAAAAACAAATAAGACAACAAAATAGCAAATGTAGGTTATGTGGTAATAGAGACGAAACGATAAATCACATAATAAATATCAAGATCGGCCAGAATACTAAAAGTCATGAAAACCTGAGGAAAAATGATGTCATTCAAACTCCTGTGGAAAAGCTCTCAAAGGAGTAACAATTAAGATAATACCCCAAAAAGAATATAATACTTGACGCAATTGAATGTGGAAAGTTATCCACGGGGAATTGTGAAAGAAATTAAAATTTAACCATTCGACCAAACTAGAATCCGTTGTAGAGAAATAGATGCACAAAGTTCTCTGGGAGTTTAAAATACAAACGGATCTCCTAATCCCAGCTAGAAGATTAGACCTAGTGATAATCATCAGTAAAAAAATTAACAAGCCGAATAGTGAACTTTGACTTCCCGGCGGAACCTAGAGTGAAAAGAAAAAAAGCAAATAAAAATACAACTAAAAAGACCTTGCCTGAAAACTAAAAAAGCTATGAAACATTAAGATGACCATGATAATAATTAATTGGTGCGCTCGGAACGATAACCGAAAACTTGATAAGGGAACTGGAAGAGTTAGAAATCGGAGGACGAGCATCCAAACTATATTTTTTTAGATTGGCCAGACTACCGAGAGGAGTCCCAGAGACTCGAGGAGACATGGTGTCACTCAGACTCCAGAGAAAGACTATGAGCTTACGCTGGCGTGAAAAAAAATTGCACAGCACAGCCTCAACGAAAGTAAAACAAGACGGACAAATATAGCTATGGCCTGGATTGACAATAAAAAGCTTACGTAAATGTAAAAAATACCCGATCAAATCGTACAGTTTATCGAGAAGACCATGCAAACCTGGAGAGTGGAATTGACCGCAGGAGGGCAAACCTTAGCAGAGGCAAAGATCCAAAGAGGAATATTCCTAGGAGATGCACTATCACCATTACTATTAGTGATAGCCATGATGCCAATCAAGCACATCCTTAGGAAATGTGCTGTCGGATACACACTCAGTAACTCGCAGGAAAAGATCAACCACCTGATGTATATGAACATCAAATTTTTTGCCAAAAACGAAAAAGAATTAGAAACCCTAATACAAACTGTGAGAATATACAGATATAGGAATGGAATTTTGCATTGAAAAATGTGCCATGCTAGCAATGAAAAGTGGCAAATGACATAAAACGGAAGGTGTTGAACTACCAAATCAAGTAATCAGAACGCTCGGAAAAAAGGAAACCTACAAATACTTGGGGACACCATCAAACAAAGGAAATGAAAGAAAAAATAAAAAGAATATCTCAGAAGATCCAGAAAATTACTCGAGGCAAAACTCTTTAGTAGGAACCGAATCAAAGGGATAAATACCTGAGCTGTCTCCCTCATAAGATACTCAAACCATTCTTGAAGTGGACCAGGGAAGAACTTAAGCAAATTGACCAGAGAACATTAAAATTAATGACCATGCACAAGGCATTGCATCCCAGACATGACATTAACGGACTATATATGTCAAGAAGAGAGGGATGAAGAGGACTTGCTAGCATTGAATACAGTGTGGACATATCGATACAACGACTCGAAGACTACATAGAAAAACGCAGAGGAGGACTGATTACAGCCACCAGAAACAATATTAACAACACAAGGACCACTTGAACGACAATGACCAAAAAACAAAAGTGTGAAATAAAACAACTATATGGACGTTTTACGCGTCTAACAAGTGACATCTCACACGAGAAAAGGTGGACGTGGCTACGAAAAGGAAACCTTAAAAGCAAAACTGAATCTCTTCTAATAGCAGCACAAAACAACGTTATAAGGACGAACCAAATCAAAACAAGAATAAATAAGAGTAAAATTGAAAGAATGTGAAAATATGTAATACAACCTGGATAGTGAATTGAAAAAAGCTGTGGAACATGAAAGTGATGATTATCCCTATTGTGATTTGTGCTCTTGGTACAGTCACCAAAGGATTAGTACAAGGACTGGAGGACTTGGAAATAACAGTACGAGTTAAGACCATCCAAACCACTGCATTATTAGGATAGGCCAGAATACTGAGAAGAGTCCTGGAGACTTGGAGAGACTTGGGGAGAACTGCTGTCACTTAAACTCCTTCGAGAAACCATCAGCTAACGCTGAGGTGAAAACTCTCAAAAGAGAACAAATAATAATAATAATAATGATCAAGATTCAAGATAATATTAATTATGAATGATCTTCTAAGTGTATGTCTAAAGCAAACAATCAAACGTGGTTGAAGCGAGGGATTTGAGAAAATCACGAATAATTTTATATTTCTAGATTCAGTATTACGCAGTTACTTATTCCAATGGCTCAAACAATAGAGACAATAATCCTAATGCAAAATGCAGTGCGAATTTTGCCTCGGGACTAATTTTTAATTACAGTGCGTGCTATTTACTATTGGTCACATTATTAGGATTTGATAAACTGTTGAAAAAAAGCAACAGAATTTCCCTAAAAGATATGAAGACAGATAACAATCATGATTAATTGGTTGATTGATTTTAATGGCATGTCAACCCGTCTAGGGTTATTTGATGCCCGGATGTAAGGAAATCGTGTTGATTGTACAATCATATTTATAGGAATAATTTTTAAACAGATCTAATGGACCCATAGAATAAACTCTAGCTGGTATACATGTCCACAATGTCAACGTTGGTTTAGAGTGGAGCTGGAAGTAATGCCAGATCTCCAAACGTGGAGCCTCATCATTACACGTGATCTAAATTCATACTCAAGACACCTCTTTTTAGGGGATCTTACGGCTCTGCAAAGTGGTTCAGTCAGTATATTGTAAGCCCTATTTACAGGGCGGTATCAATTATAACCAGCAGAACATCCTATAATAATAATAATAATATGCTACAAAATAGCATATGTAGGTTACGTGGTGATTAAGACGAAACGATTGATCTCATTGTTAGTGAATGTAGTAAACTAGCACAAAAGGACGATCAGACTCGTGACAACTGCGTGGTGAAGGTGATCAAGTAGGAATTGTGCAAAAAATTGAAATTTGAGTGTAGTCCCAAATGGTGTATGCACAAACCAGAATCTGTTCTAAATAATAAGATGTATAAAATTCTCTGAGATTTTGTGATACAAGCGGATCGCCTGATTTTGATCAAGCGACCAGACCGAGTGATAATAAACAAACAAAAAAAGTAAGAAAAGAAAGTATTTTTCGTATTGTGTTTTTTACTGTCCCAGCGAATGACAGGGAAAATTTTTAAAAAGAGAAAAAGACAGATACGTAGACCTTGGCAGAGAACTAAGGAAGCTGTAGAACAGGTGAGTGATTGTGATACCAATTGTAAGTGGCGTACTTCGAATGGTCTTCAAAGGCTTGGAAACGAGACTTGAAGAGTTAGAAATTAGAAGACGAATCAAAACGATCCAGACGACAGCATTGTTAAGATCCGCTAGAATTCTGAGAAGAGTAATTGAAACATGAAGAGACTTGTAGATATTTAATGAAATACCACCATCTATCGCTGGTGTAAAGAACTCATAAGAAGTGGAATAATAAAAGAAAACCCTGAAGAAAGAGACACTCAAAATTCTCTGGGATTTCTATAGACAAGCAGATCACCTAATTTCGGCCAGAGGACCATACCTACAGATAGAAAACGAAAAAAGATAATCTACCAAATAGTGGAATTTACAGACCACGGGGTAAAATTAAAAGAAAGATAAAAGAAAGATTAATATCTAGAGCTTCCTAGAGAGCGAAAAAAAAACCCTATGAAACATGAAGGTAATGGTGATTCCGAATGCAATTGGTGCGCTTATTGTTAAAGCGACTCGAAGACTTGGAGATAACAGAAAAAGTGAAGACCATCTAAAGTACAGCGTTATTAAGATCAACCTGAATACTAAGAAGAGTTCTGGAGACTTGAGGAGACTTGCTGTCACTAAAACCCCAGTAGTTGGTTGGAAAAACTCTCAAAGGAATAATAATAATAATAATAATAATAATAATAATCACAAACCAGAATCTGTCCTGGAGAATGAGATGCACAAAATTTTCTGGGATTTTGAGAGACAAATAAACCATCTAATCGCGGCAAGAAGACTAGATAGTTATGAAAAAAAGAAAAAAAAAAGAGAAGAGAACCTGCCCACAAGTGGATTTTGCCTCCCAGTGGACCACGGAATGAAAATCAAAGAAAACGAAAAGAGAGACAAGTACTTAGATCTTTCTAGAGGGCTAAAAAGCTAAAGAACATGAAGGTGACAGGGACATCAATTGTAATTGATGAGCATAGAACCATCCCGAAATGCCTGGTAAAGGGACTGAAAGTGTCGAAAATCAGAAGACAAGCTGAGACCAGCCAAACTGCCACAGTATTAAAATTGGACAGAATACTGAGAAGACTTGAAGAGATTTGCAACCACTCAGATTCCTGGGAAAATAATCTGTATCGGCTGGAGGGGAAAAAAACTCGCTTGAATAATAATAATGATAATAATAATGATGATGAATTACAATTTTTAAAAATATATTTTCTAAGAATCAGACGTCACGTGACTTTCGAAAATTTTCCTTTCCAAAGTTTTTTTTTGTTTTTTTGTTTTTTGATTCTCCTTAAATTCTAAAACACTTCCTTCATAGTGCTAATGCTTGAGTTTAGCGCGATAAATTTAAACAAATCTTTCGTGATTTCGGAATAGTTTAGTTGAAATTAATTTTGGGGATTAAAAGAATCTTCTTTTAAAAATGCAATAGTTCACCAAAAGAATTTACAAGCAACAAAAATCAACGTTTTTTAAAAATTAGAAACATTTTACAGACACAATTTTCTACGAACACCACATAGTGAAGATCAAAAAGTTTCCGTTTGCCCACTAGTTAGATAGCAGGAATCGAACCACTAGAGCAGCTAAACGAATCTTCATTAAAAACAACATAACGGAAAAGACGAATGGATAAGTAATATGACTAAAGAATTAGAAGGGCTCGAATAAGGCCCAGAAGTCGAAATGCACATAGATTTACTCAAAATAATATTTAAAAATATCAAACGGGAAAACGCCAGGCAATGATGGTTTCTGGTTCAAGAAATTCACCTCCATTCAAGATAGACTGGCACTAGAAATGAACAGATGCTTACAAGGAGCACTAGTACCATAATGGATGACCAAAGTTAAGACCACATTGATCCAAAAGGACCTAAGCAAAGAAACTACTCCAAACAACTATAGACCCATAACCTGCCTACTGATGATGAAGAAAATATTAACAGCATAAGTAAGGGAAGATATTTACTACTCCCTAATAAGCCACTGGTTGTTCCCTGAGGAGCTGCAAAGGGTCCAGAGGCTCAACAGAGTTACTTTACATAGATCAACGCTTCGTAAATGAAAGCAAGACCAGACAGAAAAATATAGGTATGGTCTGGATTGACTACGAAAAAGCATATGGTTCTGCTAAGCTGGATAATAAACAGCGTCAAAATGTACACAATATTACATGAAGTCATAGACTTTATCGAGAAAACCATGAAAACTTTGGAGAATGGAATTGGCAGCAGGAGGGTGAAGTTTAGCTGAAGTAAAGATCCACAGAGGTATATTTCAAGGAGATGCACTCTTACCGTTACTATTCATAATTGTCACATACTCAGAAAATGCACAGCCGAATACACACTTTGTAGATTGCAAAAAAAAAGATTAATCACCGAATGTAGATGGATGACATCAAAGTATTTGCAAAAAATTAATAAGAACTGGGAACTCTAATACACGCAGTCAGAATATACCGTCAGGACATAGGAATGGAATTTGGTAAAGAAAAATGTGCAATGCTAGTAATGAAAAGTGACAAACGACATCTGACTGACGGAATGGAACTACCTAGTTAAAACCAGATTAAAACGCTTGAAGAAAAGGAAACCTATAATTATTTGGGCATCTTGGAGGCTGACACCATCAAAAGACAAAATTAGGAAAGAATATCTTCGAAGAACTAGGAAGTTACTCGAGACAAAACTATCTTGCAGAAACCTTATCAAAGGAATAAATACCTGGGTTGTACCCCTAGTTAGATATTTGGGACCCTTTCTTAAGTGGACCAGATATGAACTTAAGCAAACAACAAAGAATAAGAAAACTAATGACCATGCATAAAGCACTACATCCCAGACAGGACATTGACGGACTATATGTAGCAAGAAAGGAGGCAGGAAGAAGACTTGCCAGCATTGAATACAGTGTGGACTCATCGATACATCGACTCACGGACTACTCAGAAAAACACGGAGGACTAATTAATGCCATCAAAAACGATTCTGAGAAAACGGTGACCAACAGAATGAAAATAAATAAGATACAAAATGGGAAGGAAAACAACTCTATGGGCACTTTAAACGACTAATAAACGACATCTCGCACAAGAAAACCTGGACATGGTTAAGAAAAGGAAACTTTTAAAAAGAAACAGAATCTCTCCTAATAGCAGCACTAAACAGCGCTATAAAAAACAATTAAATCAAAGCGAGAATAGATACGACATAACAAAATAGTAAATGTAGGTTTTGAGGTTATATAGAGGAAATGATAAATCCTATAAAAAGCATTGAACATAAAAGTTACAATTATGCCAATTGTGATTGGTGCATTCGGTACAGTAACTAAAGGACTATTAAAGGGACTGTAGGACGTAGAAGCTGGAGGGTGAGTGGAGACCATCCAAACTACAGCATTGTTGAGAACGGTCAGAATTCTGAGAAGAGTCCTGGAGACTCGAGGAGACTTGCTGTCACTCAAATACCACTGAAAGACCATCAGTTTACTCTAATGTGAAAAACTCTAAATGAATCACAATTATTGTCTTGCTTGGGGGAAAGCCTAACGTAATGTTTATCGTACAAATCCTGGTTAAGGTTGAATACGTTCCACGTCGCACTAATGCCCTTTGAAAAAGTTTGAATCCGTTTCTTCTTCTTCTTCTTCTTCTTCTTCTTCTTCTTCTTCTTCTTCTTCTTCTTCTTCTTTTTCTTCTTCTTCTTCTTCTTCTTCTCAATTTATTTGTCTGTCAGTAAACAGTTAGGTATACTGTACTTTTAAGCCTTGATGGAGGATTTAGATTGAGAAAAAGAATTCCGAAACCAGAACCCTCTCACGAGTTGCAGAGTAACTTGCTGAGAGAGAGGAGGAAAAACTTATAGTTATTGTTGAATGTTGTTTGCCACATTCTTCTGGCATCCCAAGCGGTTACACTAATGCTTAATTGTATATCACTTTGCATTTTTCTTGTAGAATATAATTCCGGGGACAATAATGAGATCCAAGCCAAGGTCAGTAATGCCGTATCAATGTCAGATTGCAAAAGAATAACAGAATTTGGAGCTAGTCTTCTTCAAGTTGTTGTTGGCGACTTTAGTCGAGGGTGACCCGAAGGCTCCCTTTCCAATAGCTACTACACCAAGGTGCAGGGGAAGGCTCTATTCCTTTCCCTGGATTGCCTCTCTTTACTCTTGATACAAGAGGCCTACAAGAAGTTTCCAGACTTTTTTCGTATGGACACTTTTATTGATAGTACACACATGAAACTCTAGTCCCCTTCGAAGTAATCTCCTCCGGCTCCTCTTGTGTGAGCGTCTTAATGACCTTCGTCTCATAACGACAGCCTCTAAGTTTTTCCTTAAGCTTAGGGAATAACCAAAAGTCGCAGGGAGCAAGGTCTGGACTATAGGGACGGTGACGAACTGTCTTGATGCCCATCTTGGTCAAATAGTCTGTGACAAGGATGGAGTCGTGGACTGGTGCATTGTCCTGGTGGAAATGCTACTGACCCGATTTCAAGAGTGCTGACCTCTTCTGATGGAATCTCTTCCTGAACTCCCTTAAAAACTCAACATAGTATTCCTTGTTGATTGTCCGTCCAGTGTGAACCCAGTGCATGTAGATCATGCTAGTGCTGTCAAAAAAGACATCGTCAAAAGTTTGTGGGTGGATTTGATCTGTCTGGCCTTCTTGGGTCTGGGAGAGCCAGCATGCTTCCACTAGGAACTCTGTCTTTTGGTCTCTGGGTCATAGTAGTTGATTCAGCTTTCATCGGAGGTCACCAGAGCATCAAGAACTGCGTGATCTGAATTGATCAGCTCGACCATCTCCCTGCTGTCATGACAATGTCTTTCTTTCGGATATTCTCTGAGCACCCTTGGGACAAACTTCGCGCAAATCTTCCGCATCTTCAGTCACTCGTGAATAATTGTGTGTACATTTACCACACTGACATCATAACTGTGCACTTATTGTCTCTATAGACACACGACGGTCCTTATCCAGGAAATTCTTTATTTGGCCAATCAATTCTGGTGTTCTGACTTCCTTACTCATCCCACATCTCTTATCATCCCTCACAGACTCCCCGCTTTCTTTGAATCTCTTATGCCACTCAGAAACTGATGCTCGATTCATGCAAGATGGTCGAAAAGCAGTCGGAAGCATTCCATACGTTTCTGTGGCATTTTTTCCAAGTTCAAAACAGAATTTTATTGCATATCGTTCTTCTAAAATGTCCTCACGTCCAGATTGCATTTTTGAAATTCACCAGCTGTGACAATCAGGCTTTAGTTGGGTGTAATCCATTTCTTGCTGTAGCCGTTGATTTGAAACTGAAATCATAAAAATTGGTCTGTCATCTCATAAGTTGTATAGCAATAATATACTGAATTTTCAAGAGTCTACGACAATTCTAAATGCCTGTACAAAAGAGGCTGGGAACTTATTGAAGGCACCTCGTACGTACCTTATAATGCTGAGTGTTAAGCAAGTGGGTATCTAGTATCATTTTTAAAGTCTTTGGTATGACCCGACCTGGGATTGAACCCGGGTAATGATTATTTTGTATCAAATTATCTTAGACCGAATACTAATGGACCGCTAAAGTTGTATCCTTTATGAATAACGAAGATTCGAGCAAGTCTTGTGTTCGCCTCAAGGATGGAGATATCATGTGATGAATGTATATATTGTCAATGATTCAATTTCTAGGGTTAGAACAAAAATCAAGTTTGTGCATGTTATTACAAGTCGTATACACACGCAAAAACACACACACACAAGCATATAACATTTCCTCACGAGAAAGATTGGACACAAGGCCAAATTTGAAGCGGAAGTTAACTGGTTCAAATTCAGAGTTTTCCTTCTCATAGACCGGTTCCTATACCAAGTTTGAAGAATCCAATCAACCCTAGTATCTACCCACATCTGAAGGGAGAAGAGTTGCATTCAAATATTTTCTATGGGTATTAGAGCTCTGGCAAACAGCCTCAACCAGGTTTTAAACACGGGTTGCTGGGTCCATTTCCTACTATGGTAACCATTAAGTCATGAGCACCTTTGTATATGTTTACAATATAAAAATTTACAGAAAAAAACTATTTAGGTTGGAAATAAATTAAAATCGAAATAATGTAAAACAGAAGCGATTGACGAGTCGATTGGGGCTGCAGAATACACCGACTGCTTCCCTGTAGAGCGGTAAGACCCCCCATTGAATAAGGGTCCTGGATTTGACACTAAACCATCTGATGGGGAGCTTCCAGTAATGCTGGAGATTTGGGGAATGTTGCGTACCCCTTTACTGCCATCGCTACCAGGTCCACTCAGGCCTGGAGAGGTAGCACCTGATAGGGTCCTATCTATGGGTCAAATAGAACTAAACAGTGTGCTTATGCTGATCTGAAATGCTTGAAAAAGAAGTGTTTTGACATTTAAACGATTTACTTATGCCAAACTGAATTTTATGAAATAGAACTATATATATATATGTATAAAACGGATTTGGCATTAATAACCTACAATGTTTGATGTGCCATAAAACCAAACCAAACAAAACCAAAAAAGAAGCAAGATAGTGTTGATCTAACACACACGCACAAACATCTTTCCAGTCTAATAAAATTCATTCTTGTTGTTAACTAAATACCATTCTGATAAGTAAATATTTTCTCATTAATAAGAACAATAATACTTGAAGGAAATCAAAAAGAATAAGTACCTAGACTTTGCTAGAGAACAAAAAATATGGAACATAAAGATAACTGTGATACCAATTATAATTGGTACACCTAGAACAATTCCCAAAGGCTTAGTAAAGAGTCTTGAAGACAAGGAAATAAGAGAAAACAAGTTTACATCATCCAAAATATAGCATTATTAAGGTCGGCTAGAATACTGAGAAGAGTCCCGGAGATTTGAGTATACTTGCTGTCGCTCAGATTCCAATGAAAGAACAATTAGCCAACGCAGGCTTGAAAAATTCTCAAAGGAGTAAAATAAATAAATAAATAAACAAGAAAAACACCTTGTCTATCGTATATTCTGCTGTTCCACTTGACCACAGAGTGAAAATAAAAGTAAGTAAAAGGATTGATAAATACTTAGTTGTTGCCAGAGAGAAGAAAAACTGCAGAAAATGAAGAATGTAGTGATACCATTTATAACTGGAAAGCTTTGAACAGTTCTCAAATAGCTTAGAAAAGAGATTGAACAATGTGGGGAATCAGAAGAACAATCAAAACCATCAAACCTTAGCATTGATAAGCTCGGTTAAAATACACAGAATAGTCCTAGAGTCTAAATACCACCAGTTAAAATTAGTGAGAATAACATTAGATTGAAAACAATTTTTTTTTCTCAACAGGCTTGAAAAGGAAGAATTTGTAATCAGAGGAAGTGTCCCTACATTATTCTTGTTGTCTTGTCTATTCTTTCTTTGACATGGTTAGTTCTTATGGCATTGTTTTGAGCTTCAATTAGAGGAGATTCAGTTTCTCTCTTAAGATTTTCCTTTCTCCGCCATCTCCAAGTTTTCTACTGAGAGATTTCGATTGTTTGTTGCTCGAAGTGTCGACACAGTTGCTTTTTCAACCCATTTTGTTTTGTAGGTTTTGTTTTGTTAGAGCTTGTCCGAATAGTTTCTCGTAGATGTAATCTGTCTTCCTCAGCGCTTTTTGACGTAATCATCCAGTCTTTGTATCGATGCATCGATGCTATCTTAAATGCAAATGAATCCTCTTCTTCCTTCTTTTCTTGACACATAAATTCTGACTACGTTATCTATAGGATGTAAGGCCTTATGTATCGTCATGAGTTTTCTTGTAAATTCGTTAAAGTTCTCTTCTAGTCCACTTTAAGAAGGGCTCCGAGTACCTTATGAGGGAGACAGTCTTATTAGCAGAGAGGAGTCCTAGATACCTGAGGAGACTTGCTTTTCCTCTCATTTCACTGAATGACTATCAGATTATGCTGTTATAAAAATTTCAAGGAGTCAGTTAATAATTGAGAGTGTGACGGTAATATCAATTGTAATTGGAGCACTTGCAACAGTTCCTATTAGCTTGGAATGGGAGCTGAAAGAAATGGAAATTGAAGGATGAGCAGAGAATATCCAGACAAAAGCATTGTCGATATCGGCCAGAATACTGAAAAGAGTCCTGGGAACCTGAAAAACGATGCTGTCAATCAGATTCCTAGGAGCCACCATTAACTAAAGCTGATTTTTGAAAAATTGCAAGGAGAGAAGTAATGATAATAAAAATAATGATTTTATTCCTTATTATATTTAACATGAAGAAAAGAACTTGACTGTGGACTTCATCTTTCCAAATGAACATTGAAATGATTCTAGAAAAGCGACAATAAAGAGATATCTGAACTTTTTCAGAGTAGGGAAAAATAAAAAGTAAACCATGAAACATAAAGGTAACAATGATACCAATCATATTTGTAACCCTTGGAACAATTCCAAATAAATTGCAAGAGAGACAGAAAAAGACAGTGATCCGTGAAAAGATGGAGCCAATCCAAACGAATAAAATTGCTTAGATAAGCGGGAATTATGAGAATTGACTCGAAAAACTAAGAAGACTTTTTATCAATCGAAAGCCTGAAACTGCCAATTGCTAGTTCGAGTGAAATACTCACAGAAAGTAAAATGATAAAATCGTGGACTATTAGATATTCAATGGATGTGCACATGAAGAAAACTTTTGAGTAAATGTCTATGATCTCTACGTGGCCCAGTCGGCTTGATCTGTAGAATACACCGACTGCATCTCAGCAGAGGGGTAAGACTCCCCCAAAAAGTGTCCTTGATATAACACTGATGGTGAGACTCCAGTAATGCTGGGGCTTTGGAGAATGTGAAATACCCTTTCATTGCCACTACTCCCAGGTCCACTCAGGCCAGGAATAGTTGCACCTGATAGGGTCCTATCGATGAGTCAGATAGAACAAAACTGTATGCTTATGCTGAACTAAATTGGTTGAAATAGAACTGTTTTGAAATTTAGCTGTCTAGATAAATTACTGATGTTTAATTGAATTGTAAGTGATTTATAGCAATAGTTGGAACGATTTAACTTTGTTTTCTAAACTGAATAGTTTGAAATAGAACTATTGTTGACATTTAAACTGTATACTTATGCCAAATTGAATTGTTTTAAATAGAAGAGTTTTCATATAAAATTGGATTTGGCACTAAATAACTAACAATGGTTGATATGCCATGAAAGCAAACAAAATTAAATAAAAGCATAACTAAGAACTGTACAGTCATATGATTAAAGAAAATATCGATTCTTATAAACGCTCATACCACTGTTAATATTGAAGAACACCGTCGTTGTGATTGCAAGTATTAATGAGATGAAAAAGAATAATCCAGTGTCAAATCGGTTGGTTGGTCGCTTGGTTGTGTTTTATGGTATATCAAGCATTGTAGGGTTTTTGATACCAAATTCTCTATATATATCAGTATATCTAATATATTTGATTTGTAAATTAATAATTCATTGGTTACATCATTTTTACATAAATCTGAGCTCTTTGTTTGTACTCAGTTAAATGGTTTCTAGTATTGCCGTTTAACACTAATTACTCATAGTTAAATGATTTCAGGCATTGTTTTTTAACACTAATAATTCTATACTACATTGTTCATTCGTTTCCACATAGTTAAAGGTTTTCTATCATTGCCATTACCTCTTTAACATCTGTCTAGACAATGGGCTTAGAACATCTATTGATAAAATCAAATAGATCGGTTTCAAGCTAACAAAGGAAACAAGCAGAAAGTACCCCTCAAAAAACAATTACCAACGCCGACTTCGCCGATGACATAGCGCTTCTTGCAAATGCACCCGCCCAAGCAGAATCCCTGCTACATAGTCTGGAACGAGCCGCTGCAGGCATAGGCCTCCATGTCAATGCACACAAGATGGAATATATGTGCTTTAATCAAACTGGCGACATCTCCATACTAAACGGTAGTCCTCTGGAACTAGTTAATAAATTCACCAACCTAGGAAGCAGTGTCTCATCAACTGAGACAGACATCAACTCGCAACTTGCAAAGCCATAGACAGCTATCGATTGGCTATCAGTCATATGGAAGTCAGACCGGACAGATAAAATGAAATGCAGTTTCTTCCAAGCATCGGTCATGTCAATACTGCTATATCGATGCACTACATGGACGCTAACTAAACGTATGAAGAAAAAGCTTGACGGCAACTACACAAGAATGCTGCAAGCAATATTGAACAAGTCCTGGAGGCAGTACCCCACAAAGCAGCAGCTGTACGGTTGCCTACCATCCATTACGAAAACTATCCAAGTTAGACAAACCAGACATACGGGACACTACTGGAGAAGTAGGGACGAACTCATAAGTGATGTACTCCTGCTGTGAGACCCTTCACATGGACGAGCAAAAGCAGGACGACCAGCTACAACCTACATACAACAGTTGTGTGCCGATGCGGGATGTAGCCCTGAAGACCTGCCGGAAATAATGGACGATTGGGAGGGGTGGCGAGAGAGGGTCTGGGAAACCTGTGCCGATGACCCGACATGATGATGATGATGATGAGTATTTCTATATATTAATAATAATTCAATCTGTCATTTATTTGCGCTGAGTTAAATAGTTTAAAATTTAGTGAGAGATTAAATGGTTCTACCTCACACAGAGATGGAACCCTAGCAGGCACCACCATCCCAGATTCGAGAGAACCTTGGAGTAATAGCAATGATGAAGTATTCTATATTCCCCAATGCATCTGGACTAGAGCCTCACGCTCAGATAGTTTAATGTCATATCCAGCATACCCGTTGAAGGAGTGGGTTCCTACCCCTCTGCCACGGCCACGGCCAACTACAACTAATAAACGTTTTCTTTAATGTTAGGTCTGTATATACAAAAAGTGTCATTACTGAAGATGTATTTACTCAGACAGAAATAAACAATAAATGAAACGTCCATGCTCTTTGATATGTTCCTCTGTGTATTCAACGCTAATAGTCCAGTGAGTAATCACTGATTAAACTATCCATAAAAATCTTCTGGTATGCTGGTGTGACAACGTTGTATTTCTATTAGAGATTTCCAATCTTATCGTGTGAATGATTTTAAGTTATGGATGCACGATAAGTCTTGTGAATATACAATGTGATGCACTTGCACAATCCTGAGTTTCACCAAAAACTCAAGATCAAAATGTATAGAGACAACACATCAAAAAGGTTTGTATTTAAAAAAAAATAAGCATATCAGATAAAAATTGATAGAAAAATAAATTATGTATCTGGGTTTTTACAGTTAGGGGGTTACATTATCAAGGAAATTTGGCAAATTGCCTTTATTTATAATAAGCATTGTTTTTCCTCATCTTTTTAAACATCTTCTTCGTTCTTTTTACTTTTTTTTGTTTTTCTCTTTTCTCCTCTTCAAATCTTTCTTCTCCTCTGTATTTCCGTCCCCATTCTTCTTTACATCTAACTTTATCTTCCCTTATCGTTATTGGAGTGATGAGGTCATATCAGTGTTTTAAATTGGCTTTGCAGGTGCATTGTACCGAGATATTTGGACATTTCGTCATTATTTTTAGTCCATCAGAATATTTTTCATTATTTCCCGGATATTTTTAAATTTTTTTCATATCTTTGCAATAACAGATGTTATATCATTTTATATATATATAGTCATCCACAGACAGATTGTTTAGGTTCTATCAGAACTCATCAGTGTAGCTAGACAGTATCTCACCGTAGCTGGGATCAAAACCCGGTTGACTCAAACGTCAAGCCAAAGCGTCTAACCATTTAGCCACGAGGAGATATAAGCTACGAAGTACATTTTAAACGGTTATGAATCACAATTACTATTGTTTTCATACATCCGTTCAAACGGCCGCCGAGATCTCAATTCAAATATATATATATGTGTGTGTGTGTGTGTATGTGTGTGTGTGTGTGTTTCTCTTCTTTCTGTGTGTACCTACCTTCTCATTATTTTACATTATTTTGTGTTGTTTTTTATTCTTAGTTTATTAAAATATACAATTATAAGTGATGTTTTAGTTTATTATTATTATTATTATTATTATTATTCGTTTTATTATTCATTACTTGCTGTCATGACCAAGAAAGAATGCTCGCATCATTGCTCTTAATTCTTCCTTTCATTTTAAAATTTATTTCTTCTAGTGATTTTAGTTTGCCTTTTTTTTATAGTTACTTTTGATGATAGCCCTCCGAACAGAAGCAGCCCAAACAATAAAGAGTGACAATAAATAGAAACGAAAACAACAGCATCAATGCTAAAAAGAAAAAAAAATCATTTGAAGATAAACTTGTAAAAATGAATAAAAGATAAACACGAAAAAAAGATTACTCTGTTGGTCAAGAATATATCGACTCCTGATTTCGTTTAACCGAATGACACATCATCATTTATTTAGTATGCATCAAGTCTGCTGTAGATTGAGACCGAACCAGAGTTTAGGGAATAAAAAAAAAAAAACACGTACGAAAAGAATTTTTTTAAAAGTGTCAAAACAAAACAAAACAAGCAAATAAAAAACTGAAATTTCCTAAAACGCAAAAATAGTCCGTCAAATAGATAAATAAAAAATAAAGAGTCAAAAAAAGAACGCGAAAGAAGAGAACTAAATATTTGAAAGTAATGACCCCCTAACGCTGTCCTCTGCTGGACGATGATTTATTATTAGCTGACTGGTCATCAATTCTGAATCCAATATAGTTCTCTTTGCTAGTATGACGCTATATCTCCCTGAGAGTTATACTTGCCTCGATTCCCTTGTTCCTTTACCCGTACTTTTTTTCGTTTCACGCCATTCAAACGAGGCCATTTGGTTTTGGGATAATTATATTTTACTTTTCTTTTCTTAACATATTTTTTATTCTCTTGCTTGCTTGGAAAACGAAACGAGAAAGGCGAAGCATATCTTGGCAGGGTGGGGGATGTTATACACTTGCAGTCCAGGAGACGATGTACATATTTTGATCTCGGGATGCGCAAATATGTTAATCAAAAAACCTTAATAGAAAATAAAAAAGGACAATCATATTTATGCGACATTGTTTTTAAAACAGGGTTTCTGATGGTGTATGAAACCATTTCAATTAATAATACTATATCATAATTGTGTAACCAGAATCATTTCCTTAACTCTGGTTGATTCTAACTGCATGGCAACCCCTCAAAGGTTAATTTAGGGCTTGAAGTTAAAGAATCACATTCATTGTACATTTATTTATGAAATCTTTGTTCAGTTGTTTCTTTAGAATATGATAACAAGTATTTATTTCTAAGACAAATACTTTGCACACCGTTGTATGGTTTCATGTATTGTTATCTGATAATAATAAATCATGACTACGAGAAACCATCTAAGATTTAATCATTGTCATTTGTTGGACCTTGTTGAATATTGACTGGAAAACTCCTTTTGACATACCGCGTAAACTGCGTGGGTGGCATAACAGGATATATACCTGTTTCCTAAAGTAAACATAATGCACGTCTTTCCTCTGTAAAAAAGCCACGTAAGTTGCGTGGTTGGCATGCTAGAAGGGAAGTGTGTCTACGTACGAGTTGTAGACAGATGGCGTGACTACGACGATTTACGTGGGCGTCTGGAAAAAGTATATAAACCTGGGAAGATTTCGACCCTAGGTAGAGACAGGAGGAGAACGAAGAAGTCTTGCACAAGAAATACAAGACGTTATGCCGCTCTGGGCACTAACCTTGTGCTAGACTGCACTCGGGTAAGAAGTATAGAAAAGCCTGAGATGTACCAGACTCACAAAATCAGATAAGTGATTATAAACGAAAATGATGGGGAGTCTTGAGAAGGCCCTGACGAGACTCAAGAAAGTCAAGAAGCTAGTAGAAACGAAGATGATTCGGTGTCTTGACATAGCAGACTTACGAAAGTATAGACGCAAGATGAAACTAAAATAATTCAATGCATTCCGGTGGCTACGTACCAATCTCACGAACGCAGAACGAAGAAAAAGCGAATCACAGAAGATTCGTATTTCACCCTGTATGTACATCTCAACTGTCTTCGATTCTCTTCCTTACTCAATCATTTCGAGTCATAAAATGAAAAGAAAAGAAGAAGAATACATTTGTATACATCAGCGTTTGTTGTTTTTCACTGTATAACACACACAATTATCTGGTCTAAAGTTACTAATTATAATCGTTTGTAAACAATTATAGCGTCTAGAAACTATTATTAATACAAATAATTTACAATTTTATAGTTTACAGAAATCCTATCTTATACAGTTATTTTTTTAACAGATCGATTTGGCCAAGAAGTGGGACTCTAACAGGTACTACCACTCTTCGGCAGAGTAAACGCGGATGTAATGGCAACCCTCGTATTTCCAGAACCATCCATCTGATACTGTTTGGTTCTTTAAAATGACACCCTTAGCGTGTGTCTTGCAGCTTTGCAGTTGAAACAGTTTGGGTACTTTAAGCCTCATCGACTGGCTACGGGACATAAAATGTGTAATATCTTTACAAGACCCCTTCAAACTTGTAGGATACAGCACAAGGCCAATCTAGCAGATTTTAAAAGGTTTAAATTCAGAGCCTTCTCTCTCTGAGACTGGTTGCCATAACAAGATCTAAAATATCAGTCTGCCCTACTATTTACTCGTTGCAGTTAAGATTGGTTAGAATACTAACAAGAGTCCTGGAGACTCAAGATGACTTACTGTCACTCCAATCCAGTGGAAAACCAGCATTTAAATTGATGAAAAAAAATTGCTAATATTGAAATAATAATAATAATAATAATAATAATAATAATAACTACTCGAGACAAAACTCAATAGCAGAAACCATATCAAAGGAATAAATACTTGGGCTGAACCCCTCGTTAGATACTCAGGACCCTTTCTCAAGTGGACAAGAGATGAACTTAGACAAATGGACAAAAGAACTAAAAAACTAATGACCATGGACAAGGCTTTACATCCCAGAGACGACGTGGACAGACTATATGTACCAAGAAAAGAGGGAGGAAGAGGACTTACCAGCATCTAAGACAGCGTTGACGCATCCATACAATGACTCGAAGACTACATAGAAAAACACAAAGGAGGACTGACTATGGCCATCAGAAACAATACTGACAACACGATAGATAACAAAATGACAAAAATGGGAAGGAAAACAACTCCTTGGGCATTTTAAACGACTAATAAACAACGTCTCGCACGAGTAAAACCAGGACATGTCTCAGAAAAGGAAACTTTAAGAGAGAAACAGAATCTCTCCTAATAGCAGTACAAAACAGTGCCATAAGAACCAATCGTATCAAAGCGAGGATAGATAAGACGCAACAAAATAGCAAGTGCAGACTATGCGGTGACAGAGATGAAATCAACAATCACATAATAAGCGAATGCAGCAAATTGGCACAGAAGGAGTACAAGGCTAGACATGACTAGGTGGGCAAGTTGATCCACTGGGAAATGTGCAAGAAAATTAAATTTGACCAGGCCAACAAATGATATATGCACAACCCAACACCTGTCCTAGAAAATGACACGCACAAACTCCTGTTGGACTTTGATATACAAATTGATCACCTAATCTCGGTCCGAAGACCAGATCTTATAATAATCAACAACAACAAAAAAAGAAATCTGCAAAATAGTCGACTTTACTGTCCCGGGAGACCACAGAATAAAACTGAAAGAATGTGAAAAGAGAGATAAGTACCTTGACCTTGCTAGAGAATTGAAAAAAAAACTATGGAATATGAAGGTGACAATTACACCAATTGTATTCAGTACAGTAACTAAAGGATTATTAAAGGGAATGGAGGACTTAGAAGTTGGTGGACGAGTGGAGACCATGCAAAGTTCAGCATTATTGAGAACGGTAGTATACTGAGAAGAGTCCTGGAGACCTGAGGAAACTTGCTGTCACTTAAACTGTCGCGGAAAACCATCAGATAATGCTAGAGGAAAAAAAACTCTTAAAATAGTAAAATAACAATGATGATAATTTAATCTTTTGCAAAAGCAGCACAAAACAATGACATAAGGATCAGTACAATTAAAGTGAAAACTGTAAAGACGCGACATAATAGCAAGTATAATTAATGTGGGGAAAAGGATGAAACGGTAAATGAGAATAGAAGCGACTACAGTAAACTAACTGAGTTGAAAACTAGACAAAAGGGGGTTAGAGAAGGTGATCCACAGAGAACAGTGCAAGAAATTGAAATCCGACCATTTAAACTGAATATTAAGACACCTACTTCTTTTCATAGTGCTATGTGACATCAGCCAGTGACACACCAACTAATGGAATTCTCATTGAAACAAGAAAAACGTGTAAAAGTCTTAAATGCTTCTTGGCCTTTTCTTTATAACTAAACATGAATACTGATAGGTTTGGAGTACTCCTTCATTGCCATTACTCCCAGGTTCATTCTGATTTGGAGAGGTATTATCTGTTAGGGTCCTATCGATAGGTCAAATAGATTTTTTGTAAATTATTTGCACTAAATAGTAAAGATTAAAACCTTAGATTATTCGTATTAGATAGGAATTGTCGGAACCATATAACTTAGTACAAACAAATGATAATTAAGTATGAATAGTTATTTGAAACCACATAATTATATAAAAATGGTTTATCTTGAAAACACTTTAAACCATACAACTTTATGCAAATTAGTTGTATCAGTGGGTAGTATGTTCGGCAATAGACCGGGGGACGAGGTTCAGTCTTTGGTCGAGTTTTACCAAATAATCAAAAAAATGTTACTTGATACGTCCTTGCCTAACACTCAGCATTATAAGCTATGGATCAAGGGTAAAGTGGAGCAAACTAGGGAAAGGAGAAGCGCCCTCCCGTACAACTTGGTGTTATTACAATTGAAAAGAGGGCCTTCGAGTTGCCCTCGATTACGGTCGCCAACTTTACTTTTACTTACATAGGAATACTTTATATAAGTATGTGCAAACAAATGACTATATACAAATAAAAAGACTTTTTTAAGAAAAAATGCAATGGAACATTGGAAGTATACTTATTGTAATCAAATATTAAGAAATAAATCAAACTTCGGTAATGAATAACCAATAAGGTGTTGGTATGCCATTAAACAAAGAAACTCTGGCCCAGTCGGCTGTAGAATACTCTGCCTGCATCTCTGCAGAGGGGTTAGACTCCCCCAACGAGTGTCCTAGATATGACACGAAACAATCTAATGGTGAGGTTTCAGTAATGCTGGAGCTTTGGGGAATGCAGGGAACCCCTTCAATATCATCACTCCCACGTCCATTTGGGCCCTTGGTGGTAGCACCTGATAGGGTCCAATCTATGGATCAAATATAACTAAACTGCGTACTAACGTTAAACTAAATTGTTTAAAATGAAATTGTTTTTGTATGCCCAACTGAACTGTTTTACATAGAACTGTTTTGACATTTAACTGATTGTAAAAAAACAATGCTTAAACTAAACTGCATTATAAGAAATATAACTGAAATATAAATATAGAAGCGGATTCGGCATTAAATTGCCTACAATAGTTGATAGGCCATAAAACGAAACGAAACCAAAGAAATCTAACAATCAAAGCTAGGACGAAAATATTTGCACTTCATTTAACACTCATACTTTTGTAAAACGGATAAATTCATCTGTTCTAATCTGCTATAAGTAATTGGAAGTTTTGACTTGGCAACCTTAATAGGAAAAGGAAAACTCTACTTTAAACCAACTTTACTCCGCTTAAGAAAAATTGTCCTTGTCCCATATTTTGTCCGTGGTTCGGGGATTGAGTAAGTTCATACACTACTTGAAAAGGCAAAGACACTGACATTAAGATTCTTAAAAATGGTCAATGTATTATCCCACGTCATAGTGGCCTACGGGCTAAAATATTTGGTTAAGAGATTCCTGTTAGATTCTGTCTGGAAGTTGTGAGTTGAATACTTAGGTCAAGCTTGACAAAAAGGTGAAAGAACTAAGAAGACGACTTGTACGCGGAATGAGTACAGTCTTGTATTAAATAAAGAATTTGGTTCGAGATTCCCTAAAGGTTACTGACGACTACAAAAAACACCTGAAGAAGTCCGGAGGAAATATGTCAACTAAGAGAAGGATAAGAAGTGTAAATTATCATAATTCCTTACCACAGAGATTTAGATTGATATAAATACTTTACTATCGTCTATGTAGGTTTTCGCATAAAAAAAGAAAAAAAATGCTTAATTGTCAAATTCTCTTAAAATTTCCTCTCGGTCATTGACGTAGACATTAGGACCATCCACTGCTTACTGAAGTAGAAGGGTTGTCTGGAGAATGGGTCACCAGGCTCCAATTTATATCTAACTTTGAGCTTCAAAAATGCAACTTTTTTTTAAAAAAGTAAGACAGTAGATAGCACTCGAACTGATTTACGACGGCGTTGGCGCTGATGATAATTATATTATCAGTGGCTGGTAAGTTGTGTGCACTTTTATTCATGACATATTGACTCTTGCCTCAAGGACAAATAATAACTAAGGAAGATGCATAATGAATATATTCAATTAATTCATTCACTTCATCCTGTAAGTCATGGCAGGACCTTTAGTCGAAGTAGGAGATTCTAAAACAAGTGAAAAGGGTGTAGACCGAATTAACAAATGAAATAAGGCCTATATAAAACTGAAAGAAGACATAAGCTAGAAGAAAAACAATCTATTTAAGACGTGCTGGGCGTATCAAGTCTCCAGTGCCGTGTCTCGACATATGACGAAGAAAATGACAGGAAGAATATTATTAAAAAAGTATATATAAAAGATGTATTAATAAAATATTATTTCACTCCTTGCGAATTTTTTCCCCACCTGTGTTAGCTTATGGTCTTTTACTGGAGTTTGAAGGATAGCAAGTCTCTATAGGTCTCCAGGACCTTTCTCAGTATTCGGGTCCACCTCGACTATAATGGTCTCGGCTCTTCTTTCAATTTCCAACACTTCCAGTCCCTTTACGAATCCTTTTAGGGATCGTTGCAAGCTCACCAATAACAATTGTCATCACCGTCACCTTCATGTTCCATGGCTTTTGTTTTAGTTCTTTGGCTTGTCTATGCACTTGTCTTTCTTTTCGTTTTCTTTGATTTTCCACGATTCGGCATGTTTTCTTTCTTTTTTTTTTTTTTTTTTGTAACTATCTCGAAGTCTGCTCTTCTAGTCGGGATCAGGTGATATTTATTATAATTATTTACTTCTTGAGAGTTGTGCACACCAGCATCAGCGGATGGTCTTTCACTGGAGTTTGAGTAACAGCAAGTCTCCTCAAGTCTTCAGGATTCTACTCAGAATTCTGGCCGTTTTCAATCATGTTGTAGTTGGGATGGTCTCCACTCGTCCTTTTATTTCCAAGTTCTCCAGTCCCTTTAATAATCTTTTGCTGACTGTAACAAAGTACCAATTACGATTGGTATAATTGTCACCTTCATGTTCCATAGTTTTTCAATTCCGTAGCAAGGTCGAGGTACTTATCCTTCTTTTCACATTCTTTCAGTTTTATTCTGTGGTCAGCCGGGACAGCAAAATTCACAATTTTGCAAGTTCTCTTTTTTTGTAGTTGGTCATTATAAGGTCTGTTTTGCTGTTTTGTTGTGTCTTATCAATTTTCGATTTTATATGATTGGTTCTTATGGCGTTGTTTTGTTTTACTATTAGGAAATATTCAGTTTCTCTCTTTAGGTTTCCCTTTCTTAGCCACGTCCATATTTTAAAACACTCATGGATTTGTTTTACTACTCATTTTTGTTTTTAAGTTACTGTCGTTCTGTTGATCTTCGTGTTGTTAGCATCGTTTCTGGTGGCAGTAATCAGTCTTCCTCCGAGGTTTTCTAAATTGTCTTCGAGTCGTTGTATCGAAGAGTCAACGCTGTCTTCAAAGCTTACAAGTTATCTCCTTCCCTCCTTTCTTGATACATATAGTCTGTCGACGTCATCTCTCAGATGCAATGCCTTTGCCCGAATCTAAGTATACCTTTTGCGTAATTGCCGTCTAGCTTCTTCTCCAGACGTTTTGTTAGCGTCCATGTAGTGCAGCCATATAGCAGTATCGATGTGACCGCTGCCTGGAAGAAACTGCGTTTCATTTTATCGGTTGGGTCTGATTTCCATATAATCGATAGCCTAATTACACAAGAATGCTACGTGCAATCTTAAACAAGTCCTGGCAGCAACACCCCACAAGACACCAACTGTACGGCCACCTGCCCCCTATCACGAAAACTATTCAAGTTAGACGAACCAGACATGCAGGACACTGCTGGAGAAGCAGGGACGAACTCATAAGAGATGTACTCTTATGGACCCCCACACATGGCCGTGCAAAAGCAGGACTACCAGCATGAACATATATTCAGCAGCAATGTGAGGATACGGGATGTTGTCCTGAAGACCTACCGAGGGCGATCAACAATAGGGAGGAGTGGCGAGAGAGGGTCAGGGATATCCGTGCTACCAGCGCGATATGATGATGATGATGATGATGATGATGATGATGAAGTATACCTTAAGAATGATTTATTTCCTTTTTTTTTTTGTTTACTAACTTCTACAGGAAAATTAGATATTACCAACAGGACAGCCGAGAAACTCTTAGAGATCTACGGTCATTCAGGAAATATGGAATTACTTTGATGAAGAATATTACTTTAAATTAATGAATTTTCATGCCTGAAAGAATTAAGGCAGTCATCAAAGCTCGAGGAGATGTAACTAAGTATCAATACAATTATTTTTGTCAATGAATTCCATTTTTGTCTCATTATGGTCTTATTCGATGTTTTTTTCTCTGCATGCCTTGGAAAAAAATACGCCATTAATTTAGATAATTTAATTTAGTTTTTTTTTCGGAATTTTTATGAGGCCAGACCATTCAGCTCCTAAGGAAAAATGTTTTGTGTCTCATATATTATCAGCTCATTCATTTACTGCTGAATAAAAAAGAAAGAAAGAAAGAAAAAATTTAACTACACACCTTATTTGCTATCTACTAATTCTATAGTTTTTGCCATGTAGTAACCGTTCTGGATACAAATAATTTTCTGACAAGTGTTTGAATTCGAGTGTTGCTTCATATTAAAAATATCTTTCAAATAAAACTATCGAATCAAAAAATAGAATCCTAACAGATACAGTATTTGCAAACGCGTGAGTAATGACAACGACAGAATATTTCCCCTCTCTTCTTTTTAGCTCCAGAACTGGAAGATGAAGGGGGATAGTTTGTATTTATGCTACACCAACAAAGTGTGTGAATATCATCAGATTTGTGTTTGTGAAAATACTGAAGTGCAGGGTTTGCTTTGTTCATAAGTAATTGTTGTCGCTAATGTGTCTATTATTGCTAATCGTTGAGATATTATGTCTGAAATTCTGCAGAAAAATAATTCCACTTTTTGCTTTAATTTACACGAGATTTTAACACCAGTGAAGTCCAAGTGACAGCAAGTCTTTATTTCTTTTAAATAAGAAATAGTCCTTTTTTCTTGTGAGAAAGCTTGAGTGGTGCGTTTTTTTTTTAATATCAAAGAGAGAGAATGCTATGCGATTCATTTTCTATGACAGATTCTGGTTTGTAATTAAATCATTTGTCAGCATTATCACATCTTTAATTAGGCACAGTTTTCCGTGAATCACTTTTCCTATATAATCATGCCATGTCTTGTGTTTCTTTTATATCAGTTTCCTGTATATGTTTGTATGATGAACCACTTCATCTCTCTCACCACTTGCCGAGGTGGCTGTGGCAGTAGAATACACCGACTGCATCTCTGCAAAGAGGCAGGACCTCCACTAATGAGTGTCTTTAATATGACATTAAACAAACTGATGGTGAGGCTTCTGTAATGCTGGAGCTTTGGAAAATGAAGAATACTCCATCATTGCCATCTCTCCTAGGTTCACTCTGGCCCGGAGTGGTTGCACTTGATAATGTCCTATCTATAGGTCACATAGAACTGTTTGACATTTATACTGACAGCCTACAAATGGCATGCTAAATTGGATCGTTAGAAATGTAACTATTTGATCATTTAACTGAGTGTAAAGAAATGACTGATGTTTAATTGAATTGTTTCTGATCCACATAAATATTGGGAAATATTTTTATTTCTTGACTTCTGCTAAATTGAATCGAATAGAACTGTTTGATCATTTAACACCGTGTATCTACAAAATAAGTTCACAAATCTTTATATTTGATATATATACGAGGGTCATTAAATAAGTTTACAGACCTTTTTCGTATGGGCACTTTTATTGATAGTACACACATGAAACACTAGTTCCCTGCGAAGTAATCTTCCCCGGCTGCAATGCATTTGTTGTACGGTTTGAACTTCTGAAAGGCCCCATGGAAGTCCTCTTGTGTCAGCGTGTCAATGACCTTCATCACAGTCTCTTTTATCTCCTCAACAGCCTCTGAGCTTAGGGAATAACCGAAAGTCACAAGGAGCAAGGTCTAGACTATAGGGAGAGCAAGGAACTGTCTTGATGCCCATCATGGTCAAATAGTCTGTGATAAGGATGTAGTTGTGGACTGGTGCATTGTCTTGGTGGAAATGCCAGTGACCCGATTTGAAGAGTGCTGACCTTTCCCGACGGAATCTCTTCCGGTACTCCCTTAAAACCCCAACATAGTAACCCTAACCCTAGCCCTTTGGCCAATCAACACTGCTGTATTGACTTCCTTACTCCTCCCACACCTCTCATCATCTCTCACAGACTCCCTGCTTTTCTTGAACCTCTTATGCCACTCAAAAACTGGTGATCGATTCATGCAAGATGGTCCAAAAGCAGTTTGAAGCATTGCATACGTTTCTGTGGCATATTTTCCAAGTTTAAAGCAGAATTTCATCGCATATCATTCTTCTTAAGTGTCTTCACGTCCAGATTGCATTTTTGAAATTCATCAGCAGTGACAATAAGCATTAGTAGTGTGTATTCCAATTGCTGCTGTAGCTGTTGATTTGAATCTTAAATCATAGAAATTGATCAGTTTTCTCATAAGATGTATAGCAATAACATAGTTAATTTTCAAACGTCTACGACAATTTTAAATGCCTGTACAGAAAAGTCTGGAAACTTACTGAATGCACCACGTATATACATGTAAAAAGAGGATTTGGCACTGAATAATGGTTGATATGACTTAAAACCAAACCAAAACAAACAAAACAAAACCAAATCATCCGTCAGCACATAAAGTACATTTGGTATTCTTTTGTGTATTATCAATTTTTGCTATGACATAAATGGCGTTATCTTCTGCGACTATTAAAAGAGATTCACTTTCTTTCTCGAGGTGTCTACTTTGTATCCATGTCCAGGTAATTTTGTCTGCAATTTCCAAAGCACCTTCCTAGAAATATATATTCAATTGCTTTTTAACCTTTTTCTTTTCGAATTTTTGTCATTATCGGTGTTGTATATTTCGTTATGTTATTTATGTTAATATTTATATTGCTGGTTCTGTTTTACTTCTTTTGTTTAACCAATTCGTTGAGTCTGTTAATTGTTGTATCTACCTCAATGCTGAACTCAATATCTATAGATGTCAACCATCGAGTGTAAAGACTTGTGTATCATCATCAATTTCTTCATCTGTCTTATAAGAGTCTTTCACATCAGCGTTAGCTGTTGGTTTTTCACAGGAGTCTACGTGACAACAAGTCTCCTCAAGTCTTCTCAGTATTCTATGTGATCTCAGCTGTAGTTTGGATAGTCTCCACCCGTCATTTCATTTCTAAGTCTTTCGGTCCTTATACTAAACTTTCTGTGACTGTATTGAGTATACTAATTACAATTGCTGTCACCGTCAATCACATGTTCCATAGTTCTTTTTCCGTTCTTTTTCAAGATCTCTGTTCTTATCTCTCTTTTCGCCTTCTTTCAGTTTTGCCCTGTGGTCAGTAAGAACGGCAGAGTCCACTGATCGACAGATTCTCGTTTTTTTAAATTTTTTTTTTTTGATTATCACTAGGTGTGCTCGTATGGCCAAAATTAGGTGATCAATTTGTATCTTAAGATTCAAAAACAAAAATTGTGTGTCTCATATTTCCAGGATGAATTCTGAGTTGTGCATACACCATTTGTTCGTATAGTCAAATTTAATCTTTCTTAATTCAAATTTTCAAATTTCAAATTTAATCTTCTTTCATAATTCCCTGTGGGTGGCCTTCCCCACTCAGTCGTTTCTAGTCTTATACTCATTTTGTGCTAATTTGCTACATTCCCTTATTATGTGATTGGTGGTTTAGTTTCTGTCACCACATAATCAACACTTGTCTCGTCTTATCTATTTGTGCGTTAACGTAGTTTGTCAATATAGCATTGTTTGTGCTTTTAAAAAAGATTTAGTTTCCCTCTTAAAGGTTGCCTTTTCTTAGCCATCTCCAAGTTTTCTCCTGTGAGATTTCACTTGTTTGTCGCTTGAAATGTTCAAACAGTTTTTATCTTTCTGTTTTTACCTTCTCGTTTTTTTTTGTTTTTTTTTTTTTGTTCTGTTGATGTTTGTGTTCTCTTGTTTCTAGTCGCTGTAATGAGTCTTCCTCCGCGTTCTTTTGTGTAGCCTTCTACTCTTTGTATCGATATATCAAAGCTATCTTTAATGCTGACAAGTCATCTTCCTACTTCTTTTCTCGACACATATTCTGTTTACGTCATCTCTGGGATGTATGGCCTTATTCATCGTCATGGGTTTTCTTGTTTTCTGGTTCATTTGTTGAAGTTATTCTACGACCACTTTAAGAATGGTCCCGAGTATCTTCTGATGGGGACATCCCAGGTGCTTATCCTTTTGATAAAGCAGTTGGTATGTATTTTGGTATCGCGTATTTTTTTCATTCTCCAGGTGTATTATATTTCAATTCTTATCGTTCATCTGTGATTATTATCATTATTATTATTATTAGATAGTTCTAATTCAACGAATAGTGGAAATAGATAACACCAAATAATGACTGTTTTCATTGTACAGTCATCCACAACAATTAATATTTTCCTATCGTTGGAAGAATAAAATTAACATGTTAGATTAGGTTATCTGATTAAATGGCATATCAACCCCCGATAATTATTTAATGCCAAATCATCTTCATATATATATATATATATATATATATATATATAAGTTAAGGAAGTAAGTATTCGAGAGCGACCCTAAGTCTCCACTTTCAATAGCTACAACACTAGAGGTGTAAAGGAGTGCACTAATCCTTTCCCTGGATTGCTCCACTTACCCTTGACCCGTATCTTATTATGTTGAATGTTAAGCTTGGATAGAATCTTGGTCTACTGGACCAATGGCGCGCGCTCTACGAAGTATAAAAATGGGTCAGTATATATATATATATATATATATATATATATATATATATATAAAGTTTTTAAGAGAATTGCCAGTAGATAACATTAATTCTAAAGAAGCTAGAGCTCATTTGTTTGCACAGAGTTAAGTCGTTTCCAGTATTGCATTGTACCACAAATAATTTAATTTAATATTCATCATTTACACTCTGTCAAATGGTTCAAAGTACAGTAAAGGATTAAGTAGATCTCTTTCACCAATAGATAAGTTCATAACAACTACTATCAAACAGTGTCAGAGAAAAACCCGGAGGTAATTGCAATAAAATGGTACCACAGATTCTCCAGGGCTCCAGGACTGGAGACCTCACCATTAGATGGTTTGTGTCATATCTCGAACTGTCGTCAGGAATTGGTTCTTAACCCTCCGCAAAGCCAGAGTCGACTATTCTAAAGCCCAGCTGACTGAGCTCACAGAATTCAGTAAAAAAGAAACGGCACTTAGAACCTTAAGAAAGCAAGCATAGTGATTAAAAACACAAATCAATTTCTTTTTCACTGATATATGAAATATAAAAAAAGTAAGTAAATATAAATACCTTCAAATTGAAATAGAAAAATTGTGGCACCTTAAAACTTCTGTCATAACAAGAAAAAAAAAGCACGAGGTTTTATCAAAGAAGGAACGTATAACATTATGAATTAGATCTCTCGTACCTTCAGTTGATAAAAGTTCTTTTTAATTACCTTATCTGGAATCTGCAGAAGCGAGGTTTATCAATGTAAATTAAATGTAAACAATGTTCATATCAAGTGATACTGATCATCTGAATTAGTGCCAACACAATGTACGTATTTATTACCTTCTCTGATACACAACCAGTTGGTTGGAGCTGTAGAATACACCGACTACGTCTCTGCAGAGTTTAAGAGTCCCCCGATGAGTATCCTTGATATGACACTAAACAATCTGATGGTGAGGCTTCAGTAATGCTGGAGCTTTGGAAAATGAAGAGTACCTCTTCATTGTCATGACTCCCAGGTTCAATCTGGTTCGGAGTGGTCGCACTTGATAAGGTCGTATCTATAGGTCAAATAGAACTGTTGTCATTTAAACTGTGTGCAAAAAAAAAAAAAAACTTATGCTAAATTGAATTGTTTGAAATAGTAATGTTAGATAACTGAACTGTTTGTAAATAAATGACTGATATTTGATCAAATTGTTATGCACAGTAATACTTGTAACCATTTAACAGGATTTGGTATTAAATAACTAATAATGGTTCATATGTCATGAAACGAAACCAAACCAATTCTCTGACGCAGGTAATTAGACCGTAATAGACTAGAAACTAATCTATCGAATATGAAAGTAACGGTATTAGAAATCAAAGGTGAAACCTATGAAACAATAGGGGACAAACTGACAATGCTTTACAAAGGCAAAAGAAAACATTCAAACGAATTATTAACAAATAGCAATCAGTGAAACACAAATAGCCTTGTTCAGGATTTTGAGGGTGACTTCGTGGTGTAATGGTAAAAGAGATAAACTGCGGAATCCTAGTAAGCGAGTTCGAACTCCAGTCACGCTATTAAGTTCACTTTCGGAAAAATATCCTTAGGAAAGGTATAAACCCTCTTATCCTCCCTGCTATGGGTTAAATAGTACCACTAACGTTTTTCTAGAAAGGTGACTTTGGTATTAAATAACCCGAGAAGTTGATATGCAATTAAACAAAGAAACCTGTTCAGGATTTGAGATCAAGTCGTTGAGTTCATTTCCATCAACAATGACTAAGCACGTCTCCCGTATTTTATAATTCGACATTGAATGCAGAGCTCATTTCAGCATTTCCCTATTATTCCATATAAATATGAAAGACAAGATGAAAAGAAATGAAAAATTAATAATGATAATGATAATAATAATGGTATGAAAAAATTGTGAAAAACTCGGAAATAATAATAATGATAATAATAATAGCAATATTAATAATGATAATATTGAAATGAGTCCTGGAGACTTGAAGTGACTTGCAATCACCCAGACTCCAGTGAAGAAAAATCTGGAGGGAAAAACACTGAAGTAATAATAATAATGATAATAATAACAATTAGTGAATTAGCTGAAATTGAATAATAATAATAATAATACCGAGAAAAGTCCAGGAGACTTGAGGAGACTTGCTGTCACTCAGAATCCAATGAACGACCATCAGCTAACACTGGTGTGAGGAAATGGCACAGAGTATAAAATAATAATGATAGCAAAAATCACAAAATAAAACTGAAAAAATGTGAAAAGAAGGATAAGTACCTCGACATTACTGGAGAATTGAAAAAGCTGTGGAACATGAAAATGACGATTGTACCAATCGTGATTGATGCTTTTGGCACAATAACTAAAGGATTATCAAAGTGCCTGGAGGACTTGGAAGTTGGCGGACGGGTAGAGACTATCCAAATCACAGCATTACTGAGCACGGCCAAAATACTGAGAAGAGTCCTGAAGACTTGAGGAGACGTGCTGTCACTCAAACTCCAGTGAAAAACCATCAGCTAATACTGATGTGAAAAACCCTAAAGGAGTAAATAATAATAAAAATAATAATAGCAGCAAATGTAGGTTATGTGATGATAGAGACGTAACCATCAATCACATATTAAGCGAATGCAGTAAATTAACATAGAAGCAGTGTAAGACTTGACATAACTGGGTCGGCAAGGTGATCCACAAGATATGCAAGAAATTTAAATTTGACCCTACGAGCAAATGGTATATGCACAACCTAGCATCTGTCCTGGAGAATGACACACGCAAACTCCGATGAGACTTTGACTTACAAACGCATCACCTAATCTCGGGAGAAGACCATATATTATAATAATCAACAAAAAAAGAGAACTTTCAAAATTGTCGACTTTGCTGTCCCGGCTAACCACAGAATAAAACTGAAGGAAAGTGAAAAGAAGAATAAATACATGGTCCTTGTTAGTATTTTGAAAAAAAATTATGAAAATGAAAGAGACAATTATACCAATCGTGATTGGTGCTTTTGGTACAGTCACGAAACGATTATGAAAGAGACAGAAGGACTTGGAGGTAGGAGGACGAATGGAGACTATCCAAACTACAACATTAATGAGAACGGCCAGAATACAGAGAAGAGTCCTGGAGACTTGAGGGGACTTGCTGTCACTCAAACTCCATTGAAAGACCATCAGCTAAAACTGATGTGAAAAACTCTCAAGGAATAAATAATAACTATAATAATGATAATCACACTAAATAATAGAAAGTTGGAAGATTTTCGTATGCTTGACATATTGATGAACTGGTCTCAGCAAAATTAAACCAGCAAGGTTTATTCATATCATCATAGTAAATTCAAGTAATATAAGAATTTAGAGTAAGCTATTAATACCATACTAGATTACATCTGTTAATAATGACAGTTGAATTTTATGTAATCCTTAAAAATGGAGACTCTCTCACTTTTTGTCTCTTTCTCTTTCTTTCTGGTTGCTATCAGAGTGGATTCAAAAGATTCATAGCAAGCAGATGAACTCAAAAACTGAAGAAACTGTTCCGTTGTGACGTTAGCCCGCTTTCTCGACAACTGCTTTCTTTTCCTTTCTCTTTCGACGTGGCAAGCAACAAATCACATGTTTTTTGCTTTCTTTCTTTCTTTCTTTCTTTAAAGATTACAAAAAAAAAAAAACGTCAGAGATCTCACTTTCTGTTTTTCTTTCTTTCTTCTTTGTTTCTTTTCTTTCTTTTTTGAATATTATGTATATAGACACACAGATATATACACGTAAGGATACATTTGTGTTTTATATTATCAGGAGATTACATAGTAGCAATAAAAGAATATAGTTTTTCCGTTAGCTTAATAAATTTTAGCATTTTTTTTTTTTGTTATCATTTTTTTTTATGGCTGTCTTCTGTATTTTAACTTTTTGACACAAGGTACATTTTTGGGTATTTCAACTTCGACAGTTTTCAGATCTCACCCTTAGTTATCCAGGTAGCTTATTTATCTTCAATTCTTTCGAAATCTAGTCAAGATCGAAACAAATCAGAAGTAACTTGTATTGCTAAAAATTAAGATAAACCAGATGGAAGAAAAACAGAAAATGCAAGCGATATCTTTTTTGTAGAAGTCACAGCTCTAACAAACAACAATTATAACAACACTTACCGGCTCTGTAGTCCCAGTCTAGCGTCCAGCTGGCAGACGAAAAATAAGACGGGCCGTAACTCAATACAGATCCCGCGACCACGCTGAACAGGTCAGCATCTATCTTCGCTGATATAGCCACTCCTGGAGTAGCGATCAGGGAATGGAATCCACTACGTGCGCATATGGAATGCCCCGGTGGCCATAAAACCTTGTACTTCCTCAGAGTTTTTGAGAGCTCACTTCAATGCATAACGCAACAGAGTGCTGACTCACTGTCAACTACAGAGACCTGATACGGCAGAATTTCGACATTTTTGGTATGAATTAAGATGAATTTGTGAAAAAAAAATTAATTACGAAAAATTCATACCGATTATTACTATAATAAAGAAAAAAAACCCAAAATTGCCCCCCCCAATGAAAAGAAAGGAAGAAGAAAAAAAAAATCCAAAACACCTCAAATGTAGTCTAACACGTGCTAAAGACGAAAGCCATGAAAGAGTTGACTCCTCCTCTCTCTTTCTTTCTCTCTCTCTCTCTGTCTCTCTCTCTCTGTCCACCACTAGATGACCATGATATAGGAGTGGAACCTTTAATATAAATACTATTAAAATTAGTAATAATTCAATCCTTCATTTGTTGAAATAGTATGCATACGTTTGGAAGTGATTCCGTTTCCAGAAGTTTTTTCACAGAGGTCAGTAAATTTATTCTACTAAACTATTCATTTAAAAATGCACATTTGATTTAAAATAGTAATGTCTTAAATCTCAGCTGTATTCTGTGTTGTTTAAATGAAGAATGAAGACTTATGAGACTTAATTTTCAGGAAAAACTTTACTTTTGGAAGACGAACTTCTAAATTTGCTAAAGAAAACCCCCAAAATTGCCCCCCCCCAATGAAAAGAAAGGAAGAAGAAAAAAAAATCCAAAACACCTCAAATGTAGTCTAACACGTGCTAAAGACGAAAGCCATAAAAGAGTTGACTCCTCCTCTCTCTTTCTTTCTCTCTCTCTCTCTCTCTCTCTCTCTCTCTGTCCACCCCACTAGATGACCATGAAATATACCCAAAAATTTCTTTGAATTTTAACATCCAGCAGTCCTGGACTTTAACTAAGTTAAAACTTAAGGTAAAAAAAAAAAAAAAAAAAAAAAAAAAAAATTCTTTTTAATTTTATTTTATTTTATTTTTTTCTTTATCTTATTTATTTACTTATTTATTTATTTTTATTTATTTTAATTTTTTTTTAATTTTTTTTTTTACTACCGCGTACACATGGGAAGCAGCATGATGTACGTGTGAGTCTTGCGGCTTAACGCTCAGGATTGTCAGTTCGATCGGGGAACTACTGCTGCTCATCTATAAGAGTGGCATTTATAGATGAGAACAAAAACAGCCATCGAAAGATAACCATGACTCGTACTCAAACCAGATCCATAAACCGCATCGCTCTTCGCGCGAGTAAAAAAGGGGCGCGTCCTGCTGAGGTTGAAACCTTGGCCTCAGTGTTCGAAAAATCAGCTACAGAGCTCAAACTCAAACAAAAACTACTAAAATGCAAACAAACAATACAGATAGCGACATTTAACGTGAGAACCCTAAATAGAATAGGTCAACTATCAGAGCTAACTGCATCAGCCGTAGAACATAAGATAGACATAATTTGCATACAAGAGCACCGATACACGCACACCGAAGATATCAAGTATCACGAAACTGGTAATGGATGGATGCTGGTGACTGTATCGGCATGGAAAAACTCTGTCAACGCATCGGTAGGAGGGGTGGGAATACTTCTAGGACCAAGAGCGTTAAAAACACTGAACAGCATTGAGAGAATACAACCTAGGATGATGGCCGCAACGTTTAATGGCAACCCCAAAGCAACAATTATCTCCTGCTACAGCCCTACCAATGTTAGCGAAGAAAACGAAATAGTCACCTTCTACGAAGATCTATCCTCCCTAGTACGTAGCATTCCGAAACACAACCTGCTAGTCATTGGCGGAGATATGAATGCACAAATCGGGAAAAACAGACACAACAAATACAGCCTACACTACGCGTCAAACAGGAATGTACAGCATCTAATAGATTTCATGATAGAAAATAGATTAACATGCCTCAATACAAACTTTCAAAAAAGGGAGGGGAAATTATGGACCTACACATACGCGAATAAGAGTAAAGCACAGATAGACTACGTCCTTATAAACAGGAAATGGAAAAACAGTGCGATGAATTGCGAGGCATACTCCTCTTTCGAGGGTGTGTCCTCCGATCATCGAATAGTTACGGCCAAAGTACGACTAAGCCTACGAAAAAACGCCACACGTAAAGCGACAACCAAGCACTATGACTGGGCCCTACTCAACAACAGAGATATTAGAGATAAATATGCATTGGAATTAAGAAACAGATTCGAAGCACTACAAGAGAAGGCAGAAATAGGTACCCCAAATGAAGAATATGAAAATTTTGTAGAAGCACACCTTGAGGCAGCAGCAAAGTGTATTCCAACAAAACCTAGAACTAAATATAGAGCCCCTTGGGAAACGCTAGCGGTTAGAGAAAAACGTACACTTGTGAAGACTGCCTCCAAAAGCTATCAAAAGAACCCAACAAACACAAATGCACGAGAACTAGAAAAGGCACAACATCAATTAACAGGAATATACCTAAAAGAACAGGCAGAATACATACAAAATCAGATAGATAAGATTAGAGACTCGGTGGAAGACAGACAATCCAGGATAGCCTGGCAAACAATAAACGAAGTAAGTGGAAGGAAGAGCACAGCCAAAGCAAAATTGAAAGCTGCAAGCCAACAAGAAAGAGTAAAACTGTGGGAACAGCATTTCAAAAATCTACTAGGAAACCCACCGGAAATAACGGATGAACCGATCACCAGAATTATTAGCAAGCAATTAGACGTAAAACTAGGTCCTTTCACCAAAGAAGAACTCGACTCAGTTCTCAGAAGAATTAAAAATAGGAAAGCGGCAGGGCTAGACGAGATCCCCCCAGAAGTGTGGAAGACTAGACAATTCGACGATATACTGCTCCGGCAATGCAACGCAGTCTATAGTCAAAATAGGATAGAGAGATGGACGAAGGGATGCATCCTTCCATTCCCTAAAAAAGGCGACCTCGGACTTGCCAAGAACTACCGAGGGATAACACTTACATCCATAGCAGCCAAAATCTACAATGCCCAACTACGAAACCGCATAGAACCCAAAATAGACAACATCCTTAGGAAAAACCAAAATGGCTTCCGGAGAAATAGATCCACAACTGATCCACAAATACTGACCATCCGTAGAATCCTGGAAGGCGTTCGGGCAAAAAACTTACAGGCGACATTACTATTTGTCAACTTTACCAAGGCCTTCGATTCCATAAACAGAGGGAAGATGGAGCAAATCCTACTAGCATACGGCCTACCAAAAGAAACCGTAGCAGCGATAATGATTCTCTACAGAAACACCAAAGTGAAAGTACGTTCACCAGATGGAGACACGGAATACTTCGACATTGTTGTAGGAGTACTACAAGGAGACACACTAGCCCCGTACCTCTTTATCATCTGTCTAGACTATGTGCTTAGGACTTCGATCGACAAAATCAGAGAAAATGGCTTCGAGCTGACTAAGAGAAGCAAAAGGTACCCCGCAAAAACAATCACGGACGCCGACTACGCTGATGACTTGGCGATACTAGCGAATACACCTAATCAAGCAGAGACACTACTGCATAGTCTGGAACGAGCCGCAGCTGGCATTGGCCTCCATGTCAATGCAAACAAAACTGAATATATGTGTTACAAACAAACGGGCAACATTGCCACACTAGATGGAGCCTCTCTGAAACTAGTAGACAAATTCACCTACCTAGGAAGTAGCGTCTCATAAACCGAAAAAGACATCGACACACGACTGACGAAGGCATGGACAGCTATCGATAGGCTCTCGATCATATGGAAGTCGGACCTAACTGATAAAATGAAACGCAGTTTCTTCCAGGCAGCGGTTGTGTCGATACTGCTATATGGATGCACCACATGGACGCTTACGAAGCGGCTGGAGAGGAGGCTGGACGGAAATTACACAAGAATGTTGAGAGCAGTATTAAACAAGTCTTGGCGACAACACCCCACGAGACTCCAACTATACGGACACTTGACCCCATCACGAAAACTATACAAGTTCGACGAACCAGACACGCAGGACACTGCTGGAGAAGCAAGGACGAGCTCATAAGCGATGTACTCCTGTGGACCCCCACATATGGATGTGCAAGAGTGGGACGACCAGCACGAACCTACATACAGCAACTATGTGAGGACACAGGATGTAACCCTGAAGACCTGCCGGAGGCGATGAATGATAGGGAGAAATGGCGAGAGAGGGTCAGGGATATCCGCGCTGGCGGAGTGACATGATGATGATGATGATGATGATTACTATTTTTGTTTTTCATAAAAGATTCGACAGATACTTGTTATGTTTTTTTCAAACTATCAATAAATAAATAAAAATGTTGGTATATTATTTTCTTAATAATTGCAGAATAATTACTTGCGATTGATTGAGTGATTGATTTAATTTCATTTGCTAGAGGTTAGGGAATCTAAATTACTGTACGTTTATGTATATATATTTTGTTTATTTGTTTCTAAATGGTTGTTTTTTTAGTGTTTTATTTTGTTTTTGTTTTTATATCTATTTTATTTATTATCATTTTTTTGTATTTGTATTCGGGCTGAACAAATACGAATAATTTCTAAGCAGATCTATCCAGCACATTGAAATTAGGAGTAATGACAATAAACTCCACACTCTCCAAGGACCAAGAACTGGACCCACTCCGTAAGATGCAGTCTAACGCCGTATCCAGCACGTACTTTTTTTGCCGAGTGGGTATTACACCTCTGAAGAAAATACATTCGGTGTTATCTAAACCCCCGTCACCAACAACAAGGTGATACTGCTAACAGAACGAAACAATTTCCATTCTGATTTTACTAAAATCCTTTCAGTGAAATAGATACTGTCAAATTAATCTCCCGAATTAGCATCAGTGTAAGAGAGAGCATATATAAATCTCTCACTAAGAATATCTTGGGAAGCTTGATTAGGTACAAACCAGTGCTAACCTTTCACATCTCAACAATGGCGTCGCCGATAGGATACCAATTGTCTCACGAGGATTCTGATTTTGTCGATATGTGGCAACGATGTTTTGCTGTGAGTGCAAGAACAAAAAGCTAAAAGATAACAAGGAAAAGGGAGGAGAAAATGAAATTACGGATCTCTTTTAGGTTACAGCTGGATGCGAGGCAATAATGAAAGTCTCCACTATGGCGTATCCCACAAACCTGGAAGACCAGACTTTTGAAAAAATAAGTCAGATCATAAGAGGAAATATGAGACCTCCAAAAAAGTTGGTCGTAGGTGAAAGAACGAAATTCATCTCGATGAAACAAGAAATTGATGAACAAATCATAAAATGTCAATATCATCTACGAAATTCGATTAGATATTGCGTGTTTGAAAAACTAAGACAAGAAAAACAGAGAATTGAAGAGAAATTAACTCAATCAAGGTTAATTGACGGTATGTACAATGCATCACACCGACATAAAATAATAGAACAACTACAAATTGGAAATATGTCTTTAAATATCTGCATTGACTATATACAACAACAAGAATTAATACAGAAATACAACCAAGATAAAAGTCAATCCAGCGAACAAATATTCGCCGATATTTACATGTTAATTTTTTTTAAATGTTCGTATTGCGCATACGAACATGAAATAGAAAAGGAAAAATGCCCAACATTTGGTAAAACCTGCACAGATTGCTTAAAAAAGAACCATTTTCAAGCATTAAGCAAATTCAAAAGGAAATGCGCTAAAAGAGCTGAAGAAAACGAATCCAATATGGAAGTCTTTCCAGTAAAAAACAGAAACAAGAATGTAGAGAAAATTTAATCAAAAACAACATTATACAAAGGTTAAAATCAACAACTTTGATTTGGATATGCAAATGGATACCGGCAGTGAGGTAACACTTATAAAAAAAAATTCTGGGAACACATTGAAAAGCCAGCTTTGCGAAAGAGCAGTTTACAACTCAGACAATTTGAAGGGTCGGTCACAAAAACTTTAGGGTACTTAAAATGTTCCTTGGTGTTAGAAAATAGATATGGAGTAATTCCCAAATTGTCTGAATTTGTAGAAAGAACCGCGGACTTCTTAAAAACGATGTGCTTAACATAAATTCAACCAAATTAATCCATGAAATAAAATGGAAAAAACTGGAAAGTTAAAAAATATATATATATAAAGCGAGTCTAGAGTTAGGTGTTACGAAAATTACTAGTACATTTGTTGCCATTAGTAGTTGCAAAACTCCGAAAATTAATTGAACAGGACCGTTTTGAACATGTTCCTCCAGGAGGTAACCATGGGGATCACCCGCTATAGTTTTAAGAAAGTCAAATGGAGACATACGTATATGTGGGGATTACAAAATAGGCAAAAATCACAAAGTTTGCTTGGATTCATACCCAATACTCAATTTTGAAATTGCATTGCATCCACTGGCAGGAATGAACGTTTTTACAAAGATAGATTTGAAAACGGCCAACTACCAAATACCAATAGACAATAATTTCAACGAAGAAACGACGAAAAATACGCTAATAGGGTTACTAAAATGGAAAAGGATGCCATATGGAATAAAAATTGCAAGTGCCATGTTTCAAAGAGCCATTGAACAGGGTTTAGAATATATAAAAAATATGGTTCGTTACCAAGACGATATATATAGGAGCTACTAATGAAAATGAATTAAAAAAGAAAACCGACATCGTTTTTAATGAATTTAGAAATTCTGGATTGATAATGAATGAAAAAATGCGTAAACAATAGTAGTAAACAATAGTATAATTTTTAGGCTATTCTATTTTAAAAGAAGGTATATCACCAGACCAAACCTTGATAGAAAAAAAAACTAAGTGTAACTACACGTATAAATAAAAAAAGAACTTGAATCTTTTTTTGTGTTTGGTGAATTTCTTCAGGTGATATGTACAAAAATATAAGGACCTGACTGAACCGTTTGCAAATTTATGAGAAAAGAATGTTGAATTTATCTGGTCTGGGGAATAACAAAAAACTTTTGATAGATTAAAAGTAATTATAGCAAAGAAACCAGTAGAGAAATATTTTGATCCAAAAAAGGACATCACTTTAACCACAGATGCAAGCAAATATCCATTATCTGTAATATTATCACAAGAAGGATATCCGATAATATATTCATCAAGAAGACTAACGAACCCTGAATTTAATTATTCAAATACAGAGAAAGAAGCAGTAGCCATTCTGTGGATAATCACTACAGCCAGCAATTTTAATAGAAAAAAAACTTTTGAGATGTGATCATAGACCATTAGAGTTTATATTCAATCCAAGAAAAGAATTACCCAAATTCACGACATTGAGAATACTAAAATGGGCAATAAAATTAATGGCATTTGACTTTGATATAGAATATGTCAAAGTAAATTCAATTCCATACGTAGATGCAGTGTCAAGATAGCGATTTTACAAGCAGTCAAAAGGTAAAAAAAGAAGAATTTAAAGATACATTTTTGCTTTGGGCAGAGATAGAATGGCTGTGGAAACAATATGGGGGTCCAGTTGTGATGGTTGTTGACAATACCCCATGTCACTCAAACATTGAAGAGGTTTTTAGTGAAGAAGAATTTCTAGGATGGGAAGTGCTTAGGTTGGGACCATACAGTCCAATGTTTAACCCGATTGAACTAGTACGGTCTTTAATCAAAGCTTACATAAAGCAGGAATTGGCTGCTAAAATTGTGAGTATTCTTGCAATGGAGAGAAGAGATGGCTTGTCAATTACTGAACAAAAGGCAAGAGCTTTGCCTTCATTAATTGAGAAAGAATTGGGAAGGATCACACCAGAAGTATGCAATCGTTTCATAGCTCGAATTCAATCTAATTTTTTTTTTTATATTATAAAATGTTAACAATTTTATTGCTAAAATAATTCATAAAATATTTTTTTTATTTATGCTTATAATAATTTTTCCATTTTGAACTGAACTATTCCCATTTTAAATGAACTATTCCCATTTTGAACTGAACTACTCCCATGTTGAACAAGAAAAGTTCTACACATGATCCAATGCTAAGTTGGATAACATCGAGAATATAAAAAAGTATATGGGGAAATTGTTGCAGGGCGGAAATATCCAACAAAGAAATAAGCATAAATTAACGATAAAACATGAAGCGATTTCTAATAGGGATCTGATAATTCTCCCAGAAACATTGGTGATAAAAAGTATACATAATGATATACACTGTGTAGTAGTGGCCACACAAAAAAAGGATAAAATCAAAAGCATGATGGCCGGGATATTCACGAGATTTCGAAGAATATATAAAAGGGAGCAAAAATGTAAAGAATTAAGAAATTCTACACAGACTACTTTACATTCATGACCAAGAAAAGTGAAGCCCTGGATACGTGTATATATGGATCATGCCTATATTAGCGCTGGCCTGAAGTAATCCATGAGCCAGACAAGAAAATTTCTACGATAAAACAGATTCTAAGGGTCATATTTTCCAGAAACGGTATACCAAATACCTGGTATCCGACAATGCACCACCATTTTGTAAATCGAAAAAATGGGATGTCAACCGTAGAAGACATTGCCATATCACCCTCAATCGAATGGGTTAGTGGAAAGAATGGTGCAGACCGTAACAACGGGAAATATGTTCTCAGCAACAAGAAAAAAATAGTTTTTTCTACTTAGGATGCTTTTAAGTTATTGCACTATACCACACGACGGAAGACTAGAAAGCTTATCAGATTTGATGGGAAGGCAAATTAGAGCTCTCCTAACGATGTCGTATTCCACAAATGAAAAAATGTGGCACAAAAAAAAAAACAAAGAATCAAATCCAGAAAGGGGAAAATTTATCATGCAAAAAGGCCACAATAAATAGAGACAAGGGGGACAGTGTATTAGACCATACAGATCAAATAAAGCCCCAGGGCGAATATAAAGAGCAAAATGGAGAAATCTCTGCAATTCCTTCCATTAATGATTTATTGAACAACCTTTACAGAATGAAATGTCAGAAGACGAAATAATGCATGATCAGATAGGCCAGAATGAGTTTGGAAATTCGAATGAAGATCAAATAATACAAGAAGACGACCCTAATTACAGCTTAATGTGGGACAGATCTATATCCCCCAGAGAAAGAAATACAGGAGAGAGACAAGGAGAGCAAAAATTCCCGAAAATGAAACAATCACAAGAAGTACAAAACCTAATACGGGTATAAAACCTATACGTTTCATGGAGATGCCGTACTAGCAAATTAATCTGCCTAATCTGTATAAGTGTGTGTGAGAGAGAGAGTAATATAAATCTCTCACTAAGAATATCTTGAGAAGCTTGATTAGCCATTAACCAATGCTAGCCTTTGACATCACAAAAAGATGAAATTAGTTGATTAATGAACTAGAAAAAATCTATAAAAATCCTTTCCTATGTGATTTTAGTCCCTCTACCAGTGCAATACGAGATGTCCCTAGTTAGACAAATCATCAATAAAATTTTAGCCCATTCTTATCCAATTGGCTTTTTTTCTTAACTCTAAGTGAAAAATCCATTCATTTATTTTGTATCGAAACATTTGTATTAGTTCTACTGCATTTATAGATTTTTTATGGAAACTAGAAAGCAGCAAAACAAAACAAAAACTAAAAATGTACAAAACAGAAATATTATTAATATTGTTTGTTTATGGCATTTCCGAAGGAATTTTTATAAATTAAATCAAGCAATAAACAACTGGCTGTTGATAAAGATATATGAGCTGTCTTACGGAGAACAACAAAATAGCAGCAAAGGAAACATATCTAAAAGATTGAACATTCTAAAAGCCACGCGAACACAGATATACATGACTTTTTAGTCGGCAGTTAAAATTAAAAATTTAAGATTAAAAAGTAAAAAATGGAATAGACAGAGAGAGAGAGAGAGAGAGAGAAAGACACAGAGAAAGAGAGAGAGAGAGGGAAAGAGAGATAAATTGACGATTGATCCCTATTATTAGATAAAGCTATGATGCCGACGAAGACGAGAATAATGGACATGAGGTATACGTTGTTTTAATGAGATTAAAAGGAAAACAAAATAACACGAAATACAAAGAAGACCCTTACGCCGGATTAAAGGAAGTCGAAACAATGCTTCAAATTAAACAAAAAAATATAACAATGAATGGAAATTTCGGAATTAATCAGAGAAGCTGCATCTAATGTTGGAATTAATACGGGGTTAAAAAAAAAAGAAACAAAGAAAGAAATAAAGAAATAATACTCTGAATGAAATCTAGTGTAAATCTTCAGAAGTAATTCTTAGGAAGTTTGAAAACAAAACACATCGGTATGATATTAGCATCATCTTTATCATTACTGACGTTAAAATAAGCGGCTGATCTTCGATTAAAGAAAACCTCTTTCAATATTTACCAAGCTTAGCTTAGTATGGCACAGGGATAATATAAATACTGAATTAGTAAAATAAGGACGATGTCATGTTAATATTTCTAGTGAGAATGAAATGCTATCCAGGAAAATCAGCATTCTGCATCCCAATATTTTGCAATGTTTAGCAATTTAAAAATGTTCTGGCATGGTTAAAATCTTTTTTTTGACCTCTCAAATTCTATCTATTTTACACTATAGCCCGCAAATAATTAAAACTCCTTAATACTCCAAAATGAAAAAAAATCCTTTAAACCATTGGTATCAGTAATTTATCCTTTCTTCTGAAATATTAGGCCATAAAACGAATATTATTCGGTATAAACTATCACCAAACTCTACAGTACTGATAAGCTAAAAAGAATTGCAATTGTAATGAACTGACGAAAAAGATATAGGAACTAATGCAAAACAGTAATCAAATTTTTTCGTCTAGGTAAGTGTTGATTCTCAACCCATACTCAGGATAAGGCTTAACGAGAAGTGACGTGAATACGGATTATCAAGAAACTTGTTTTAAGAGACAAATTGGTGAAGCGAAGCAAAGCGAAACTCATTTTATTCCTAAATGTGCTATCTTATTACGAACTAGCCGTGTGCTACTTTGTTGCAAACTATCTATGTTCTGTTTAGTTTGATAAGCAGTAACAAACAGAAACACAACTGAAGGTAAATCACAAAACGTTGTAGATAGTAAAAATGTAAAAGAGATTTCACGGAAACCAATAAAAAGAAAAGGGAAAAAAGGAAGTCTTGATAATTCTATCTACATTTTTGGTCACTGGTGATTTCCCTTTTTAGTACGTCAGCAGTGGGAACGCATAATAGGTGTACATTAAGAAAATAAACAAGATGGTTGTTTGGTGTTTTATGGCATTTCAATGTTTGCGGATCATTTACTGCTAAATTTTGTTTATATATATATATATATATATATATATATGATTTGCGGGTGAATAGTTTAGAGGCAACTATATTTCCAAATGAGTTTAGAATTCATTTGTTGGCACACAGTTAAACGATTTTAAGTTTTCCCACTTAACACCAATGATTATGAACTAATATTAATCATTTGTTTGCTCGCAGTTAAATAGCTTTAAGTATGGCAATATAAAATTAATAATTCTATAAATATTAATCATTTATTTGTAAACAGTTAAACGGTTCCAAGCATTTCTACATAAAATGAATAATTCTGTTTATCACTTCTTCCCAAATATATAAATAATTTGCAAACATGTGTATGGTTTCAAATAAGAAAAAAAATGAGTAAATGATTGTCTTATTTGACACATAGATGGGAACCTATTAGGTACTATCATTACGAGACTGGGAGTGTCTGGGAGTGATGACAATGAAGGGATTTTCCACATTACCAAAATGTTCAGGAGTCGAGCCTCACTATCAGATGGGGATTAGAAAATATTCTAATCTAATGCTAATAATAAGCACGTTTATATAGCTTTTAGCATCTATTTCTAATATCAACACTAATGCTATTTTAATTATTTCTATATAAAAAGGATCAGTTCTTTGCTCACAGATATATGGTTTAAAGGAACTAATAATGAATAAGTTTGATTTAGTTTATGATCTGTTAATAGATTTTTAGATACACACAATTTAAGTATAAAACCAGTTCGATTTCTAAAAATTCAATGAAGCATGTCATTTGTTTACTCCCTGTTTAAATTTCAAACAGTTCTATTCGATCCATACTTAGGACCCTATCAATTGCTACCACTCCCGACCAGAGGGTACCTGAGAGCGACGACAATAAAGGGGTACTCCACATTCTCCGAAGCTCAAGAATTACTGAGCTTTACCATCAGATTGTTTAGTGTCATATTAAGGACACTCGTTGCGGTTGTCTTATACCTCTGTAGAGATGTTGTCAGTGCATTCTACAACCCCAGCCGACTGGACAAATTAAGTAATTATAGCTTCAATTAACTATTCTTAAAATAAATAATTTATAGCATCAAGTATTCTATTCGAAGAGAAATATTTTTTTGAGATGTATTTGATCCATTGATGAGATCATATCAGGTACTACCACCATGTCAAAGTGGACCTGGAAGTAATGGCTATGAATGTGTACTCCACATTCCTCAGAGATCTAGGACAAGAGCTTCACCAGCAGATGCAATTTAGTGTCATACCTAGAACACAGCATTCCAGTGGTCTGATTCCTTTACAGGTTATACAGTAAGAAAAATCTAAGCCTGGTCGACAGAACGATTCAACAAAGAGGAAGAAAAGAAGGTAAGTGAATCAAAGTAAGATTTAGCATAAGCAAAATAAAAGAAATGAATACTCCAACGGGTCTGGTTGATTATTTTCAAGCAAAAGATTCCTAATAAACAAGAAGGAATTAAACTAAGTACAAAAATTCAGACAAGAAATGGAAAAGTTATAGTTGATATTATAGAAAAAAACAAACTTTCAAATGATATTAATCCTATTGCAGAAAAATCAAACGTGTCGCTCTTAAAAAGATTCTCACTAAAGAGACGAACGTGATACGAGAAATTACATGGTGCTTATTAGAAATAACGGTCAGAGTCAGACATACGTACGCGTACCACCAAGAAACTACAGAAACAAACACTTTTTCACACGCATATATATATATATATATATATATATATATAATCATCTACAGATAGATCTGTTTCGTTCTATCAGAACTCATCAGTGTGGCTAGACAGTATCCTCCCGTAGCTGGGATCGAAACCCGGTTGACTCAAATGCCAAGCCAAAGCTTCTAACCATTTAGCTGCGAAGTAAATTTTAAACGGTTATGAATCACAACTACTATTGTTTACTTACATCCGTTCAACGGTTGCCGAGACATCAATATATATATATATATATATATATATATATATATATATATATATATATATATATATATATATATATATATATATATATATATATATATATATATATATATATATAACAGGATGGAAATAAATTTATATTCCTAATGTGACGAGTTTTTGCTTTTCTTAAAGAAATATATATATATATATATATATAACTCGGACTGACTCTTTTTTTATGATCTTCAAGTGAAGACGTTAAAGTTTTCTTACTATTTCTCGTATTTCCGGGTCGAGATGGAGGAGAAAAAAAACCTATCCAAGCACTTTCAAACTTTTCGCTGGACATCTTCGGGGGTAGTGTTAGATTAGTTGTTTTTGGAAAATTGTGAGTTTTATATTTATTTGCTGTGGCCTTTTTAATAATACATTAAAAATGGGGTTGGTTCTCCACCATCGTGACCCGGAAATACGAGGAATAGTTAGAAGACTTGAACGTCTTTACTTGAAGATCATAAAAAAGAGGCAGCCCGTGGTATTTAACAGAACGTGTCTAGTTAACAATTTGCTGCCTAAAAATGCAATATATATATATATATATATATATATACGTTGCATCGGTTGAATTTGACAGAATAAATGTTTATTTTAAATAAAATTGTATGCATTCAAATATATATATATATATATATATATATATATATATATGAGCCATGTGCTGCTATAGAGTCGAATTGTGTCACGTACCCTTCCTTTCTTGAGATACATATTCTTTAAGCTTAGTGATTGTAATTGTTTCAATATATCATCTTTGTTCACTAAAATAAACTTAAGCACGTGTATTTTTGATATCCTGTGAATGTTATAAAATAAAGTCATGCGATGATGATTCAAAAATTAAATATATATATATATATATATATATATGTATATATATACTAAATTACTATCTACCAGCATTCACGGTTACCAGGAAAAAGAAAAAAAAAACGCCGGAATTTAGAGATAACAATATCCTGACTCACTGCATCGGGGAAAAAGAAAAAAAAAATTCTTTCGGGAAAAAAATAAATAAAAGGCCAACTTCGTCACACCAGTTGAAAAAAAATCAAGTGATATGCAATCCGTTGGTCAAAAGAACAAAAACCCACCGTAAAATGCTGCAATGCTACAATTACAAATAGTGCTCAATACAAAAGTAGAGCTAATTACATAAATTAAATCGCGAGTCGGGACTATCCTACCACTAGATACCCTGAGGAGCCGGTATAGGCTCCTCAGGGTATCTAACACTGACTCGATTTAATTTCTTATATATATATATATATATAATTTTTATCTTAATTCAATATGAAAATGTTTTTAAACCCAAAATTGCTTTAATGCTCAATGCACATAAATGTTGAACAATATTTCTTGTGAAAAATATATCAGCAATAAAAAAGTATATATATATATATATATATATCATCAATAAATGAAAAGAATTATCAATAAAGTATATTCCAATGCTAAAATAAGATAATAAAACCGCATAAAAACTGCTGACTCATTAAGTCTGACTTTTTCAGTAGTATAAAAGTGAACTTGTTTTTTGTACTCTTTCTTTTTGAGTCACATGTTTTTTAGACCAAGAAGAAAAATACCATATAAGTTTTCCCGATTCGAATAATTTGCTAAATAAATGATTAGAGTTGGTTGCGAAATGCCGCCATCAAAGGAACTATTTATTTCGCAATTTGACGCCGGATTGAGCCACAGGACTTAATATATCAATATGAAAAAAGGATACACATTCATTCGGTTGAAAAATGTAGACGTATTGAATACTAGCTAAATTAAAGATCGACAGGATAAAAGTGATTGTCATGAGTTTTTATCCTTTCATATCTTATCTTTGCTTTACCCAATCATCACACAACCTTGAAAAAGACTCTAAACAACCTTGGTATCCAGACAGTGAAAAAATGATTACGACCATTATTAATGGGACGAACAAGAATCATATAAAATCTGAAACTGCGTATGGAGCGTGGTGAAATTTATATTTGTGAGAGTTCAAGATAGATCCAAAATGTGCTCAAAAAAACGCTCCTGTCTAACACGATTTTGAGGCTAAACATAGTTTTAATTTCTTAAATACCAAAGTGTTAGATAATATACATAATAAACCACACAGAAAGATTGTTGAATCTAGCATTATTTCTAATTATAATAAGATCAAAGAAAGTCTCCTTACTATATTGAATTATCTATAAGAAATTACATATTCCTTATCTATATTAGGTTTTATTAATTATTTTAATGCTTTAAATACTTTCAAAACAATTTCTATTAAAAATATTTTCTAAGGTAGATTTTTTGTAGTAGCAACACTAAATATGTTACTTTATTTTAAAAGAAAAAGCAATACACCCATAGATATTATTTTCGGAGAATATTTTAAAAGACTTCTTAATTCTTATAAGCGCTATAGAATATTTTAAATCCTTTGCAAATATTTTATTTTTTTAATTAATAAATTAGATAAAATAAATTAAAATAAAACAGAATAAACGATTGAAATTTTCGAACTCTAATTGCTTCACATATATTTTGAAATAGAATGCTATAACCGATAACATTTTTTCTCTTTTTTCTCTTTCGTTTCATTTTTCATTTTAAAATTATTTTTGGATAAGACATAATATTACATACTAACGTGACCTTGAAGATGGCTTAACTAGAGGAAGAGGAATAGGACAAGACCAATAACACTACCAATAACAACAAAAAGAAACGAAGCGTTAATCAAAGACAAATCTTTCATAAATGAATAAATAAATCCTCTAAATATTTTGTTTTATTATATTTTATATTCACCCCCCCACACACACACATGCAAATATAGACATGCATATTTTCTCATTTTAGGACTAATTAGAACTCAGAACACGAGTAATGCTGACACATTAAAATGAATTTAGCTAAACGAAATTTTGACACATGAAACTAGGTTTCTATTACCGTAAGGATTTCAAAATTAATGTAACCTAAGAAGTTAATGAACTTTGAACTTTTTAGTAAACTGCAACCCACATTGCAGTTTCCAGAAGCTATTTTCATTGAAACTATCTTACATAAATTTTATTTTCGGATATTTTTTTCATATAATTCCGGTTTTGTTTCATATAGAGAAAATTACAAGTAACACGTTGTCATTCTGCTTATTGGGCTGGAGATTTTTCAAAATACGGTATTGCATGAGATCTCCTCCTCCTCATTCTTCCTCTCTTCTTCCATCTCTCTCACTTTTTTACTCTCTGTTTTTTTCACTCTCTCCACACACACACACACACACACAAACACCCCCCATACTATATATATATATATATATATATATATATATATATATTTATATATAAAGTCATTTCCCAGAACTCGTTGTAGATGATGAGAAACTGAATAGTTTTTAAAGGACCTAATATACTTAAACAGATTGTTTGATAAAAAAGATGACACTTATTGTTATGTGTAGGTTAATCTTTTTTTCTATCTTTAAAGGAAGGTAGCATACTAAGAGGCATAACAGATTAAAAAAAAATATATCTTTTATAGATCTAACTAATACATAAGAAACAAAACAGTTCTCTCGTTTATAACGGCGATCTTTTGTTTGTTTGTTTTGGAATAATAGAGTTTATCTGATTGCAATAAACCTGCGGTAAAACTTACCTATTTCATCTTCTTTCTCATAAATCAGGATTTTATTCAAAAACTCAACTATATGTATATATATATATATATATATATATATATATATATATATATGTGTGTGTGTGTGTGTGTGTGTGTATATGTATATATATATATTTATATATATTTATATATTGATAGATAGATAGGTAGATAGATAGATAGATTGATAGACAGATATATATATATATATAAATATATATATATATATATATATATATATATATATATATATATATATATATATGTTGGGGTTGATTTCTTTGGACAAGGGCGTATAAATGTTCGTGGTTTATTTAATAAAAAATCAGTTTTTCTTGAAGAACGTCAAAAATACTATCTACCAAATGTTGCGGGGAAGGATAAGGGAGCTCACAAAATTTCTAATAGTATTAGTTCGACAATGAACGTAACAGCAAGACTAGAGGTCAAACAGGCTTACTTCAAGTCTGCTGTCCGATAGACCTTACGGACTCCCTCTATTTTCATCATCTCCTCCACACACACACACACACACACACACACACACATATATACACACACACACACACACGCACATATATATATATATATGTATATATATATATATATATATATATATATATATATATATATATATATATATATATAAAATACCTGTTACATTCAAAAAGTATTTTTGAATTTTTCAATTCATAAGTGACTTTTGTACCTACATGTATAATTTAGAAAAGTTATGTCATTGTGGAACATTAGAATCGTGCATACATTTTGATATAGGTTTAACATGCAAATAAAATTTAGTATTTGATTTTTGCCGATTAAATGATGTAATCTAATAAAAAAAAGTCAATCAGTTTGTGGAAATCTTCACAGATCTTTATAAGAATGTTTCAGACACACCATGTTTAAATATCACACAGTTCCAATTGGCAAAATTATTGTTTTTGTCATTCAATACTAATTGTAAAAAGAAAAAACTTCTTATTTCCAACTGACGAGAACGGTTTTTAAAATATTGTTTTAAATGTTAACAAACAAAAAGGAATTCTGATACAAAATCATTATTTATTCTTAACATCTGTTCATTGTAAAGACAACTTTGTAATTTTCCGTTTCGATCTTTTTTTTTTTTTTTTTTGGCAAGGACACGTTTTTATTTTTTTGTTTCTTGTGATCGTACATACCAACAATTTTTCATTTTTATAGGTTAAAAAAGAAAAAATAAATAAGAAAAATAAAACGAAAACATTGTTTTAGAAAACAGATTTTCATATTTCTAACGAAATATATATTTTTTAATCAGTGAAACTCAAAAACATACTCACACACACACACACACACACACACACACACACACACACACACACACATAAATATATATATATATATATATATATATATATATATATATATATATATATATATATATATATACGAGGATCATTAAATAAGTTTCCAGAATTTTTTGTATGGGCACTTTTATTGATAGTACACACATGAACTTCTAGTTCCCTTTGAAGTAAACTCCTCCTAATGCAATGCACTTGTTGTACCGTTCCAGCAACTTCTGGAAGGTCCCATGGAAGTCCTCTTCTGTGAGCGTGTCAATGACATTCTGCACAGCCTCTTCCATCTCCTCAAGTGTCTCATAACGACAGCCTCTGAGCTTAGGGAATAAGCAAAAGTTACAGGGAGCACTGTCTGGACTATAAGGACGGTGAGAAACTGTCTTGATGTCCATCTCGGTCAAATAGTCTGTGACAACGATGGAGTTGTGGACAGATGCATTGTCCTGGTGGAAATGCCACTGACCCAATTTGAAGAGTGCTGGCCTCTTCCGACGGAATCTCTTCCTGAACTCCCTTTAAACCTCAACATAGTAACCCTAACCCTAACCCTTTGGCCAATCAACTCTGCTGTATTGACTTCCTTATTCCTACCACACCTCTCATCATCACTCACAGTCTCACTGCCTTCCTTGGATCTCTTATGCCACTTAAAAACCGATGCTCGATTTATGCAAGATGCCCCCAAAGCAGTCTGAAACATTCCATACGTTTCTGTGGCATCTTTTCAAGTCTAAAAAAGAATTTTATTGCATATCGTTCTTTTCTAAGTGTCCACACGTCCTGATTGCATTTTTGAAATTCACCAGCTGTGACAATCTGGCTTTAGTAAGGTGTATTCAAATTCCTGCTGTAGCTGTTTATTAAATCATAAAAATTGGTCAGTCATCTCATGAGATGTATAGCGATAACATACTGAATTTTCAAGAGTCTACGACAATTTTAAATGCCTGTATAAAAAATCTGGAAACATATTGAATGCACCACGTATATATATATATATATATATATATATATATATATATATAATTCATGGGATTTAAACTCCGACCCTGGGTCTGATGGAGTTTTTTGCAAAACAACAATCATCAGGCAGTTAAGATAATGAAAGATTTTTTTTATTTTCTTAACTGCTGATGATTGTTGTTTTGCAAAAGACTCCATGAAACCCAGGGTCGCAGTCTAAATTCCATGAATTAAATACGGGGTGGATCGATAAAATTGTTATCCTAAAGAAAACAATATTACGGCTTTATTTAAAAAATTTTTTTTGAAAAAATCGATTCATGTAACTTGATTATGTAGTCGAGCTGACATCTATTCAATGTAGCCGCCTTCAGCCTCAATCACAGCCTCGATACGCATCCGGACCACACTTGAAACCACACCAAAGACCATAACCATAGCCGGAAACTTCGTTTTCATCACCCTGTGCACATCCCTATTATTCGTGGATAATCTAGCGTTGTCATAACTTGGATCCTGTTGTCATTTCTTGGATCGGTAGAGAGCATGAGTTGTGTAGCGGCGTTTCTCCGATCTCGCTCGCTGAACATTGTGTCACTTTCAGACTTGTTAGAAGGCTCCTATCGCTCTTGGGATTTGTACACAACTGGCCCCCGGGAAACATATCGTCTTTTCTATGGTGACAATTTTATCATTCCCCCTATATATATATATATATATATATATATATATATATATATATATATATATATATATATATATATATATATAACAGTGTTGGTTGTCACTAAATCACTTTGTGGGTATGTGTCGAACCAAATGCAATATAATATGGAGAGTACTCAATATCTGGAATAGAGCTATTATATAATAATATTAATAATAATAAATATATATATATTAGATATATATACAGGGTGGAACGATAAAATTGTTGCTCTCAGTTGTGTCTCCAACCATTTCAAAGAAAGGTTCAATTTGTTTTTATACGATTTCAAAACAGTTAATTTTCCTTGTGTCAAGTCATTTTGAGAAAGGTTTAAGTTTATTTTAGACATATTTGCTTTTGCACTATTTAAATGAAGATTTCATTTCCTGTTAAAATGTTTGTTGACCTCATGCAACAGACACAATTCAAACGAAGAGGTGTTTGGCTACAAGAACTTCAACAGCTTATCAACTTGTCAAGTGTTATTTCAAGTCTTGAGGTTAGAGAATCACGAATGGTCATATTCACATTTTCATTATTATTTTTTCCTAAGAGGGTTTCTGTACACAGTCTGATTAAATACAAATAATTCATAAACAAATCTATTTACACGTCAATGAGACCCTGGCAGGTTAGTGTTATCTGACACTAATGGTAATGAAGAGATACTCAGCTCTCCTCACAACTCCATCAAACAAGCTTTTGGAAGACGGGTGTCTTAGCTCTCTGCGGGGAATAATCAGTTTATTATGGAAAATTGAAGTAAAGATTTATTTCATCATGAATTTACATTTTAAACGGATGTATGCTTTTCCATAAAGAATATTTTCAATCATTAACATTCATAGACGCTAACAAACGTTTACTACGAGCAAAAAATTAATGCGATGTTGAATTATGCTGTCCAAGAAACTTATTGAACGCACCACATATATACATATATATATATATATATATATATATATATATATATATAAAGAAGAAATAGACTAGTTATAGAATAATGGAATATTTTTCCTCTGAGTAAATACACAAAATTCATGACCTAAAATAAGGACTGATTTTAAATCCTTAGGTTCTTTTCATTTTAACATTTTCATAGGGTAAAAAAGAAAATAAATTAAAAGAACATTTTAGCTACTCTAATTAAACTTCCAATTTAGAATAATTTTGTGTTATATTTAGAAAAAATATTATTAGGCTGATCATATTATCCTAATATTTAAAAACCTTCATGAGTTTAGGTTTATATCACTTTAAAAGTAATGTTTGAAATATAAACAAAATCTTAATACAAAAAACATTCTAATACCCGGTAAAACACAGCTCTATCTGACTGTCAGTCTCTCTGATATATTTGTATGAGTACGTATGTAAAATATTGTATATATATATATATATATATATATATATGTGTGTGTGTGTGTGTGTGTGTGTGTGTGTGTGTGTGTGTGCTGATTATACCAAAATTGCATTCAGAAATTCGTATGCACTTTTAATTGTTTTAAAAAAGGTCACCAAGAGATGGGTCTTGGATATTTTTATATCTGAAAATATTTCATCATTGTAATAGGATATTTGCTCACATCTTTCATTTTACTTCAATTTTTACTCTATAGTTTTCCAGTGATTTTAGATATTACTTAAACCTCAGTATTCCAATTTGAATTGTATATATATATATATATATATATATATATATGTGTGTGTGTGTGTGTGTGTGTGTGTGTGTGTAATGAAAATAATTCCTACATGGCCAAGAGCGAGTCTACCTAAGTTTCACGAAACGACTCTTCAAGATTGCTCCGGAGCATTCCTGAGGAGCCATGTGGTGAAACCTAGGGAGATAAGCTCTTGGCCATGTAGGAATTATTTTCATAATATTATCTCTATCTCATGTATTGAGCAGTTTATTACGTTTTAGCTTAGGTTATTCTCTCGGCGTTTTTTTTTTTTTTTTGACTTGACGTACGTGCCGCTTGATTATTTTGAAGTAACATGCATTTTCGTAGAATTTGTAAATATTAGACTCTGAGTTTTTTTCTCTCACCAACAGAAATATATATATATATATATATATAGTATATATATATATATATATATATATGTATATATATATGTATATATATATATATATTAATCAGTCAAAATGTAATTCTTGAACTTCTATGAATGTCTGCCATCGATTAACAAGGTTATTTATGCCAGTACGATGAAACTCTAGAAGTTTTTGATGCCAAGAAATCTTTGAATGCAGTTTCTGCTTCTTTAAAATGGAATGTATTTTAGCATAAACAACTGTTCAGATACTTGAAAAAAAATCAAATCGATGAATAATAAATCAAGAACATGAGTTGGATCATTTGAATTTCATATCTAAGTCAATGAGATTCTGTCAAAATGTGCTTAAGTATTTTCACGAAACAAAATTAAGAGAAAATTTAAATCTTGTAAAATATGTAAACACATTACTTCTTTATGTAAAAGCTTTGAAATCATATTCTGAAAAATTGATAGAAAATTAACAATGGGGACACATTAATCATTAGGAATGTGAATTGTTTTATACAACAAATATAAAATAATAGGTTAAAACAGAGTTTAAACAATTCATACTAAAATCTGACAGTTTATTCCGAAGAATCTAATATATATCATCTTGACAGATTCACAATAATCTATCATTTCAACACACACACACACACACACACACACACACACACACACATATACATATATATATATATATATATATATATATATATATATATATATATATATATATATATCACCTAATAGAATGATACTTTTCGTTAAAGAAGGAAATATTTTGAAACTTTCACATAAAAATCAGTAGAGATCAATATAGTTCGATCGTTTCACAGACTGGCACGTCGCAACTGGTTTAGAACATAATTCCGTATTTCCAACAGGAATCCCATTATTACCCAGCGTCATTTTGTTTGTTAAATTTAAAAGAATAACGTTATTGTGTTAACGGTCGCTTTTGAAGAAAGTTTCGACTGGGCACAGCAGCGTAAGTAGGAAAAAATTTGAGTCTCTGCGAGAATAATTTGTGAGAAATAGCTCGATAACACCTGCATTTCCTATCGAGGTCGGATACCGAGATATTATTACCAACTCAATCTTTGTATTGTAGACTAATCTTGGACTTTCTCCATCTGATAAGAAGAAATACAAAAAAAAAAAAAGATTCAAGATTAGGCTCTCACCGCATCATCGTGGATTGACGTCAATCCAACATAGGCTGGTGGTATCGTGAGTTACTGCTGGGTCACTCTGGGTTAGTGGTAATGATGCTTCGGCCGTGAAACCATGCCAGAACCCAGTGTCATCATCCGATGAAGGCTTTGCTGGAAGCAATACTGTTGCATAAACATCAGTCATTGTATGATACCTATATATATATTTCAACACACACACACACACACACACACACACACACACACACATATATATATATAATATATATATATATATATACTATGCTCCCTCAAGTATCTAAACGAAGAATTTGAACACATTCATCACTATTTCCCGATAACACTATCCTTAACCTTTTCTACACCTTGAAAAATTAAAAGCCATAAAGATCCACAAACATACATCCTACTATATGAATAAAAATAAACCTTACTCAAATTTCAACCCTATAAAAGGACATAATTTTAACCCTCAATCCTATTACCACACTAATTGAAAAAACTTAAATCAGGTATTAAAACCAATTTCTGTACAACAAAAAAACAAAACAAATTGTAAAGAACAACTCCAAAAACACCGATTCCCTTCCAACGCAGGTATATACAAAATCCGCTACCAAAATTGCTATAAATTTTACAGAGGAGAAACAAGCAGAAATTTAAACAAAATAATCTATGAACTTAAAAATGAATTTAAAACTATTAATACAACTAACGCTTTAGTTTCTCAAATTTTAATTAACGACACTTTTGGCCATCAAAATTCTGCATATTTGCCTTCATTCATGACTTAAATAAAAGAAAAAGAATTGAAGCATGTTCCATAGCACATCACAACACAATATAACAACGACAAGATTTTTACAAAATTTCACCATCTATAGGAAAAATAATATTAAAAGAATTCAAAATTCACACAAAAAATTTAATTCCCCTTTATCTATACATTCAAAGCGATAAAACTTCTCAAATTCATTTCTCAAACTACAAAACACCATTTACTTTTCAAAAACATTCCATCACATAACAAGAAGCAATTTGAAGATAGACAGTCCTTGAGGAAGTCTTCTAATTGAATCCAAATTATCTATCATAATTATTTCTCATTCTAAAATATTTTCGATAAAACACTTTTGTATACAAAAAAAAGATTGAAGTCGAAACGCGTTGGCATATAAACTAGCCATCAAACATATTTTTCTTCCGTTTTACCTTTTCTACATACATTCATTTCTTCCTATATATACATATAGCTAAAATAAGTAAAGAGAAAAATAAGGTGATTGCTAAATGTAATTGTAGGGATAAGGTTAGATGCCGCTGTGGTGTATAAAGTGGAAGTATATAGTGATCCGGGAAATTATAGAAATAAAAAGGTATATTTTGGATCGACGCAAGGGGGATTTAAGTCTAGCTAGTATAACCATAAAACGAGTTTCTCCCACGAGAAGTATAGGCATAGTACCACGTTATCTA
>OY757940.1:63227927-63342347 GCA_963585895.1 Sepioteuthis lessoniana
ATTATTCCTTTAGTTGTACGGTGGTTGATCCAAAATGGTAATGTGTCTCTTCTAATACAGAAAAAAGGAAAACTGATTCTTTTTACAACCTTAAAGAATGCCATTGAAGATTCACAAGTTACTAAGAATGACATACAATTACATTTGTGAATTCTTTGGTCATGTGCCTGGTACCTGACGACCGTCGAATGATCTGGTTAAAGAAAAGGGAGGCTCATTCCCAAAATATATCGCTATCATCAAAAGATCTGACAAATACAATTTAGAATGACCAGCCTCTCTCTCTCTCTCTCTCTCTCTCTCTCTCTCTCTCTCTCTCTCTCTCTCTCTCTCTCTCTCTCTCTCGAGGACATCCGGCCATTGTAAACATTCGATTAATCAACGCTTCCACAGTGGAGACAAAATGTCTGTTTATCGGATTGAAGACACTCACTGATTTTTAGAAATTCATTAGGGAAAAAGTATCCTTGACCAAAATTCTCTATTCGTTCCCCGCTTACGAAAAGTAAAAATAAACATTTGAAAGAAAGAAAGAAAAATGCATACTTCTGTCAACCTTCCACCGAAAAACAAATTATACAATTAAGTAATATTCACATTTTCTTATCTTATTTCTAACCTCTAGATTTATGAAGTTTTGAAAATTAGCCCTGACAGGTTCATATTCCTGGGCAACTCACGCTCTACCTCGGATATTTTGACAGCAATTGATTTAAAAGTTTAAAAGAGCCATCAGTAATTATTTTCAAACAATCTAATGTGTATTTACAATGCATTTAAGTCAATTTCAACTCAGTTAATTCAATAAATATGTGTTTGAACTTTGAATGCCTACATTTAAAACGTTTTCTTATGCAGCAATATGAAAATGGAGTTAGTCGTGTAAAATGATTTGGGGGCGAGTACATTTTCATTCACTCTGGACCACCAGTCGAGTGATTTCTTTTCATATCTCAAAGGCTGGACAAGAGAACCATTTTCCTGTGAGGTACACGTGAGAGGTGTGGGTATTCTTTACTGGAAGCCAAGGTTCAATATTCAAAGAAGCAATCAGGAGATAGATCAGTTGCTAGAGAGAATTATGGTTCAGAGCAGAGGGTGTTCAAACCAAGGTTATAAAGCAAGAGTAAGTCGCCATTAACGTAGGAAGTTGATAGTTGGACGTTTAGACAAAATATGGGGTAGGAAATTGACCAAATTCTTAGTCTTCTTTCCATATCGGGATAGTGAGGGATCAGTACCTAATCTAATTTTGGGAAGTGTCACTCGTCTCTTCACGCCAGGATAAAAACGAAGAGTAATGAAAGAAACTGCAAATATATTCTCGGTTGTGATTTTTGCTTTTATTTTTCTTTGTGAAACCAACTCATAGCTTGTGTAGTTTCAACCAGAACTCGGTGGCCATTAGATCTCATTTTTGAAACAATCACGTGTTGAGGGAAGACATTGACTTGACAGCGAGACTGGGGAGACCGTGACTTTGAGTAGTTTTTAGACTTCTATCGAAATATTCTATAACATTCCAAATGTGTTTTACTCTTAACGAAATACTATTTAATTACTTAGTGATGTCTCAGTTTTTTGGTTTTTGTTTATTTGTTGTAGTTCTTTTTTTTTGTCATTACTGTCAGAATTTTTCTCAGCATCAACATGGTCGCTTTAATTCAGAGATTATTAACATCTATTTGCTTCTTTTCATTTGTCGCAGCTTTGGTTGCAGACATTATTATAAAAACTCTAAGTTGTTTATTGTAATTCTTGTCTAGTAAAATCTCTTTCAGTTGCAACTCGAATTTCAGGCTTTTCCCTAGCCCCCAGTCCCATGTTGCCCTTACATGTCTTCTCTACACCACAACCCCCACAGCCTGTTTCTTCTTGGACCGCCATATTCTCTGATCCCAAAATCACAAGAGAGGATTATGACAGACGGATTGGGTCAGGCGTATTCAAAACACCAGACAAGCCTAAAGCCTAAAGAATTTTGAACTCCCCAAAACTCTGTTCTTACTCCCCACCACCATTTTACTGATTTCTATGGATTTTTTTCTTCTCTTAAATACAGAAACAGAAATGCCAAAAGCTTTCGAATTCTTTAATATTTCTTCAACTCTTTTTCCATCTTTCATCTAAGTTTATCGTCCATTGTCGCTTCTTTTTATTCTTTCTTCTTATTGTCTTTCTTGGTATTTTAGTTATCGTATTTTTAACTTCTTTTCTCGATTTTGTCTTGTCTTTTCCTTCCTGTTCATTTTTCATTTCTATATTCATTGCTAAATACTTTTGTACATTTATGGTTTCTTTTTTTTTTTTACATATTCTTTAATTCTCGTTTTAAAATTTCGTCTTTTTTCTATTATCTATTTTTTCATTCTTTCTTATATATATGGTGTCCCAATATACAAGGGACACATGTGACTGCTAATAACACTATAACTAATAATGTTGAGTTCTTTTTCATTCGGATTTGAAAATAGAATACAACTAATAATGTGGTATGATATGTTAGGTCCAAGTTATAAAGGGAACGAGAGGCTAATCATAGGGGAGAGAGAGAGAGAGAGAGAGAGAGAGAGAGAGAGAGAGAGAGAGAGAGAGAGAGAAGAACAAAATAAGACGAAAAATCAAACAGTGAGTTTACGGAAACAGCGAGCTGACCACCGATTGACTTAGGCCAAAGCACCGATGAAGGGCAGCCAATTACGCGTGAATGATTACGTTAATAAAAAATGACTACAAAATGATGGTGGTCCCAAATCTTCGGCGCAGGTGTACAACCCATGTAAACGAGAAGATCCTCCCTCCAACACCAGGCGGAGGTAAGCGGATAACTGGGGTTTGAGAGATAGTTGACTGCGAGACGTAACGTGGTAAAGACGTTAGTTGAACACTCGCCACGAATATATAAGGACAGACGAATATTTACGAGCCTCATAATGGGGGTGGGCTTCAAAAAAGGGTCTCACCCCTGACAGTAAACTGTTGCTTCTCCTTGTCCAGTTAACGTGGTTGACTAAGCTTTAATACTCTCTTTCTTTCTCTTCGTGGCTACATTAAAAGTGTAGTTGCGAATAAACGTTTGTGTTTATGAACTAAGACAGAGTTTCGTGTGTTCACCTTTCCCACGGTGGGGTTACAACAAAGCCCGACTATGAATTCGATCTCGGATTAGTTGCTGCTCTAATCTTTTCTTACTTTCCGTGCCCTCCAGGAATGAACTGGGATTTTTATTGTTAAGCCTGGTGGAACTACCTTGAGGTCTCGGCATCTGCATTGGAATGTGAGTTTAGTTTAGCCTAAGTATGAAGTTTACATGTCAAAACAGTTCTATTTGAGCAATTCAGTTTATCATATACACGACACTTGTTGTTTTTTTTTACCCCTCTGTAGAGGTGCAGTTGGTGTATTCAAAAGCTCTAGCCAATTGGGCAATAGCTAATAGAAATTGAATTTGACAAATTACATCTATACAAACGTCTGATGATCGAAAGTTATTTCGCGAAACTGCTTATCACACCAGCGCTTGTGTCAACTAGTTTTAGCATCATTTTAAGAAACGAATTTAATAACATTTTGGAAATTACATATATATATATATATATATAGTGAGAGACACAGAGAGACTACTGATGAGACATTTTGAAATTAAAGTGGAACGTGAGCCCAGACGGTTTGGGCGGTAGAATACACCATCAATGAGTGTCCTGAGGATGACATTAAACATTCTGATGGCGAAGCTTCAGTTATGCTGCGGCTTTGGGGAATGTGGAGTACCCATTCATTACTATCGCTCTCTCGTCCATTCTGGCTCGGATCGGTAGAACTTGAAAGGGCCTTATCAATGGGTCAAATAGAATTGTTTCATATTTAAACTGAGAATAAAACAAGTGACATTCAAAAGTAAATACTTTGAAATTGAACTTTTTGATATTTTAACTATCTGTAAATAAATGACTCTTGTTTAATTGAATCGTTAGTGATACATAGCAAAACATGGAACTATTTAACTTTGCCGACTTATGTTTATAAATCATATATATCAAATATATATGTATAAAGAGGATTCGGCAGTAAATAACCTGCAATGGTTGATATGCCATAAAATCCTGCCAAACCAAACCTGAACCAAAACGTAAAAAGATTTCTCAAGCCTAACCTATCATCGATTTAGTAAACTCGGAGAAATGATAGGAAACAACAGCATTCTCAGTTATAGATTATTCCATAACAAGCCCACAATAAAATTTACTAAATTTTACCAACTATGTAATATTAGAAACAACTGCAAATAACTCGAGTCAACCAAATGATTCACTAACTTGACAACTAAAAGGACTCTTAAAATTTACCACAAATCTCACAATTGAGGAAAAAATGTGATCTATTTACTGGACTGTGTGGACTGACAATGAAAATACTCTGGAAGATCAGAATAGCCATTTTAATTTAGACTAAGGTTCATAGATTAAAATCTTTTAATAACAGCTAATTAATACATGTATAATAACATTTCCGCTAAAACGGTCACGTCTTCACAATTGCAGAAAGGATTAATAAAACAAAAACTGATTGCGTAATAAGATGACAATAACAGAAAAACACAGATATGAATAGACTAAATGTCTCCAAAGTCTAACCTTAACTGAATTTAACATCAAACTAAAATTTTCTCAAAATATTTCTTTGAAATAGATTGAACGGATATCTTTCCACATAAACATAGAAATAAACAAATGTCTATGTCAAACAACAGTTGCAGATAATCTTAAACCTACTCCACCCACACTAAACAAACGTATCCCACATATTGATCTCATGGTCAGGTGGTCACCGTATGCAGCTTTTAGAAAATTCTCAATTCAAATCATTTGGAGATCAAAAATAATTCTTATTCAACAAATGGTTACTGGTTGATATTTGGTTGGTTCATAGAGTCAATGTGATCCAATCAACACATGATTGGGATGTAACTGTGAATAATTACAATGAAAATATAATCCTGATAACCCAGAACTGGATGTGGTTCAGTGTTATACATAGTACACTCCTCCTGGTAGTAGATTATCTCCTTGTAGAGGATACTATCTGCGTGTTCTTGGCCCAACGACAAGAGTGTGCATTTCTGGCATTTAGCTAAAATAATTTAATTTCGCCAATGATGATTTGCTTTGGTTTGATTTAGTTTTATGGCATATCAACATTGTAGGTTATACCTAACCCATTCTATACATATAAAGAGTTCAATTTCAAACAATTCAGTCAAGCAAGAGTTTAAATATCAAAAACAGTACTATTTCAAACAATTCAGCTTAGGTTAAGTAGACAGTTTTATTTCAAGTTATTCAGTTTAGTCAACAAAGTTAAATGGTTCCAAGTATTGCTATGTATCACAATCAATTCAGTTAAACATCAATCATATTTCAAACAATTCAATTTAGCGTAAGTGCGCAGTTTAAATGTCAAAACAGTTTCAATTAAAGCAGTTCAGTTTAGCATAAGCTCAGACTGTTCTATTTGATCCATACATAAGTCTCTATCAGGTGCTAACACTCCAGGCCAGAATGGACTTAGGAGAGATGGCAATAAAGCTCCAGCATCACTGAAGTCTCATCATCAGATTGTTTAGTGTCATATTCAGAACACTCATTGGGGGACTCTTTCCTCTCTGCATAGCTGCAGTGAGTGTATTCTGCAGCTCCAGCCGACTGAGCCAAAGTAACTGATGACAATATGGATGTCTCACACTGTGATATGACTTGCGAGGCGCTGTTTCTTAGCTCGATTTTCCATGAAAGTCAGCTGCGTCGTGTGGCATATTGAGTATCGTCCTGAGCTAGCAGAACATTATCAGTGAGTTTACGACATGCAAAATTTTCAGCATTATCGATTTTCATTCACATGCGTACATCTTGGTTAAAGGTTTTAAACGATTGGACTCAATATTGTGTAAGTTATACTTTTTACTTTTATTCTACAACGTGTTCATGGATACTTACGGTTAAAGTAACGCTTTCGAAACCGGCTCAGAAGTAATGTAGCTGTTCCGTAATTAGATGGATAACCACTGAATGAGAGCAGCATGTGTTTACCAAAGCCAGCCGCTAAGAACAGGACATGACAAAAGCTCAATTTTCAGCAGAGATTTACAGGTTTGGATCCATAGTGCTCCTACTCCTAGACCAGTTGCCATACAAATATTTAAGATCCCAGTTTATCCTGCCATTTATGCCAAGCTGGAGGAAGAATTACTCGATTCATACCTTTCACAAGGGTATTTGAGTTACATGAAATGCAAACAGCTTTGTCTAGGATTTGAACTCGAATCGCTGTGTCCATTTCCTATGACTATCACCGTCACACTACGAGCGCCACCTGGAATAAGAGCGTGTAGTGTAAAAAAAACTGACTCCTGGATGCCAGGCTAAGCAAAACTTAGAAACATCTGATGGTTCATACATAACTCGAGTAGAGTAATGGTTAACAAACAAGGCTAGTAAACTGTTAGTGAATCTGTTGCCTCATACTTCCAGTCTTAGGACAAACTATGCAAAATCATTTTGTTGATAACAGCATAAGTGATTTTTGGTATTGGTACGGAGCAGAGAGGCTACTTTTCATCACGAATGAAAACATCCTAATAAAACTGTCCAAAACCTTGGTCCGAGGTCACTATTACTGATCGTAACAATTCTTGTATAGTCACGTGATTATTAAAATTTTCATCATTACTCAGATAAAATTTTTTTTTTTTATAATTAATATCTTCGGTTGAATTGTTTATGGTAATGCTGCCATTGTTTTGTTGTTTTGTTTGTTTGTTGTTTTTATTTTTATTTTTTTTATTTTTTGCTCCTTTTTTCCCTATGTTTGTTTTCCCCTTTGTCTTCCAATCTGGCCTCTTTGATCCACTTTCTCAAAGACTTAGCACCAAGCCCAAGCGATTTACTTTGTAAAGGATTTAAACGAATCGGATTATAAAATAAAAATAAATCTACAAATATACTACACACAAAAATTAAGAGAAAAATAAATAAAAACAAGAATGACGTAGTAATAATAATGATAATAATGACAAGAACGGTACCTCAACAAAGAACGATATAATAATTTAAAAAGAAATAATAATAATAATAATAATAATAATAATAATAATAATAATAATAATAATAATAATAATAATATCATCCTCATCGTTTAAAGAACGACAATCCTGTAACAGACTTTTATCTAAGTTGAAAGATAGATAGATAGATAGATAGATAGATAGATAGATAGATAGATAGAACTACATGTATAATTGACAATGTATAAGAATAAGATCACAAGACTGACAGAGTGAGTGAATCAAAAAGAAGCACTTGATTGCTCAGCAAAGTATAGAAAATAAGATAGATATGATTATTAGCTTATTTTCAAAGACCTGTGTGCACGAGAGCATTCAAATAGTCAGATTCTGATTTCTTTGTTTATCGGCATATCAATCCTTGTGGGTTATGTAATGTCAAAGTGATCACAGTAGAAGACAAGCAGTTTTAGTAGTTAACATATAGCTGCTAGGGTTAGGGTTTCATACCCTTCCCAAGCCCAGTCGGCTGGGGCAGCAGATTTCACCGACTGTATCTCTGTAGAGTGGAAAGACTCTCCGAACGTGTGTCCTGGATATGGCACTAAACATTCTGATGGTGAAGCTTCATTGATGCTGGAGCTTTGGGGAATGCGGAGTACCCATTCAATGCCCTCTCTCCCAGGTCTACTCTGGCTCAGAGAGGTTGCACCTTATAGGATTCTATCAATGGGTCAAATAGATCCGTTTGATATTTAAACTGTGTACTTTAAGCAGAATTGAATTGTTTGAAATAGAACTGTTTTTACATTTAATTTTGTGTAAACAAATGACTGTTGTTTAATTGAATATTTAGTGATACATAGCAATAATTGAAAAAAATTAAACTTTGTACAAACAAACGATTAATAGTTATAGTATTATTTGCTTTAGATAGAAATAAACAAAAACATTTAACCGTGAGCATAAAAATAGGCTCACGCTCGTTTCAAAATGTTATCTACAAAATGAGCAAGAAATTATATTTAATATACATGTATAAAAAGGATCTGGCATGAAGCAACCAATAACGGTTGACATGCTATTAAAGCAATAATACTTTTTCAAATGTCTTCATCGGAAATTGAGCGTAATAGTGCGATCAATAGAATTTGAACGAGTTTACCAAGACGATGCAGTTCAACACTGTAACCATTAGGCTACGCGGACTCTGCCTAAAAGACCAACCTGAACGCATACTCATTTATTTCTAGAAGCACACAAAAACAAAAAACAAATAAACAATCAAAAATGATCAATGTGCAAATGCTTTTCTGATGAAAGTGACTTTTTTTCACGCTTTCTTCGGATTTGTTTTACGAAAATACATTGAAGATATTACAAAGTCTCTGTCTCATCTTGCACCTTCAGAAATGTGTCTAGATTTTAGAAGCATCTGTTTGGTATGTGTGTATTTGTGTGTATGTGTATTTTATGACAAGGAAGAGAGGAAAAATGAAGATAAACATAGCTAGCTCGTTAGATAGATAGATCCGTTTTATTGTTCAATTCCGAAGCATTGCTTATTATGGCACAGGTACCACAAGTTGCTTATAATACCTGTTGATATAAAATGGTCATCTACTCAGTCATTACTCTTTTTGGTTCATGTGGTTTTGGTTTATCAAAGTGTGTTATTTGTTTCGAATTGCTGAATCCCATGGTTTCCATTGTTGCATATTTGTGTGGCTCGCAAAATACTCTTCTCCCTAAGATACTAGATAAGTGACAATTCGGGACAAGGTATACGACTAGTTATGAACGTCTTAAAAACAACTTGTTTTTCCGAAGTTTAATATCCAAATATCCCCCTCGAAGCTCGATCAGATACTTGCGCACTGTCTTGAAGAAATCCTGGAAGCAATACCCCACATAACAAAAGCTGAGCAGCCTTTTGTCTCTCATCTCACCAACTATTCATATGAGACGAACGAGACATACGGGGCTCTCCTGTAAATCCAAGCAACGTTTCCTAAAGGATTTCTGCGTATGGACTTGGCAGTCTTGGCCGACCAGCAATGATTTATATCAGTTCTGTACGGACACAAGATGAAGCGAAGAAGACAAGACAGGAGGCAATGATAATAGGGATGGATGACAAGAGAGAGAGAGTTAGGGAACCCCAAGCTGTCAGCGTGAGTTGATAATGATTGTAAACTCGCCACTATCCATATATGGACACATACATAAACATGCATTGACATTCAGCTTAAAGTACTAACACACGAAATGTCTAGAGTGTCTCACTCTAGTCAATGAATGATTTGTTTACGTTTTTTTATGGTTTCAAGTATCCTTATCTAATAATTTGCAAGCAATTATATAGAGTTTGCAATAGAATAAAATGTTAAAATTTGATTTTGTAAATATTCGAGGTAAACGCAATAGAAGTTAAATATCAACTAGAATCCTTCTCTTTCCTAAATAGAAGCTCTAGTATCATTATGCAACAGTCTAACACCGTTTGATGTCCAGGCAGATGTAAATCTTTAAATTCCTCTAATTGAAGAAAAATGTTACCCAATGACATTCATCGTCGCTCGTTGAACTCTTACGAGAGACAAAAAGTAGATGAGAGCAGGATTAGTCGGTGGATAATGAACTGGTAACCGACGAAATAGATTTTGATACGGCATTCTTTCTTCGACATTGCCATCGTTGTTATGAAGAAGCCGTTCATCTCCACTGGTGAAGTTTTACATAAGCGCAACATTTGTTAATCACAAGCCCAAAGGCATAGTTATTTCTAGTCTCCTTTGGGATGAATGTATTTCATTGGAGAAAGCCAACGCAATCCAATGTTTTATTGTGCTCCTCTTTCTGTTTTAGATTCCAAGGAAATAAGAAGCAGTATTGCTTTTGTTGAGACCCTTTTAAAAAAAATTATTAATATATAAAGAATAAAAATGAGATATAATGCCATGGTTAGTTTCATATTTCTTTACATTAACTTTGAAATGTTATTGGACAGCAATTAAGTTTCATTTTCTTTTCGGGGTATTTATTGCTCCCTCTTTTCGAATATTTTGTTATATATATAGTTGACTCTTCTGTAGATGTCTTGCCCACTCGGTCGGAGCATGGAATACACCGAATGCTTCTCTGCAGAGGAGTAAGATCCCCCAACGAGTGCCTTGGTTATAACACAAAACAATCTGATATTGGGGTTCCAGTAATGCTGGAGCTGGAGTTATTGTGCTCAGGCCATTTATCAACACCTTTGCTCGTAATTATACAGTTTATTATATAACCTCAGGAACATCTTGATGTAGACCCTGGTCTATCATATGACCTTAATTAGATTGTGCTGTGAGGTAGAAAATGGATTGGAACATTCAACACATCTGAGACGAAATTCACTCTTCCCATTAAAATCAAACCCGTCCTAATCAACCTCAATTCTGATGGACAGAACTTGATTAAAAGAGATCAACGACATCGACAAATACTTGGGTTTCCTCTTCACTCATTTTTTTAAGTAGTGGGTATCAAAAAACGGAGCAAAAATCTAAGGGCTCATTAGAAAACGATGCTCTTCGCCGAGAAGTATTAATTTTATTTATTCTCTTTTTTATTTTGGCTATTACAGATAGGATACTGAACGGGTTGTGTAGCCATGTCAAAGAGGTTCGCTACTTGTTAATCCGGCCATTTCTGCATCGCCGAAGTGCAGCCAATTTATATCGCTTCTGTCATTACTTTTCGGAAGATTTTCTGATGAACCTTATTTCACAGTAACAACACGTTTTGCAGTCGTCAGCAAGCAGCATCATTTTCTTCTGAACTTTCCAAGCTTCCGACTTTTCATAAAAACAGCATCTTCTTTTCATCAAACATCTGCACTGCAAATCAAACTTCTTTATTTGATAATTGTTTTCCAGTGACAGCCGTGGGTTTTGCCTCCTATTTGTTCAAATTTCTGTTTTGGTATCTCTTCTTATATACACTTTTTTTCAGGCACGCGTGGCGTAACGGTTATCGTCATAGAAGATTACCACATCAAGCCAAATTCAAATCCTTGACTAAGCTGTAGGCATTTCACTTTATTCTAAAGCTTTTAAGAAAGGCATGAATCCATATCTCCCCTTATTTTATGGCTAAATAATAGAGCAACTTATCAAGAAGTTAAACTCTTACTTCAAACCAGCAATTCTCTGTGTAAAAATTAACCAAATTTTTTTTATTCCGCCTCTGTTTGAGGTGTTGAGTAGATATATACACTTAAATTTACTTTTTTAACTCTTATGTACTACGACGTGAAACATAGAAAGTCATACATAATCATAAATAAATACTTACATAAAAAGTCATTGAAGGTCTTGATAAATATCATAAAGTTTTAATAATAAAGTATTGTGACGAGGAAATATGACACCCTCATACATTTGCCGGGTTATGGGGAAAGGAGGTATATTAGTACTCTATTAGTACAAGGTAACATGGGCATGAGAAAAGACCACTCTCTATTAGCCATGTATGCGTCAGCGGAGAGAAACAGACCTGCGCTCATGATTAGTGTGGAGGAATAAACGGCCAAAAAGCCAACACGTGGTAATTTTTCAAACTTCGGAAACGAAACAGTTGCCGTTTGTTCGTCGAAGGGTGAAGACACATAAGGAGTTACCGTTTATTCATCGAAGGGTGAAGACACATAAGCAGTTGCCGTTTATTCGTCGAAGGGTGAGACACATAAGCAGTTGCCTTTTGTTCGTTGAAAAACTAAAAACATAGTTTGGGATACGAAAGAAATCCAAATTCCAAAGTCGTGCCGCACAGAGAACACAAAGAGAAAAAAAGCTTCTCCTTTGAATGAAATGGGACTTAAAGGCATGGTGAGCCTCGTTAAACGAATACCTAAAGATAAGACTTGTCCACGAGGAAAGAGACAATATTTAATCTTGGTCTTTTCTAAAATAAGACGTGTATCCTTCTACCAACGTGTTATGGAAACCCAATTACTAGAGAAAAAAGAGAAGAGAAAAAACTCCACAGAATCCCAAATAAGTGAACATACAATTTAAGTATATTCAAATTTATCTTGCTGCATTCATGCTGACGTGAATAAAAGACAAATTACGGGAGGAAAGAATACCTCTGATAAGATAGAAGAGAAACGGAGAGGGAATATTCCCCTGATGATAAACTTGAGATTTGAAGCACGCGCTCTACCACTAAATCTCAAGGTCTGAAGGAAAGTGGAGCGCATCTACCGCTGATGAACTATATTCTCAACTTCCGCCAAAGACTTTCTCGCTCCTGACTTTTACCTGAATTCTTTTTTCTTTGCTTCTTTCTTTTATTCAATAAAAGAATATTGTTATTAATCTTGTTAACCCAAACACGGCAGTTCAGAATCCTCTTTTTGTTCTGTTATATCTGCGGTAATATAGTTCTTCCAAACCCTCAAGCAAAAATCACTGACTTTGTGACGAAGACATATCGCAGTTATTCTAGAATCAAAATAGGGAATCACGATAAGCCATTCGCTCTTCAGGTTTGGTTTAAAACGTATGAAGGAATGATAAAAGGAAGATTATGTTATTTGTCATTCCAATGATCTGGAAAGATATGATAAAATCACATTAAGGACCCCAAGCAAGAACTGAAAAAGTGAAAATTGAAAGACAAAGGAAAGAATTCAACGCATCTAGAGAACTGAAAATGAAAAGAACAAAAAAGAAGGTCAGAATGTTAGATACAATTGCTCATTTCTCGAAAAAATACAAAAATGTATATTTTTGGTTATATCTGCCTTTCAAGTGTTAAAGAAGTAAGACATTTTGGGGTGTTGGTAAGAAACCAGACTGCTGTGTTAGTTGAAGTTATGACTTCGAACCCATGTGTTAAAGAAGCAAAAAATTTTGAAGAGGATCGGAGATTAAGGAATATGTGTACGGAGTCTTGGCGTATCTCGTGGTATGAACAAGAAAATTACGGACTCGATTTCAAATCGTGCTTACAGGAAGGAAATGATGGCTGGATGCGGCTCATGCTTATTTTGAGGAGATACATGTTTAAAAAAAGGAAAATGGGCAAGCGCTAACTAATATTAGCTTAAGTTATCCGAGAGAGAAGACAGATATACAGAGAATGAGCAATATTACTGAAAATATAGATATATGTGTATAGATAAATTATTAGAAAAGAAAGAAAAATCAGAAAGAAAATACATAATAGACATTAAGTCAGAACTTCGGAAGAAAATAGAAAAAAAAAAGAGAAAGAAAAGAACGATACGAACAGTCTCCTTGTTTGACTTTGGTTTTTTTAACTTACTTTGGACAGTACAAATGATTTCAAATGTTCTAGTTTTATGTTCGTTGGAATTGTTTTTATTGAATATATTTACTCATCGCAGCACGAAAGAGAGAGAGAGAGATTACAGGTTTATTACAAATTGGGAAGAAGAAAAGTTAAAGAAAAGAAAAGAAAAATAATTAGATATCGTCTTATAACTTTAAATAATTTTTTGTCTTGGACAAAATTGATTTTTATGGAAGGGAAGAGTGTGGCCCAGTTGCCGTGACGGTTAATTATTTTAATGCCTGGTTTTATTGGGCAACGAGTTTTTCTGTTGGCTGTTGGGTTGGCTGAGGTCTTTGAGCGGAGATCCAAGTCAAATTGGAAAGTTTAAGCGTGTACATAACGTTCAACACTGGAAGGTCAAAATGGATTCATATCTTGAATGTGAAAGGTTTGATTGGAAAAGTAAAAACATTGAATTTTGGATACGTGAGAGATGACACAATAATGCAGCAAGATGACATCACCCCGCACCGATATCCTGAATTTAAATATATAAAAATTAGTGAGTTTTGAAAAAGTAGTTAGTAAGCTAGTCAGTTAGTTGTCAGTTAGAAGGTTACATTCCGAAAGTTCTCTCGGGCTTGGGGGACGTGTCGCCTTGTGTCAGTTTATAGAACTTTACTGATTCTCTCTCTCTCTCTCTCTCTCTCTCTCTCTCTCTCTCTCTCTCTCTCTCTCTCTCTCTCTTGCTACTGTATGCAGTCTAAACATCGAACAATAAATAATTGTTAGTTGTTGGCGGAGAGTTCTTCTTGCTTTTGAGTTGCCAACACTCAGGCAACTTTGTTCCAACGGATCACTCCGACTGTCAGAAGAATTTCCGGATGGATTGTGTCATTCCTTGTCTATGGATGTTTCAAACACCGCGTGGACACAGATAGGATTGATAAACGAACTATCAGAAAATGTGATTCTATAGTATCACATATTTCTGCAAAATAAATCTAAAAGGAAAAAATCGCAAGAGCAAGCACCATGCCCAATACCCCGATTTTCCTTCTGTCCTGAAACCAATCCCTCCTGTTCCTAAGCAAAATGGTAAAATAGAATATACCTCTGATTATGAACATAGTGTCATGTCTTTTGTAGCTGGGCCTGAAGAGCACAACTAGCTAGTATCCTTGACACAAGAGGAACTCAACGACCGGACACGATACCTGAACTTTTCAATGGAGTCTGCTCAGCTGTTGGGTTCACATCTCAAAGAGAGACATCTGTTAACACCAGTTATAACGTTCTACTGTTATCAAAATTGTGTGGGAGAATTAAGACAGTTTTTCACGTTCATCATTGGTTTATAGCAACAACATTGCTGGATTGATCAAATCAACGGGCTTAGTCTATGACACTAAGGAATGAAGACTTTTTATTGACATTCAGCAGAAGTCTACAAATTGGGAATAGTCTTTCATCTATTCATATCGAGCATTTAGTACAAATGAAAGAAACTCATAACAGTACGGATCATTTTTTGTCTGCTGTTAACTACTAGGAGCACAAACGGTTGATCAGTGGAGATCTTAAATTTGTTGGACTGGTCCTTGACCTCCAATGTGGGTTCACAAAGTATCATTTTTTTCGTCTCTGGGACAACCGGGCTGAGACCAACATAATGTTGGTCGTCAATGTTTAAAACCTGGCTTGCATAACGTTCAGCCTTATCCTCTCATTGATCCGAACATAATACTGCTTCATCCCTTACATATCAAGTTTAGAGAACTTTTTGGAGGCAGTGGACAGGGAAGGCAGTCGGTTTGCTTTCCTCCAAGAGAAGTTTCCACGGATGAGCATGAAGAAACTTAAGGCTGGTATATTTGACGGCCCTCAAATAAGAGGACTCATGAAGGGCCCAATGTTTCACAAAGCATAAAGCAAAATTGAACTGTTCGGTTGGCTGTCACTGAAGTCAGTATTTTCAAACTTCCTGGGAAACCACCGAAGTGCGAAATACGAGAAAGAAATTGAAGAGCTACTGAAGAGGTTCCGCCAACCCGGGGCACGAATATCAGTCAAATTCCACTTTCCGCAGTCACACTTGTACGATTTTCCAAAGAACTATGAATATTTGTGTGAAGAGCTGGGTGAAAACTTTTATCAAGACATTCGCATTATAGAAGAGCGCTACCAAGGCCGGTGGGATGTAAACTTCATCGCTGACTACTGCTAGCACTTTAAACGGAATACAGTGGCTGCCAAGCACAGTCGGACGTCCTTGAAACATGTGCCTGATTTTTTAATTCAGCGTAAACAAACCGCTTAAATCAGCTATAATGTATTCGACCTTGAAAATATCGCAGACCACTGATTCGAACAAAACTAGCTATCTCTCTCTCTCTATATATATATATATAGAGAGAGAGAGAGAGCGATAGATAGAAAGATTTCGAAGTCCGACCTTGACGCATCATTTTGATAAAACTTCAGTGATTTAGACTCATATAGGAAAAGATTATATGTCTTGATTATAGCGGTGAAATTTGTTGCCAAATGTCAATTTTCTGAAGGGAAAGTTCTCAGAAATAACAAAAAAAATTATAATTTTCTTTTCGTTGATATGATATCCTTAGGTCATTTTTTTTCACTGATCTAGCAAAATTAAACAATAAAACATTAACTAACATTGATCCTATAAAGTCATATACAAGAAATATTTTCCTAGCCCTTGAAACTCTGAGCACTTTAGCTCTGTTGGCCCTCTACCCTGGGTTACCGAATGAAAATAGAAATTTTAAAATCTATATATTTACAGATATTTCATCATCATCATCATATCGTGCTGGCAGCACGGATATCCCTGAACCTCTCTCGCCACTCCTCCCTATCGTTCATCGCCCTAGGTAGGTCTTCAGGACAACAACCTGTATCCTCACATAGCTGCTGAATGTACGTTCGAGCTGGTCGTCCTGCTTTTGCACGGCCATGTGTGGGGATCCATAAGAGTACATCTCTTATGAGTTCATCTCTGCTTCTCCAGCAGTGTCCTGCATGTCTGGTTCGTCTAACTTGGATAGTTTTCGTGATAGGGGGCAGGTGGCCGTACAGTTGGTATCTTGTGGGTTGTTGCTGCCACGTCTTGTTCAGGATTGCACGCAGCATTCTTGTGTAATTGCCATCTAGTTTCTTCTCCAGTCGTTTTGTTAGCGTCCATGTAGTGCATCCATATAGCAGTATCGATGTGACCGCTGCCTGGAAGAAACTGCGTTTCATTTTATCGGTTACGTCTGATTTCCTGAGTTTATATTTCTTGGTAGCGGGACAAATACCGGCCTCTCAATGTCTAAATATTAAAAAGTGCTTGAAATATTTTTGCTAAAGTAAATGAGGTACACGATCTAGGATTAGGCTTCGTTGATAAGTTTAAAGCTGACAATCATTTTTTCTCTGTTGTATCCAGGAGAAAAGGAATGATTGGTTGGATGCTAAGAAATCTTATTTCAAGGGAGGCAAATGCTTCGAAAATACTTAAGACTCTAGTAAGACCGCAGATAGGATATTATCCTCCGACCTTAGCAATAGTGCTGAGACATGGAAATTGGCATTTGATAGTGAAATTGGAGAGCATTCGAAAAATGTTGACAAAATAATAAAGATAGATGAATATTTGAGTTACTGGGGAAAGATTAGCGAAATTAGGAATGAAATTTGTTATTATAGTAGTCATTTTTTCAATATTCCTCCTCAAACTGGAAATGTACTATCAAGGGAGATTTCAAAAACTAAGTCTACTAAGTCATTGAATCTTTTTATTTTATTTCAATCTATCCATCTATTTATTCATTTTGCGAATACCGTAATATATTTTGAAACAAATAGCCTAATCAGATTAAAAGCAGTAATATTAAAGAAAATAAGATTAAATTTAATGGTTTCAGAAAAATGGTAAGAAAAAAAAGGCATTTTTGGAAACTATCGGATAAATTACTGAAGAGAATTTGATCTTTGTAACATTAAGAGAATTCGGTCTATTGCTTTCAATTTTATAATTATATTCACTACGTTTTAGGTGATGCCTCCTTCGCCCTTCTTCAAGTGTTTATTGTTGTACTCGGAAGTTTACTCTAAACGATAACAATTTCATCTCATAAATTTAGACAAAGAATTGGATCTATAGATATTTTATAAACAAAAAGTTGATGCGAGAAAATGATAAAACGGGAAGATGTCCTGAGATACATAACAAAGAAATAATAATGAAATAAAATGGTAAATGAAATGTTACCAAACAGGGGCGTATGGTTATCAACACCCACGGAAATATTTTTGATTAAATACGAACACTATGGTTTTAAAACAATATAATGTATTTTATAAAGTAATATAAATGTTTTTTTCCATACATTATAACTTTACTTTCGATATGAGACTGGATATTGTTCCTTTACTTTTTATACTTATGAAGTAAACAAAATAAAAACAATTACAAAAATGAAATAAAGCAGAAAAAAACATGGATTTTTTTCTATCTCTGCACGTGCTTACAAAGCCTGGCCTCTAACTGACCGCAGACGTCCACCTAATAAATTCTCTTTTTTTTATCATTTTTTTTTTTTTGCAAGTCAACCCCTGACAATGGAAGATTTACGACAGTGCCAAACGTTGCTAAAGGTGAAAGATCATTTGTAAAATATGTTCACAACAAAAATGGCAGTCTCGGTTTATGTGTGATAGGGAGAATTAAGCGAAACACTAATTCTTTGGCCTAATTCTCAAGGTATCAAAGGGAGTCAAATATATCATTATTCGTGAAAATTCTTCTCAGTTATCAGCCTTATCTGCAGAGGATATGACCGCTTGAAAGATGGATTTACACCGAACATTGACAAAGTTATATATATATATATATATATATATATATATATATTGGAATCTTCTTAATAGTATCACATCAGGACCGGCAACTGTCAACCTGAAAATAATCTGATCGCATTGACTAAATATACTAAATTTACTCATAATTCTCAATAAAGACCAACCAAAGTGTACAAAGAACAATAATTTAAACGGCTAAAATTTATTCAAAACTAACAATATATAGCAAAATCTCAGTAAGGGTTGAAGATTCATTTCTCTGAGAAATCTTCGAATTTTATCACGTTATTGGTGTCTTTTTCGTCTATGCCACTAATTTCGCAAGGAACGTCAATAGACTCAACGGGCAAAAATAGATCCAAAATTTACTTTGTATTGCACTAACTCAGAAAAGAAATGAAAAATAATTGAATCTTATAAGAAATCTGAAAATGCTATGAAGCATTAAGATGACAGTGATAGTAATTGTAGTTGATGCTTTTCGAACGATTCTCAAAGGCTTGGAAAAGAGACTGAAAAACTGGAGACGCCTGGAAGAATCAAGTCCATGAAGACTGCCGCGTAGTTAAAATTAGATGGATTTGAGGATTTGTGTAGACACACAGACATTATATATATATATAAATATATATATATATATATATATATATATATATATATATATATATATATATATAATGGCTAGAGGGTTCCCCAATGGTCCGGGAGACCTGGGTTCAATGCCAGTTTGAGTAATACCAAAGACTCAAAAAATGGTGCTTGACTCTACCTCGGTTAACACTCAGCATCATAAGGAATTGATCAAGGGTAAAGTGGAGCTATCCAGAGAAAGGAGTAGTGACCTCCCCGACACCTTGGTGTTGTAACTATCGAAAAGGGAGCTTTTGGGTCACGTTTGACTACGATTGCCAACAACTTACTTACTTACTTACTTATATATATATATATATATATATATATATCATCATGTCGTGCTGGTAGCACGGATATCCCTGACCCTCTCTCGCCCTCCTCCCTATCGTTCATCGCCCTGGGCAGGTATTCAGGACAACATCCCGTATCCTCACATAGTTGCTGAATGTATGTTTGTGCTGGTCGTCCTGCTTTTGCTCGGCCATGTGTGGGGGTCCATAAGAGTACATCACTTATGAGTTCGTCCCTGCTTCTCCAGCTGTGTCCTGCATGTCTGGTTCGTCTAACTTGAATAGTTTTCGTGATAGGAGGCAGGTGGCCGTACAGTTGGTGTCTTGTGGGGTGTTGCCGCCAGGACTTGTTCAAGATTGCTTGCAGCATTCTTGTGTAATTGCCGTCTAGCTTCTTCTCCAGCCGTTTTGTTAGAGTCCATGTAGTGCACCCATATAGCAGTATCAATGTGACCGCTGCCTAGAAGAAACTGCGTTTCATTTTATCGGTTAGGTCTGATTTCCATATAATCGATAGCCTATTGATAGCTGTCCATGCTTTCGTTAACCTCGTGTCGATGTCCTTTTCGGTTGATGCGACGCTGCTTCCTAGGTAAGTGAATTGGTCTACTAGTTTAAGAGGGGTTCCGTCTAGAGTGGAGATGTCCCCCGTTTGATTATAGCACACATATTCGGTTTTGTGTGCATTAACATCGAGGCCTATGCCTGCGGCTGCTCGTTCCAAGCTATGCAGTAGTGTTTCGGCATGGTCGGGTGTATTTGCCAGTATCGCTATGTCATCGGTGTAGTCGGCGTCGGTAATTGTTTTTGCGGGGTACCTTCTGCTTCTTTTCTTCGTCAGTTCGAAGCCGTTCTCTCTGATTTTGTCAATCGATGTTCTAAGTACGTAGTCTAGACAAATGATAAAGAGGTACGGAACCAGCGTGTCCCCTTGTAGTACTCCTGCTACAATGTCGAAGTATTCTGTGTCTCCATCTGGTGATCGTACTTTTACTTTGGTGTTTCTATAGAGAATTGTTATTGCTGCTACGGTTTCCTTTGGTATGCCGTACGCTAGTAGGATTTGTTCCATCTTTCCTCTGTGAATGGAATCGAAGGCCTTGGTAAAGTCGACAAATATTAATGTCGCTTGTAGGTTTATAGCCCGTACACCTTCAAGGATTCTACGGATGGTTAATATTTGTGAGGTCGGGGATCTATTTCTTCGGAAGCCATTTTGTTTTTTCCGAAGTATGTTGTCGATTTTGGGTTCTATACGGTTTCGTAGTTGGGCATTGTAGATTTTGGCTGCTATGGATGTAAGTGTTATGCCTCGGTAGTTTTTGGCTAATCCGAGGTCCCTCTTTTTAGGGAAGGGGAGTATGCATCCCTTCATCCATCTATCTATCGGATTTTGATTGTATACTGCGTTGCAGAGTCGGAGCAGTATGTCGTCGAATTGTCTGGTCTTCCATACTTATGGGGGAATATCGTCCAGCCCAGCAGCTTTCCTATTTTTAATTTTTCTGAGAACCGAGTTGAGTTCTTCTTGTGTGAACGGTCCTAGTTTAATGTCTAATTGTTTACTAATTATTCTGGTGATTGGTTCATGTGTTATTTTCGGTGGGTTTCCAAGTAGGTTTTCGAAGTGCTGTTTCTACAGTTTTATTCTTTCTTGTTGGTTTGCAGCTTTCAGTTTTGGTTTGGCTGTGTCCTTTCTTCTAGAAGAGTAGTAGAATATATATATATATATATATATATATATATATATATATATATATATATAGAGGGAGAGAGAGAGAGAGCTCCACACCAGCAGGATAGGACTCCAGGATTATTTTTGAGCAGATTTTAACAGGTTTGAATTCAGAGTTTTCCTTCTCATAGATGGGCTGCCATTGCAAGTTTGAAGAATATATCAATGAGTACAATTATTGACCAATAGCTGGAGGGAGAATAATTGGATTCATATATTTCCCATGAGTATTAGCGGTATGTGAAATGCAAACAGTTTTTTCCTGGATTTAAATTGGTGTTACCGTATCTATTCCCTACAACGGCAACCATAACATTACGAACGCCTCCACAAACGCGCATTTAAAGCTATTGTGCACGTTATATATATATATATATATATATATATATATATATATATGTGTGTGTGTGTGTGTGTGTGTGTGTGTGTGTGTGTGTGAGATAGAGACAGAGACAGAGGTATTTTCATACATACACACATATACACAATCATACATGTTTGATCACCAGAACACACAAAATATCAAATTCATTTAAGTTAATTAAAGATTATTAATTGTGTACTTCTGTTTGAGCGCATGTGATTGGTTTTATTTGGTTTAGTTTCTTTGTTTAATAGCATATCAACAGGCATATTAACTTTAATATTGATTTTGATATTAGTTTTAATATCATACCAACTGGTATATTAACTTTAATATCGATTTTAATATTAGTTTTAATTGCATATCAACTGGCATATTAACTTTAATATTAATTTTAGTATTAGTTTTATTAGCATACCAACTGGCATATTAATTTAAATATTAATTTTAATATTAGTTTTAATAGCATATCAACTGTCATATTAACTTTAATATTAATTTTGATATTAGTTTTAAAAGCCTATCAACTGGTATATTAATTATAATCTCTTGTATTTTGAGATATAAATGAATCCCCAAATCCCGAAAAGATGACCAAATGTAGCATTAATTAACAAGAAAAAGTAATTTGGTTTCTTGTAGATATTACCTTTCTCGCAGATGGACCACAGGGGGAAAAGCAAAGAAAGCGAAAAAATAAGAAAATACTCGGACTTTATCAAAGAATTAACGGATGAAAAAAATGATGGTGGTACCAAGTGTAGTTGGTGCGCTTGCAATGGTACCCAGGGGCTTGCAATGGTACCCAGGGGCTTGGAACTGGAAATCCGACCAAAATATTGCTAAGATCGGTTCGAATGGTTAGAAACATTCTGGAGATCTGTGAAGACTTGCTATCACTCAGATTCCAGCATTAGCTGGGGTGAAAACTCATAAAGAGGAAAAAACAAGCTCAAATCAGAATCTATCCGAGAAAACGAGACGCGTTAAATTATTTTTGACTCTGAGACACAAACAGATCATGTAATCCCAACTAGAAGCACAAAGCAGGGATTGCAAAAGACAAAAGAACTTGTCATCTAAAGAATGTAATCATTCTTGTAGAGCACAAGAGAAAAATAAAGAAAACGAAAAGACTGACAAATATTTGAATCTTACTAAATAGCTAAAAAAGCAGTGGAACATGAAGATTAGAGTAATAGCAATTATCGTTGATGCCCTTGGAACAGTCTCCAAAGTCCTGGGGGAACAGGAGATCAATGGAAGAATCAAGACTATCCTGATCACAACTCTTGAAGATCACCTAGAATACTTAGAAGAGTTCGATAGACCTTTGACGGCTTTGCTGTCATGCTAACTATATATATACTATTCGATGATATAATTTCCTTTTGAATGCTATTATTGAAATACACGTTTTATGAGAAATATTTTTAAAAAACATAATTGGTCTGGAATATTTTTATATCTTCAGAAGGAGACCAAGTATCCAAGTACAAAGGCATGTGGAGCACCCTCAAATTGTTAGCAGATTTTTATTGATTGATTGTTTTTAACGGCATGTCAATTCATCTAGGTTTATTCTATGCATAACGATTAGAGAATTGCATTTCAATCAAAATCAAATAATTTTCAGATTGATCTATTTGAATCATTGTTATCTGGGACAAACACTTTGGGTCAAAGTCACCCTGGAAAGGAGCACAACGAAGGCGGTGTTCCACATTCTATTGAACTAGAGCCTCAACATTAAATTCAGTTTAGTGTCATAAGCAGGACACTTGGAAGATTTTGTTAAGGAGGCACATTTTAGACGATGAAAATGCTTTAATAGTCTCGTTACTTTGACGTCAACTACTCTACTGTTGGTCTCTATATAAGCACCGCAATCTTCTGTTTGTTTCTAGAGACTGTATAAAATATCGATAACCAGCTGATTATTTAGGGCAATTGTAAAAAAGAAAATTGCACCGAACCAATTTTCATCACAAATAAAAATGTTTCAGGAGCGTGTCTTTATTTATACCAGTAAGCAATTGGGATTCTTCAAAATGATATATTTTCTAATTTTTTCTTGTTTAATCATGTGGCAAATGTTCGTCTAAAACTTATCATCTTTCTGAGGATATTTGTATGATGACAGAACTAGTAAATAGCCAAAGGTTCAAAAAGAAATGATACAGCAAAATGATTCAGTCATCCTGACTGCAGCATATGATGTATTAAAGTTAGTTTGAATCCTCAGGCGGGGCTCCTTACTATTATTTAATTTCTTGTGAAATTAATCATCTGTTGGAAAACAACGCCATAAGAACCATTCATATCAAAGCGAGGATTGATAAGACGCAACAAAATAGCAAATGTAGGCTATGCGGTGACAGAGATGAAACCATCAATCATATAATAAGCGAATGCAGCAAATTAGCACAGAAAGAGTATTAGACTAAACACAACTGGGTGGGAAATGTGATCCACTGGGAGATGTGCAAGATATTCAAATTTGACCATACGAACAAATGGTATATGCACAGCCCAGCAGCTGTCCGAGAAAATGACACACATAAACTCCCATAGGACTTTGTCATACAGACGGATTACCTAATCTCGGCTAGAAGACCAGACCTTATAATAATCAACAACAACAAAAACAAGAGAGCTTGCCAAATTGTCAACTTTGCTGTTCCGGATAACCACAGAATAAAACTGAAAGAATGTGAAAAGAAGGATAAATACCTCGACCTTACTAGAGAATTGAAAAACTATGGAACATGAAGGTAACATGAAGGTATCAATTTTGATTGGTGCTTTTAGTAAAGTAAATAAAGGGATATTAAAGGGTCTGGAGGACTTGGAAGTTGCCGGACTAGTGGAAACCATCCAAACGACAGCATTATTGAGAACGGATAGAATACTGAGAAGAATCCTGGAGACTTGAGGAGACTTGCTGTCACTCAAACTCCATCAGCTAACGCTGATGAGAAAAACTTTCAAGGAATAATAATAATAATAATAATAATAATAATAATAATAATAATAATAATAATAATTAGAAGGATTTTGGAGACTTGTTGTCACTCAAGTCGAAAACCATCAGCTAACGCTGTTGTGAAAATCACTCAAAGGAGTATAATAATAATAATAATAATAATAATAATAATAATAATAATAATACCAGAGCAAGAATAGATTAGGCGCAATAAAACAGTAGATGTTGATTATGTGGGGATAGAGACGAAACGATCAATCTCATATTACGCGAATGCCGCAAACTAGCACAGAATGAATATAAGGCCAGGGACGACTGGGTGGGCAAGGTGATCCACTGGGAATTGTGCAAGAAGTTGAAGTGTATAAGACTAGACACGACTTAGTGGGAAAGGTGGACCACTGGGAAATATGCAGAAAATTTCAATTTGACCCTCCGAACAAATGGTATATGAACAACCCAGAATCTGTCTTGGTGAATGAGACGCACAAATACCTCTGGGACTTTGGGATACGAAAGGAGCACCTAATCTTGATATTAAAAAAAAATAGAGAACTTGCCAAAATGTGGACTTTTCTGTCTTGGTTGATTACAGAGTAAAAATGAAAGAAAGCGACCTCGCTTGGGAATTGAAAAATCTGTGGAACATGAAAGTAACGGTTTTACAAATTTTCATTGGTGCTCTAGATACAGTCACCAAAAGTTTTGTAAAAGAACAAGAGGACTTGAAATAAGAAGGCGGGGGAATATAATCCAAAGTACAACATTATTGGGATCGGCGAGTATTCTGAAAAGAGTCCTAGAGACTTAAGACTTGTCACTCAAATTGAAGACTATCGACTACCGAAGTGAGAAACTCTCAAAGAGTATAATAATAATAACAATAATATGTAATATAGGGGTTTCAGGGACACCAATTGCAGTTAGTACGCATGGAATGGCCTGAAAAGATATGGAAAAAGACTGGAGGAATAGGAAATCAGAGGAAGAATCAAGACTATCCAAACTACCAATTGCTAAGATCGGCTAGAATTCCCAGAAGAGTCCTGAAGATCTGCGAAGAATTCCAGTCCCTCAGATTCCAGTAAGAGTCAATAATCTAACAATGTCGTTAAAAACACTTAATGTGTGATATAATAATAATAAAAATAGATCTTGAAATATTTGAAACAGACCAACAAATAAATAGGGAAGCAAAGCAACAAACCCTATAACAAAAATTGACACACCAAATACTGGAAAGAATAATATTCTAACCGAAATGAACGGCTAAGTATTAGCAATCGAAACACCTTACCCCCTAACAACATAGAACAAAATCTAACACAAGAAGAAAAAACTGATTTAGTAATTTGAAGAGAATTATGCATGAAATAAAGACTAGAATACCATCGCTAAATATCAGGACCTGGAAATAGTCAAGGCAGAAATTGAAAAAATAAACGAATTATTAACATATATCTCAGCGAACAGCATCACAGAATTAAACTAACTAATATATGCAAGAGTGAATTTATTTTGCAATAAAATCGGTGTTCCTTAAAAAAAAAACACGAACAGAAAGTCAAAACCTGTATGGGTAATTCAATTGGAAACGCTGATGAGAAATCAAGGACAACAAGTAAAAATGATAAGTCAGAAGAAAAACGTATATTGAAATGAAAAACAAAAAGCACAAGTAAAACATAAAATACAACTCGAGAAAATAAATCAGAAGGTACTGGCGAAAGAAGGACGACTAAAAAGATATCAAGACAGGATAAAACAATGTAGATAAAACAAGACATTGCAAAAAAACGGAAAAAATTCTACCTGAAATTGGGGGAAGAATGCACGAAGACATGCCAACAAGCGGATGACAAGGAAACAAAACAATTTTATAGCAAACTATAAGAACGAAAAGAACATTGCAGGAAAGCCGAATGCTTAAGCAACAAGGAAAAAAAAGACTCGAAGAAGGTTCTATGGCGAAAAGACACCACTTTAAAAAAACAATTTTCATCCACGACAGACTGGCCATCGAAATGAATAGATGCTTAAAAAAACAAATATGTGATGGATTACAAAAGGAAAGACGACCCTAATTCAGAAAACACACCCAAAAAGAACAGTCCCCAACATCTACAAACCCATAACTGATGATGTAGAAAATACTAACGGCAAAAATCAGGGAGGGAATTGACTATTCGCAAATACACGGGGGACTGTTCCCTGAGAAAGAATAAGGATACCCTAAGGAAATCAGAGAAACAGCAAATCGTATACATTGATCACCACATCTTCAAGATGAACAAAACGAGAGGAAAAATCTAACTATAGCATGGATTGACAACAAAAAAGGCGTATGACATTGTCCTGCAAATCTCGAAAATAGAAAGTCCCAAAATGTTCAAGATATCAACAAAATCATAATGCTTATCGAGAATACCATTAAAAATTACTGCAGAATTGACAGCAAGAGGAAAAAGCTTAGCTACGGTAAAAATAAAGAGAGGTATACTGCAGGGAGATGCGCTATCACCGTTACAATTTTTAATAGCGATGATGCCGCTCAATCACATATATTGGAATAGCAAAGGAGGATATAAACTTCATAAATCGCAAGAAAATACCAAACACTTAATGTCCAAGGATGACATCAAACTGTTTGCAGAAAAAGAAAAAGAATTGGCAATCCTAATAGAAGCACTTATGATATTTAGCGACGATGTAAGGATGGAATTAGACATTATGAAAAATTTTCCATGCTAATATTGAAAACCAGAAAACGAAAATTGACGGAAAGAAAAGAACTACCATCTCGAGAAAAAATCAGAACATTTGGAGAAAAAAAAACTTATAAATACTTGGGAATATTGGAAGCGAACACCATCAAACAAGAAGAAAAAAAAATTAAACAAAATACCTCAGGAGAAAGAGAAAACTACTCGAAACCAAACTACATAGCAAAAATCTCATCAAAGGGATAGGCATCTAGACTGTCCCTCCCGTAAGATAATCAGGACACTTCTTTAAGTGGATGCGACAAGAACTTCAAATGGTCCAGAGAACAAGAAAACTTATGGAGATGCAAAAAGACCACACATCTCAGAGCTGGCGTGGACAGACTGTATGTGTCAAAAAAGAGACTGTATGTGTCAAAAAAGAATGAAAAGGACAAGCCAGCTTCAAGATAGCGTTAATGCATCGATATAATGAATCGAAAACTTCATGAAAAAGCGTCGACGAAGACTGATTGCAGAAACAATGTAGAAAACACAAACATAAACAGAACAAAAATAAACAGAAAAATGGGGAGAAAAATAATACTTCAAGAAAAAAAAAGCAAAATCTCACACGTGAAGATTTGGATATGACTATGTAATGTAAACCTTAACAGAGAACCTGAATCTCTTCTGTCAGTAGCTCAAAACAACGCCATAAAGACTATGTCAAAACAAAATAGACAAGACGTAATATAACAGTACATGGAGATTATGTGGTGATCAAGTCGACGTGGTCAATCAAACTATAAGAGAATGCAGTAAATTAGCGCAAAAAGTGTATATGACTTGTCACAACTGGTTGGGCAAGGTGATCTGCTGGAAATTGAACTAGAAATCTAAATTTGACTATGCAAACATGTGGTATATACACAACCCAGAATACATCTTAGAAAATGAGATGCACAAAATTTGGGGGGATTTTGTTATACAAACGGATCACCTGATCTAAAGTCTCAGAAAAATGTATGCCTTGACATATTCAAGCATTATTTTTATCTTCATTTTATGCAAGTTTTTGATACCGGTTTAAACTGAGTGAGAGCGAGTATCCTCAGGTATTCATTGTTTGTTTGGTTGGTTGGTTGGATTTAATGGCATATCAACCTCTTTTTCACACATTATATCATATATATATACATATATATACATATTATATGATATATAAATGATCTGTAAACGCATACTTTTAGGTTGATTGGTTGATGGGGTTTTATGGGATATTAACCTCTTAAGGGTCATTGAATGTCAAATTCTAATATGTATGCGTGTGTATATATATATATATATATATGAATATCAGATGTAAATAGATAGTCCGGAATTATCAGATATTCAGCTCTATTCTATGTATTTTAGCTGATCATAACAATGCTTTGGTCTCTATGGTCTCAATTCTTCCTCTGATCTCGATTTCCTTCAGTCATTTTTCTAGGCATTTGTGGGTCATGGAAAGACTCACACCAATTACATTTACTTTCACCTTCACCTTCACCTTCATGTTTTATAGCTTTTTCAGCTCTCGGGCAAATATCCAGCAATTTGTTTATTTTTCCGCTTTCTTTTGTTTTCACTCTTGTTAAGTCTATGTCAGAGTCTAAGTGTAAGTCAATATTCTTTCAAAAAAGTAAGGACTCTGGAATTTTTTGTTTGGTTGCGATCTTTGGGCAAACACATTCAAACCAGACACGTCAACAGAGTAAATTTTATTTTCTAAGCTAAGTTAGTTTGGCAGAAAGCCAGAAGTAACAAGGCACTCAATAAAAATCGAACTCACTAAAAAAGTTCTACTTAACAACCATGTAAATCATTCTATCACCCGAAACAACTTTTGACATGCTGATACAATATCAAACTTTCTTTAGAGAGGAATCGAGCTGGGTTGTCCTTAGGTAAGGGGTTCAAATCTCATTATCATGCGCAATCAAACACTAATTTTATGACACCTGGTGATCAGTTTCCAATGTAAATTTAATGTAAACTTGGCAAAGCTTTAAATCTTTTTACGCTTTCATTTTCGAAGGTGCTTTTCCACAAAACAATACGACTTACTTTGTTATCCGTGCTTCAACTTCCGTCTTGACCGGAATCAAAAACAAGGAGTCATGAAGTGCTTTTCTTTGATTCCGATATAAGGGATCACAAAATCGTAGCCTACTCCTATTGAGAATCTTAGAACACACTAGATTTAGTAATTGAGTAATTTCATCTTTGCAAATAGGTATATATTACCCCCAACATAATACTTTATGCAATATATGACACAAGGTTAATGTTCAAACAGAGTACGGGTAGTTGGAATTCAGTTTTCTTTGTCCTTGAGCGATTACTTTCATAAAACCAAAGATGCCAGTCTTGTTAACTGGCTGGTGGTAGAAGAGATGCGTTCGTATATTTCCCAAGAGTATAAGCGCGAAATGAAATACAAGCAGCTTCGTCCAGCTTAAAACTCGCGTCTCAGTTCTTATTTACTATGAAGATAAACGTTACGCCACTGCATCCCCTAATTTTTCCAAATATGTATTTTCCTTTTTCACAACTTACTCTTTTACATAACCTAAAATAGAGTGTCCTCATCTCATTGTGATAATAGAATCCGTTATTCATCTCCTCTATGGGTCAAATTTCATTTTATCGGTTAGGTCTGATTTCCATATGATCGAAAGCCTATCGATAGCTGTCCATGCCTTCGTTAGCCGCGTGTCGATGTCCTTTTCGGTTGATGAGACGCTGCTTCCTAGGTAAGTGAATTTGTCTACTACTTTCAGAGGGGTTCCGTCTAGTGTGGTGATGTCGCCTGTTTGATTATAGCACATATATTCGGTTTTGTGTGCATTCACATGGAGGCCAATGCCTGCGGCGGCTCGTTGAAACTCAGTTTCTTCCGGGCAGTGGCCGTATCGATACTGCTGTATGGATGCACTACTTGGACGCTAACTAAACGGTTGGAGAAGAAGCTAGACGGCAATTACACAAGAATGCTACGAGCAATATTGAACTAGTCCTGGCGGCAACACCCTAGAAGGTACCAACTATACGGCCACCTGCCTCCCATCACGAAAACTATCCAAGTTAGACGAACCAGACATGCAGGATACTGTATACTGTATGTATACTGTATTCTGTATGTATTCCTATGGACACCCCCATATGGCCGGGCAAAAGCAGTACGACCAGCTTGAACATACATTCAACAGCTATGTGAGGATACGGGATGTGGTTCGGAAGACCTACCAGAGGCGATGAACGATAGGGAGAAGTGGCGAGCGAGGGTCAGGGATATCCGTGCCTGCGGCACAACATGATAATGATGATGGGTCAAATAAATATTATAAAAAATTATTTGTATTTGATAGGAATACTTAATTCTGTGCAAGAATAGTTCATTGTAGCAATATATCTTTAGGCTTATTGTCATTTACTTGAAATAATAAAACTGTGAGCGAAAAAGGACTATCATTAAATAGAAATAATTACTTGAAACCATATAATTATTAGCAGCTGGGAGGAATAATTAAAACCCTAAAACTGTGTGTGAATTATTTTGTACTAGATACGAATACTTGACATCAAATTACTCTACACCAAAATATCCTTTTGAAATAATACATAAAATGTAAATATATATATTAGGAATGCAGTTCCTTCACCTCGAGGCATAAAATAACCCTAAATTAATCAATAGATCAATCAATATATAAGTGGTAATGTATACTTCCCTCGTGTAATGTTGTGTAAACTAATGTAAAGTCAGTAAGTTAAATTTTCACAATACTATGGAGGCGCTTGAAGTTTTACTGTTATCACCATAAGAAAAAGACCGTTCGACTCGAGTTCAAAACCTGGACGGAACTTTTTACATTTCAGTTCATGCTAATACCCTTGGGAAAAGAATGAATCCAACAATTCCCCACTCTGCTAGTGATGGGTAATTAGTGGAGCTGACAGGGCTTTTAATCTTGATATGTTAACCGGTCTAGGAGAAGGAACACTCTGGTTTACAACCAGTTGTAATACGGTTATAAACTGACACAGTGTTATATCCTGCTCGTAGCAAAGAGGTTTGGTTAATATATATTTATATTGTTATGATAGAATTGACAAAGCTTGGTTTGATTGGATTTCTTTAACTAATAACTTTGCAGGTTATTTAATAACTCATCAATTATTTTTTAAGAGCAATAGTAGTGATAGATAACCCATACCTGGAGAGAGATAAGACATTTCCAACCTTTTCCAATGTTATTAGTTCGAAAGGGGACGTAATGTTGTGACTGGAGTTCGAACTCGTGACTACAGTATCACAGTCCAGTACGTTAACCACAATATCACAACGACAACTCTAAATGAAGTTAAGTAAATGAAAACGTACACTTGGTCATGCGAAAATAAGTAAAGTAAAATTAGCGACTGTAGTCGAGGGTGACATGAAGGCTCCCTTTTCAATAGCTACAACACTGAGGTGGAAGGGAGGGCGCTACTCCTTTCCCTGGATTCATCGACTTTACCCTTGATACGTACCTTATAATGCTGAATGTTGAGCGAGTAGGTATCAAGCACCATTTCTTTAAGTCTTTGCTATAACTCAACCCGAGAATGAACCCCGATCTCCAGGACCATTTGTGATGTCAACAGATCCATTCATGCAGTCACAGTATTTTGCACTTCATACTAATGTCACACATTTTGGCCAGTATTAGCATTTATTGTGAGCTGATGATGTTCAATAAAGTTTAAACATGAGCCAAAGGTTAAAAAAAAAATCAGAACCCCTTAACTTTCTGTTTGGACATGATTGCTGGACAGACACATACAGAAATGCATAAGTTTCAACTTAGTCTTATAGATATCTCCCTTCATATAGCATCATACTTTCTTCTTTAACCTTCCTTTCTCCAATTGTTTTTAACTCTCCGTATTTTCTTTCTTTCCTTTCTTCTTTTGTCTTCCTTTGCAACGCTTACTCACTTTCCCTCCTAAGTTTAACAATAGCCTTCTCCTCGTCACATCTGTCACAGGTAGTGCTAGGTTCTTTTTCCCTTTCTTTTTTCTCTTTCTCTCCCCACACACATTTCCATTAAATCACCCTGGCTGACCTAACTGCTCAAGTCACAGCGACAGTCACGAACTTTGCATGGTTCTCAAAATCTTCTCAGGATTTCCTTTTCGTTTATAACAATCATTTTCTTTTTCTACATTTTCATTCCGAAGAACATGGCGATGTTTTTTTCTTTTATTTTTCATTTGTATTTTTTCTTTGTTTATCAGATATTTTCCTGCCTATCTGGAGTAATCCTAATTTCAATATGGCTTTAATAATATTTCAGCTTTTTTTCTCTCTGTCTCTGTCTCTCTCTTGCAAATATTTTCAAAGACGTCCACATAAAACAAATAAAATAAATCCCCACCTCAAACAAGCAAAATAACAAATTCTAACATTAAAAAAATTAGATTTTTACATCCACTTCCAAACTAGTTAATGCTTAAGCTACTCATTATTGAATTATCTCCCTTGCTTTTATTTTCACTCTTCTTTTTTTTTCTCCAGAAACTGTTTCTTTCTTTTCGTTTAATAGTTTCCAATCCCTTTTTCCCTTACAATTTTATACACGCTGAATCTCTCACTTCTGATTTTATATCTCTTTACAAAAATTCTTCATTTTTATAATTTCGTTTTGGCTTTTCTCCGGAATTGTCAAATTTTACAAATCTAAAAATTTTAAAAATCTTCTTAGCTTCGTCCTGTTTCTTGCTCTTTCGTTTTTCAGACCTTTAAGACGCAATTTTTCCCCACCCTTAAAATCTGATTGCTTTTCAATTCTCTTATTTCCCGAATCTTCTTCGATTATATTGTCCTTCCTCGGCAATTCTTTACTGTCTTTGAAATTCTCTTTTCATCTTCTTTCCTGATTCTGAAATACTTCCGAATATCTTATGCTTCCTCCGACTTTCACTTGACTTCTCTGTCCTTGTTTGACTATTTTAAAACTTTTTCTTCAAGAAATATTAAAAAAAAAACATTTCAGAGATTTACCTTCTTTCTTTGACGTTTCTTTCTCGTCTATATTTTGATATTTTATTTGTCTGCTTACTATAATTTTTACTTTTTTCTTTCAATTTGGTTACTTTTTTCCCTTGTTTTCATTTCCCTAGATTGTTCCATTTGCAACGTCCAAATAGCATACGTAACATTTTGCTCAATTTTTCCCAAATATCTTCTTCTTCTTCTTCTTCTTCTTCTTCTTCTTCTTCTTCTTCTTCTTCTTCTTCTTCTTCTTCCTCTTCTTCTTCTTCTTCTTCTTCTTCCGATCTACTATTTTCATTGATCCCCTCCTCTTCCCTCTTTTTCTTCTTCTATATTCTTCTATATTATTTTCCTCCTCCCGCACCGCTTCTTTTTCTCTTCTTCTTTTCTGCTGTCTTCATCTTATTTCTGCCTCTTCGTGGTCGTTTATACCCCAAACCTCTTCTTTTTCTGCAAATTATTATTCTGTTATCGCAGTCATTCATTGTTATTTACATATCATTGGTTGGAAAATAACGAGCCCCTACTCCATCGTCGATTGAAAGTAGGGTCGATTCTATCGCTTGATGTGTGAGGCGGCCACTTTAAGGGGAGATGCTGACGGGGCTGGACAGTTTTTGACTCTGCCCAGGAGGAGTTACCACATCTTAGTAGGATTACTAATCTCTATGTGTGCTCGGTATTTTCGTCTTCAATATTCTTCTTCTTCTTCTTCTTCTTCTTCTTCTTCTTCTTCTTCTTCTTCTTCTTCTTCTTCTTCTTCTTCTTCTTTTCATCCCCATTCTGGAAACGGATGCTTTTCGGATATTTTCTGTTTTCATTTAACTTGCCACTCATTATCTTATTCTATTTTCAACTTCCTTCTTTTGACTTCTTTCTTCTGTATTCTCTTCTTCTTACACCTCTTTTTCTGCACAACCTTTTTGAATCATTTGCTCACATTCGACTTAATTTTTCTTTAGTCTAATCTTCTTTCTTCTTTTTCCATTTCAGTTACTTCTTTTATTTTTCTCTTTCGTCTGTTCTATCTCTTGTGACAGAATCTTCTTTAATTCTTCGTCTGCTGTTATTATTTCTTCTTTACCCATCGCTTCTTTTATATGAATTATCATGATTTCTTCTCTTTTCGCTTTATTTTATTTACACTTATATATATATATATATATATATATATATATATATATATATATATATATATATATATACTCTCTTGATGCAGTTTCTCTTTAAAACCTTCTACTTCTTTCCAGATTGCATTTTGTCTTCTTTCGACTCTTTTTCTTTTCATTTATCTTTATCTTCATCCTTTCGGCAATTTTCTATTTTTCTTCGTTTTGTTCCGAATGTTTCTCTTTTTCCTTTTTCCTTTGTCCTATCCTACTCTCCTCTCGCTTCATATTTAACGTATGAATCGTCAGAGGCATGACGCACATGAGTCGCTGTTATCCACTTATACCGACAATGAGCAAAAATAACACCAAGAACCATTAGACAGAATGAATGGAAGAAAGAAAAAACAGAATCAGGAAGATGCGTGCATGAGAAATATTAGATAGAAAAGATTCGGCGATGGTGCGTCAGAAGGAAGATATGCAAAATGAGAGAGAGAGAGAGAGAGGGAGAAAGAGAGAGAGAGAGAGAGAGGGGAGAAGCATGGAACTATTTTAGATAGATAGATAGATATGAAAATTCTGAGATAGATAGATAGATAGATTGATAGATAGATATGAATAGGCTAAGATAAATTGGGTAGTTTTTTTTTTGTTTAATGTGTGTTATTTCATGTTAAAGCTATCTTTGTTGAATAATAGTAGTGGTACTCTTTAACCAATGTCTTGCGATATTAAAGGTTTCATATCTTTCCCAATAGTATTTATCCAAAAGATAATAGGGCTCCTGGAGTTGGAACTTGCTTATTACAGTGTTGCTGACCAGTCTTTCACTTGGACTTTCCTGAGGCAGACATATATGAACAGACTGTGATAGATGGATAGATAGATAAAGGATTGTTTTTGGTTTGTTTGTTGGTTTGATTAGTTTATGTTTGTGTTTTACGCCATATCAATCTTTGTAGGTTATTTAATGTCAAATCCATCTTAAACAATTAAACAGTTCTATTTCAATCAATTCAATTTAGCATGAGTACAGTATACTTGTCAAAAACATTTCTATTTCAAGCTACACAGTTTAGCCAAACAGTCCTAATTCAAACAATTTAGTTTTGTATAAGTATAGTTTTTGTTTACTCACAGTTAGATGTCAAAAACAGTTCCATTTCAAACAATTCAGTTTAGCATTAGTACGCAATTTAGTTCTATTTGACCCATAGATAGGACCCTATCAGGTTCTACCACTCCGCGACAGACTGAACCTGAGAGCGATGGCAATGATGGCGAAGTCTGTAAAGCTCCGGCATTACTGGAACCTCACCATCATATTGTTTAATGTCATATCCAGGAAACCCGTTGGTGGGGTCTTGCCCCTCTGCAGAGATTTAATCGGTGTATTCTACAGCGCAAGCCGACTGGACAAATGTTCAGTTGGTTGGTTGGTTCACTTTCAATCTTTGTTAGATTATTAAATTAAGAAGTTGGTCTTAGTTTTTGGAAAGCAATTGTATGGCTTCAATTAATTTATGATGATAATCCATTGAAAACCATTGTAGTTTCAAGTACAATAATTACGGCAAATAATTTCATACAATAATATGATTCCAAGTATCCCGATAAATTAATAATTGTAACATGGTTTGATAAAGAGATAGATAGATTAAGAGATTGCTCGCTAGTAAGATGGATAGATAGATCGATACATACATACATACATACATACATACATACATAGTGTAGACGGAAATCTAAACTAGATAAATGTACATGTGCGTACTTATATGTCTATAGATAAAAGTGGCTCATGTATAAACACAAAAATACATACATACATACATACATACATACATACATACATACATGCTTATGGTCAAATATTTCAGGTGAACATACATAAATTATGGCTGAATAAAATGTGAAATGACGATGGAAATCTATTTTATCTTACCTTCAGATAATAATCCGAATGCGAGCATCTTTAGTTCAGAAGAAAATTTCTTTTGAAAGAAAATGTTAAGAGCGTATGCATTTATGATCGGTACTTTCACATAACCTCTCTGTCTCTCTCTCTCTGGCTTTTCCTTTCTCTCTCTCTCTCTCTCTCTCTCTCTCTTATATATATATATATATATATATGTGTGTGTGTGTGTGTGTGTGTGTGTGTGTGTGTGTGTGTGTGTGTGTGAGTGTATAATATTGTGATATTTACTCTGTACTGGCATATATATATATATATATATATATATACATATATATATATATATATATATAACGGTACAGAGTAAATATCACAATATTACAATAATAGAATATTAGATGAGTTTTAACATATGAAATAAAGAATCTCATGACTTGTAATTTTACGAATATAATCTTTTGTTGAGACTATGCAAAGTTTGAAATTGGGCATGTTAGAAGGTTATATATATATATATATATATACATATATATACACATGTATATATATATGCATATATATATATATATGTGTGTGTGTGTGTGTTTGCTGAGAGAAAGAGGGAGAGAGAGAGAAATTATGAGATTTGGAGAGTTGGAGAGGTTGTCCTTTAAAAAGTCGTACGTCAACAATATAACCATAAAATATTTAATCTAGAAGTATAAACGTCGGAACGATGATAATTTTTTATGTTGTGATTATTGATGGCTTATATTTTTCTTGTTTACATAAGTTCTACCCGGGGTTCTTGTCTTGATATCCAATGCATCCCTTGGCATTGTTAACAATGACCTGAATTATTCATCTATCATCACAATGTTTCACCATATTGGCGATGTAGAATCTAACTGACTTGCCTATCGTCACAAAAGCGAACTTCAAGTTTAGGCGTTTGCAATCGAAGTGAGACACATCTACAATATGAAAATTAAAATTAATGACGAATATTACTTATTTAAAATAAAACAAATCTTCCTAAAGATTTTTAAAAAGAAGAAAAACAAATCTTCTATGCATCAGCAGTTATGTAGGTTATCTTAAATCGATCAAAAATATCTCTTTGTTCTTCTCATTAGAGAGCATTAGGGACATTTAATGTTTACAAGTTAAATTGAAATGATGGCACTTTATTGATTGATTAATTGATTGATTGATCATTTTTCAATTATATTTACACTTTTTGTATAGCTGTTTTTGAAGACTATTTTGTGCTTGGTTATGAAAGTATTCTTATCTAATACAAATAATTTGACATAGTTTTATAGCTTAAAGTATTGATATCAAATACTAATAATTATAGAGTTTCACGGTATTATTTCTCCTTGATAATATTCATTTATTTGCACTCTTATATTTTCAAGTAACTAATAATAATCCTTAGTAAAAAAAATTATAGCTACACAACGTTTCTTAATTAAAATAATTTACAGTTACATGGCAAAAAGTTTTACAACTGAATATTGGTTTTCAAACAGATTAATTTGGCCCATAGATGGTAACATAAAAGGTGCTACCACTCTGGATTATAGTATAACTGGAAGAAATGGCAATGAAGAGCTACTCTACACTTCACAGATCTTCCGAACTGGAGTCTCACTATCAGATGAAGTTTAGTGCCATAGCCAATGTTCCCCTTTTTAGTGGAAGAAGGGTCTAGTCGGTTTGCAAGGTATGTAGTCAGAATATTCTGAGTCTCACTAACAGAGCAGTAGATGGTATTGTTGTGACTATTATTGGTTTTTATTTGTGTCTTGATTCTTCATTGAACATGAAGCGAAAGGAAAGATGAATACATTTCTATATATTACGTAGCCGAGAAAACACTGACTGTATCTGTGCAGCAGAGTAACACCCACGAATGTGTCTCCTGGATATAACACTAAATAATTTGATAGTAAGACTCCAATAATGCTGGAGATTTGGGGAAAGCCTAACACTCCTTTACAGCCATCGCTTCCAAGTCCACTATGACCCGGAGTAGTAACACCCGATTGGCTTCTATTAATGAATCATATAGATTTTTATGACATTTAAACTATGCAAACAAATGACTAATGCTGAATTGAATTGTTTGAAATAGAATTGTTTGATCATTTAACTGCGTGTAAACAAATTACTGATCCTATTTACCCAACCCCTCCGTTCGGGCAGGATATGACACAAGGTCAATTTTTAAAGCAGAGTTTAGCAGGTTTGAATTCGGAGTTTTCCTTCTCCTAGACTAGTTGTCTCACCAAGGCTGAAGAACCTAGTCTGCCCTACTATTTACCCATAGCTGGAGGGAGAATAATTGGATTCATACCTTTCCCAAGGGTATTAGTGCTATGTGAAATGCAATCAGTCTTGTCCAGGAATTGAACTCGTATCGCTGTGTCCATATCCTGTGACGATAACCGTTACACCACGGGCACCTCCTAAAACAAATTACTGATGCTTAATTGAATTGTCAGTGATATATAGCGATCCTGGGAACCATTTAACAGTGAGTAATCGAATGAGTAATGTTGAAATAGAATTATAAGTGTTAGATAGCAATAACTAAAACCATTTAACTACGGAGAAACAATAGCAGTACTAGTGTGTAAACAAATTAGTTTTAACTCATCTAGAAAGGAAATTACTGACAAACTAATATCTTAGATATCATTTATATCCATTTAACTATGTGCAAACAAATGATTAGAAGTAAATAGAATTATCAGAATTATATAACAAAACATGGAAACATTTAACAGTGCGCAAAACTGAGCTCCGGTTCGTTTAAAAATGTTATCAAAGAAATGTGTTTACAAATCATATATATTTAGATATATATATAAATATGTATAAGGACAACTTGGCATTAAACAACCTATAATGGTTGATATGCCATAAAACCAAACCAAACCAAATTAAACCCGTGTATTAATCTTTCTTCTTTAAAAAAAAGAAAAAAAGAAAATAGACCTAAAAATTGGACCCAGAATAAAAATGAAAGTTTTGAGTACTTAAATAAATAAGACACTGTACATGTCTAAAGTAGTTTACACAGTTTCATGATGATACTTAATTCAATGTTTCATGATTCTTCTTTATTTAATAGTGATAGTTCTCACGTAGGTAGGAATCATCACAATTAAATAAAGAAGATATGCGCATGCTCTGTTTTTTCTTCTTTCTTTTTTACGGCAGTGACACGTAATACTGCGTCAATTTGAGAAATTAACAAAAATAATTAATCATCGGATTTTGATTGAAACGTCTGTATTGAATAATTCAATACTGTTAATAAAAAGAATGAAAGAAGTTTCAACAGGAAAATTTGAAAGTAAATTTATCATATGTAAATCAATTTTATTTAAAGTGATTATATTCTAACCACAAATATCAAAACAGAATATTTGATATTTACGTAATATAAAAAATATTTACGTAATTTAAAAAATAAAGAAAATAAAAACAATTTTTTATTGGAAATTTTTTTAAGCAACATTTCTTATGTATTAATCAAATCCTTTAATTTTGTTATTAAAAAATGCAACTTGACAATGAGTTTTACATTTTAAAACCATAATTGCCTGAAGAAATTAATTATGTTTACTTAAAAAAGTACAGCAAGTATTAGAATGAGCATCTTTCTTTTAGAGATTTAAAATAGGAGAAAAATAGAGCAAACATTACTGTTCGAGGCAATGTTTTACTTTTTCGCCAGTGGTCCGGGAGATCTGGGTTCAATCCCAGGTTACGTCATACCAAAGACTTTAAAAATAGTACTTGTTGCCTCCTTGCTCAACACTCAGCAATATGAGGTACGTATCAAGGGTAAAGTGGAGCAATCCTTGGAAAGGAGTGGCGCCCTCCCTTACACCTCGGTGTAGTAGCTATTGAAAAGGGAGCCTTCTGGTTACCCGCGACTACGGTTGCCAACTTTTCTTACTTATTTACTTATTCATTAATTCATATTTTTGTAAAGCGGTCAAAAAACAAAGACAAAAAAGAATAATTATCACGTTATTGAATTTATTTTAATAATTTTTTTCATAGAAAATTGTAATCAAGGGGGACACCTCTTGCCAACAGTAAACCTGTTGCCTGACTGTGTGAGTGACAAAAAACGCTAAATCATGAGAATGTTTGCGGGATGTCTGAGAAACGGTCAAGTTGTCAGTGAGTTAGTTCCTGGAAGAGCGACAAGGACTGGTTTAAATTTGTGACTTGCAAACCCTATCCCTAACGTGGGTGGGCTTCGATTAGTCAATCAAGAGATCTCTTCTTCAAAGACTCCAGAATATCCCTACATTTGTTCCTGGTTTTTGGACCGATTCAGAGTGAGGACGCAACATCGTTGATGAAGTAAGTAGTATATTTCTGTAACGACGTGTCTGTTTGTTTTTTTTTTCCTTTTTCTGAAGTGAACTCATCGTTACCACTTCATTTTATCTTTATCTTCACAAACGTTCATCGAGAATCCGAAAAATCACACAATCCTTGATTGAGATTGATACTTGGAATTTCACTCGAAGATTGTCGTTTAAAATATAAAAATGCTGAAACGATGAATAAATTAATATACTAATATCTAATTGATAGCATGAAGAACTATTTGCGGTCCACACGGAGAAACGCTGATTTTTTGAAAACATCAAAAAAAGAAAATAAATATCGGATTTTAATAAAATTTATGCAGCAATTATATTTATAGGTTCTTATTCTTTTTTTGGTTATTGATTTTAATTGTATTATATTTTCAGTATAGATGTCTGTAAGCTTTGTAAAAACACCAATACTTTCTCTAGTGACAACTATTTAACCAAAGAAAAATATTAATATATCCAATAAAAATCCTTAGCATTCTATCAATTTCTTTCTCTATATATCATCATCATAATAAGATGCTCTTGCTGACTTCTACATGTACATACTTTAATTCAATTGTACTTGAACTGTTTACTTTTAGTTTTATCATTGTTATAGACTCTATTCGTATCAAATATTTAATGTATATTAAGAACACTTTACTGTAATTTGGGGGTTGAGCTTTTATCGCTAAAATTTTACATGTCATGATCAGATTTTGGTATTCATCAAATATGGTTGTCGAAAATGCAATTACGTGTCCTTTGTGCCTGTCTAAAATAAATACAATATTTGTAAAAGATTATATATATATATATATATATATATATATATATATATATATATATATATATATATAATGTTTTCTGTGCGTGATACTTTATATAAAACTATTTTATATATATATATATAATATATCATCCTTAAATTATATGCATTAATAATATATATGTATATGGAATGTATATATATATATATATATATATATATATATATATATATATATAATATTATGCATATAATCGTATTATATATAAGATATATTATACGTAAATTATATACATGAATAATATATATATATATATATATATATATATATGCAATGTAATATATATATATATATATATATATATATATAACATGAAGTTTAATCTGTCTGAAAAGTTGTAAAAAGAAGAAAACTGAAAGAAGAATACATATAAATCGATGAAAAATTATTAAGAATATTAGTGAAAATGCACCGATGTGTTTCGACCAAATTGATGAAAGATGGGAAATTACGAAAATTTCAAGTTGAAGGTATTTTAGATCATCTTCATCTTCGTACCTTCCACCTGAAAATGTCATATTTTCTTATCTTCGATAATTTCATTCGTATGATCAAAACGCGTCGGTGGACTTTAATATCATTAATAAACTTTCTTATCCATTTATATGTATTTTACTTTTTATCCCGTTTCCTTCTTTTTAATATATATATATATATATATATATATATATACATATATATATATATATATGTGTGTGTGTGTGTGTGTGTGTGTGTGTGTGTGTGTGTGTGTGTGTGTGTGATCATTGTTGTTATTATTAAATCCAAATTGTTACTTGAAACCATATAATTCCATGAAGACCATTAGTATAAGATAGGAACATTCGAACCTATATAATTGTGAGCAAACTAGTTGTATTAGATCGGAATACTAGTTTGTATTATATAGAAATACTTGGAACCATGTTATTGAATGAGAATTGTGAGTATAGGATAAGGATTCTTCAAACTATGTAACAATGCAAACTATTTATTTTAAAATTGTTACTTGAAGCTTTAATCGACTGATTTAACTCTAAAACTCCTTATTTGCTATGAGTTTAAACATTCTATTATATTTTTTCAAAAGTTCTCCACATTCACAAATCACTGCTGAATCGTCAGTTAAGAAAACTGTTGGGTATCACCTACCTTCTCAGCATAATGAGCTGTTCCATCTGCCATATATGGCAGTAGCAGAGATCAATCTGCGAAGAAGCCTACGAGTCAGACCAGAAGAGCCGTTCCTGTTGTTAAAGTATATCATTACTCTAGCACTAATCCTATGTTCTTATTACTAACAGTCTTTCTCTTGTAAATACTCTTTCTTGTAAATATAACTATTTTCCTCACATATCGTGGTTTGTCTTATTATTATTACTACTTGTGTTCACTAACCAGAACACAACAAAAAAAACATGAATAAATAAATAAAAAAAAGACATTTGCACAGATCTAAAGGTCGGTTAAGTTTTGGGGAAGGGCACAACACAAGCATAATTCTGTGCTAATTTGTTGATTTTTACGACATTTGAACAGTTGTTGGACCATTTTATGCAAAAGTTATATTAACAATTACATATTTACCCAACCCCTCCGCTCGGGCAGGATATGGCACTAGCTCATTTTTTAAGCGGAGTTTAATAGGTTTGAATTCAGAGTTTTCCATCTCCTAGACTAGTTGCCTCACCAATGCTGAAGAACCTAGTCTGCCCTACTATTTACCCATAGCTGGAGGGATAATAATTGGATTCATACCTTTCCAAAGGGTACTAGTGCTATGTGAAACGCAATCAGTCTCCTCCAGGATTTGAACTCGTGTAACGTGTCCATTTCCTACGACGATAAGCATTACGCCACAGGCACAATTATGGTCTTCACTTATAAGGTCTCCACTTAAAAGGTCTAGCCTGCTGTGACGGCAGAATACACTGACTGCTTGTCTGCAGAGGGATAAGACTACCCCAACAAGTGTCCTGGATATGACACTAAGCAATCTGATGGTGAAGCTCTAGTAATGTTGGTGCTTTGGGGAATGCGGAGTACACATTTATTGCCATCGCTCCCACATCCCCTTTGGCCCGAAGTGGTAGCAATTAATGGGGTCCTATCGATGGGTCAAATAGAACTAAGCTGTGTACTTATGCTAAATTGAATTGTTTGAAATAGAACTATTTTTGACATATAAACTGTGTACTCATGTTATAATAAATTGTTTGAAATAAAACTGTTTATATGTGTAAAAATAGATTTAGCATTATATACCTACAATGGTGTGATATAGGATAAAGCCAACAAAAACCAAACCAAATCTCCAATTATACAAGATACGAAAATGTCTCTCCACTATTACTTAAAGCAAGAAACACTTTATGTAACATCGCGGGAGTTTTTTGCAGTCAATTAAAATAAAGTTTTGAGCATGTTTTTCGGCATATGATTTATCTTGGTCTCTACATAAATAAGTGAAAAACAACTGCAATATTCCGAATTTAATCCTAGAATTCACTTTAAACAATTTAATTCAAACCAGGTTTATAAGTGGCGATGAAATGTGAATACATTACCGCTATGTTAAACGCAAGAAATAGAGAAAAAGCAATGGCAATCGTAACTGACCTTTCTAAAAGCAAAAAATGCCCATAATTGGAAGAAGAACTAACATGGCTAATAATTTCAGGCCTATGAAAATCCGCCCTAAAAACAAACAAAATTGTTTTTAATTCGTGAGTCAGATTAGAGGGTGAAATAAAAAAAATAATAATCTTTACAAATTTTAAATGGTTTTCAACTCAACTGCAAAATTTTGACGAAATATTTTATTCTGTTGTTGATGTTAATTTTAAATGAGGGAAATTTCTGTGATCTGGTCAATTTAGCCTCTCACTGAGCGGTTAATGTCAAAGATTCAAGAATAACTGAGACAGGTTCTTAACTTTGGTCACAAACATTCCTTTCGAAAAATAAAACTGACGAAGATTATATATATATATATATATATATGTGTGTGTGTATGTGTGTGTGTGTGTGTGTGCGTGAGTGTGTGTGTGTGTGTGTGTGTGTGTGTGTTTTGTAATGTCCTGTGACGTATTTAGATTTTTTCGTACAGAATTTAAATACAATTTGGAATTGGTATTTATTTATATCAATAGATTTCACTTAAGAAAAAAACAAAAAAACAAATTCCAGGTAAAGCACTTAAGGCGTTCTTTTATGTTAAGAAATATAAAAATCATGTAAAAATGGCAAAAGGTAGAGGAAGAAATCAATAAATCTATTGGCCAATTAAGATAATTTTGAAAAAATTGAAAAACATCTTTTTTTCATTTTTACTAAACAAATCGTACAAATTTCTTTTTTGAAAGAGATTTTAACTTCATAAATTATGAACCTTTTGCTTAAGAATGATGTTTCGCCCAACTGAAAGTGCTTTTGCTTTTTCTGCATCAGTTACCGCTCTTGGGAAGTGTCCATGGTGTAATGGTTATCATCGTAAGAAATCGACACGGTTACGCGTGTTCAAATCCTGGACGAGGCTGATTGCATTTCACATAGTACTAATACCCTTGGGAAAAGTATGAATCCAATTATTCTCCCTCCAGCTCTGGGTAAATAGCAGGGCAGACTGGGTTCTTCAGCCTTGGTCAAGAGAAGGAAAACTCTGAATTCAAACCTGTAAAACTCCGATTAGAAATTGACCTCGTGTCATATCCTGCCCGAGCAGAGGGATTGGTAAATATGGTTACCGCTCTTCTGAAATTCACTGAGAGTTTAACTGTTGAGCAAGTTGGAACGAGCTCCAGATCTTGGAATCTTCATAGGTATATCAGATGGTCTAATGGTTTAGTAAATGTTTTATGGAGATTTTTTTAAATCGATTGGAAAAGTTCCAAAACGAACCACATTACACCCGAGGCAGAAAAATAGATAGCAGGTGGCAAACATTTATTGTGCAATAATATACATCTGCTTGCAGTCCATAGTCAAGAGTTCAGTGACAGTTATCTAAGTTGTGCGGACTCTCTATACACCCCATTGATATTGTCCAAGAAAGTACAATGAGACGATCCAGTTTCATCTTAGGGGTTGTCAGGATGAAGAAAAAGACAGTTGTACTACATTATTAACACCAGGTCATTGTTTTAAATTCAAAATATTCCTAGAATGTTAACTTCTGCTAAACTACCGAGTGCAAACTGATTTGCTTTTTTACATATTACATTAAAAACATTATAAAATCACTTTTTTTCCGAATGCTATTCATAAGAAGTGAACGCAAAGAGTCTTGGTTAGAATCTGAAATCAGCTGTCCGGTTCTGTTTTGAGTAACCGTAATCATTACACCACTTACACATCTGATAGATAGATAGATAAATAGACAGTCAATCTCTCTTTTTTTTTATATAGATAGATGCTTTTGAAGTGCATTAACACTATTGAACATTAAATAGTTGAGTGAATTATATGAAGTCTGGTTTTCTTTAATTCTCTTGTTCTTTTCAAAAACATATATTATTGGTTGGACTCTTCAATTCCTTTCATAACTCTTTAAATACCGCGCGGTAATTTAGTCAATTTCCTGTCACCGGGTTGTGTGTATTTTCATACTACATTCTATTTGCTGGGCTGTATTTTCAATCCACCAGGGAATTCCTGAATGCTACTTAAAATATGGAAACCTCAAATTTCATATGAAACATGAATGAAAAACTATGTGTCTCTATTCGGGATATTAATATTTACCCAACCCCTCCGCTCAGGATATGACACAAGGTCAATTTTTAAGCGGAGTTTAACAGATTTGAATTCAGAGTTTTCCTTCTCCTAGACTAGTTGCCTCACCAAGGCTGAAGAACCTAGTCTGTCCTTCTATTTACCCATAGCTGGAGGGAGAATAATTGGATTCATACCTTTCCCAAGGGTATTAGTGCTATGAGAAATGCAATCAGTCTCGTCCAGGATTTGAACTCGTATCGTCGTGTCCAATTCCTACGACGATAGCCATTACACCACGGGCACCACCAGCTCTATTCGGGATATTAGGATGTGAATTTGAACTACTGTTTCCCTTTCAAAGCGGTAATTGTAAATAATAAACATGGCTAATCTCTGATTCCTCTTTATGAGAATCTGGAAATGTTTGTAACATGGGCTCAATAGTTGCACAAAGCTACGTACAGTTTCTTTTTTTCTTTTTTTGGTCATTAAGTTATGTTCAATCCCTTTAAATGTATAAATATTCTTCGCTTCAAGATCGAAAGCCATTTCAATAAATTTGTCTTTGAGAAAGGCGTCTAAATTCTTAGTTTCTGCTGCAACATATGATAAAGAAATCATCAATTCGGAAATTTCCATGTTTAAAATACATTTGAACCGAGCTTTTAAACATTCTTAAAAATTCATAATGTGGTTTATAAAGATAAACAAGTCATTATTCAAAACACTTTCTTCTGATTGTTCTGTAATGAATCAAAAAATCAGTGAATTCATACCGGTGCTTTTATTTATCCTGCCAAAATGTCATTTATCATTAGGGGTCTATATGGACTATTTTAAGAAGCGATGGCTTCAAGTAACTTTATTATCAAAATTCATTTTGATTAATTCTTCCAAATAAAGTTGTCTTACCATTTCAACATCGAATAAAGAAATTATCCATTCAGGAATATCCACAATCAAAAGATACTTAAACCGAACTTTACATGATTGATTGATCTTAACGGCATGTCAACCCGTCTGAAGTTATTTTATACCTAAATGTTAGAGGATTGGGTTAATCACATTTACCAAGCCCTCCGATCCGGCAGGATATGACACAAGGTCAATTTTTAAGCGGAGTTTATCAGGTTTGAATTCAGAGTTTTCCTTCTCCTAGAATAGTTGCCTCACCAAGGCTGAAGAATCAGTCTGCCCTACTATTTACCCATAGCTGGAGGGAGAATAATTGGATTCATACCTTTCCCAAGGGTGTTAGTGCTATGAGAAATGCAATCAGTCTCGTCCAGGATTTGAACTCGTGTCGCCGTATCCATTTCCTACGACAATAACCATTACACCACGGGCACCTGCTGGGTTTATTATACGTTTATATTTACCTTTTTCGTGTAGTATCATAATTTTTTCAGATGTTTATGATATCTAGTGGTCCTATCTGATGCAAAAAAACTTGTAAACATATATATTTCAGTCATAAATGAAACACTAACAAGTACAACTACATTAGGTCCGAGTGGGTCTGGGAGTAATGACAATGAATTTGTACTCAACTTTCCCCAAAGCTCCAGAACCTATGCCTTTTTCACACTCTTAGTGTCTATATAGCTCCATTTGAGAAGCCATAGTTTTAAGTACCATTGCTTCAGCTCAAAAGTCTTTTTTCATTTAAAAAGTTGTCAAAATTTTCACTTTCCATTTCAATATCAAATGAAGAAATTATTAAACATTCAGAGGCTTAGAGGATCTTTGAATAGAACCCACCTAGAAGATGGGGCTTAGAATAAGCTGAATGTATCATCTGCAGTGAGAATCATGATAATCTTAGGCTATCGGACATATGGAGGTAAAAATATCTGATAAAATAAAACACTATTTTTCCAAGCTGCGGTCGTTTTCATACTACTGTATGGATGCAACACTTGAACGCTGACTAAGTGTATAGAGAAAAAGCTTAACGGCAATTGCACAAGGATGCCACGAGCTATATTAAACGAATTCTGGAAGCAACATCCTACAAAACAGCAGCTGTAAAGCCAACTACCACCCATCTCGACGACCATTCAAGTTAGACAAACGAGACATAGGGGACCCTGCTGGAGAAGAAAGAACGAACTCATAAACGACGTTCTTCTATGGACCCCTTCACATGGACACGCAAGTGCAGGACGACCAGGAAGAATCTATCTAAATCAGCTGTGTACGGACACGGGATACATCCTGGAAGATGATGGTTGATAGAGACGATTGATGAAAGAGAGTTAGGGAGATCCCTGCCAGCAGCATGACATGATGATCGTCTGCAGAATGGTGACTCCCTCACACAAAAAAGGAGTATCCCAAGTATGATACTAAACTGCTCCTGATGGTGAAGCTCCACTTCTAGAGCTCTATGGAATGTGGAGTAACTCATTATTGCCATTACTACCTGGTCCATTCTGACCCAGGATGATACTACCTATATGGGTCAAGTAGATCTGTTTGCAAACCATTGGTTGAGAAGAATACTTGAGAGCATATAACCATGAGCTATACGTTCCTAGAAAAATACACAAAAATTGGATCTGCTCGTTGTGTAATGGTAATCGTTGTAGGAAATAGGTCGACACAAGTTCAAATCCTGGACTAGGCCGATTGCATTCCACACAACAAATGAACCTTCCAATTTTCCCTTTGGAAAAGTATGAATTCAATTATTCTCTCTCTAGCTATGAATAAATAGTAAGGCTGATTGAGTTCTTTAGCCCTGGTTATGCAACCATCTGGGTGAAGGAAAACCCAGAATTAAAATCTGTAAAACTCTACTGAAAAATTGACCTTGTGTTACATCCTGCGGATGAGTTGGTAAATACATTCAATGTACGTAATTTTCAAACCTCTATGCATAAAATAACCCAATATGGATTTAGATTAACGTGGCGACCGAAATCGAGGGCGACCCGAAGGTTTCCTTTTAAATAGCTACAACACCGAGGTGTATGGGAGGATGTTACTCCATTCTTTTGATTGCTCCACTTTACCCTTGATCCGTACGTTATAATCCTGAGTGTTAAGCAAGGAGATATCCAGTACCATTTTTTGAGTCTTAGTTATAACTCGACCTAGGATTGAACCCCGGTATCCCGTACCATTAGCGAACACTCTACTTGTTAAGCCCATTACATGTCATGAAAAACAATCAATAAATCATTTGAATAGAATTTTAAGTATTCTTGCAAATTCTTAAAATGATTCATATATAAACAAACCGTTATGCAAAACACTTACTTCTGATTGGTCGATAAAGGTTCCTTAATGCATACTAATAAATTCCCCCTGCGCATTTATTCACCCTGTTAAAATTTTGTTCACACCCAGGGTTCTATATGGACCAATTTCACACCCAGGGTTCTATATGGACCAATTTAAGAAACATCTTTTGTAACATTTTCTGAGAGGTTGGGGGTCTGGATTATGCAGTGGGGTGCTACCAAAAATTAGAAAATGCGGCAACAAAATGGTTGAACTATTGATGTTGATTACCTCATTCGTTGCTCTTCTTGGTCGTGTTTTCTTAGAATTGAAACCTCTTTCTTTCAGGTTTACGTTTCTTCTTTTAGCTTTAGGTTTTTCTTTTCTTATTTTATTCTCAATTATTTGTTGTGTCCTCAATCATGCTACTCGAAACCAAACCTTTATACCTCCGGCTACCCCAGCGGGACAGAATTACTAAGTGAAGCAACCCAACCCACTTTTTACCCCTTCTTCTTCTTCTTCTTCTTCTTCTTCTTCTTCTTCTTCTTCTTCTTCTTCTTCTTCTTCTAAATATAGGAATGCCAGTCCAAGTCAGAGTGCATGTTACTGCTTCTCTTCGATTTTTCACTGACCGAATTTTAGTCAGGATGTTGTGTCAGTACAGGATGTTCAGTGCACGCGCATGGATCAATGTGTGTATGTGAGCGTGAGTTTGTATGTGTGTGCCAGGGAAGGAAAGAGAAAGATAGAGGAAGTGAAAGAGAGAGAGAGTGAGAAGGGCGAGAGAAAGAGAGAGAGTGTGTGTTGTATGTATGTTTGTGCAAGGGTGGGAAAGAGAGAGAAAGAGAGAGAAGGAGAGGGAGGGAGAGGGAGAGAATTTGTGCAAGCCAGAGTGGGAAAAGAGAGTAAAAAATTGCGTATGTGTTCGTGTGTATGTGTGTGCCGAGGTGGAAAAGAGAGAACGAGTGAATGGGAGTGTGTGTGTGTGTGTGTGTGTGTGTGTGTGTGTGTGAGAGAGAGAGAGAGAGAGAGAGAGAGAGAGAGATTGTGTGTGAGTATGTGAATGTGTGTGTGTGTGCGTCAAACTGGCAGTGGAGGGAAGAAAGCGAAAGGATATAGAGTTTGAACGTGTCTGCATTTGCTATCGTGTTTGCCTGTAGTACTGAGTCTTCATCCCTATGGTTGTACTCACGAAAACGTCAGGGAAATTCCAACTCTGGCTGAACGAGCAGTACAGTGAGAGGCGAGCCGTTTTTTGTAAGCTATTGAGAAAGCGTTCGATCTGGGGCTAAAGAAAACACCAAATACATCTCTTACAGAGAGCTAAGACTCCCGCAGTGAGTGTCCTGAAATGACACTAAACAATCTGATGGTAAGGCTCCCGTAATGCTGGAACTTTGGGAAATGCAGAGCACCCCTTTATTACCACCGCTCCCAGTTTCACTCTGGTCCGGACTGGTAGCATCTTATAGGGTCCTAACTATGGGTCAAATAGTACAAAGCTGTGTACTCCTGCTAAACTGAATTATTTGAAATAGAACTGTTTTGACATTTAACTGTGTGTAAACAAAAAACTGCACTTATGCTATGTACTTTTAAACTATTTAACATTTAAACTGTGCACTAATTCTAAACTGAATTGTTTGAAATAGAACTGTTTATAAGTATGAAAATGGATTTGTCATTAAATAACTACAATGATTGATATGTAATAACAAACATGGCTAATAATTTCGGACTTATAGAAATCCGCCTTAAAAATATACAAAATCATTTTTAGTACATGAGTTAGATTAGTGTATTAGTGGCTGAAATTTTTTAAATTTTTTTACAAATTTGAAAAGGTTTTCAAAGAATTTATTTTTGACATTTAAACTCTGCACTCATGTTAAATTGAATTGTTTGAAATAGAACTGTTTTAACATTTAACGGCAAATCTATGCAAAACTGAATTGTTTAAAGTAGAAATATTTGTATGTATAAAAATGAATTTGGCATTAAATACCAACAATAGTTGATGTGTGATAAAACCAAACCAAACCAAACCAAACCAAACGAGACTTTTCTCCTCCCATATATAGTTAAATAGTCGGGAGGGTTAGATGTTTAACCTTGGTCTAGCAACTAGCCAAAAAACAAAAAAATTCTGAATTCAAGCCAGTTGAATTCCGTTTCAATATTGACCTTGTGTCACATCCTATTTGTAGTGGAGGGGTTGGATAAATACATCCAGGATAGGCCAGGTATTTGTGAACACAATTTCAGCAGATGAAAGATGATCGAACTTGTAAATATGCCAATGAATCTTCCTATAGACCTCAGCTTTTTCTTTTTTTATCTTGTTTTTAGATTTAAAAGAAATTAATAGGAGTACAAATAGGGTACATTTTGTTGTTGTAATTAACTATTTCTTTAGACCTCTGAAATTCAGTTCATTAAAAAAAAAAGCAAGTTATTTTATTTTTGTAAGATTTTAATATGTGTAGTTTGCAACATAAATTAATAATTATTAAGCCTTAAATATTTCAATTAGAATTAAAAGATTTGCTATTGATTGATTGGTTTTAACGAAACGTCAAAGCGTATGAGGTTATTTTATGCTTAGAGGTTAGGGAATTGTGTTCTATGGGCGTTCATAGTAAATTTTTATGTAGTTGCGTATTTCTTGCGTAGCCGCAACATCTTTGTGTTGTTGCTTATTATTAGTCACTTATTAAGAGCTTTCCTTTTTTACATCAAAAAAGATTATTTTTAAAAAGACATAGTAAAGCCATAAATGAGACCCTGACAGGTTTGTTAATCAAAGTTCAGAGTCAACCTGGGAGTAATGGCAATGAAGAAGTACTTCACACTCCCCAGATCTCCAGAATTGAAATGAATGTATCTATATACCAAAAGTTGAACTTAAGAGGTTCATTTGCGAAACTGCTTTGCAGATTAGGGAAAAGGACAGGAAAAGATAAGACTGTATAGTAGAATTTTATTAGGGCAGAACTAGATAGGAATATATAGAAAAAAATATATTCTTCATGGTGGAACAAATATAAAGAAATTGGGGAACAGTTCTAATCGAATGGATGATATTTAGTTTTATTAATTCTCAACACTGAAACTCTTTTGACAAAAAAATAGTGCACTGCAATTATGATATTTTTTTATTACAAAAGTGTTGCAATTGGGTTTTTGATTGGAGGGTTCCCATGCTGTTGTATTTGATAATGAATAATGATTAACAATACATTTTTGATTAATTAATATTTAACGAGAAATGATAAGATACTGGTATATATGATTTTGAAGGAATTAAAATTTTTATTAAAGTATTATTTAAACACACACACACACACACACACACAAATTTATATATATATATATATATATATATATATATATATATATATATATATATATATATATATATATAATCGGCTCAGTGACATTTCCACGAGGACAATACACTAGTCCACAACTCCATCCTTGTCACAGACTATTTGACCAAGATGGGCATCAAGACAGTTTGTCAGCCTCCCTACAGTCCAGACCTTGCTCCCTGTTACTTTTGGTTATTCCCTAAGGTCACAGGCGGTCGTTATGAGACAATTGAGGAGATAAAAGAGGCTGTGACAAAGGTCATTGACACGCTCACACAAGAGAACTTCCATGTGGCCTGGCAGAAGTTGTTGGAATGGTACAAAAAGTGCATTGCAGCCGGAGGAGATTACTTCGAAGGGGACTAGAGTTTTATATGTGTACTATCAATAAAAGTGCCCATACGAAATAAGTCTGGAAGCCTACCGTATGCACCTCGTATATATATATATATGTGTGTGTGTGTGTGTATGTGTATGTGTGTGTGTGGATATATATTTATAAATTGTTTGTTGGTCTAATGAGAGAGAAAAGTAAATATTTTAAAATGAATATATCCACAAGTAAAGTTATTAATTTTTTTTCTACGTGTTACGAGTGTTTACTCCCTCATTAGGAAATGTGAACCTGTTTATATATATATATATATATATATATATATATATATATATATATATATATATATGCATTTATGTATGTATGTATGTATGTATGTGTGAGTTGGTCATTATCTATTTCTGATTATTTTGTTTATAGCTAATTTTCATTGTAACGACAAGGTCGTTGTACATCATACGATTATAAAAAAAAACAGGGATTAAAAAAAAACAAGTGATAGCCGCTAACAAAATTTGAACTCTTGTCCCGTATCCTTAAATAAGAAGAAAGAACAATGAATTAAACACTTCATAGGATACCGTGTTTGCTTTTCTTAAGCTACTAAAGGTGAACGAGTACATATTTCACGCGAATAGAAATATGTTTTAATGAAAGTCTGTTTATGTTTTTTTCTTTGTTGTGTTTGTTTTGTTTTTTATTTTCTTTTTTCTATATTTTTTTCTTTTTCAGATTGTACTTTTTGTGCACAGTGTTGCATATCGTGCTGGTTCGAGGTGTTCACCCGGTGTAAAATGAAGTGAAGCGGGAAGTCATAGGATCACGGCTTCTGGAATGTTAGAAATTCTTCCGTTTTCCACAGGATGAAACTTTTGCTCACCGAAAATATATTTTTTTTTAAATGATTATAAGATTTTAAGAAATGAAAAATGACAATAAGAGAGAGAATAAAATAGAAAATAATGTTAAGAATAAAAGAATCGAAAAGGAGAAAAAAAATGAAATAGTTAAACATTTCTAGGAAGTTACTTGAGAAGAATTAAACGAAAAAGAAGGCGGTGAACTTACCTATATTTTACTTAAAATTCGCCTTATTTTAGTTCATAAAACGAGTGATCAAAAACTATCAAGATTGAAGATTTATTGTTTCTTTAATTTTAAGATATAAGGTGTAAACTTTAAACGCGCAACTCATATAAGTGATGATGTCTAGACATCTTAAGCTGCTTTCAGAGCGTGTCAATGACCTTTGAATCATCTGAGTTGTGTGAAATACTGAATTGCGCAAGTACAATTCTCTCTACACTCACCAACTATAGGCCAACTATTTCTTCTTATCAAAACTGAAAATTCTTCTTTAGTATCAGATTTGATGACGTGGAGCTAGAGCATGAAATCTGACATTTAGAAAAGTCGGGGTAACTTTCATATTCTAATTCGACACAGAATGATCCCCCAATTCCGTAACAAGTATTTAAAAAAGGGTCCACAAGCCGGTGGAAATTTTCAAGAAATAAGATAATGCGACTTCTCTGGGTATTTGTGTTTTTCAACGATAACTGTTTCGGGAATAGGTGGTTATTTTAATTTGAATAAACACGTGAAAGTGAACACTCTTTATAAAATTTACCATGAATGATTTTTGTTTATTTGTTTGTTCAAAAACTTTTTAAATGCGGTGAACTTAAGCGTCTAATTTGTTCAATTCCGGGAAAAATCTAGAATATTACATCCTCATCACCGAGGCAAAGCGACAGTTTCAATTTCCTAAACCCACTCTCAATCTTTCTCACAACATCTTTTCCAAATAACCATAGCTCTTACTAACAACTCAAAACGGCCTCCAGAGTCCTTACAGTGCTGAAGAATGTAAGTCTTTGTTAGTCGGCCAAAACTGCCGCATCCATTTATAGGAGCCTAATAGAAAAGGTCACTTTTGTGTTTGGTCTTACATTACTACGAGTGCTCAGCATGTTTCTTTTGTCTTACTTGAAAGTTGTTTTTTTTTTTTTCTCAAGAGCAAAGGTAAGTAGCCAAATACTTACTGTTTTGTACGCCTTTGCTTTCAGGATATGTTCAAAACAAAACGATAAGATTGTAAGTTCCTTACTTGACGAAATCCAAAAGATATTTCAAACAAATTAACAACATTTATTGATCTCTTACAAAACAAGAACGAAGAAACCAAAGAAGAACAATGATTAGTTTGTAAGGAGTGTATGTAATAACAAAAAATAAAATAAGAACATTTTACCTACTTGGTAAATAATGCCCTTTGGTTATGCTTCATAGAAAATGACATTTTCATTGTGCCAATAGCATGAAAGCTCTCCTAAAGCGGCGCCCTCGGATGAACTAAAAGTCACGTCTTTTGCAAATAGCATGTCGAGCAAAAGTCGTCAAGATCTGCGACTTTTTTTTCAGTCATTATGGCAACTATTTAATTTGCCTGAAAAAATTATCCTACAGGCACTGAAGACAATTCAACATATCTATTATTTTTATTTCCATTATTTTCATACTATATATTATTGATTTTGAAGTAATATGGCTCTCACTGGCAAAGTAAATTATTGGTGATAATTGTCATCGGAATGATAGCTAAAAAATCGAAGACAAGTGCCCAGTTGCAATTTTATATAACTTATTTCTCTTGCAAGGATCGATAGAATCCTACGATACATTTTACAAAATACACATCATTTAATAGTTTCATTTGCTGGGTACTGTGCTTTCAATGCTCAATCCTATATTGAATATTTAGGAATGTGAACTTAGCTCAAATATTTGAGTGGAGTCAGAAGACGAGCTTAATTATTTGCTTGCTTGTTGGCCGGCTGAATCAGCGAAAAGTCTTTTAGTCTTGTAATACTTGATGCCGCGTCGTCTTCAGTGATGTCACCAATCTGAACAATCTCTTTCTTCCCGTGTTCAAACCGACATGTAGATCACTCATATACATTCAGTTCACACCTGTACATCAGGTGTCATGGTTTTTGATCCCCAAGCATCCAACTGCTTCCCATTAACTCATCTCGTTACCCATAGGGCATTCCATTAGCTATATCTACTATTATCTGATCCTATGCAGAAATGTGACAGAGTGATATTTTGATCCAAAAGAAAATATGCAGATACTACACTTTGATTCAGAACTACCAAATCACACCTTAATTATCACCTTAGAAATAATAGGACTGTGTAGTTTAGATAAAACAACCACGATAGGATTAAAGAAATACGAGGTGTCATCAATAAGGTTCCAGACTTTTTTCGTATGGGAACTTTTATTGATAGTACACACATGAAATGCTAGTCCCCTACGAAGTAATCTCCTGCGACTGCAATGCATTTGTTGTGCCATTCAAACAACTTCTGGAAGGCCCCATGAAGTCATCTTGTGTGAGCGTGTCAATGACCTTCCTCACAGCCTCTTTCATCTCCTCAATTGTCTCATAACGACAGCCTCTAAGTTTTTTCCATGAGCTTTGGGAATAACCAAAAGTCACAGGGAGCACTGTCTGGACTATAAGGAGGCTGAGGAAATGTCTTGATGCCCATCTTGGTCAAATAGTCTAGGAGAAGGAAAACTCTGAATTCAAACCTGTTAAACTCCGCTTAAAAATTGACCTTGTGTCATATTCTGCCCGAGCGGAGGGGTTGGTAAATAGTATCTTGGTCAAATAGTCTGTGTCAAGGATGTAGTTGTGGACTAATGTATTGGCCTCGTGGAAATCCCACTGATCCGATTAGAACAGTGCTGGCCTCTTACGACGGAATCTCTTCCTGAACTCCCTTAAATCCTCATCATAGTATTCCTTGTTGACTGTCTGTCCAGTGGGAACTCATTGCATGTAGATCATGCCAGTGCAGTCAAAAAAAGGGATTATCAAAAGTTTGCGTGTAGAATCGCTCTGTCTGGCCTTCTTGGGTCTGGGAGGGCCAGCATGCTTTCCCTGGGAACTCTGTCTCTTGGTCTCTGGGTCATAGCAGTAGATCCAGCTTTTCTCGCAGGTCACCAGAGCATTAAGAACTGCGAGATTTGAATTGACCAGCTCAACCATCTCCCTGCTGTCATGACAACGTCTTTCTTTCTGATCTTCTCTGAGCACCCTTGGGACAAACTTCGCGCAAATCTTCCGCATCTTCAGTTCCTCGCGAATACTTGTGTGTACAGTTCCCACACTGACATCAAACTGACCCCTTATTGTCCCTATAGACACACGACGGTCCTTATCCATGAAATTCTTTATTTGGCCAATCAACTCTGGTGTTCTGACCTCCTTACTCCTCCCACACCTCTCATCATCCTTCACAGACTCCCTGCCTTCCTTGATTCTCTTATGCCACTCAAAAACTGATGCTCGATTCATGCAAGTTGGTCAAAAATTAGTCTGAAGCATTCCATATGTTTCTGTGGCTTTTTTCAAGTTTAAAACAGAATTTTATTGCATATCGTTCTTCTAAAGTGTCCTCACGTCCAAATGGCATTTTTGAACTTCACCAGCTTTGACAATCAGGCTTTAGTAGGATGTATTCCAATTGCTGCTCTAGCTGTTAATTTGTACCTGAAATCATACAAGTTTGTAAGTCATCTCATAAGATGTATAGCAATAACATAGTGAATTTCCAAGAGTCTACAACAATTTTAAATGCCTGCACAAAAAAAAATCTGGAAACTTTTGAACAATCCTCGTACTTCCCACTCGACATAAATGATAAAGTAATAGAAGCAGCAAAAAAGATTTAAAAAGATGCAAAAGCATAATTATAAAAAGCCTAGGAACAAAAACTATTATAAATATTATACACACAAAGAATTAGAAATGCAGATATAGATATAACAAAAACTAATCGATGGCTGAAAAGTTCTGGACTGAAGACGGAGACATGATAAAAAACGGACCAAACCTAATATATAGATTATGAGAACAATTAACTGGATCAATTGAGCTTTTAGTTTCCGGTTCCCCGATCCTAACACTAATAGAATATAAAGAAAAACATGATAGCTAAGGACCTTATATTCATTGGGAAAGAAGTAAATACAATGGAAGAACAAAATCTGCAAAAAAGGGTAAAAATACAAACCAGGACCAATAAGCAAAATGAATAAGCTACTATAATCCGTAGTTTTGATATCCAAGCTAAAAGAAAAATAATAAGCAATATAGTGTATATAGTGATCAAGAACTGCAAATGAAAAACATGGCATCTGATTGTTTAGATCAGTGCTATATTTGTCAAAAAATACGATAAAACGTATGGATACAAAGACTTGGAAAATACCTGGTGAAGGATGGAAAAAATGCGGAAGATTAAATAACAACAATAATAATATAATGATAATATGCAGAAAAATGGCAAGTGTAAGTCATGTGCCAAGAGAGTTGAAACCGTTTATAACATTATAAACGAATGCAGGGGACTAGCATTGGGGGAATGCAAGACTTGGTATGACAGGATCGGAATGGTGTTTGCTGGAGATTTTTGCCTGCCAGTAAAATAACATAATAATATCAAATGGTATATGCATGAACCAGAATCCGTCCTGGAAAATGGGACGAATAAAATTCACTGTAATTTTGTGATATCAACGCATAAACCCACCCTGAAAGCTAGGCATATTTTTAATTTACAAGAAAAGAAATATTATTGATTATGCTGTTTTAATGGATAAAAAAAAAAGTGAAAGAAAGGGAAACGATAAACAAATGCTAGGATCTTATCAGAGAGCTGAATAATATGTGGAATATAAAGGTGACGGTGATACTAATTGTATTAAGTGCACTTGGAACAGTTCCAAAAGCTTGGAAAAAGAGATTGAAGCTATTGTAAATCAGGAGAATCGAGACTATATAAACCATAACACTGGGATCAGTTAGAATACACAGAAAAGTCATGGTTACCAAAGAAGACTTACTGTCACTTAGACTCCCGTGACTAATTCACGAAGACTATAATAATAATAATAATAATAGTAATAATGATAATAATAATGATATATGACTAGACACTCTTAGGAAGATGATTCACAAGGAATTATGAAAGAAATTAAAATTTGACCATCCAAACAAATTGTATATGCACAACCCGGAATCTGTCCTGGAGAATGAGACGCCCAAACTTCTCTCTGATTCTGAGATAAAAATGCATCACCTAATTTCACCTAGTGATACTCATCAATAACAAAAAAATAATCTGCCGAATTGTAGACTTTGCGTTCCGGCTGACAACTGAGTAAAACTGAAAGAAAGCAAAAAGAAAGATAAGTACCTAGAACTTGCTAGAGAACAGAAAAAAAACTATTGAGCATGAATGTGACGTTGATACCAATTGTAATTGCTGTGCTCGGTACAGCCACTAAAGGATTGGTACAGGTACTGGAGGACTTGGAAATAGGGGAACGGGTGGAGACAGTCCAAACTACAGTATTATTAAGATCGGCCAGAATACTGAGACGAGTCCAGGAGACTTGAGGCGATTACTGCCACTCAAACTCCAGTGAGAAGCCATCAGCTAGCGATGGTGTAAAAAAACTCACAAAAAAGTAAAATAATAATAGAAGCCAATCAGGGTAAGAAGATTAAACCTTATGGATAAATTATTAGAGGAATTAACAAGAAAAAAAGACAGTTAAATTTTGCTGTACAAACAGACAAGTGGGTGAAAGTGAAAGAAGACGAAAAGTTAAGGAAATATCTGGATTTAGCCAAAGAGTGTAAAGAATTGCTTTACAGGAAAGTGATAGAAATAATTATCGTTGTTGGGGCCCTTGAAACATTCTTCAAGAACCTGGAAAAGAGACTTGATGAAATAGAGGTTAGACTTGTTTTGGCTTCTTTGTTTCATGGTCTATCAACCTTCATGGATTATATAGTTCTAAAGCAATTCTTGTAAAAGAAGAGCTGTGCAACAAATTGTCGCGTAGATGTGAGAAGAAGAGGGCTCATACCTTTCCCAATGGTATTAGTTCGAAAGGGAATGCAAATGATTTTTAGTAAATGGAAGGTTGGATGAATCAAACACAGATTTAGAAGGCGCGATATTTCGTTCTAAAATAAAATAAAAGAATGAAATATCGCGCCTTCTAAATCTGTTTTAAGTGTTTGATTTATCCAAACTTCCACACATTTCTATATTATGATTTTTAAGTAAATAGTACAGGAGCCCGACAATATTTTTCGGACACTTTAGTATTCGACTTTCCGAGTACCATAGAGTGGCGAAATTCCTTCAATAGAATAGCAAAAACATATAAAGACAATACCTGTAATAAAAATGGAAGAAAATCTATTAGGTAACGAAAAATAAGTAATTTTCATCATTTTTTACTAAACACACGCGACATTATTTTTCGGACATCGTTGAAAAACTGTTAATAGTCTGTAATATCACTTTTCTTCTCAATAAATTTTATCAATCTCTCTTCATAATGATCAAACATATGCACAATAACATCTTTACGTGTTTCTATTAGTTGTTTTCTGGCTCCTAGTATTCGTTCCCATAGTTGAGCCTCTTTCGTTACTTCAGGTCCATCATAGACACGTTGCGCAAGCATTTCCCAAACATTTTCTATCAAATTTAGATCTGGGCTTCTTGCAGGCCATTCCAAAGAAGTCATATTCACTTTAGCCATCCATTGTTTCATGAGTTTTGACACATGGATGCTGCAATTGTCTTGCTGTAGAACGAAATCATTCCCCATCTCTCTTCTTATCCTTGGTAGGGTTTTCTCCTCCAGCAACTGTTTGTAGCTTTCGCTGTTCTGTCGTCCTTTCAGCCACTCCAACTATATATTTCCATTAGAAAAGATCATACCCCAAACCATAGCTCCTCCTCCCATCCGTCGTTTGTTCAGTACAACAGGCTCACCCCTTCTCGACCAAGTACAGCATCCATCGGGCCCATCAAACTTGAAACGCTTCTTATCAGTAAATATAACCTTCTTAAAGTCAACATGCTTTGTTAACCACCTTTTAGCACACTCCAGTCTTGCTCCTTTGTGTTTCTTTGTTAGTGTAATTTTTTTCTTAGCCTTTGCATACTTCAAACCAATCCTATGCAGCATTCTTTGTACTGTTCGGACGTTTACATCCAATTCACATTTCTCTTTCATTTTTCTTGCTGTAACATTTTCTCCATATGTCAAAGGCCGTGTCACAGTCCTCTTCATTCTCCTTTCAGTCCTCTTACCAATCAATCTTTTCCGCCCTCTCTTCTTTTTCCGCTGGGAGTTTGTCTTCAGCATGTATTCGACCGTTGATTTCGACAGCTTCAAATCCATGGAGATCCTTTTGATGCTGAGGCCATCTTTCGGCTTCTTCCGTGCCAAACAAACGACTTCTTTTGAATGCATTTTACCTCATTAAACTTAATTGTTTTGCCAAGAAATGTCTGGACTATTTATGCTGTTAGATTGTCCTATGTTAACATAGTAGTAGGGGTGCCAGTGCCCCAGAACAGTGTACAAGCAGAAAATTTGCATACAGCAACATATACATGAATATAGCTCTTAATAAAATAGGATTTTTTGTCATGTCCGAAAAATAGTGTTGCGCAAGTTTTCGCAAAAATCACAAAAAACTAAAATTATCAAAGCCAAACTAAAAAAAATGATTACACTAGTAGTGGATTTTCACTCCTCAACTACGTACTTACAATCTCAAAAGTTTTTGGCACTAGTGACCACCTTGAATTACTTTTTTCAAAGTGTCCGAAAAATATTGTTGGGCCCCTGTATATCGGTAACGTTTTTTTTAAACAAGACATAGCTCATTTCTTTGCACATTGTTAAATGGTTTCAGGTCTTGCTATTGTTAGCATGGTATTGTTCGCGCCTTTAAAACCTATTTTAAGTGTTTTCAAGTATAAGTAAAGTTGCTGACCTAAGTCGAGGGTGACCCGAAGGCTTCCTTTTCAATAGGTACCACACCGAGGGGTCGGGGAGGGTGTTACTCCATTCTCTGGATTGCTCCTCTTTACCCTTGATCCTTGCTTTATAATGCTGAGTGTTAAGCAAAGCGGCATCAAGTACCATTTTTTGAGTCTTCGGTAAGACTTGACTTGGTATTGAACTCCGGTCTCCCGGATTATTGGCGAACACTCAGCTCATTAGGCCAGTGGTGCAATTAAATAGTTCTATATGATCCATGTATGGGACTTTAAAAGGTACTAACACTCCGGGTCAGAGTTGATCTGATAAGAATGGCAATGAAGGGGTATTCCACATTTTCTAATGTTCCAGGACTGAATCCTCACCAAAAGATGTTTTACTGTCATATTCAGTAATCTTGATAGGACGTCTCACCTCTCTGTAGAGGTGCAGTTGATCTATTCTACCAGCCCCAGCCGACTTGGCTAGATCATTAGAAGAGTCTTGAAGACGAGGAAATTTAATGTCACTACCACTCCAGAGAAAAACCACCAGAAAGAAATGATCTGAAAAAACTTCTATAGTAAAAATAGTAATAATAATATTGCTTATCATCATCATCATCATCATGTCGTGCCGCCAGCACGGATATTCCTGACCCTCTCTCGCCACTTCTCCCTATCATTCTTCGCCTCCGGCAGGTCTTCAAGTCTACATCCCGTATCCTCACATATTTGTTGTATGTAAGTTCGAGCTGGTCGTCCTGCTTTTGCACGGCCATATGTGGGGGTCCATCGGAGTACATCACTTATGAGCTCGTCCTTGCTTCTCCAGCAGTGTCCCGCGTGTCTGGTTCGTCTAACTTGTATAGTTTTCGTGATGGGGGGCAAGTGTCCGTATAGTTGGTGTCTTGTGGGGTGTAGTCGCCAGGACTTGTTCAATACTGCTCTCAGCCTTCTTGTGTAATTTCCGTCTAGTTTTTTCTCCAGCCGTTTAGTAAAAAGAAATATTGCTTATACCTTCGCTAAATTCCTCGAGATTATTTATTAATGTATCTGCTTATGTTTCTAGAGTCAGTCTATTTTTCAGGATTTTAAATAAATAAATATGTTCATTCTGTAAAGACTGCATACATCATAAGTATAAATTAAAAAAAAGGGAATGAATAAAACACGCATAGAAAGTTTCTCCTCAAAGTTCGCTTCTTTAGTTGTTTGGATTCGTTTTTTGTTTTATTATCAACATGAGTGGAACTTGAACACAGTAGCCATAAGCACGAAAGCGCATAGGAAGTGCGGTCTTGTTCATGTGCATCTGTCGATATCGCTCTTTCGACAGATACATACCGGAACTTCTATACAAGTGTTACTAACGCGCATGTGCACAGGATGTACGGTTCCCTTTTTTACACCTGCGAGTTTGGTATATATATATATATATATATATATATATATATACTTGTGTGTGTGTGTGTGTGTGCGTATGTTTCAGAACGGATTCAACCGACAAATATGTACGACGATTATAAATGTTAAATCATCGGTATATGCTTCCTTGTACTAACTGTTAGTACGAAATACGCGGCATCGTCAAAAAGAACCTTTAATTATTTTCAATTTTAAACTTCTTAATCTAAATGGAGACAGGTGCGCAGCAATGGATGGAGACGAACCATTGCAAAATTGGAAGCATAAAGCCTGTCTCAATATTTTGGTACTGTGGTGCATGACGGAACACATGTTGATGCAAGTGTAGCTCTCTTCATATTCCCCAGACGTAACTCCATGTAATTTTTTAGGTTAAAAAACATTCGCAAAAAAACTCAGCTCATCTGTGAGATTTAATGATGTAGAGGACATTACAAGATATACAATGGCACAACTTCACACCGTATTAGATCAGGGCTTTCATATGTGTTTTGACGAATGGAAAACTCGCTCGAATGCATTTCTAGAATACCAAGGTTATTGCTTTGAAAAGAAAGGACCATTAAATCTCATATTCCTTTCTGTTTGCCGTGTTTACCCAGAATCCTCACCATAAACAGGAAGTCTTAATTTTTGAGCGGAGTTCAAATTATTTGTATTCAGGGTTTGTCTTTTCCTTGACAACTTGTAACACCAATATCAAAGAGCTCAGTCTGACCTTCTGTTTACCTCGACCAGGGGAGGATCTCTGATGATAGATACGAGGATGATTAGATAAGTTTCCAGACTTTTTCGTATGTGCACTTTTCTTGATAGTACACGCATGAAACTCTAGTCCCCTTCGAAGTAATCTCCTCCAGTTGCAATGCACTAGTTGTACCATTCAAACAACTTCTAGAAGGCCCCATGGAAGTCCTCTTGTGTGAGGGTGTCAATGACTTTCGTCACAGCCTCTTTCATCATCCCTCACAGACTCCCTGCTGCCTTCCTTGATTTTCTTATTCCACTCAAAAACTGATGTTCGATTCATGAAAGATGGTCCAAAAGCAGTCAAGCATTCGATACGTTTCTGTGGCATTTTTTCCACCTTTAAAAGAGAATTTTATTGCATATCGTTCTTCTAAAGTGTCCTCACGTCCAGATTGCATTTTTGAAATTCAGTAGGTTGTATTCCAATTCCGGCTGTAGCTTTTCATTTAAACCTGAAATCATAAAAATTGGTCAGTCATCTGATAAGATGTATAGCAATAACTTACTGAATTTTCAAGAGTCTTCGACAATTCTGAATGCCTGTACAAAAAAAAGTCTGGAAACTTATTGAAAGAACCACGTATAAGTTCTATCTCAATACGTTTTGATCATGTATTGTATATCAGGAAAAAAAATGCGAGTGTCTTCTATTTTTTTTTCGTTACAAAGATAAGCTTACACCAAAAAAGCACATTTAAGAAATTGATGTATTTCGAACTTATCTATCAACTGATGTATAAATTATAATTACCACAAGCTTTTTTGCATTGTGAGCTCAATATTATCGACTATTAACTCTTTATTATTGGGTTCACAACGAAGCAAACTCGTGTTAATTATAATTTATATATCTGTTAATCATGAAATGAGGAGAAAAAGAATAAATTAACAAAGATATTGTGGTGTATCAACCAGTTCTTGGAAATGCTGCCCATGGAAGTTTATCAGAGATCTGATGCCTTCGGAAGATATGATAATATATGAAAACTACGTTTGTTGTTTAGCTGGATGCTAGACCCCTAAGAGGTATATGGATTATGCTACGATGGATATATAGTAAAGAAGCAAATAGTCAGTAACCGTGGGATCAACAGAACTGAATTCGTATGAATTGTGCATCGCTTACTCAAACGAACTGAGGGAACACTTCATGTTGTACATTTGTGCACTTCCTATTGTTTTTCGGTTTGTTCACCCCGTCTACGAGGCTTAGAATATGCCGACTGTATATCCAGCAGAGGTTAAGACCACTCCTCCGCAAAAATGAAAGAGTCTCCTTGTTACAATAGGTTACAAGTTCTGAAGCTCATTTGAATCTGATGTAACCCTTTATTATTAGTACTCCCAGATCCATTCAAGCCTTCTTTTAGGCTCCTATCTATGAGTATGTGTTTAGAAATTATTTCTATTGGATTGGACCGTGTGCAAAAGCAAAAACAAAACAAAAACTCCTTAGAAATGATTGCAGAAAAAAATGTAAGTATGACCATACAATGAACGCGATTCCTAAGCTCTAGACTTAAAATAACCACAGAGTGGTTGAGATGCCATTAAATCAATCAATCAAAATTAGTAGAGAGTCTCGCATTTCATACAGTTAGATATCTTTAGCAGTGGCGTCAGTTGGTAGTGCTCACTCCTATGTGAATGCATTAAGATTTCGAATGGTGATTCTCAAGGCAGGCGGTCTTCACTTTGGAGTCTTTCTATCACCCTTCTCACCAAAAGATTCGCACTGGGCTAACCTGACAAAACATCCATAAAAAATAAAAAAACAAAGAATATAAAACGAATGGCTGTTGAAAATAATAATTTTATTGAAGATATTTAGTTGGCTGAGTATGACGCCAACAAAAATTGGTGATTCTGTCGGCAGAGACTTCAGTGGATCAGGATAAGTTAAAGATCTGGATGTAGAGGTTAGTGGGGGCGCAGACCGATGACGAGCTCAGTAGAAATGCACTTATTGCGTGATTCAAAATCCAAACTTATAAAATAACAAAAATAAAATGAATAAAAGAGAGGGAAAATATGAAGAAATAATGGGTCGGGGTTGGGAAGGAGAAAGAGATGAGAAAAAATAGCAGCATCCGGTGATAATGTGCTTTGCTCAATGCGCTCCCTGCCGGGATAGAAAATTTTACGCTGGTGTTCGCGCCACAGCAGGGTGCCAGCCGTTCATGAACTTTGGATCGCAAAAAGCACCCACTGTTTCTCTAGGACTATCAAGCTTCCCACATCCACTCCAAAGCCGGACCCCAAGCTATCGACCTAGCAAAAAACACCTTTAACGTTTCAATCTTGTCATATTGGCTCGAAATACCCGATCTAGTTTGCCTGCGCCGCGTACTGGAGTCTCCATCTTTATCAATGCAGTCATCGCCTTGAGATAAAACCCAGATCTTTTACACGGGAAGTTCGATGCTGGTATTAATTTAAAATTAGAGTCAGCCTAACGCAAGCGAACTTGGCTAGCAGACCATTGTCACGAAGTTCGATTCTCATAAGGTGCCTCATATATATGGTCTTGTGCTAAACAAAGATAAGATTAGGAAATGTCTACAATACCGCTAGAAGGACAAACAGACAATTATTAATGAGTTTTATTCACACTTGGGGCTTCATATTTCAGGCCTTGTGCTAAACTAAAATAAGTTTAGTAAATGAATATTGTATAATAAAAGAGGCATGCAGACTGTGAGTTCGATTCTCATTGGGCATCTCATACTTTCGGCCGTGTGTTAAATCAAACAAGTCTGAGACAAACAGCTACCTTAGAGTAAAAATGATTGGCAGTTTTTGATTAATTAAATAGGTTAGCAATCTTTATTGAAAATTCTAGTAAGACGTATGCACGGTCGAACAATTTCTGTCGCAAAATAATGAGGTTTTCACTCTAAGACTGCTGGCTATACTTCTATGGTGCCAAATTTTCGTTTCATTTTAACCAGAAATATCGATACATTTTCGATGGAAGTTTTTGTCTGAACATGAGATTATGCAAGAGGCAGCTCCCTACATTCCCGCTAGACTTGGTCCCGTGCGAGTATTTCTTTGCTTCTTTATTCATTTTTTTTCTTTTGCTTCCTAATCAGAAAATTCCTTTCTCGGGTAAGATCTGATGATGTGGATGACAAAAAAATATGGTTAATCTTCTCACCATATCCAAAGAAATGTTTCAGAAGTGTTCCTACTAATGGAAAACTTGCTGAAATATAAGTGCTGAATGCTAACAGTAATATTTTGACAAATTTTAATGTTTCCTTCGTTGATCGTTTCATTCTAGGAATCTCGTGGCGAAGTTCCAGTTTTGGAGCTCTGGAGAATGTGGAGTACCTTTTCATTGCCATTACTCCCAAGTCCACACTGAAAAGGAGTAGTATTAAGTGTAACAGTCCCATGCATTTGTCAAATAGAATTATCAGTGTTGAATAGCAATACTTTAAATCAACTAACTGCGAAAATAGACCTATTGGTGTTGCATAGCAATACTTGAACCTTGAAACTGTGTGCAGTCAATAAATAGTAATATTGAAACCATTGAACTGTGAGCGAGAAAATTAGTTTTAAAACATTACTTACAAACTATTTGCTTACAACTCATTTGATATATATCTATAAACTGGATTTGGCATTAAATAACTCACAAGGCTTTGTATGCTATAGAATACAACCAAATCATACCATTCTATCTCAGTAAATGTTGTTATAGTCAAAATATTGTTGAGAGTTAGTGAAGATATTCAGAATATAGATATCCCTACCTTGTGCATTTGTAGTAAGTGCATGCTTTTTACCCAAATTAATAAACTTCAAAAGTTTATCATTATCAATATAATGTCATGTGTATGTCAATAAAGTAGATCTGGAGGTGAATCTCCAGTTCTAAGGGTCCAGGGTAGGCTTGGTTATTTGATTTAATGTCATATCAACCCTTGATTATTCTGTTTGAATGATTCTTGAGCGAATAGTTTGTAAGTAACATCTTTTATACCAGCCAAAGCTCAATTGTTTGCACAGTGTTAAATGGTTTCAAGTATTGCTATGTTGTCCAAATAATTCATTTTAATAAGAAAAAGTTATTTTTGATTCATAGATATGACCCTGACAAGTACAATCAATCCAAGTCAGACTGTATCTAGGAGTAATAACGATGGACCGGTATTCCACTTTGACTACAGCTTCAGAACTAAAGCCCCATTATGAGATAGTTTCTTGGTTGGTTTGTTCGTTTAATGGCATATCAACTCTTTTTAGGTTATTTAATGCCAAATCCATTCTCCTAGAAGAACAGTAGTGGTACTATTTAACCCATAGCTGGGAGGATAAGGGGGTTCATACCTTTCCCAAGTGTATTTGCCCAAAAGTGAACGTAATAGCACGACTGGAGTACGAACTCGCGTACTACGATTCCGCAGTCCATTGCTTTAACTATTACACCACGAGAACACCCCCCCCGTTATGAGATGGTTTAGTTTCATATCTAAAACACCCATTGTGGTGGGGATGTTAACCCTTCCGCAGTGATGCAGTCGGTGTATTCTACAACCCCAGTCGACTTGGCAATTGGGTTCTTGTAACAGTGTTGTTATCTCTTTGTTTACTTTATACCATGGTTTACTCTAACACGGTGTGGTGGCACCTGCTGAGGTCAAATCTTTGGGTCCAATTGATATATTAAAAAAAATCATCAACATTAGATAGTTATGGATAAAGTCATATAAGTGCATATTAAGAATAATTACTTGAAAGTATAACTCTATAAACATGATTATTAATTACTTAATTATTTAGTGGGGGTGTCCTCGTGGTGTAATGGTTAAAGCGATGGACTGCGGAATCGTAGTGTGCGATTTCGTATTCCATTCGCGCTATTACGTTCACTTTCAGACAAATACCCTTGGGAAAGTTATTAACCCCCTTATCCTCCCAGCTATGGGTTAAATAGTAACACTACTTTTCTTCTAGAAGAATGGCTTTGGCATTAAATAACCTAAAAAGAGTTGATATGCCATTAAACAAAGAAACCAAACCAAACCTTAATTATTTAGTTTCTTGCAAAAATAACGACTTCGGTAATATATGATACAAAGGTTATCCTTATGTAAAAGCAAGGAAAAAGCAACGAGCAAATATCTCTGATTCTGTATCTCATCATCATCGACATTGTCCAGATTTACTGATAACACAAACACCCCTGACTCTCTCTCTCTCTCTTTCTCTATCCTCCCTCTCTATATCTTTCCCTCACTTTCTCTTTCTCTCACCATTTATCTTTCTTATCCATCACTCATAGAAGGTCCTCAAAACTGTATAGAGCGTCCAAACATCTGATATATGTAAACCCTTCCTGGTTGGTCAACACTGGCGAGTCAGAAAAAAGGAAGACATGTTAAGCATGGCTTCCTTGTCTAAGTGGGATTGTTTGTGAGATGGGAGGTATGTGGGCGTTCGCCTCTTATTTTATGTGGTGTGGTATCCAAGATTTGTTCAAAACCACACGTAGCATTCTTGTTTAGTTATCATGAAGCATTTTTTCCCATGTGTTTCGTTAGCATTTAAGTGATACATCCATACAGTAGCACTGAGACAGCTACAATTTTTTTTATTAGACAGATCAGATTTCCATAAGGTCGATAACCAGTCAATTGCCATGCGCGTCTTCGTTAGGCATATATTGAAATAAAATTAATTATTTTATTCCAGCTCTCAAGCCTAAAAACACATATTCAATTATAGAAGACTTACGTTCATATAAGAAAAATATAAGTTGCATAATGATTGGTATTAACAAGTTATTTAATACTAAACATAGAATTACTAATTATTATGAGAATAATATAGTTTAACTTCCACTCATTCACTCGTTCTTTTTATTTCCTTCCTTTTTGTCTACTTTTCTCTGTTTCTTTTTCTTTCTTTTTTTCTTACTTCCTTTCTTACTTCCTTTCTTTCATTCCTTCTTTCTTTCTTTCGTTCTTTCTTTTCCTTTCCTTCATTCATTATTTAGTTCTTTATTTATTCATTTAATCTTTTCTCATTGCTTTACTTCATTCTTTCTGTTTTCCATTGATTGTTCATTCATTTTTTCTTCTATTTTTTGGCTCTCATTCATTAATTTCTTTCTTTCTTTTTCTTTCTTTCTTTTACCAGTCGTCTCCGGTCTGTCTATTTTTCTTTCTTCTTTTCCCCTACCTCTCACTAAGTCAGTCACTCTCTTGCTCATTAACTGTTTAGGATCACTTTGTTGTGTTTTTCTTTTTAGGTCTGAGACCGACTTTTTCATTTCTGTTGCCAATGCAGGAAATTTGCATTGACATATCATTTAGCGACGCGGAAAATCGAACCAGCAGGCTGGGTTCAAATTCCAATTTCATTCTTGCGTCACTTTAACGCTGTTTCTTGCAGGAAAGGCCAGAAACCATATTTCCCTAAATTCTGTAACATCATCCTATGCATAATGATCTCTGTAAAATATTGTAAATATGCTTGTCTAGCTATTATCGTTGCTAGCAATTATTAACTGTATTAGCTATCGGTTAAAATATGGGCTTTCTTTAAAATAAACAACATAGAATCATTTCATTTAAGTTTCAGATATATTATATGTAATGTTATCGCTTATTTACTCATGGTTACTAGCTTGTTCACACAGAATGTGGAGTTGGGAGAATGGCTTCTAGTTATTTAAAAAAAAACTTTGATATGTGCGAAAACCCTTAAAAATTGATAAATATTTAAAATATGTTTTTTTCTTATTGAAGCAGTAGTTTTGACCTAACTATATTGCTAAACCTTTTTTCTTCTTTTAGACCGGTTGACCATTGAGTAAAATCTCATTCCGACAAAGAGGGTCTAAGTGCTTGGAGAGACGAAGAGAGACATCTGCCTCTCGTAAAGATTACTAGGAAAGGAGGTAAACTCAGAGAGGCAAATTCTTTTTTACAGCGATGTAGAGAGTGTGTGTCGGGTATCTTAAAGTCCTTTAATGATTAACATTTTCTCTGGGAATGACAAAGTTTGGTTAAAAACGAACCATAACTGGCAGAGTCTTAGCAGTACAGACGGATAGAAATTTGGTGAATTGTAATAAAAAAAGATTCTATAATGTATTTAATCAAGACAGGTGCATGTGGTACAATTGGGGAATATGAGTGTCTCCGATTTACATACATTAAAGAGAAAATAGTTAATTTTTTAACAATGATTTTATGATGAAATCACTTAAAGATCATATATAAATTTACCTACTCCTCCGCGACTCAAGTTCAGTTTATAGCAGATTTAATTGGTTTTAATTCACTTTTCTTTCTCCTTGACTGGTTCCATACCAAAGTCGAATAGTTCTTTCTAAGCTGCTATTTACCTATTTCTGGAGGGAGTACATTTGGGTTCATACCTTTCCAAAGTGTATTAGCGATTTTGTGAAATGCAAAAAAAAGAGCCAGGTACATGATTTGAACTTGTTTCACCGTGATCCGTTCTTTACGACAGTAAACATTACTCCACGATCACCTCTAAATATAGTGGGTCCAAGTTATCTAAACTAAAACTAGAGGAAAGAATATAGTTCAACGGCTCTGGGGGTCGTTGAGTCACTTCCTTCGTTGCTATTATAATCAGAACCTCTCAGACCGGCAGACATTGTTCCAGTTAGAATTTCATCTTTTGCACAAATAAAGCTGTTTGAGATTATGCTTAAAGTAATTTTAAACAACATTAAAACATTTTCTCTTAACAGTAGATATTACAGGTAGTTAAATATGAAGTGTTTATTAATTGAAAATGATGGTAAAAATACATAATGGTGCCATATATGATTGTATGAAAAACTTCAACATGAACATGAAAATCAGAATAGACATGCTATTAAAAAATCAACAACCTACTATAGACTAATAACTATCAATTCATATAACTTATTTTAATGAATAAACGTGACAACTTAACTAAGGAGTACATTTTTAGAGGAATTTATTACTTCTTACACATGATAATAACAATCTGGTTTCTGCTTTACTGAAGTGATATGCTCTGTTTTATTTTTAATTTCCCCTAACGTAATAATTACTTATTGCCTGTATGTAAGTGAGTCTAAGTGTGTCTATATGACACAATTTGCATGAATCTAGGTATATATATGGACGTTCGTCTAAATGGCGCTTTTTTGGTAAAAACATACAGACAAACGCGCCCAACTACACATGCAAAAAGACACAAGTATATATATATATATATATATATATATATATATATATATATATATATATATATATTTACCCCTCTTAAGCAGCAGGATGTGACACGACGTTAATTTATGAATGGAGTTTAATAGAGTTTTCCTTCTAGATCGGTTGCCATACCAGTCTGCTACCATTTACCCATAACAAGAAAGAGAATAGTAGGGTTCATACATTTTACATGGGTATTAGCGCTATTTGAAATGCAAACAGCCTCATCAAGAGTTTTAACTTGCGTCACCATTTCCATTTACAACTATGATAAGCATTACACCATCAACGCCTATATATATATATATATATATATATATATATATACTACTAATGATAATTTGCCTCATTTTATAATGGAATATATATATATATATATATATATATATATATATATATATATATATATGTGTGTGTGTGTGTGTGTGTGTGTGTGTGTATTTGTTTGTGTTTAAGAAATGCCGTATCAACAGAGTTTACAGCATGAAACCCACTTCCGTATCACTTGTAATTCTTCAGAAGTACCAGATGATCTTGAAAGCGTGAAATTAGTGGTTTCCAGATGCTATTTAACATTGACGTCATATTACCTACGCATCCACTACAAAATTGTTTGCGCTATTGTTAAATAAATTTTTCCATGTTCATTAATCAATTGTCTGTCTTTTATTCTATGATGCTAACAAGAACTTCTCTATGTACCATCATTTTATAGTGTGTAATGATTATAATATGCTAGCAAAACACGGTCTATCTATCTATCTATCTATCTGAAAGCCAAGTTTAAAGACAATTTCCCAAAACTGATTTTATAATGAACTCATTAAAAAAACTTGTCCTTTACGTTAGAGAGTGTTTCCCGAAGTTCATTCGTATTGCAAGAGATTAAACACACACACACACACACACACACACACACACACACACACACACACATATATATATATATATATATATATATATATATATATATTAGAGGTTTATGGCAATCACTTGGACAGTTAATGGTGGACCAAAATTTCCCATATTGTTAAATAGTGTTATATATATATATATATATATATATATATATATAGTGTTAGCCAATGGCCCGGGATTCAATGCCAGGTCGATTCATACCAAAGGCTCAAAATATGATACTTGATGTGGCGTTGCTTTAACACTCACGATTATAAAGTATGTATTAAGAGTAACGTGGAGCAAGCCAGGAAAAGAAGGGCGACTTCCCCTATGCCTCGGTGTATTATCTAATAAAAAGGGAGCCTTCGGTTTGCCCTCGATTACAGTCGCCAAATTTACTAAGTTATATGTATATAAATGTATATATGCTTAAAAGATCGATCATATATATATATATATATATATATATATATATATATATATATATTACGTGAAGTTTCCTTGGCGTAATGGTAATCAACGTAAGAAAATTTCAACACGAGTTTAAATCCTGAAAGAAACTGATTGTATTTCCCGTAGCACTAAAAACCTTGGGAAAAATATGAATCCAAGAGTACAGCCATCAAATATGGGCAAATAGTGGTGTAGAGTGGGTTTTATGTCCTTGCTTAAGCAACCAGGAATGGGGAAGTAAAACTCTGAATTCAAACCTGTTAAACTCCGTTTAAAAACTGACCTTACGTTACATATTGCACATACAGACGGGTTTGTATATATATATATATATATATATATATATATATATATATATATATATATATATATATATATATAATTTTTTTTCTGTTATAAATAAACTTTGAAGTAAAAACCTGCTGATTACCTGAGATTGAACACTGTTTTCTGTTATCGATTGGGCATGCATAACAATGTCAGCTATCAGAGAGAGCATTACACGCTTTTTTGCTTTTTGTTGAAAAACATCTACTAGTAAAATACAGTAAGAAAGGTCTAGGAAATACTAGGTGAAATAACTGAAACATTTAAAACTTAGATAAAGAACGTCTTGGGTATAGAAGAAAACTTTCTTAAAACATAGGAATAAGCTTAAAATGAGCACGCGCATGCACACACACACGCGCGGAGATTATAAAAAAAAGTAGTCAAAAGTACTAGTGATGTTCATTGCGGCAACACCTTTTTTTATTAAGAAATTACAATTAGAATTATTGGTAGTAGTTGAATTAGGGGAAGCAATAGTAGTAATAGTAATGTTGGTAGTAGTAGTAGTAGTAGTAGTAGTAGTAGTAGTAGTAGTAGTATTTTGTTGTGTAAGATGTTGAAAATCAATTTGAAGCCTAAAGTGAGGTTTAAAATTGAAAGTGAAAATGGAAGTTGTGTCATATTAGGTGTTAAGTGGCAAGACAAGTTAAAAGGCGATACAATTCGCGGGAAATGACATGCACAGGAAAAATAGCATTGATGAAGAGCGGGGGACTTAAGGGAAAGTAAACCAAAAAAAGAAAAAGAAACAGAAAAAGCAACGGATAAGATTTAATGCAAGTTGCATAAAGAAAAAGAAAAGAGAAAAAAAAAAGAAAAAAACGAAAATACAAAAAAGAGGAACAGACTGAAGAGTCAAGGAAATAATGTAAAGCCAACAAAACTCAAGCAAAAATTGAAAAAGCATTAAAATGGCTGAGAGATGAAAACAATACAACTGAGAGATTTACTTGTGTACGTATATATATATATATATATATATATATATATATATATATATATATATATATATTATAAGTACATATACATATATTTATTTTATATAAACATATATTATATATTATACCGGGTGATTGAAAAATATTTCCCTCTTTCAAATTCTTATAATTTGCCTAACAATACTTTTTACGAGAAATGAATCATAACTATTTTAGATATGGAGGTAATTAATTTCCAATCACCCTGTGCCTCATATAATGCGTACATTATGTATTATGTATATGGATATCAATACGATTCAGTTGAGTTTACTCTGCTTTACTCTCTTTGTTTAATCGAATATCAATTTTTTGGATTATTTAATGCTGAAGGAATCCTTGTAGATTGAAATTTGTGATTCTATTTAAGTCATAGCTGCGGTTATAAGGGTCACATGCCTTTCCCAGGAGTTTTATTCGAACGGCGAACAAAAAAATACGACTAGATTTTTAACTTGCTAATTACCATGTCACAGTTCAACATACTCATGCACACGCGCACATATATATATATATATATATATATATAGAGAGAGAGAGAGAGAGAGAGCGATAGAGAGAAAGAAAGAAAGAGGATATTGAAAGATAGATTGATAGAGAGAAGATAGAGAGAGAAAAAGAAAAAGTGCCCAATGTAAGAATAAAAATAAATGTAATGAAAGTACCGGTTATGGTACCGTAGATCGATCAAACTAATCTGTTTGAAAATTCTTCGTGTCAAACAGAAATGTTTTAAATCATAGAAGTGTGAGCTAATTACTTGTATTAGATAAGAATACTCTATACAAGCTAATGCAAGTAAATCGTTATTATAACTTTTGACAGTTTTTCACACCGGCGTTTGCTGATAGTCTTTCACTGAAGTTCGGGTGACCGTAAGTTCCCTCAGGTCTCTAGAATTCTTCTCATGATTCTGGTCACTCTGAACTTTAGATGGTTTCGATTAATTCTCAGATTTCCAATTCTACCAGTCCCCTTACCAGTCCTCTTACCATCGCGTTCATGTTCCATAATTTTTAGTTCTCTGAAAAAGGCCAAATACTTATTTCTCTTTTCGCTTTCTTTGATTTTCCCTTTCTTTTCAGCCGGGAGAGGAGAGTCCACTATTCGGAAGGTTCTGTTCGTTTTTTTAGCAATAGGTCTGGTCTTTTAGGTAATCAATTTGTATTTCAAAATCCCAAAGAAGTCTGTACGTCCCATTCTCCTGGAGTGATTCTGGTTTGCGCATATACTATTTGTCAGAAAGGTAGCATTACAACTTCTTGCAAAATTCCCACTGGATCACCTTTCGTCCTTAGTCATGTTTAGTTTTATTTTCTTTTGTGCGAATTTGCTGCATTCCCTTATTATGTGATTAATCGTTTCGTCTTTATCACTGCGTAACCTATACGTGCTACTCAATTGTGTCTTATCAATTTTTGCTTAAACAAATTTAGTCCATATGAATGTGTTTTGTGCAGCCATAAAAACTTATTAAGTTTGATTCTGAAAGTTTCATTTTTTTAGCCATATCTATGACGTATCATGTGATATTTCGCCTGTTTGTCACTTGAAATATCCATACCGTTGTTTTTCTTCCTATTTTTGTTTCTTATTTGTAGCTGTTCTGTTGATCATTATATTGCCTGTGCTGTTTCAAGTCGCTGTAGTTACTTAACCTTTGCTATGTTTTATGACATCACTCGGATGTAAGGTCTTGTGCATCGTCATTAGATTTATTGTCCTTTGATCCGATTGTTTAAGATCTTCCCTCGTCCGTTTCAAGAATGGTCTCGACTATCTTACAAGAGGAAAAGCCCTTGCAAGTATCCCATTGAAGATATTCCTTATGTTGAGCTTGATTTCGAGAAGTTTCCTCGCTCCTCTGAGATACTATTCTTTTTCACATCTCCACTTGTTCGATGGTGTCCGCTTCTAATATTCCCAAATTATTATTATTATTATCATTATTATTATTATTATTATTATTATTATTATTATTATTAAAAAGGAATGTTTAATCATACCATGCTATTTATTAGGCGGAAGCGAGCCATTCTTTCGAAAGTTTCCAGCTTTGTATAATATTAACCAGGTTTTTCTAGTTCACTTAAGTCACAAATACAACTCTTTGTCTACTACTAGTTGCAAAGTGACATCTAAAGCCACGTTTTCATCGAAATTTTGTCATCGACATCGTCATCGTCATCATCATCATCACCAAGGCATACAACGTAATTCGTCCCTATTTGGTATCGCATTTGGCAAATCATCTAGATGGCATTCAGAATCCGTACAAAACTGATGAATACAAATTTTTGCTGATCGGCTAACACTGGTGTGACCCTGTGTTGGAAACGATAGGAAACGTTCTCCTATTGAAAATCTGAGAGCTTATATGATATCCATGGCAAGCGACCATCTCCTCGAATTTGCGCAAGATAACTGTATATACATCTAAAAACACAAGTATAAAAATATATTGCAAAGAACGTTCATCAGTAGGATCAACCAGCGACATTTGCAATCAGTTAAGGAAAAATTTGGGAAAAACGCTGAATAGAATCTTTCAAAAGAGAATTTGATAACGTTGTATATATATATATATATATATATATATATATATATATATATATATATATATATAAACCCACCTTCTCTATCACCTTCCGCACTGCTTCTGTCTGGCGTGGCGATGGGCAGAGCTGGAACGAATACAGAACAGAAAGAAACAGATACAAAATATGAAGAATATTAAGAAAGTAAAACCGATTTGCCTAAAACAGGATAACGGAAATAAAAAGGTGGAAATCAATTTAAGAATTTACCAGATAAATAATGCGCATTTTCTCTCTTTTGATAAATATTTATGCTAGTACGTTCATGACATAAAACCAAAACAAAAGAAAAACACGTAGCTTTTTCTATAAGGAGTTTATTTCAGCTTGTCACTCTTCTGTGTTGGATTTGGTTCTTTAAAGTTGGGAACTTTCTTCCAGTTGCAAAAGATGTTATTAGGAAACAAGTTTCGCATGATAAGAAAAAGTTTGATGAATATAGACTGAAATAAACAATAAGCTAGCCAGTTATATATATATATATATATATATATATATATATATATATATATATATACTCTGCGTGTGTTGGGTAAATGCCTCCAAAATGTGGAAAAACTGAAAATAGCACAAACGTCTCTCTTTATCAGATATATTTACCAAAATTACTTCAACATACTTATTTAGAGCTGTTAATTGTGAAACAAGAAAACTTTTCTTTACTCAGAAATGTACTCAAATACTGACTAGTGGAGCATACATTAAAATAAAATTTACGGAAATCTTAATGAGAAATTCTAAACAAGTACCCAAAAGTGTATGTATACACATATGTATAGGGTATGATGAATAAATTCTCGTATACATTAAGCAAACATGAAAATAATTTTGACATCTCACTTAATAAGATATATATAACAAAATTATATGAAAAAGTCTTCGAAATTTATTGATTAAATGTATTCGAAGAAATCGCTATTGGTTTCAACCACGGCCTACAGAGGACTGTGTAATCTTTTGAAAGCTTTTTTTGACGGTCTCCTTGTTTAAATTGGTAAATGCTGCCGTTATATTTGCATACAGTTCATCTTTGGTGTTGGACGGAGTTTTGATGGTCTCTCAAACAACCGTGATCAATACATAATAAGCAAGGACATAGCAATCTGGGAAGTTTGGCGAACATGTTACGGCTACCTGCCTGATAAGAAACTCAGACTTGTATGTCTCTGACTATGGATTATATTGACTTCCTGAGATCATTGTAACTCTTGACCTGAGTTTCACCAGGAAATTCGAAAGTTCCTTTCGTATCAGAACGACCAGAATCAGGCTTCCGAATTGTCGTACCGTCGTAATCACCATTGTACTCATCCAATCCAATTCAAATTCTCTGCTTTGTCTTCAGATTGTCTCATAGACACTCTAAAATCTTTAGTATTTGCTTCCGTTGTTAATGTCAAGCAGCACGGTATCAAAATTTCTGGAGGAGTGAATATTTTGAAAGCACAACGTTATTCATTGAGAGGGCTGAAAAAAACCTGAAACAAATAAAGCACATGAACAAAATTTGAAATAACATCTAGTTTTTATTGCTTTTTCTCTGTATGTGGGCGCATATATATATATATATATATATATATATATATATCATCATGTCGTATCATCAGCACATCTATCCCTAACCCTCTCTTGCCACGCCTCCCTATCGTCCATTGCTTCCGGCAGGTCTTCAGGAATACATGCCGTATTGGCAAAGAGCTGCTGTATGTAGGTTCGAGCTGGTCTTCCTTGCCTTTGCTCGTCCATGTAAATAGGGTCTAGAGCTCGACCCTAATTATCCAGCAATGTCCCGCATGTCTGGTTCGTGATGGGTGGTAGGTGGCCGTACAGCTGCTTTGTAGGCTGCTTCCTTCAGGACTTGTTTAATATTGATCGCAACATTCTTGTGTAGTTGCTGTCAAGCTTTTTCTCCATACATTTAGTTAGCGTCCATGTAGTGCATCCATATGGCAGCATCGACACTACTGCTGCTTGGAAGAAACTGCGTTTTATTTTATCTGTCAGGTCTGATTTCCATATGACCGATAGCCAATCTATAGCTGTCCATATCTTTGCTAGTCGCGTGTTGATGTCTGTCTCGGTTGATGAGACACTACTTCCTAGGTAGGTGAACTTGTCTTCTAGTTTGTTTGGACAAAAATATGAGACCACTCTCAAAAATGAAGAAAAAATATTGTTTACAATTTCGAAATTATCAAAATCAGATATATGAAAGATAAGGTTAAGAGACATTTAAATTTGAAATAAGAAGAAATTTCAATTCATTTTTATATGTATATCAGCAGTTATGCTAAACTTTAAAATTCATTTTTGACGTAAATATAAGACCACCAATCAAAACTAAAGAAAAAAGGACCTAATTGAAAAAATTATAATATATAATCTACATAATATAAAAGCTAATTAATTACAGCCCTGATAAGAGTCGAAAAATCTTAGAGAGAAATTTCGCAGGCTTTAGGACGCAGTAAAATTGTCATTTGCAGTTATTTGGAAAGTCCAAATTAGTATGGAACAAGAAAACCGATTAGCAGGCCACAAAGAATATCAACACAATTCTAGAGAAGAATTGTTCACGAAGTAAAAAAGAAAACTTCGTAAACATCAAAAATACTGAAATCGCTAGTGGATGATCCTTGCAGCACTAGAACAATTATAAGGCATTTAAAAAACGGAAAAAAATTTAGCATAATAAAAGAATTCATCGTCCAAGGTTAACTATCAAGCACAAAGAAAAACCACTGGAATATGATCGTCAATATGAAACCATGAGTGTGAAAGAATGGCGAAAATTTGTTTTCTCGAACGAAAGAAAACTTGATTTAGACCGTCCCGATGGCTTTCAGAAGTTCTAGCACACAAAAAGTTTTCCAGAAGATTATTACTCAAGGCCTAGCGGAGGAGGATTTCTAATGATATAGAGGGCCTTCTCATCTTCAGGAAAGCTTAAACTATCATTTGTCCATTGTCGACAAGAAGCAGCAGATTATGTGAACCTAATTGATTTATCTCTCGCACAATAGTGCGTGGGCTATGTGGAGAAGAATGGAATTTTTCAGCAAGATAATGCTGCTATCCATAATGCATCAATAACTAAGAAGTACTTGCTTGAACCAAAAAAAAAAAGATTTCTTGACAACCTAGCGTGTTCTTCAGTCTCAGTCCTCTAGAAAACGTATGGGGATTAATTGTTGCAAAGTTTATAAAGGAGATTGACTGTACTCAGCAGTTTCTGAATTCCAAAACGCAATCTTAGACGCATGGGGAAAATATCTTAAACTTCAGAAACTTATTGATAGTATTCTAAGCCGAATTTTTGAGGTTATGAAAGCTAACGGCGCATCTACAAAACATTAAATAAAAAATGGCTTTATATTCTATAGTTCTGATCATTGGTCTTATATTTATGCTAAAACAAAAATTTGAAATTAAGGATGAATGCATATAAGGATGATACATGCAATTAAGGATGATACATATAAAAAATAATTGAAACTTCTTCATATTCTAAATTTGTCTTTATGCCTTATCTTTCATATACCTGGTTTTCACAATTTAATTATTGTAAACAATATATTTTTCTTTATTTTGGAAGATGGTATTATATTTTTGTCCAGGGATGTATATCGTTGAATCCAAAAGGATTTTTATTTTTGCAAAGCAAGTTTTAACTTCTCACATAAAATTTCTCATATTTTAAAAATAACCGGTTATTATCTGCTTTGATTTGGTTTGGTTTGGTTTGGTTTGATTTAAAGGCACATCAACCATTGAAGGTTATTAATGACAAATCCATGAACATATAAACAGTTCTATTTCAAACAATTTAGTTTAGTATAAATACAGTTTTTGTTTACACATAGTAAAATGACAAAACTGTGCTTTTCCAAGCAATTCAGTTTAAAAACGGTTTCAATGTCAAAAACAGTTCTATTTCAAACAATTCAGTTTAGCATAAGTACACAGTTTAGTTTTATTTTACCCATAGGTGGGACCCTACTAGGTTCTACCACTCCAGACCAGAGTAGACTTGGGAGCGATCGCAAAGGAGTACTCTGCATTCGCAAAAGCTCCAGTATTACGCGAACTTCACCATTAGATTGTTTTGTGTCATATCAAGGACACTTATTGGGGGAGTCTTACCTCTCTGTAGAGAAGCAGTCGGTATATTCTATAGCCCCAGAAGCCTAATTTCATTGGTTATTCTAAAACGTGTTATATAGCCGAAAGCTACACGGGGAGGAGTGATAACAGGTCTGTGATGCCCTTAGATGTCCGGGACCGCACGCGCGTTACACTGGAGGTATCAGCAGGGACTGTTTATTTCTCTCACATGGGTCGAATCTGGCGTAAGTATGAGAGAGCAGACATAGACAGTGAGACGAAGGACGCGGACACAGACAGGCGGAGGATTGCCATATTTCCCTTTTCTTAACTCATGTTGTGATTCCATATTCAGGGTCTAACATATCTTCTTCCTTGATGAGAATTACTCAACCTGGGGCCACCTGTCCCAAGGGCGTCTGCTGGGCTCTCATTGGTTGTAACTCTTGTAACTCCGGCTGTTAACCCACGTGATCTGCTTACTCCTACGCTTCGCTTGTTTTCCAGTAATCACTTTGTTTACATAGGTTTATCCTGAGAAAAAAATCCCTAATTGATAGCTATGTCAAAGGTCAATTTGCAACAATTGGATATAATGAATATGCAAATTCGATGTCATGCATATTCGATGTCCAAAATCTACAATGCCCTACTACGAAACCGCATAGAACCCAAAATAGACAACATCCTTAGTAAAAACCAAAACGGCTTCCGGAGAAATAGATCCACAACCTCACAAATACTGACCATCCGTAGAATCCTTGAAGGCGTTCGGGCAAAAAACTTACAGGCGACATTACTATTTGTCGACTTTACCAAGGCCTTCGATTCCATACACAGAGGGAAGATGGAGCAAATCCTACTAGCATACGGCCTACCAAAAGAAACCGTAGCAGCGATAATGATTCTCTACAGAAACACCAAAGTGAAAGTACGTTCACCAGATGGAGACACGGAATACTTCGACATTGTTGCAGGAGTACTACAAGGAGACACACTAGCCCCGTACCTCTTTATCATCTGTCAAGACTATGTGCTTAGGACTTCGATCGACAAAATCAGAGAAAATGGCTTCGAGCTGACTAAGAGAAGAAGCAAAAGGTACCCCGCAAAAACAATCACGGACGCCGACTACGCTGATGACTTGGCGTTACTAGCGAATACGCCTAATCAAGCAGAGACACTACTGCATAGTCTGGAACGAGCCGCAGCTGGCATTGGCCTCCATGTCAATGCACACAAAACTGAATATATGTGTTACAACCAAACAGGCAACATTGCCACACTAGACGGAGCCTCTCTGAAACTAGTCGACAAATTCACCTACCTAGGAAGCAGCGTCTCATCAACCGAGAAGGACATCGACACACGACTGACGAAGGCATGGACAGCTATCGATAGGCTCTCGATCATATGGAAGTCGGACCTAACTGATAAAATGAAACGCAGTTTCTTCCAGGCAGCGGTTGTGTCGATACTGCTATATGGATGCACCACATGGACGCTAACGAAGCGGCTGGAGAGGAAACTAGACGGAAATTACACAAGAATGTTGAGAGCAGTATTAAACAAGTCCTGGCGACAACACCCCACGAGACTCCAACTATACGGACACTTGCCCCCCATCACGAAAACTATACAAGTCAGACGAACCAGACACGCAGGACACTGCTGGAGAAGCAAGGACGAGCTCATAAGCGATGTACTCCTGTGGACCCCCACATATGGATGTGCAAAAGTAGGACGACCAGCACGAACTTACATACAGCAACTATGTGAGGACACAGGATGTAACCCTGAAGACCGGCCGTAGGCGATGAATGATAGGGAGAAATGGCGAGAGAGGGTCAGGGATATCCGCGCTGGTGGCGCGACATGATGATGATGATGATATTCGATGTGTAATTTTGTGAGTGTAGAGCAAAATCGTAGCAGAAACCGGACAAAATGCTTGTTTACATAGGTTTATCCTGAGAAAAAAATCCCTAATTGATAGCTATGTCAAAGGTCAATTTGCAACAAATGGATATAATGAATATGCATATTCGATGTCCTGCATATTCGATGTCCAAAATCTACAATGCCCTACTACGAAACCGCATAGAACCCAAAATAGACAACATCCTTAGTAAAAACCAAAACGAGCATGAGCATGGTTTCATTAATAACAGCCAAGTCGGGAACTGATTTGCAAAATTTCGTTCTGGCGATGTCATTAAAAGTTGAATCCTTACAAGGACACTCATCAGATCAGTTGGAAAATCGTTGGAATGCAATCTGCTCAAAAGCACTCGAGAATTAGCCCATGACCTCAACACACCATGTTAAAAAATCTGCCGTCACGTGAAAAATAAAGGACAAGTATGCAAACTTGGTGTTTGACGTCCTCATATTCCTAATGAGAAGAATAAGCAAAATCAAATATCCAAAGCGATAAGTCTTTTTTTTTTTTTTTCATGGCAAAGAAATAATCTGTTTCTGGAGAATATAATTTCAGTTGACAAAAAATGGGTATTTTATGACAATGTTCAACGCAGAAGGCAGTGGATTGACAGAGATGATTCGCCGCAGCTTACCCCTAGAAATAAAATTCTGAGTGTTCAGTGGGAAAACCACGGTATTATTCATTTTGAGATTTGAAACCACAAAACAGATTTTTACTCTCAAGAACAACAACGAGTGCATGAAATCCCTCTTAGAAAATGACCTGCACTCGTAGATAAAAGGAAAATTGTGCTTCTCTATGTAAACCGAAGGTTAACTTCAGCAAGAATCAAGCAAAAAACAAAAGCTGGATTTAGACTGGTCTGTTCTACGAAATTCATCATATTTACCTGACCTTCAAAAGATTTCCATCTTTTGTTTTTCGACAAAATTCTCGAATGACAAACAATTTAAAAACCTATCCAGAAAATCATGTTAAAACGTTCGTGAAAAAAGTCATGAGCTCGAAACCAGCTTCACTTTACATGTGAGAAATCAACAAACTAACTGATTAATAAAATCAGGCAATTCAAAATAACATCTTATTTACAAATATGTAATATGTTTATAAATATGTTTATGTATTCGTTAATAAATTATATTTTACTGAATCGGTAATTATTCATTACACAACCCGATATATATATATATATATATATATATATATATATATATATATACGTGTGTGTGTGAGTGTTTGTGGGAGAGATTGAGAAAAAGTGTAATTTATATTCATTCGCTCTTTGTGAATCGATACGTACATACGTACATACATATATTCTAATTCTTGGTCAAGGCTATTTGCGTTTCATTTCAAGCTAATTTCCTTGAGAAACTCATGAGTCTATCTGTGCCCCCCTATTTCTAAGTAAATAGTAGGTCAGACTGATTACTTTAGCTTTGGTTAGGCAACCAGTCAAAGAGAAAGAAAAGTTAAACCAGATTTGTTCCTCTTAAAAAGATTGACATAGTTTCATCACATCTTGTCCTTGATGGAAGGGTTTTCGAAATTCATTCATAAGCATGTACACGCACACACACACACACACACACACACATATATATATATATATATATATATATATATATGTATATATATATATATATGACGAAAAGACTTCAATTTAATGTTATGGAAACACTAAATTTAACTCTTTTCGTCAAATGTTTTAAAATGTTTTCGATCAGCTTGTGATTTTCGATATATTTTTAATCTGAAATTGATTATATATCCAATGGCCGTCGTCATTGAGCACTCAACGGAGATTCAAATTAATATTGGAATAAGACAAAATAAGTCTAAACCCTGGACTGTTTCCCTCGGATTGTATATATATATATATATATATGTGTGTGTGTGTGAGTGTGTGTGTGTATGTGTGTAAAGTAGGTGTTTTTGTCGTAAAATATATTTTTGATAAATTATCATTATTCCATGATTATGTAATATATGTTTTAGTGTTGCAGGTTGTCAAAGAAACTTTGCAGAGACAAAAAGATGTGAAGAAGATTAAAGAAGAAGTCAGACATAGAGTCACAGAAAAACCCTTCACATTTTGTTATCAGTATTACAACTTCTCTCTTACAACTTTAAGATTAATCAAAGAAAGATCCATTCTTTGCTAAATCATAGCTTACACTAATAGTGGCTTACCAAGAAATTTAGGTCGTTATTAGCAGCTCTCTCGGCAACTAACTGCTCTTTTTTTTAAATCTCAAATCCTCTGTGTTCGTCTATCGTACCTTCCAGGAAAGTTCTCGTGATTGAACTTATATTATCGGTTACACAATTAAGTACCAGGGTCAATGGTGGTGGGAGACGAAAGCTACATTACACATTTTTAAAATACGAATTTCAAAAATGCTAGTTTATGCTAATGTTTGTAAATGAAACATTGATTAGTCACATATATTTTCTATAACTCAAAGTCAGAAAAAATGATTTTCTCTTCTATAAATTTCATTACCTTCTTATTTTCCTATCCCCGTCAGTGTAAGAGTATATCGTTGAATCCAATAATGAAAGCCGTGAGTAAAAACTATTTACTTCCTATCGCTCTTATGAGAAAAATACATTTAAATTTCATTACCTATTTATTTACTTATCAACTGTTACTGTAAAAGTATACAACAAAGTTCAATAATTATAGCCGTGAGTAAACATATTTACTTTCTATCGCTTTTAGGCGAAAAATACATTTGAATCGTATAATCAATTTATTTGCTCCTTACAAGACTGTGTAAAAGCATATAGTAAAATTTCTGTCTAAGATATAACTTATCAAATATCTCTTTCTAGGCGTGCTGTCCGGCGATCCATAATGGTACATTAGGAAAGTAAATTTCCCCTAAAAATGAATATATTCTCGTTGCCTGACATCATGCTAAAGGCTCCTAAACATGGTCTCAGAATATTTTCGGCTGGATATATGCCTCGAGGGCAAAAAGTTAGGTAAAAGGGTCTTGGCAGATTCTACCTGGAAATTTTGAGTTCTGAATTTGCATTCAGTGAAAAGAAGTGATTTATTCATTCATTGATTTTCAACGTAAGTTAACCTGTATAAGGTTCTTTTTATTCCTAGAGGTTAGAGAATTGCGTTGATTGTATATTCATATTCACAATTTATGTAGAGTTGTTTCTTTAGAGTTTTTTTTTGTTGTTTTTTTTTCAAGTGTAGGGTTTCATCCATCTGCGAGGGAAATAGTTGCTGAAAAGGCAAGCAAAAAGACAACGAGGTGACTGTAACAGGTACTACCTCTCTTGGTACGAGTAGAAGTGGATGTAATGGCAATAAAAGAGTACATTAGAAACATATAATTGTGTAAAAAAAAGGATTATTATAAAATAGAAAAAAATTCGCTGTCATATATTTGTCTGTAAATTACTAGTATTTGAGAGTGATACTTGAAATGTAACTATTTTGTGGAAATTGTTTTTATTAGAAAGGAATTCTTGATTCATAAAACCATGTTTAAAACCTCTAAGAACACAGCTATATAAAATGCCTAAACATAAGCCTACAATAAAGACTGTTTTCTAACCTCTACGTAGAAAATTACCCTTCATGAGCTGAAATGAGGTTAAGATAAATCATTTTCGGTATATTTGTTAAAATAAACCTTTATTTTTTCTTGATATTATTCTGTACATAAATGGTTTATTACTGCTTTTATTAGCCGTCCCTTTTTGGATATTAGACTAGGTTTGTATCCAGCATGTAAAAATTATACTGGCAAATCGTCATAGAAGGTTGTTGAATGGCGCAATGAAGTTAATAACTATTTATATTGATTTATAAATGCTCAATTCACTTATTTCTTTGTTTTGGCTTAAATCTTTTTGACGGTTGTTTTTTAGTCATGCTAAAGCAAATATCGATTATTGATGTATACCATTATTCAAAACTGTGACAAGGTGATGGACAACCAGGAATCAAATCAGTTAAACTACAAAGCTGTTAGCTAATATTTACTTACATAATACAATATAAATAATTACACGCCGATCAATTAAAAGAATAAATACATAAAGAATTATTTTTCTTCTAAAAATACCAGAACTAAATTTCCCCAACATTTGTAAAACTTACATGGTTTCACTGATTTTATTGCTGTTTTAGATTTTATCTAACGCTGTCTTAATACTTAATCATTGGAAAAGATAAGTAAACAGGTCGAATTAGATTTTCTTTTACTTCTGGCAAAGTCAAGGGTTAATCACTGGTTCACAAGAAAAAAATTCTCGAAAACTTTTTTCCGGTTGACTTGAACGGGTGCATGTGTAAAAGAATACCTCTCTCTGTCACTCTGTATGTCTCTCCCTCTCTCTCTCTATATATATATATATATATATAATGCTTAAGATGAATTATCTCAATACTCATACTGGCTTTATTATTTAAATTTCTATGCATTGAATTGTCAAATAAAGCCAGTAAGTAAAAGAGACGAAGAGAATTTATAAATTCTGAAAATTCTTTGCACAATGGAAAAAGGCTGGATGGCTTAGGAGGGAAATTAAGAATGGGAAATTTGAGAAAAAAATTAACTTTCACTAAACCAAAAACACATATATATATAATATTGATAAATTGGTCCTAGGATATGGAGAAGGACCTACTAACGCCACTAAATCTAAGCTCTACAAAAGAAGACCAACCAAATAGGATGTGACAAATTGGACTAATATTACTTTGTAATTACATTTAGATGTTCATTTGTTCACAGCTTGTGGCGACTTTTGTCCATCGTCAGCAGAAAACTGTTTTAAAAGACGGAAAGTTAACTAGTAATGTAGCAAAACCATTCATTTGAATTAATTCACACTCACACACACACACACACACACACACACACACACACACAGAGGAGATTATATATATATATATATATATATATATATATATATATATATTGTGTACAAATGTACGTAGGCATTGTGTTTCACGATAACAATATCGATAACTCCATCTTCATAAATATTTCCTTTAACATTTCGATATCAATCTTTCACAATCAAACCAGAGTATTTTTTCTACAAAATATCATGAACTGAAAAAACAATAAATAAAAATAAGGCATAACTAAAACGAAAAAAAAAAAATCAAAGGTCGATTCTTGCTTATCTATCTTTTCATCTTGTTACATTTCCCTCATATTACTATTCTTACATCAACATCTATCTTGATGAGCCGAGTCAATCATCTCTTCAGTTCACGTTTTTGATTTTTCCTTTTTCTCACTTTAATGTCTTCATATTTTTTTTTTCCAAATTTGTTTTTATTTGAATCTATGGTTATCAGTATTTAATATGTTTCTTCTTCGATCTGTTTTAACTATTTTCGTGGCATAAATGTTACTTTATTAATTTCTAAAAAGATTTTTACAAAGCTCTCCTTACTCAAGAACACTAGCTTCGTTGGAATACTCCTTCAATGCCAGGGCTCCTAAGTCAACTCTTACGCAGAAGGGTAACACCTCATAGGGTCCTTACTATGGGTCAAATAGAATTGTTTGACTTTTAAACTGTGTGCCAAAAATGACATAGCTCAATCCGAATTGTTTGAAATAGAATTGTTTAATCATTTAACTGTGTGTAAACAAACGACTGCTTAATTGAATTGTTAGTGATGTATAGCAATACATGAAACTCTTTAAACGTGAGCCTCAATTAAATTGTTGCTGTTACATTACTTGGGACCATTTGAATGCATGCAAATAAATGAATCATGTTCAATAGAATATTTGTGTTAAATAGCAATACTTTTAATCACTGCACTGTTTTCAAACAAATGATTAACATCGAATAAAATAATTAGTGTTAGACAGCAATAACTGAAACCATTTAACTGTGTAGAAACAATAACGATACGAGTGTGCAAACAAATTACTTTTAACTCATCTAAAAATGAAATTACCAACAAACTATGAGTTTAATTAAATGTCTGAAATTAAATTGTAACTCTTATATAGGAATACTTAAAACCATTTAACTGCAGGCTAGAAAACTTATCTCAGGCTCGTTTAATAATACTATCAACAAAAGTGTTCATAAATCACGTATAGTCAATATACATATATGAAGATGATTTGGCATTAAATAACCTACAGTGGTTATATCCTATAAAACCCAACGAATCCAAACCAAACGGAACAAGTTTCGATGATCCGGTAGAAACTGATGTATTTAAGGCGTGATTTGATCCTTATTTACTTGTGGTTTAGCATTCTTTGTTCCAGCATATTGTATATTTTGTTAATTTTCCTTTTTTGTTTTTCTTCGTTTTTTTTCTATTTTCTCTATATACTTTTTTGTTCTTCAGTACTTTTAAACTACGAGGAGCCTTCAATAAGTTTCCAGATTTTTTTCGTATGGGAATTTTTATTCATAGTTCGCACATGAAATTCTAGTCCCCTTTGAAGTAATCTCCTCCGACTGCAATGCACTTGTTGGACCGTTCCAACAACGTCTGGTAGGCCCCATGGAATTCCTCTTATGTGAGCGTCTCAATAACCTTCGTCACAGCCTCTTTCATCTCCTCAATTGTCTCATAACGACAGCCTCTAAGTTTTTCCTTGAGCTTAGGGAATAACCAAAAGTCACAGGGAGCAAGGTTAGGACTATAGGGACGGTGAGGAACTGTCTAGATGTCCATCTTGGTCAAATAGTCTGTCACAAGGATGGAGTTGTGGACAAGTGCATTGTCCTCGTGAAAATGGCACTGACCCTATTTGAAGAGTGTTGGCCTCTTCCGACGGAATTCCTTTCTGACCTCCCTTAAGACCTCAACATATTTGCAGATAAACAGGTTTTTTCTTGATCAATTTGAGAATACCACTTCGTCTTCCTGTTTTTGAAAACGGTTCAGAAAGTTATTTTATCGACAATAAAGGGAACGGTGATTTTCTGCAACAATGTCTGACTTCTCTTTTCCTATAAGAAAAACTCATTTGCTTGTCATCCCTAAACCTCGACATTCTTTCATCGTCTTCGCCAATATTCTTCAAGACGCCTGCAACATTAGAGAAAAGTTTGCAGAGGCATAATTTCCTGGTGACAGGTAACAGCTTTGGTAGAATAAAAATCAAGTGGAAGCTCATTAATTCGCTAAAGGCACTCGCGTAGGATTCGAGGGATTTGAATTATAGACATGTGACAGAGGTAAAGTCAAATATTGTTTAAATTGCTGCCCAACAGGAGCAGTCAACGGGTTTTCAATGAAAGGGGTTGTCCTTTCCACTATGTACGAGTGTCTATTGTCCTTGAGAACTGGTCGGATACGGGATGTGGCATCTCGAAATAACTGTGATAGTTTTCGTGTGCTTGATGTCTGTTTTGCCTTTTTTCTATCAGAATGAAGAGACAACCCTTGAATGACGTGCAATATAAGAATTGATAGTCTAACACAACGACATAATCAAAGGTATCTGTGAAGATTAACCGCTCGAAGCAACCCAAATCATTTTAGAACACGGATGAGTAAACCATCAAACAATCCACCCGTAGACAATGCCCTCGGTGTATATATATATATATATATATATATATGTGTGTGTGTGTGTGTGTGTGTGTACAAGGAGCACTCTCTCGGAGTACATGGGTTGCTAACCTGTGTTATATATATATATATATATATATATATATGGCACTGCCTCTGTGTGGATGGTTTGCTCATCCATGTTTTATACATATATATATATATATATATATATATATATATATATATAACTATGAATTCATAACTGATAAACTTCGCTTGAAAATTGACTTTGCGTCACATCGTGCCTTTGGGGTGGGGTTGGCAAATATATAATTCTTTGTTTAAAAGCGTATTAATCTTTGTGATTCATTTAATGCTAGAGCCATCCTTTTAGAACAGCGGTAGTTTACTATTCAAGCCAAAGCTTCATTAAGTATCATACTGATCAAAATGATATTTATACGAGAGAGAGATTGTTATAGTATGACTAAAGTTCGAACAGGCTTATCACGATGTAGCAGTCAAGCACATTAGCCACTACACCAAAAGTCTTCACGGCTGGTGCTGTAGAATACACCGACTTCATCTCTGTAGACCGGTATGACCCCACCCAAGAAGTATGCTGGATATGACACAAAAACCATCTGATAGTGAAGTTTCAAGTCCTAGGTCTTTGGGATTCTGGATTACCTCTTTATTTGTCATTAATCCCTGTCCACTCTAAGTGGTAGTATATATTAGGGTCCTATGTATCGGTTAAATAGAATGTTCAACCCTCTAACCGTGTGCAAACAAATGATTGATGTTAAGTTGAATTATTGGTGTTAAGTAGACATACTTGAAACCATTAAACTGTATTTAATTAAACCTATTGTATTAGATATCAATAATTGGAGCTATTGAACTTTGTATAAAGAAATGACTAATACTAAATTGAATTATTCGCTTTAGATAGGAATACTTGAAACTATTTAACTGTATGCAATCAAATGATCCCTACTTGTTTGAAATATCACCTACAGACTGTTTGTTTAAAAATCATATATCTTCAATGTATACATATAACAGGATTTAGCGTTAAATACCCATCTAGGGTTGATATGCCATAAACCCAAATAATTAACCATCCAACCAACTAACAAGTTTTTCTTTCATTCTTCCTACTTTCCTGTATTTCATTTTATCTCATTTTATCTTTATTGCTTATTATTCTTCATTTTCTTTCTTTCTTATTCAATTTTCTTTTTTCTTTCTTTCTTAATTTTTCCTTAAATGTATTTCTTTTTTTTTGCATTTTACCATTATTATTCTGATGTCCTTTATGTTTTCCTTATATCTTTTTTTTTTTCATTTCTTATCAAATTCATTTTTTCGTTTATATTTCATGAAAATGTATTATTTATTTACCTATGTTTTTCTCCCTTTTTCATTTCTTTCTAATTATCCCTTTTCTTTTATTAGAGTCTTTTTTCCCATTTTCTTTCATTCAGTTCTTCATTTTGTTTTCAGTAATTCCTTCCGTCTTTTTCTTCTGGTTTTCTATTACTGTTTATTTGCTCTCTCTCTCTCTCTCTCTCTCTCTCTCTCTCTCTCTTCTCTCTCTCTTCTCTCTGTCTCTCTCACTCTCTTACACACACACACACACACACACACTTTTTTCTCTATATCTTTCTCTTTATCTATCTATCTAACGTACACACACACATATATATATATATATTATATATATATATATTATATATATATATATATATATATATATATATATATATATACGGATAGATAGATTAAAGAATTGAGCTTATACAGTTAAAATTAGTCCTTATTCGACTAAATTGTATTGCTTGTCTCTTTGAACATGACTGGATAGACAAAATAACACTATCTATGAAAATCTTTTGAGACATGGAAAGAAACTTTTGTTGGATGACGTTGCATGAGAAAAGTGAAGAAATCCGTTCATAATTAATGACACTCGTTAACAGAGAGAGAAAGATAAGAGACAATGAGTGGGATAGTATATGACAATGTTATATCAATAGGATTATTTCGGCCAATTATTGGCTAGATATATCCATTTATAAAATTGTTTTCATGCCAATCTCACAAAACTATTTCAGCAATTTCTTACTCAAATTTACTGCTCTGTACTTTTTACATTTACGTTTAATTTTTTTTTTTTTTTGCGATTTATTTACTTATTCATTTATTTATTTTCAATCACCGGATAACGTTAGTATCAGCAACATTAGAATGAAGATAACCTTGATTAGAAACACCTGAATGAGCTTATAACTTAGAATATTTAAGACGGTGAATATTCACGAAAGAAAAAGATAGAAGACAATATGCAGTAACAATGTAACCTTTTTCTTCCAGATAAATGAATTAAAATCTCTAAAATTGGAACAGATTCGATTGGTGTATTGTAAATGCTGCATTTCTACTTGATTGGTTTAAACGGCATGTCAATCCTTTTTAGGTGAAGTCTCTTATTTATAAGTCATTGGTTGTTGGCCAAAATTGGCGTGTCCACGTCTAGACTTGGTCCAGTCTCTGACGAGAACACTTATATGTAAGTCATTGGTTGTTAGCCAAACTTGGCGTGCCCATGTCTAGACTTGGTCCAGTCTCTGCAGAGAACACTGATATATAAGTCATTGGTTGTTGACTAATGCCGGCATGCCCATATCTACACTATGTCTAATCTCTACACGGAACGCTTAATGTAAATCCTTAGCTGTCGGCTAACATTGACGAGTCCATGTCTAGATTGGGTCTTGTCTCTGCACAGAACTCTTATGTGTAAATCCTTGCTTCTTGGCCAAAACCTGCGTGGAGATGTCTACATTGGGTCGAGTCACTGAACAGAAGTCTTATATGCAAATACTTGGTTGTTGGCCCAAGCAACGTGTACATGTCTAGATTGGGTCTAGTGTCAGCACAGGAGTGCTTTATGCAAGTCATAGATGGTCGACCAATGCTGGCGTGTTCATGACTAGATTGTATCTCTTGTCTACACAGAACTCTTATATGCAAGTCGTTGGTTGTTGACCAATACTGACGTGTCCATGTCTAGATTGGGTCTATTCTCTGCATAGAATTCTTATATGCGAGTACTTGGTTGTTGGCCAGTGATGGTCTCCATGTCTAGGTTGGGTCTAGTGTCTTCAGAGAACTCTTATATGTAAGTACAAAGTTGTCGACCAACGCTGTCATGTCTATGTCTAGATATGGTCAAGTGTCTGCCAAGAACTCTAATCTAGTTGTCGGCCAATCCTGGCGTATCCCTGTATATATTGGGTTGAGTGTCTGCACAGAACGCATATAAGTCCTTGTTTGTCGACCAATGCTAGCGTGTCCATCTCTAAATAGGGCCGAGTGTCTGCACAGAACGCATATAAGTCCTTGGTCGTAGACCAATGCTAGCGTGTCCATCTCTAGATAGGGCCGAGTGTCTGCATTGAACTCTAATAACTCCTTGAATGTCAACTAATGCTGGCGTTTCCATGTTTAGATCGGGTCTAGTGTCTGTACATGACACTTACATCCAACTCCTTGGGTGTCGACAAATGCTGGCGTGTCTATGTCTTGATAAGATCTAGTGTATGCATAGAACTCCTGTATGTATGTTTTTGGTTGTCGGCCAAAGCTGGCGTGTTTATGTCTAGATGGTGTCTAGTCTCTGCACAGAGCTCTTATATATAAGTCCTTGGTTATTGGCCAACGCTGGCGTATCTATGTCATGATTGGGCCTCGTCTTTGCACAGTTATATATAAATGTAACTCCTTGGATGTCGTCCAATACTTGCGTGTCCCTACACAGATTGGGTCAAGTCTCTGTACAGAACGCTTATATGTAAATCCTTTTATGTCGGCCGACACTGATGTGTCCGTTTGTAAGGGACTATAAGAGAACGCCGTTTGTCAGTTCGTCCTTACTCCACTCCACTGCCGAGAATGTATTGTTTTTGTTTTTTTTACTTCTATCGTTTGTGAGACTGGAGGAAAGTGACTGTAAAGGTGTTATTTTGTGAGTTGCAGCTTCCATGTTTTTTCCAAATCAGTACGTAGCATTCTTGTATGGTTGGTATAAAGCTTTTTCTCCTTACTTTTGGCTAGAGACCAAGTGGTGTATCCATACAGTTGTACTATCTCAGCCAGAGCTGGGAAGAAGTCGTGTCTTATTTTATCTAAGATATCTGGTTTCTTTGTTATCGATAACCAGTCAATGGCTGTCCACGTCTTCGGTAGGAGAATATTGAAATTAAATTGATAATTTTTATTCCAGCTCTCTTTTATATTATTGACCATGTGTCAAGAGTTGTTTACACCTTCTCTCTGTGTATATTGACATCACTTTCAGTTGATGAGATATGGCGGCCGAGGTGTGTGAACTGGTCAGCTAATTTCAGTGGATTGCCCCTTAAAGTGGATGGAAACGACAACACCCTGTTTAAAACAAAGGAAGTCTGTTTTATTTATATTCCCTTAGAGGCTCATGCCTATTTCTTCAAGGAAGGAGTGATTCGGCTTGGGCAGATTTATTTACAAGAAGCGCAAGATCATCTGCGTTAGCGAATTCTTTCCTCCGTCAACAAGACGATTCTTATAGTTGAATCAAGTGCGGTCTCAAAAGGAATCAATATAGAACTTTGTAAACAGTGGTAGCGGGGGAAGAATTAGATGTAACTTTTTTTCTGTAAACATACTATGTTCTACGTGTTCTGCATTCTATATTATTCTTTCAATTCAGAATATTTCACTTTTTTATTGTCTATTATTTTCATATTCTACACTGCTCGTTTCATCTTCCTTTCATTAAAACTTCTTTTTTTTTTGCGTAGAGTCTTCTTGCTTTCAATTTACTTTCTCTTTCCAATTCGTTCTGTTCTCATTATCTTTTTAAAATTATTTCTTATCCCATTCCAGAGGATTCTACCCATTTCATGCGAATTCTATTTGATCCTATTTTGTCAAAGACATCAGACACCATCTTTGCCAAGCAAGTAAATAAATGAATATATAAATAGAAAAGATAGGAAAAAAGAAAACTTTGTCACAATAATTTTTGGTTGTCATTTATTGATACGTTTACAAAATTACGAGAGATTTCTTGAAGCTTCAATGGTGCTAGCCTCATACAACCACTGTCTACCGCATCTATATAAATAAAAGTGCATTTATATACATCTAATATAGACTCCTACAATATGAACACACACACACACACACACACATATATATATATATATATATATATATATATATATATATATATATATAGGGGAGAGAGAGAATAGGAATACATGACGGAAAATTAAATTGACATGTTTTGCTGTGAGGATAGCTTCGACAGAAATGAAATTTTATTTCACAAAACACAAGGTCTACTCGTGACAAGATGCCAAGAATCGTGCAGTGTTATATTATTTTTATTTGCTTCTATCTCTTTATTTATAGTTATAAAAAAAAAAAAAAAAAGCGACATGCTTTTCTTCCTCTTCGTAACGTGTAGACTTTGTTTATTCATTGTGAAATAAAATTTATTTTCTGATGAAGTTATCCTTATAGCGAGACATGATTATATAAATTTCCTTATACTTTTCCATTTCTAGTAATGTCGGATTTTATTCCAAATCGTACATCAATCTATATAGACATTATATATATATATATATATATATATATATATATATATATATATATATATATATATATATATATTCTGTTTTTTTTTGTTGTTGTTAAAGAACGTAGTACAGTTTTTGAGTTTATATTCAAAATACGTCAAAGCTTGAGAGAATGATAAATATACGAGGGTCATTCAAAAAGTTCAAAGCCTTGATCATAAAAAAAGAGACATAGCTGAACTTTATTTTGGAGACAGACTACCACTTCGATTTCTTTAATATTTGGAAAACCAATTTAGATTTCTGTCACAATTTCTGTGTTGATGGGGCCCATACAAATCTGAGAGATGCGTAACAAATCTAAAATCATTGGTGATGTTTAGAACTTACTTAATGACTCTTGTATATATATATATATATATATATATATATATATATATATATATATATATATATATATATATATTATGTAACTGGAAGAAAACTCACCCACGGTAAAAGTGTCATTCATTGTCACTGACTAAATATCACACACACACACACACACACACACACACACACACACATATATATATATATATATATATAATTTTCAACATGTTATTTTTTTTGTCAAAGCTTTTTGCCTCGACGTGGCACAAGGATGAAGGAATGGGGCGCCAAATTTCTATGTAATCGCATTTTTTTATTTTTGCATTCTTTGATTTTCACTCTGTTGTCCGATGGAACAACAAAATTCACTAAACTGTATATTCTCTTTTTTTCTTTTTTTTTTCTTTTTTTTATCGAGGAGGGTTATTAATTATCACTAGATCTAGAAATAGTCCTTATGGCATTGTTTTGATCTGATATTAGAATACATTTAGTTACTTAAGGTTTCCTTTTCATAGATATGTCCTGGTGTTCTCATGAGAGATTGTGTCAGTTGTCTACTTGAAATATCCATACAGTTGTTTTTCTTCCCGTCTATGTTTCCTTGTTTGTTTGTTTATTATTATCATTATTATAGAGTCTTTCACGTGAGCATAAGTTGTTGGTCTTTCACTGGAGATTGAGTGACAGCAAGTCTCCTCAAGTCTCCAGGACTCTTCTCGGTATTTTGCCCGTTTTCAATAATGCTGTTGTTTGGATGGTCTCCACTCGGCCGCCAACTTCCAAATCTTCCAGGCCCTTTAATAATCCTTTAGTTACCGTACCAAAAGCACCAATCATAATTGGTATAATTGTCACCTTCATGTTCCATAGTTTTTTTCAATTTTCTAGCAATGCCGAGATGCTTATCTCTCTTTTCACATTATTTCAGTTTTATTCTGTGGTCTGTCGGGTCAGCAAAGTCGACAATTTTGCTGATTTTCTTTTTTTTTTTTTTTTTTTGTTGATTATCATAAGGTCTGGTCTTCTGGCCGAGATTAGGTGATCCGTTTGTATATCAAAGTCCCATAGGAGTTTGTGTGTGTCATTTTCTAGGACAGGTGCTGGGTTGTGCATATACCATTTGTTGGCATGGTCAAATTTAAATTTCTTGCACATTTCCCAGTAGATCACCTTGCCCACCCAGTCGTGTCTAGCCTTGTACTCCTTCTGTGCCAATTTTCTGCATTCACTTTTTAAGTGATTGATGGTTTCATCTCTGTCCCCGCATTGTCTGCATTTGCCATTTTGTTGCGTCTTATCTATCCTCGCTTTGATATGATTGGTTCTTACGGCGCTGTTTTGGGCTGCCATTGACGCTTTATTATTATTATTGTTGTTTGCGAGTTTTTTGCACAAGGGTTAGCTGATGGTGATTTACTGAAGTCTGAGTGACAGCAATCTCCTCAAATCTCCAGGACTCTTCTCTGTATTCCAGTCCATCTCAACATTGCTGTAGTCTAGATGGTATTGATTGGTCCTCTGATTTCTAATTCTTTCAGTAATCTTGGCAAGCCTTTGGGGGATAGTTCCAATCACCAAAAACACAATTGTTAATACCTCATTATAGTCCATAATTTTTTCAGTAGTGTGGCAGGGTCTATGAATTTATTTATAATTTCACTATCTTTTACACTCTGTGATCAGCCGGAACGGCAAATTCCATTGGAAGAGATGTTTTTTTTCTAGGTTTCATCTTCTGGCCGGAATAAGGCGGTCCTAATGAATTTCAATATCCCAGAGAATTTTATGTGTCTCATTCTCTCGGACGGATTTTGGTTTTTGCATATACCATCGGTAACTTGGCCAAATTTCTATTTCTTGCACAATTCCCGATAGATTGCCTGTTCCACTCAGTTGTACGTCTTTTGTGCTAGTTCCCTGCATTTGAGCATTATTATTATTATTAGATGTCAGTTTTTGGCTGAACTCTGAGCGACAGCAAAATCTTTCTTTATCCAGGACTATTCTAAGTATTTTAACCGATCTTTGCTGTTGTCAGGATGAACTCAGCACTTCCATGAATTTCCAGTTTCACCAGTCTTTTTAATCAGACTCTTCAAGGTTTTTCCCGGGGCTCCAGATATAAAGGGATTCATTGACCAGTAACTTTATTTTCAATAGCTTTCTCAACTCTCTGGCAAGATCCAAGTCTCTATGCAGTACACAGGTGATAATTTGGTATCACTAAATCTCAGATTATTATGATTGTTGTTGTTGTTGCTGTTGCTCTTCTTCTTCTTCTTCTTCTTCTTCTTCTTCTTCTTCTTCTTCTTCTTCTTCTTCTTCTTCAATATTTATTCATTTGTTTAGTCATTATATTAATCAGGGTGTAAATGAATTTATAATTATGAATATTCTTATTATTATTCATATATCACCTCCTCTCCTTCTTACACATCATCTTATAATTATAATGAACGTTTGTGTGCATGCAGAGATTATTTATTCTTTTATTATCATTATCAACCTGAATTCTTCTCTCCATTTGTTTTCATTGTTGTTATTATTTGTCGAGCCTTTGGTATTTTATCGCCCTGACTCGGCTGAAAAGAAGGTCGGAGTCAGGCATACTTTCCGATCCAGTCATCACATCCCTGGGCGGATGTTTCAAATAATTTCAAGAACTGTGAAAAGCCTATTCACATCGCCCTTTTTCTTTCGACTTTCTTCGATATTTTTTTTATGTTCTTGGTTCCATTTGCGAGCCTTATAACTCTATACCACCCAAATTCCAGACTCGTTAAGATAATCGTATTTTGATGAAAACGAATGTCAGTTACTCAGTATGTCAGCAAGCGCGTCAAACAGTCTAGCAATGCAGGGTGCCTAAAACCAAGAAAAATAAATTGCATATATATATATATACAAGTATAAGGAGGCGTTCTTAATGTGATGGTTATCGTTGTAGGACATGAAGCGCGTTCAATTCCTAGATTTGGCTGTTTGCTTTCACATAGTGTCAATGCCCTTAAAAAAGGCATTACACTGTTCTGTTCTCTCCCTAGCTTTGAAAAGAAGGTTGGTTGGTTGAGTGGTTGGTTTATTTTACGGTGTCAACCCTTTTCAGGTCATTTATCACCAAATTAAGTCATTTTGATAAAAGTTTGTATATTTGGTTTGATTTATGGCACATCAACCATTGAAGGTTATTCAATGCCAAATATATTTTATACATATAAAAAGTTCTATTCAATTTTGTATAAACTTAGTTTTTTGTATACTCAGAGTTAAATGTCAAAACAGTTCTATTTCAAACAAATCAGTTTAGCATAGATTCACAGTTTAGTTATATGTGACCTCTCAGGTCAACCACTCCGGTCCAGAGAGTACCTGGAAGCGATGGCAATGATAGGGCACTCTGCATTCCCCAAAGCTCCAGTATTTTTGGAGCCTCACTATCAAATTGTTTTGTGTCATATCAGGACAATCGTTTAAGGAGTCTTACCCCTCTGCGACTGGGCTAGAATTAATAGGAATTGGGGTTCTTTAGCTTTGGTTTGAGAAATGATTGGAAAACTCTGAATCCAAACCAGCTTTATTTCTTTTGAAACATGCCCGTGGCGAAAGCAATGAATAAAAACATACGCAAGATGATAGGACCTGCTTAGTGTATCGCTTATCACCGTGAGAAATAGAATGGAGGATCAGACTTCAAATGCTTGATGTTACCGTTTGCAGTTTACTTCGTGCTAATGCCCTTGAGAAAGGCATGAATCAATATGTTCAAAGCTATAGGTAAATAGTAGTGCAGTATTGATTTTAGCCATGTAAATTATAAATTAAAACCAGCTTTACTCAGTAAAAAATTGTACTTGTGTCACATCTTGCCAGTTGCACACGGAGTGGATAAATATTTGCAAATAAAAGAAATATCCCCCACACACGCATATATAGTATGTATGTATGTATGTATGTAACCTCATATTATTCTCTGTCTCGGAAAAGGGACACAAAGAGTATAAAATCTGCAATACATGAAGAGTAATGACCCTTATTTTATCACTTTGGTCCATGATGTATTAGAAGGAGATTTGTATTTAAAATTGTTCTTTTCTTAGTGTAATCGCCACATCAATGTTTATGAGACCACTTTCCCAAGTATTTTGCGCATTAATGGGAAAAGGACAAAGTAATTCGTGCCATTCAAGGAATAAAAAATGCATTTTCCATACGTATTAACACACACACACACGCGCGTGCGCGCGCTCATTCGCTCATGTGTACAAATAAGAAAGTAAACATTTACCTTTATTTCTACATCTGAATACAAATTCTGATCTTTTATTCAGCAGATTAAAAGAATCTAGTAAACTTATATAATACATTTACTCCAAAAACAATTTACTATGTTTCAATGTTCATCATTCTCAAGCAACAGCATGAACCCCCTTAAATCCGCCTCTCTATCTCTCCCTCTCTCTCTCTCTCTCTCTCTCTCTCTCTCTCTCTCTCTCTCTCTCTCTCTCTCGCTATTCGTCCGTACCAGCATTTGTACGTAGTTAGTACACTAGATAACATCCAGTGCCCACTCAGTGTGGATGAATGCAAGTTTTTACTGGTTGATACAAACTGTTATATCCATGTGTAGGAGGACATCGGAGAATGTAATTCCTGATTTGGATCTTACTTTTCTTATGGTGCACAGTATGTCGTGTTCGTTTTACTCTGACGGTTTGTGAACTGGTGGGTAAGTGGCCAACATCTACTGTTTTCATGAGTTTTACGGTTAGGATTTGTTGAAGAAAACGGGAAACATCCTTGCGTTGCTCCTTTCTAGGTCTCCAGTTTTTTAATTTTTCGACACTTTGATCTCTGTTCCTACATCAAACCTTTCTTTATATTTACTGATTTACTATTGACGTGGTACTCATTTCTGGTATATATATATACATATATAAATGTGTGTGTGTGTGTGTGTGTGCGTGCGTGTGTGTGTGTGTGTGTGTGGCTTGATTTTTGACGCCATAGACAATCAACTTTTGCGATTTATATGAACAGTTTGAAGATGAAAAATTATCATAAGTCTGAACATTTATCAGTTAAATATACTTAGTCTACCGGTTACAGAGTTATAAATTATTTTATGTACAGGACACATACAAATATACATACTTACCTTCCTACTCACATTTATATATATATATATATATATATATATATATATATATATATATATATATATATACAAAGAGCATTAAATAAGTTCCCAGACATTTTTCGTATGGCCAATTTTATTGATAGTACACACATGAAACTGTGGTCCCCTTCAAAGTAATCGCCTTCGGCTGCAAAGCACTTGTTGTACCGTTCCAACAACTTCTGGAAGGCCCTATGGAATTCCGCTTACGTGAGCGTTATAACGACAGCCTCTGTTTTTTCCTTGAGCTTAGGGAATAACCAAAAGTCACAGGGAGCAAGGTCTGAACAATAGGGACGGTGTGGAACTGTCTTGATGCCCATCTTGGTCAAATAGTCTGTGACAAGGATGTAGTTGTGGACTGGAGCATTGTCCTGGTGGAAATGCCACTGACCCGATTTGAAAGAGTGTTGGCCTCTTCCGACGGAGTTCCTTCCTGAACTCCTTTAAAACCACAACCCTAACCCTAACCCTAACCCTAACCCTTTGGCCAATCAACTCTGGTGTATTGACTTCCTTACTCCTCTCACACGTCTCATGACCCCTCAAAGACTTCCGGATGCCTTCCCTGAATCTCTTATGCCACTCAAGAACTGATGCTCAATTCATGCAAGATGCTCCAAAAGCAGTCTGAAGCATTTCATACGTTTCTGTGGCATTTTCTTCCAAGTTTAAAGCAGAATTTTATTGCATATCATTCTTCTAAAGGGTCCTCACTTCCAGATTGTATTTTTGAAACTCACCAGCTGTGAAAATCAGGCTTTACTAGGGTGTATTCCAATGTCTGCTGTAGCTGTTCATTAGAACCTGAAATCATGAAAATTGGTCAGTCATCTCATAAGATGTATAGCAATAACATAGTGAAATTTCAAGAGTCTGCGACAATTTTAAATGCCTGTACAAAAAAAGTTTTGAAACTTACTGAAGGCCCCCATGGATATATTCTACGGTAACTGAGAATAACAATGGAATAACAAAAAAAATTGATTAGAAACTCACGACTTAACGTTTCTAAGACTCAGGTGATTGTGATTATTGTCTCCGTTGTTATGCATAGAGGCATGGAGCACTGACGATTTTACAAATTAAAACAATTTTAGCATTAAATTTCATATGCATATGTCTGTGTGTACGAGTCCGTGTGTGTGTGATTGTATGTGAATATATATATATATATATATATATATATATATATATATATATATGTATGTATTGGTAATTTTTTTAAAATTGATCCAACAATTCCAACCGGAAACCAAGACAATTATCAGGAAACTTGACAGGATCTTAATAAAATTAAATCGACAAAATGTGTCTTTATTATTTCATCAAACATGATTATATATATATATATATGTGTGTGTGTGTGTGTGTCTGTGTGTGTGTGTGTGGTAAAAGAAAGAAATATCTATTCATCTCTACAAATATATATATATATATATATATATATATGATATTGTTTAAAAATAAATATACCTCTATAAAACTTACATAAAAGTTAACTTTTTTCTAAAATTATACATGATTATTTAAAAATTTCTAATTGTGCATTTAACAACCAAAATTTGATTTTATTTGTTACTACTTATTACCAAGCCCTGCAGAAATTGAACCATGTCAATAGGGAATTTAACATATACCACAACAAGCATTAATGCTCCCCTATGTTAAACGCTTATAGCGTAAGAATATTTTTTCAATCAAATTTGATTTTACTCTTGCTCAGGATTTTCAATGCTTTAGGGTTTGATAATAAATAATACTTAATAATAACAGTTTTGACGCTATTGTGAATAACTAAGAATATTTTTGTTTAAATCCTGCTATCTTTTGTTTCGAAGATAGATAGTTTGTTATCTTTAATTTGAATAAAAAGATTAACGCCAATGATGAAATTTTGCTTGAAAAACGTGCTCGATGCAAGTGTATCAGAACAGGTATTCAAACGAGAAAGATATCAAAATGTATACAAACCAGAAAAATATCAAAATATCAGCATTAAAAATCTATTACTTTAAATCTAATGTGGGATGCACAGCTATCAGTCAGAAAAGTAAAAAAAAAATTAGCCTATCAATTGTAATTATATACTGATGTAGATTCACTTGTTATGATGAAAATAAACGTAACACTCACATGTGGAAAAGCATATGTGAATAGTGAATGTCAGATAAACACTCAGTCATTGTCTGCCATTTTCATTGAAATATGTCTTACAAGAGAATCATCTGCCTAAAAAAAACTCACATACACATTCACATAAACTCTCACTTACACAGTATATATAAAGTAAAAGTTGGTAACCGTAGTCAAGGATGATGCGAAGGTCCCCTTTTCAATTGCTACTTCTTCCCTTACATTGCTCTACTTTACCCTTGATACGTACTAGTAATGCCGAGTGCTAAGCAAAGAGGTATCAAGTACATTTTTTTGAGTTTTTGGTATGACTCAACGTAAGATTGAACTCCGGTCTCCAGGCCCATTTGCAAACATTTTAAGAAAGAAATTAGAATATGCAGTTGAAAGAGAAAAAAGACGAAGGGGAGGACGAGGGAAAACCAGAATAAAAGAGAAATGGATAAAAGGAAGAAGCATCAGAATAGCATGAATAATCCATAATTCTTTAGATTTTGCCATCTTTCAGTGCTACTTATTCTACAAACTTTTATTTATAAACCTATTTGGAATATACATGATTGTGTATTTTTTGAATTAACTAATACATTACTTTTTATCAAACTCTCTCTCTCTCTCTCTCTCTCTCTCTCTCTCTCTCTACATATATATATATATATATATACATATATATATATATGCTGAAAGTTGCAAACTTTCGTATAAATACCCCAAGCCCTGATAAGCAATTATATTTACAAACACGCATTGAGATACACATGCCAGTTTTGTAACCTGCAGAATTATGCTCACGATATTTTTTGTCCAAAATAACTCCACATATTTTTCTTACAAATAAATAAACGAACAACAATAATTTCCACTTTAATGTTTTTTTTTTGAGTGAGGAGGAAGGAGGTAAGCCTAACCATCCAAAAACTGGCTACTCTACTGTCACGAAAAATCGTAGCGCCCCAGTGAAACACCGTTAAACATTTAATAAATAGTATAATAAAAATATTGACCCAGCAGCCATCTTGATTCAAGAACGGGTGAGAATAGAGCCGTTGATTATAAGTGAAATCCTATTGCTGCCAAATAAAGAAATAATGTAAAATAAGTAGCAAGGGAAATGAGAGGGAGAGAGTGGGGAGAAACAATGGCAAACAAACGTGGAGGTAAATCACTGCGAACGCACCGACGGCAAATCGTGTTTTCCATGATTAAATATTTATGAACTAAATATAAAATGGAAAAGTTGAAAGAAAAGATGGTGTTCTATGTAAGAGAACACGATTAAATCATTGGAAGGATAACTAGATGATTGGCGCCATTTTTTTAATGCGAAAGGGGGAAAAAGACGAGGAATAATCAGAGAAATAAAGAAGAAGAAGAAGAAGAAGAAGAAGAAGAAGAAGAAGAAGAAGAAGAAGAAGAAGAAGAAGAAGAAGAAGAAGATGATGATGATGATGATGATGATTTGAGAGAAATTGAGATTGGGAAATGAACGGATGTGTAAGGTGTTGGAATAAAATAAATTGAGTTGTGCTTAATTTCAAAGAGAAGGAAGGACATTAGATAATGCTATAAGAAGGGGAAAACGTGAGATGATGTAGAAATAGATATAAGTGTTTAAAGAGGACAAAATTAACAAGAACAAAGGAAAGAGAACGAAAAAGAAGAGGCCAGTTTAAGAGGTAATGGAAAGAAAGAAAGAAAGAAAGAAAGAAAGAAAGAAAGAAAGAAAGAAAGAAAGAAGGTTATAGGGATGGAAGAAATGAAAAAAAAAGAAGTAAATGAAATAAAGGAACGTTATCAAAAGAAAGAAAGAAAGAAAGAAAGAAAGAAAGAAAGAAAGAAAGAAAGAAATATGGTCATATGAGAGAAAAAATACGAAAAAGGACAAAGAACGAAAGAAGGTTAAAAAAGAAGGATGAAAAAAAAAAAACAGAAATAAAGATAAGATGTTATCATGTTGAAAGAAAGAAAGAAACAAAGAAAGGAAGAAACAAACTAACAAACAAGCTTGTATTATATGGACAGAAACATCGTAAGAAAAAGAAAAGAAAGAACGAAGAAAAGAAAGAAAGACGATTATATAAGGAAAAAAAATTAAAAGGATGAAATATGACGATTAGATAAAGAAAGCAATGTTCTAACTAGGTGGGCAAGGTGATCCACTGGGAGATGTGCAAGAAATTTAAATTTAACCATACGAACAATTGGTATATGCACAACCCAGCATCTATCCTAGAAAATGACACCTAAGCACGCCCAGATGACCAGACCTTATAATAATGAACAAAAAAAAAAAAGAGAACTTACGGAGAGAATAAAACTGAAAAAATGTGAAAAGAAGGATAAGTATCTCGACCTTGCATGGGAATTGAAAAAACAATGGAACATGAAGGTGATAATTATATCAATTGTAATTGGTGCTTTTGGTTCAGTTACTAAAGGATTATGATAGGGACTGGAGAACTTGCAATTTGGAGGACAAGTGGAGACCATCCAAACGAAAGCATTATTGAGAACGGCCAGAATACTGAGAAGAGTCATTGAGACTTGAAGAGATTTGCCGTCACTCAAATTCCAGTGAAAAACAATCGGCTAAAAGTGATGTGAAAAACTCTCAAGGAGTAAATAATAATAATGAATAACTTGTGAACGAAAAAAGATAAGATGTACTCGTGAACTAAAAAATCAAAGTAAGAATCCCCTAACGAACGAACGAAACAAGAAGAAGAAGAAGAAGAAGAAGAAGACTGAACAATTATGATTAAGTCGTAATGACGATAAAGTTAAAAGGCGAAGAACTGAAGAAAAATATTAGAGAAAATAAAAAAGATTTAAAAATGAATGACAAAAGAATGTGAAGAAGTAAAGAGACATAGGTTTATGAATGAAATAATAAGAATTTAGAAGAAATGAATTTGATACAAGAAGATAAAAAGAGAGAAATAATGGAAGATGTGGTTAGTAAAAGACTGGAGATTGAAAGGATGCGATAATGACTCTGGGAAGAAATGATAACGATATGTAAGGATAAAGGAAAAATTGTTTCGAATTTGGCAAAAATAAGGAAAAGTAAGACATATGTAAAGTTTCTTTTTTCTTTTCATTTTCGATAAAAGTCATTAAATTTCCTGTGAATAAGAAAAACAGTTTTCACAACACAAAAATTGACGAAGATGGCTCTTGTAGTGACGGTAAAGATTTGACGACCTGTTTTTACAAACAGCTTCTTACAGATTTTCCAAAGATTTCGATTATTCATTGTTAATGTTTAAAAAAGAAAAGAAAAAGCGACAATGTGTTTTATTTTCCATTACTTCAGGCTGGAACAGCTATGCACACCGGAAAGTTGGTGTGAGATGGTATATTTGATTTTAAATTAATATTCCCCATCCTTAATTTTTTTCATAAGAAAGTATATATATATATATATATGTGTGTATGTGTGTGTATGTGCACGCGTGCACATGTTAGTGTGTGAGTGTGTTTTTGTGTGTGTGTGTGTGTGTGCTTGTATGTGTATGTGCGTGTGTGTATGTGTGTTTGTGTGTGCGTGTGTGTATATACCACGTTTGACTCTGTGTTTACGATATCTTGAATAAAAAATATATGCGCCATATCGAAGAGTTATAGTTGTCTTTACATTTAGATAGAACAAAATGAATTTTCAGCTCCCCCATGGGGGTTGAGCTCTCTGGCGAAGGAATTGCCGGCCGCCGCTAGCGTAATGCAAAGCTCTTCGAAAGAATTGAGCACTCTGGTAGTCGATAGGGTATTAAAAAATGTAAACATAGGCTGCTGCTGCTGTTGCTAAAATAAATACCTGAAAATTCCCTTAGCCAACGTGGTCCGCTTTGTGGCCGAAAAGTCTTAAACTTAGCGTCCTGCGTGTCTGAGAGTTCTGATAGAGCGAAACAATCTGTCTGTGAATGACTATATATATATATATATATATATATTTGCAATATATATATATATAATTCTCACCCAACGATTTTCTGCATGAAACCCAGAGTCTTGGCTTTTAACTCGTTTTTTTTTTATAGTTTTCATATGTGTGTGTGTGTGTGTGTGTGTGTGTGTGTGTGTGTGTGTGTGTGTGTGTGTGTGTGTGTGTGTGTGTGTGTGTTTCTAAGAATCTAGATGTAGGGAAAGGCATTTTTTTGCAAAAATAAAATAATTTTTTTTCTGTTTTTTTACTAATCGTTAACTCTGAAATTGCCGCAGCAAATGTCCTTACAACATTCGGTTCATACGGTTCATTTCTTGAAATTTGGGATATTCATATTTACATACAATTTTTTTTTTAAATTAGTAATACCAGGATAATCAGATGGTAAAATTTGATTACATTCATCACACACGCACACACGCACAGATACACAAACACATATATACGAGGTGCATACGATAAGTTTCAAGCCTTTTTTCGTGATAGTACACACATGACACTCTAGTCCCCTTCGAAGTAATCTACTCCGGATGCAATGCCCTTGTTGTACCGTTCCAACAACTTCTGGAAGCCCCCATGGAATTCTTCTTGCGTGAGCATGTTAATGACCTTCGTCACAGCCTCTTTCATCTTCTCAATTGTCTCATAACGACAGCCTTTGGGCTTAGGGAATAACCAAAAATTACAGGGAGCAATGTCTGGACAATATGGAGGGTGGGAAATTGTCTTGATGCCCATCTTGGTCAAATAGTCTGTGACAAGGATGGAGTCGTGGACTGGTGCATTGTCCTGGTGGAAATGCCACTGAGCCGATTTGAAGATTTCTGGCCTCTTCCGATGGAATCTCTTCCTAAACTCCCTTAAAACCTCAACATAGTAACCCTAACCCTAACCCTTTGGCGAATCAAATCTGGTGTATTGACTTCTTTACTCCTCCCACACCTCTCATCATCCCTCACAGACTCCCTACCTTCCTTGAATCTCTTATGCCACTCAAAAACTGATGCCCAATTCATGCAAGATGGTTGAAAAGCAGTCTGAAGCATTTCATACGTTTCTCTGTCATTTTTTCCAAGTTTAAAACAGAATGTTATTGCATATCGTTCTTCAAAAATATCCTCACGTCCAGATTGCATTTTTGAAACTCACCAGCTGAGACAATCAGGCTTTAGTAGGGTGTATTCTAATTTCTGCCGTTGTCGTTCTTTTGAACCTGAAATCATAAAAATTGGTCGGTCATCTCATAAGATGTATAGCAATAACATGGCGAATTTTCAAGTGTCTACGACAATCTTAAATTCACATACGAAAGAAGTCCGCACCTCGTATAAATATATATATATATATATATGCACTTTATAAATTAGTTGGTGACCGTAATCGTGAGCAAAAAGAAGGCTCCGTTTTCAAAAGCTACAAAACCGAGGTGTAGGGGAGTGATTCTATACATTTTCCTGAATTGATCCACACTCTTTATCCGTATATTATAATGCTATGTTAAGCAATGCGATTTCAAGTACAATTTTTTTGATATTTTGGTATGACTCAAGCTGGGATTGATTCCCGTTCTTCCAAGTGCACTCTCAAACAGCTTGGCCAATGGTCCGGTAAATTTTTTTAAAAAAGCAAAATACTTTTATTTTTAGAATGTTTTCCATTAATGTAAACTCTGTCTTGTTTGGAATTGGTTTATCGCAAAAATAATTTTAGTGTTTTAAAAATATTTATTTTCAGAGCATTCAAAATGGCTATAAATCAAACCTAGTGCTCTAAACTTGAACAGAGTTCTAACATTAAATTTTTCGTGGCTGAGAAGTACAAAAAATATGAAATTTATAGCAGAACGTATGATATATACAAAGAAAAATATTTGATTAAAAAATTGGATAAATTGGGTTAAATAGGACTTTTTTACAACGAGCCTGTGTCGAAAAACCATCCATGAAATGTAATCATACTGACCCTCCAGTGAAAGATATCTCTGGGTGCAACGGTCAATAAAAGCGGTCATGCAAACAGACTTCTTGGATATGAATAATTATTTTTTGAAAAGGTGCAAGTATAAACAGTGCTTCCTATTAGCAACTACTCAGGCAAAGTTTACCTTATTTTTTCAATGACCCCCGTATACATACATTAAACAATGAGATATGTTTGTAAGGATTAAATGAGAACATCCGTTCATTTTGATCCGGCAACGAACTTGGCCTATCCACAGACATGTACCATGCAGCAGCTGTGTCAGTGTTAATATAAAATATAAAATTTTTCAGAGAATAGTCCCTGTGTCCTCGCGCATTGGATAACGTGCTGAGCTGTGATACCGTTGTCAGTCTCTCTATTACGCACAGTTTCGGACTAATACTCTTGGGAAAGTTATGAATACCTTGTTCCTCTCGCTAAGGGTGAAATAGTACCACTACTATTCTTCTACAAGGATGTTTTGGCATTAAATAACCCGCAAAGTTTGATATGCCACTACAATTAGACACCAAAACAAAAGGAATGCAGATTCATCTCATTAAATTAAGGTGTCTGAATCAATAAAGTCGTAAATCATAAAGTGAAATGAGTTTATGGGTTTCGTTTGGTTGCCAGTAGTCGGCTCTTCTGTGTCTGTAGAAGGCTGCAAAAAAGAAAACGATGGAGGTGAAGGTAGGTGATACCTTTTGAATTTCAACTTTATCTGTGGATTTCATACGGCTACTCTGTAGCGAGATGTCTTCCTGGACTATTACAGAAGAGCCGGTTCTCCCAAATAAGTCGTTGAAATGCACTTGTCATTTTCGGGGGTTGAAACATCTAAATTCAGAGCTTTTAGTAATAGGTGATAAGTTCATTTGTTGCTTTTGATACAGACTGTTGATAGCAGAGACGGTTGCTACTGGTTTAAAAGTGAGCCACCGTGCCGCTAAACAGATATCTGGTTTTCCTCACCAGCAGAAGAGAAGTAGGTCTTTCCAGTCCAATTAGTCACTGCTGAATGAGCAAGAGCTTTGTACCAGAAATTCTATATCAGGCATGCGCAGTTCCAACTTCCTCTCAGTGGCTTCTGGGAACTTCTACAGTTCCTGAATTAACTTAATTTTATTTACTTTATTTTTTCTATCCCCTACTAGTTTACAGAATCCAATTTCAAGATAAGTCCCTTTTTCATTAAGAGCTTTTTAGTCGTCTGAATTTCTGAAACGATGCTTGATAATTTTTATCATTCAGGGCCGGAAGCCCGGGGGACATATCAGTTGAAATGTTGTGAATATAACAATAAAGCTGCAGACAATAGTCCGAAAACACTGAATGATAAAAGAGTTTTTTTTTTTAGATAAGCTCACATAGGAATAAAGCTCCCGAAATAGTTCCAGCCCTGTCGGCTATGGTTGTTATGACGCCAAACTATCTGATGGTAAAGCTCTAGTCCTAGAGCTTTGGGAAACATTAAGTACTTCTTCATTGCCATTACTCCATAGTTCACTTTGACTCGGAGAGGCAGTACCTGTTAGGGTTTCATCGATGGGTTATATAGAAATATTATATCATTTACTCCATTTGGAACCATTTAACTGTGTGGAAATAAATAAGTTCTGACTAATCTAAATAATACTACCTAAAAAATATTTATTAAAAAATAATGTACGTAAACAGGATTTGGCATTAAATAACCATAAAAGTTTGATATGCCATAAAGCCAAATAACCTAACCAAGCCATTTAAATAATTTAGTCTATGCTATATAACGATAACAGTCAGGAAATTGAAGGTCTTCATCAATAGAAACGAAATTTTAACGATCTCTTTTGAGAAGCTAAGTTGAAGCTACTCCCAACCATTTACCGGTCGCCATCACTGAAATATATAGAGAAATAAGTGAGATTGTTTTCTCAAAAGTGTAATATTATTGTTAGAGATAAATTGCAAATGTTGACTTAATTCCCAAATATAATAGATATTGGAAGAATATGATATCACAAACAAGAGTCGAAAAAAAAAAAACCCGGAGCTTTTAATCAGTAAACATTTGAAAAAAAAAACTTTAGAAACACATTCTTAATAAGGATTTGTATTACATATTTGATCTTTGTCAGGTCGTTTAAGTTCATGGATTTCAAAAACAGGATGCACCGGAGTCTTAAGGTAAACAAAAGCGAGCGGAAATGCCACGGGAATTGCGTGAGTGGGATGCCAGAGTGAAGGGTAACCACGAGATCCGGGGACTTCCGAAAAATATATAACGAGGTAAGTTTTCAACCCCGGAGCAGCATTCAGTGGGTGGCAGGCAGAGAGCAAAGGGCAGAGAGCAGAGAGCCTAAACGTCATGCCGTGCTGGGTGTTGGTCTGGCAAGGGGCCAAACGGTCCCCAGATTGAGAGGTAAATAAAAGTCTAAATCTGCAAGACTCGCTTAAGGTCGAAAGCGAGTATGATCCCAGAAGAAAAATAGGAGAGCCTAGAGGAGGCTTCAGTCATAAATTGATCTTTACTAACTTCATGGAAGCATAAAAAAGAAAAAACAAAGATTAGATTTTTACTCGACCCTATGTCAGCCTCAACATGATCAAGAACTGTGTTACCTCCATCCCTTGCTGTTGGTCATTGGATAAGCATCTATGCAATTACATATATATATATATATATATATATATATATATATAATATATATAATATATATATATATATATATATAAACTAATGTATATTTATTCATTATTATATTATAATATAGCTGTATTAGAGATGTTGAGCATTCTCCAAATCATACCACATTTGTACTGCCACAAACCCACCAAGTGAGATAGTGACAACAATACACTATTGTATGCTTGTTTCTTTAAATAATAGACATATTTTCTCTATATCATTTTATAAACAGCCTTTCAAGTTTCCTTATAAGTGTCTTGGATTCAGATTGGAATAAATAGATGAATTTACCAAAATTGTCCTGAGCATTTTCGGGCCTTTCATAGGGCATCATCAGAAGTTGTTTGCGCGTGTAAAGAGTGATTTTTTTGAAAGAGTTTTTTTCTAAAGAGGATTTAGGTTTTTTTTATAACATTTCAAAATTACGTAAACACAAAGTTTAATAAAACTGAGATGCTGATGAATTTAAAAAAACAGAAAGCTGTATTATGTTAATTTCTTCAGTGCTATTATTATATTATAATTCATGAGACCTTTCAAAATAATTCCGTTCTTAATTTCCCACAAGAAATCAATATCAACAATAAAATTCCATTTCTGGGTTTACTAATAGACACAAGCAATATTGACCGATTTAACACCGCTACAAAAAAAAAAAAAAAAAAAAAAGAATACTAACATTAAACCCTGCACCTTCATTTTCAATAGTGAATACCCCTCTTTATAAAAGCACAATCATAAAAGACTTTTTCCAGAGTTAAACTACTGTCTACCCCCCACCTGAACTACTATCCTTAAGGAACTTAAAAATATAAAATAAACACTTAATAATGAGTTTCCCAACTACATTGTCGAGACAGAAATTAAACATTTCATTAATAAAACTGAACAACATAACATAGACAATACCCTAAACCATAAACAATCAATAAAACTTTATGACAAAAACCAATTTCATAGTAATTATATGATAGATGAACATATATGAAAAAGTCTTATCTTAAAAAAATATCCCCCAACGGATCCTCCCAAAAAATAAGACTTATTATTTACCACAACAAATTTAAAACCTCCAACCTAATTTTTTCCAATAACTCTTCCCCCTCTACTTAACTTCTTGATAGGACAAAAGTCGTATATATGTTTAAATGTCCTTTAGAATACTGTGTCTCTAACGAATATAATACGTACGTTGGTCTTACCCCTACAACTCATTCAAGACGGCTTACTATGCACCTTAAGGATTTTAGCTCCATAGCCTTACATCTTAAAAACCCATTCTATTCCCAACTTCCAAATTTTGAAAAAAATATTTGTTGAAAACACCTCTATAGTAGCACACGAAATTATTAAAAAGCTATGACTACAAATCCTAGAAGGTTTCATATAAAAACAAAGAAAAATCTTGAATCAATAGAATTAATTTTGAAAATAACGACAATATTTTGAAATACTTTTATTTTATTTTTTGTTTTATTTTTTTTAATATTATATAGTTCTTAATCTTATTCTATTTCTTTTGAAATAGAATTTCCTGTTT
>OY757940.1:63342547-63372547 GCA_963585895.1 Sepioteuthis lessoniana
GCACACAACCAAATTGTTCCATATATTACTATGAAATAACAATTATTCAATTTAGCCACATAGTTTTAAGTATTGATATTGAACACTAATAATTCTATTCATAATTACTCATTCTTTGGCATACAAATAAATTGTTGTAAGCATTCCACACTAATAGTTTTATTTGCACATACGTAAACAGTTTCAAGTATTCGTATATATCACTAACAATTCAATTAAACATCAGACATCTTTTTACACATATTTAAATGGTCAAACAATTCTATTTCTTACAATTCGATTTTAGATAAGTCATTTGTTTATACTCTGTTGAAACGTCAAACAGTTCTATTTGACCATAGATAGTACCCAATCAGGTGCAATCACTCTGGATCAGAATAGACCTCGGTGCAATGGCAAAAAGGGGCACTCCGTATTCCCCAAAGTTCCATGGCTTGAGCATCACCATCAGATGGTTTAATATCATAACTAGGACATGGCTTAGAAAGAAGAGACTGAATCTTATTTTTAATAGCAGCACAAAACAAAGCCAAAAGGAGGCATTATTTTCAAGTGAAAAATAATATGCGACAAAATCGCTAGTATAGATTGTGTGGAGACAAATATGTCACAGTTAATTACTTAATAAGCGAATGCAGCAAACGTGCACAAAAGAAGTACAAGACTAGGCACAAATTGATAGAAAAAGTGATTCACTTGAAATTGCCGGAAAGATTAAAATTCGAACATACTATCTAAAGGTATATTCAAAATTAAAATTCAAAGGTATATACAAAAAACAGAATTAAAAAAAAAAAAAACAGAAATTAAAAGGTATATGCAAGATTAAAATTCTAACATTCTACCAAAAGGTATAGGCGAAAAACCGAATCCGTCCAAGAAAAATGGGAAACATACGATTCTCTAGGATTTTGAAAAACTAATGGATCAGCAAATTCCGGTCAGAAGACTAGACGTAATGATTAGAAGAAAAACAAAAATTGTCATCAAGTGGATAATGTCTTTCCGTTGGACCACTGAGTGAAAATAAAAAAAAAGGGGAAAAGATAGACAAATATATCAGAGTGACGGTGATACCAGTTGTAGTTGGTGCACCTAGGATAATCCCAAAGAAATGAAACTAAAGGAACTGGAAATCAGGGAAGAATCGAAACTATCCTGACAACAGCAGTGATAAGACCGGCTAGAATGCTCAGAAGAGTCAACTGAAAGACAACCAGGTTACGCTGACATAAAAAAAATTCGTAAAAAGAAAGATATAATTGCTTGAAATACTTGAAACAATATACTTGTGTTTAAGTTATTAGTGCTACATAGGAGCTCTTGAACTTATATAATTCTGTGCAAACGGATGATAATTATTTTTGTTAAATAGGAATAATTATTTCAGATCCCATAGCTGTGCATGCATTATTAGTATTAAAGATAGTTCCTTGAAGGCTTACTTTTTTACGAATAGTTATTATTATTCCTTACCGGCCCAGTCAGATGGGGTTGTAGAATACTCTGCCTGCATCTCTGCAACGGTGTAAGATTCCCCCACCAAAAAAATCCAAAAACGTGTGTTCTAGACATGGCGTGTGTTCTAGAGGATATAATAACGTGCTTCAGTTTTAGAGATTTAGAAAATTTGCAGTACTTCTTCATTAGTATAACTTCCAGGTCCAATCTGCCCTGTATTGGTTGTACCTGTTAAGGGTCTCATCTACGAGTCAAATATAACTGTTTAAACATTTACTAAACTTAAAACCATTTATGTTGAATAGAGTAACTGGTGTTAAATAACAATTCTTAAAACCATTTAACGGTGTGCAAATGAAACAATTTTAGATCGCAATACTTGATGAGATCTAACGACGTTTAATCAAATGAGTTCTTGCTCGTTTAAAAAATGGCTTCGTTTATTGATATATATGTATAAGCAGGATTTGGCTTTCAATAACCTAGAAGTGTTGAGATGCCGTAAAACCCAACCAACCAACCAACTGATTATTAGTTACTTGAATGCTTACGGTTGCTTGAAAGTAAAACTGAGTATCGGATGACGTCATTTAACTCAGAAGATGAAACAGGGACTTGTGTTTAAATTCTTTTTAGATATCGTAAGTAAAAAAAAAAGAAATATCAATCCATGATATATTTCTCGATCCTAGCAAAAATATCAATGAAGAAATTAATGAATAATTAAACTCGTTGAACAGAAACAGATAGACATATACATAAAAAGACACACACACGCACAAAAGAAAGAAAGAAAGAAAGAAAGAAAGAAAAATGAATCCATCAGATCAAAACATTTTTTACCGACTTAAATTCCTAATAAATATATTTCAATCATAAAGTTATTTTCTTTTTTTTTTACATTGTCAGACAAAATCCAATTTTACTTATTAATTCGCTTATCTTATTAATATTTTTACGTTCAAATTTGCTTTCTTTATTTGTTTTGCAGTTAACAAAATCTGAGTATATATAATTTAAATGCGATTAATATATTTTCATATATCCTTGCATTAAAAAAACAATTTAAGTCTACATAAAAAGAGATAAATATGTGTATATTTACATACGTGTAATGACGGATTTATGCACAAAGGATTATTTCAAAACAAATATTTGAGAATGAAATATTTTTTGGCAAAACTTACCTTTACTTACGAAAACTATGAATTAAAAATCTGCTCAAATTTTTTAATGTATATCTGAAGTGCGTTTATGTGTGAATACGTGTGTGTACTCATATAATCTGTAACCGAATCTTAGAAAGCATTTCAGGCAATATTCCAATATATTATTCTCTGTTGTGTATACATATAATTCATTAATGGTTATTAATCTTAAAGACAGAAGGTTATACATTAAAAAGTTCTGACCAATCAGGTTTATAAGTTTACATTTCATTTTCCTTTTAAATTTAACCAGTGCATAAATTGGTTACTATATATATATATATATATATATATATATATATATATATATATATATATATATATATATATATTTATATATATGCACTTTTTAAATTAGTACATATATACATATATATATATATACGTGTGTGTATGTTTATATGTGTGTGAGTGTGTGTGTGTGTGTGTGTGTGTGTGTGAGAGAGAGAGAGAGAGAGAGAGAGAGAGAGAGTACGCATATTTGCGTACGGCTGTAAAAAATGTGGAGACTTGAAGTTATAACAGGAGAAACCAGTAATTTAAGATGGTGTTTATTCAAAGCTTAAAGAAAATGAAAGTTTGAAAATCACCAACAAAAATAAAAGCCTCGTCAGTCTGAAATCCTTTAATCGGTATTAGGCTTATAAAAATTAGATTTATATTTTGAATCAATTTGAATAAAAGGAAACAAAGAAATGTATCGGTTTCATTTTTTCTCATAATTCTGAGTATGTCTGTCAGGTACGTACATATACGCCCATCATAACATATATATATATATATGTATATGTGTGTGTGTGTGTGTGTTGCGATTGAGAGAGGGAGAAAGAGAGAGAGAGAGAGAGAGAGAGAGAGAGAGAGTGTGTGTGTGTGTGTGTGTAATAGGGAGAGAAATAAATAAAGACAGATCCGAGGTGCATATGATAAGTTGCTAGACTTTTTTCGTATGGGAACTTTTATTAATAGTACACACATGAAACTCTTGTCCCCTTCAAAGTAATCTCTTCCGGCTTCAATGCACTTGTTGTACCGTTCCAAAACCATCTGGGAGGCCCCATAGAAGTCCTCTTGTATGAGGGTGTCAATAACCTTCGTCACAGCCTTTTTCATCTCCTTAATTGTCTCATATCGTCATCTTCTGAGCTTAGGGAATAACCTAAAGTCACTGGGAGCAAGGTCTCGACTATAGGAACGGTGAGGAAGTGTCTTGAAGCCCATCTTGGTCAGATAGCCTGTGACAAGGATGGAGTTGGGGACTGGTGTATTGTCCTGGTGGAAATGGCACTGACCCGATTTCACGAGTGCTTGCTTATTCCGACGGAATCTCCTGCTGAACTCCCTTTAAACCTCAACATAGTAACCCTAACCCTAACCCTTTGGCCAATCAACTCTGGTGTATGGACTTCCTTACTCCTCCCACACCTCTCATCATCCCTCACAGACTCCCGCCTTCCTTGAATCTCTTATGCCACTTAAAAACTGATGCTCGATTCATACAAGATGGTCGAAAAGCAGTTTGAAGCATCCCATATATTTCTGTGGCATTTTTTCCAAGTTTAAAACACAATTTTATTGCATATCGTTCAACTAAATTGTCAGTTTGCATTTTTGAAATTCACCAGCTGTGACAATCAGGCTTTAGTAGAGTGTATTTCAATTGCTGCTGTAGCTGTTCATTTAAACCTGAAATCATACAAATTAGTCACTCATCTCATAAGATATATTTCAATAACATACTGAATTTTCAAGAGTCTACGACAATTTTAAATGCACATACGAAAAATGTCTGGAAAGTTATCGTATGCACCTCGTATAAATAGATTGATGATTGCTATATAGATAAATTCAACTCGACAGTAAGCTTGGCATATATATATATATACGAATATACATACGCACATGCAAACACACACACACACATACACGCGCGCGCGCGCGCACACACACACACACACTCTCTCTCTCTCTCACACACACTCTCTCTCTCTCAAACAAATAAACCAACAAACAAACACACATATTTATATATCTATATATATGTGATTGTATAGACGGATAGGGAGAGAAAGAGACATTAATAAGTTGATAGATGTATGTGAATAGATAGCTTGATAGATATAATATGTAATATGTTAAATTGGGCATCTATCTATATAATTATGTCGAGAAAAATATGATGAGAGAAAGAAGAATTGTTTTGGAATTATTGCTATTGAAATCGTTGCCTGATGACACGAAAATACTTCGCTGGATATACAGTTAATAACATATCCAAACTTTATTTAAACAATTCGAATAATTTGTTTTGGCATATACAATATTGTACTGAGATAAACAAGCTAGCAGAATGGGCAAGTAATTTATTTAAAGAAATATGATAGTAGCTATCTAGTTAACAAGACATATTGAAATGAAAGAATTGATATAACGTAAAAATCATGAAAAAAATTTAAAAATATATTATTGTAATAACATAAAACAATATAAGCAATCAATATTTTATCAATGTTGTAATATATTTATTTGGGTGAAAATTTGTTTTCTGTTTATTAAGAAAGAAAAGTAAAAAAGAGAGAAAAAAAGGAATCAAATTAACTTCATTTAATAATATAAGGACCGTTTTGTTGCCATTTTTCTGGCAACTCCCTATTGCCATTGTCAATGGGGCTCACAATACGTCGACTGTATCTTTTCCTTACAGATAACCTTCCATGAAATAGGTGCCATGGATATGACAGTAAAGTGCATCCTTTTGAGAGGCTTTTGTTCTTAAGCTGTAGAAATTGTGGCGTCAGCGATGACTCACAGGTTCAATCCGACCTGAAGTGTTAATATCTGATAGGGTCACATATATGGCTAAAGTAAATCTTTTTTGAAAATCATTAGTATTGCCTGCAATGTTCCCATCTATGATTCAAATGGATTTGTTTAAAACGTTTTTGTGTTTGACAGGAATACTTGAAATTATAACTGTGAGGAAATTACTTATACTCAGAATAGTTGCTTCAAAATAGTGATTATATGTATTCTATGTATTTACGTTTTTGCTGGCTCATTAAGAGAGTCCACTCCCCGGATGGCGAGACAGACTACTTCGACATTGTAGCAGGTCTGCTGCAAGGAGACACGTTAACCTGTTTTCATCTGCCTTGACTACGTGCTTAGAATGTCTATTGATATAATGAAAGATAACGGTTTCAAGCAGGCAAAGGAAAGAAGTAGATAATTCCCCCACACAAACAATTACGGACACGGACTACGCCGATGACCTAGCGCTTCTTGCAAATGCCCCCACCTAATCCGAGACCCTATTGAATGGTCTGGAACGAGCAGCTGGTGGCATAAGCCTCCATATCAACGCAGACAAGACGGAATATATCTGCTTTAATCAAAGAGGAAACACCTCCACAGTAAATGGCAGTTCTCTGAAACTAGTGGACAAGTTCACCTACATGAGAAGCTGTATCTCATCAAGCAAGAAAGACATCAACACGTGCCTGACAAAAGCAGGGACAGCTATTAATAGGCTATCGGTCACATGGAAGTCAGACCTGTCCGATGAAATAAAACGCAGTTTTTTCCAAGCAGCGGTCGTGTCAATACTGCGATATGAATGCACTACATGGACGCTAACTAAATGTATGAAAAAAAGCTTGACGGCAATTATACAAGAATGCTAGAAGCTGTAGTGAACAAGTCCTGGAGGCAACACCCTACAAAACATTAGCTATACGGCCACCTACCACCCAGCACGAAAACTATCCAAGTTAGACAAACCAGACAAGCGAGACACAGCTGGAGAAGTAAGGACGAACTCATAAGCGATACACTCCTGTGGACCCCTTTACATCACGAGCAAAAGCAGGACGACTTGACAAGAACCTATATACAACAGCTCTGTGCCGATACAGGATATAGAGTTGAAGACCTCCCAGGAGCAATGGACGATAGATGGTAAGGGAGATCCGTTCTGGCAGCCCGACATGATGATGATGATGATGAAAAGGACCAGCAGTTTTGCAAAGGGTATATATAGAAATGTGGAATAAGCTGTAACTGCCAGGTATTTTAAATGTATTAATCAATCCCTTTGTTAATCATACACAGGGCCCCAAGAGAAATTTTTTAAAATGTATTTCCAAGTTTTTGTATTTACTTTTTTTATAATATCCCAGAGAATAGTAGTTTCTTTAGCATTTGTTATTGGTTATTATTTTCACTTCCTGCGAGTATTTCACGCTATCATTATCTGGTGGGCTTTCATTGAAGTCTTGGTGACTGCAAATCTCCTCGGGTCACCTGGGTTCTTCTGAGTATTCAGTCCAATCTTAGAAATGCTATCGTTCGGATGGTCCCAATTCATCCACTGATTTTCTATTACGGCAGTTTTTTTCCAAAGTTTTTTTTAGGATCGTTCCATGCACACCAATTAAAAATTATTTACGTTACTCCATTGTTCTATTTTTTTTTTTAATTCACTGAAAAATTACAAGTGTTTGTCTATTTTTCACTTTCTTTTATGTTCTCTGTGTTGTACTGAAAATGCAAATTTCGTTAGATAGCAACTTTTTTCTTTTCTTTCTTTTCTGCTTTTTTAAAAATTAACATGGTCTCCCGGGAGAGATTACGTGACCACTTTGTATCTCAATATCCCCCAAAATTCTATGTGACTCGTATTCTAGGACGGATTCTAGTTTGTGCATATACCATTTGGTAGTATGTTCAGATATCGATTTCTTTCAAGATTCCCACCTTTCCTCCCCTGTCTATCGTAGTTTTCTGGTCTTCTACACCTGATTGCTGCATCCGCTTACAATGTGATAAATTACTTAAACTTTTTTCCCACATATCCTACTCTTGCAATTCTTCTGATTTTCGCCAGAACATAATTGTTCCATATGTTGTTGTTTTGTACTGCAATTAGTTGAGATTCAGTTTCTTTCTTAGATTTCTTTTTCTTAGCCATGTTCATGTCATCTTGTGTGCGATATCGCCAGTTTGTCGCTTGAAATATCCATACAGTTGTTTTTCTTCCCATTTCTGTTTCCTGGTTTTTGTTGTTTTCCTGTTTGTACTTATATTGCCATTGCTGTTATAAATTGATATTATTTCGATGTTCCATTCTCCGTAAATACAAGCAGACTGTCTTGGAATCTACCCCTATCTTGTGGCAGTCAGTCTAAGTCCACGATCAGTCTTTCTCAATTAGACTCACTAAGTATTCTCAATGCGTTACATTAATCTTATCTTCAACTTGTTGAAACAAGAGAGATGTGAGAGGATCTAGTTATCCCCGAGTCTGGTGCAAGGTCCTTTCAAGAGGAGCTCCAAGTCAAGTCCGCACGGTTTCTCACAGCACTGCCAACTGTATGCAAAAATCCAGTTTATTCTGTTTCCAAGTGGGTGTATATCCTCAACGACATTAAATTAAATCGTTAACATTTAATTCCATTTACTGTTGCTTTCTGCTACCCCAACAGTGAATCTCCGTGCCTGCTACTAGAAGGGAGTTAGTTGCCTCTATACATCATCATAATTTACATACTTCCAAAATTCGCACAACATTTTCTAATTCTCCACGGTTGATTTTTTTTCTCAGAACAGCGGCTTGCAACAGAGCTGACTTCTATGTAACTTTTTATTCCCTGCTCATTGTTTGTGATTTATCCGATTCTTTCTTTCTTTCTTTCTTTCCCTCCCTTGTTAGAAAAATCAATTTTAGTATTTTTGTAACTATTCTGTGAGTCCCAAAATTAAAGAATATTCCTTTCTTCCTTCTCATGGTGACAATATATTGCATCACTCTTTGAAAAAAAAAACAATGTACCGTCCTAATCTTCTAAAATCCACGCCGAATATATTTTCATTATTAAATCTAGTAGGCTAGACTCCGTAGCCCAAATCTCCTCTGTTACACTGTTATTAACTGGATTTTTCCATCATCGTTGATCGACTCTCGGCTATCATTTATTATTGTTAATCAGTAGAAATATTTTCTCAGCAGCATTAGCTGATTGTATCCTCTGGAATTTGAGTAACAGCAAGTCTTCCCAAGTCTTTGGGATTCTTCTCAGTATTATGGCTGATATCAACAATGCTAAAGTTAGTATGGTTTCCATTCTTCCTCTTATTTCCCAGTCCTTTAATCCTTGTACCAATCCATTCGTGACTGTACCGAGCACAACAATTACAATTAGTGTGACCGTCACTTTCATGTTCAGTATTTTTTTTCAGTTCTCTAGTACTAATCACTATTTTTGCTTTCTTTTATTTTCACTTTGTGGTCTGCAAATTCCTCATTTCGGCTGGTTTTCTTTTTTTTATTTTGGGGGACTATAATCATGTCTGGCCATTTGGCCGAGATTAAGTGATCTGTTTGTATCTCAAAATCTCCTGGTTATGTTCTGAGTTTTGCATATACCACTTGTTCGTATCGTTGAATTTCAGTTTTTTGCACAATTACGAGTGGATTGCCTTTCCCAATCAGTCGTGTCTAGTCTTATACACTTATTGTGCTAGTTTACTGCATTGGCTTATTATATGATTGATCGTTTTGTCTCTTTCACCATATTAAGTGAATTTGATATTTTCTTGCGTCTTATCTATTATCTCTTCAAGACAGTTGGTTCTTATGGCGTTTTGTTCTATTATTAGATGAAATTCAATTTTTTTTAAAGGTTTCCCTTTCTTAGCCATGTCCAAGTTTTCTCGATTGAGATTTCGTATTTTTGTCGCTTGAAATCTCCATAAAAACTGGCTTTTCTTTCCATTTTTGTTTTCTAGTTATTGTTGCTCTATTGATCCTTGTGCTGTTTGTGTTGTTTCTGATCTCTGTGATTAGAGTCTTTCTTTGTCCTTTTTATGAAGTCTTATCAATATATCAACTCTATCTTCAATGCGAGCGAGTCCTCTTTTTCGTTCTTTTCTAGGCACATATTATCTGTCTACGTCATCTATGGGATGTAAGGCCCTATGCATCGTCATGATTTTTTTGCCCTCTGGTCCATTTGTTGAAGTTCTTCCCTCGTCCACTATAAGAATGGTTCCGAGTATCTTACAAGGGGTACAGCCCATATATGTATCCTTTTGATGGGATTTCTGCAGCAGATTTTTGTTTAGGGAAGCTTCCTTGTTCTCATAAGACATTCTTTTTTATATTTTTATTGCATCTCTGTTTTTTTTATGGTGTCCGCTACCAATATTCCTAAGTACTAGTAATTATCCTTTTCTACAAGCGTTCTAATTCTTTCTTGATTTGTCTGTTGAATTCCTTCTTTTATTTGCCTTTTTCAACTTCTCATTATCAGTATGACACATCTTTTGTGCTAAATCCCATTCCTATAATCTTACTGTATATTCTTATTATTTGAATTAGAGTCTCCAGTTCTTGTTCATTTTTTTTTTTTGCAAACAACGTGATTTCGTCTATGTACATTAAGTGATTATGATTTTCTTGCAATTTAGTAAATTTGTAGTTTACATTGTATTTTCTAAGTGTGATATAGTGTGGTATCATTGTTGTGGCAAATATTAATTTGAGAGTACACTTCTCTGGATTTTCATTTGAAGTCTTTGTAGCGTTATTTCCTGTTCAGGTTTTATACGTCAATTCAGGTCCTGCAAAGAAAACTGAATTTATCACAGACTAATTTTACTTCTTTATAAACTAGTTAATTTAATTCCGAGGTTTTGTCCCTTGTGTTGTATTGGTAAAAATTTGCTTTTGAGCATTCAGCGTTTGAATCCGTGTTAGTGGGAGTCTTCTTATTCTTCAATATTTAATTGTGGACATATTTAAAAAATCTTACGCTGAGAAAACCAACCTGTCTTTGATATAATTCTTTCTTGGTCGGTTAGTCAATGTTTTTTATATAAAATCTTTCGGATTCAGTCCAAATTTCTATCGTTATTTTCTACACACTCTGCGTAGGATTGCCCTTAAGATAATGCAGATGTCAATTTTTGTTGTTAATTACCTGATCCATTTCTTCTGTTGCTGTGGTTACTTTGTACATCCTTTTATGTACCTGAAATTAGATCAGCCAAAATTCATGGGATACCGATCGGGTCCTCTATGTTGGATATCAAGGGAGCACCTGCCAATTATGACACGTAGACTTATTTTCTGAGTTCTACGTGGAATTATGTTTGAATTTGTTTTGTTTTTATGAGTAGTATCTTGTGGATATACTCGACTCAGAGGCTGGTTATTATCTCGGCTTCTGTACCATATGTGACCAGATATTCCTAAAAGCAAGAGGATATTTTATCGGGTCACAAAAAACACTTCATATTTACTTAGTTTTAACTTAGATAACGCTCAACCAATCATTTTTTAGAACAATTTGTTCTTTGCTTTCATTTATTGTTTAAAGCCTCACGTGTAGTGTACATTCGATTGTAACTGTTATTCTTTAGTTGTTGAAATTCGAGCAATTTTATGGTATTCGTTTATTATGATCTTTGCTCAACGTTTCAAGGCCACCATCTAATGATCGAAACAAAGGGTCCACTTTTTAGGATTATAAATCGTTTTTATGAATCTAAAACGTTATTAATACGATGTAAACGCTTTTAAAATCATATTTAGATTCTGTACATACCACAAGATCTTCATATAAATCATCTATAATTATATGTATATGTTTAAACAAGATTTGGTATTAAATAATCTACGAATATTGATATGCCATAAAATAAAACCTTATATTCAATACATATGTTTAAACAAGATTTGGCATTGAATAAACCCGTTAGATTTTCAATGCCAAAAATACAACTAACCAATAAAACATGAATATCTAATATATATGTTTAAACAAGATTTGGCGTTAAATAACCTGCAAGAGTTGATATGGCATAAAATACAACCAACCAACAAATCAAGGAAAAGTTTATACTCAGAGGAAATAAGAATTTTTGCTATTAAAGGCAGTTGTTAATCAAGTTGGTGTGGTCCTGGTGATTAAAAAAAAAGCTGTGAGCAAACACATCTAACTTTTAGAGGCTTTCGGCTAAAAGACTTCTGGAATTTATCCGTTCGTGGAAGACGTATTCTCAGGATAAGTACTCGATAAACATGGGTTTTAAAACTGTTTACACCAATAAAGTGCCTGATGTATAACGTTTATCGTCGTGGGAAATGGACACAGTGACTCGATTTCAAATATTGTCGAGGGTGTTTGCATTTCACAAAGCATGAATCCAAATATTCTCCTTCCAGTTAAGGGTAAACTGGTCTCTTTAACCAAGCTTTGAGAACCTGTCTAGGAAAAGGAACTCTCTGAATTCAATCTTGTTAAAATTGCCTTTTAAAAATTAACCCTGTCTTGCTTCCTACACACGGAAGTGGTTTGGTAAATGCGTTGGGCCTTCAGTAAGGTTCCAGATTTTTTTTGTACAGGCATTTAAAATTGTCGTAGACTCTTGAAAATTCAGTATGTTATTGCTATACATCTTATGAGATGACTGAACAATTTTTATGATTTCAGCTTCAAATCAACAGCTACAGCAGGAATTGGAATACACCCTACTAAAGCCTGATTGTCACAGCCGGTGATTTTCAAAAATGCAATCTGGACGTGAGGACACTTTAGAAGAACGATATGCAATACAATTGTGTTTTAAACTTGGAAAATTGCCACAGAAAAAGATTGAATGCTTCAGACTACTTTTCGACTATCTTGCATTAATCGAACATCAGTTTTTGAGTGGCATAAGAGATTCAAGGAAGGCAGGGAGTCCGTGAGGGATGATGAGAGGTGTGGGAGAGGTAAGGAAGTCAATACACCACAGTTGATTGGCAAAAGGATTATGGTGAGGGTTAGGGTTACTATGTTGGGGTTTTAAGAGATTCCGTTTTGAGTTTTGGGTACTGAGGAGTACCTCTTCATCGCCATCCTTCCCAGGTCCACTCTGGCCCAGAGTTGTAGCATCTGGAGGTGCCCGTGGTGTAATGGTTATCGTCGTAGGAGATGGACACGGCGACACGAGTTCAAATCCTGGACGAGACTGATTGCATTTCACATAGCACTAATACCCTTGGGAAAGGTATGAATCCAATTATTCTTCTTTCAGCTAGGGTTAAATAGTAGGGCAGACTGGTTTTTCAGCCTTGATGAGGCAACTAGTCTAGGAGAAGGAAAACTCTGAATTGAAACCTGTTAAACTCCGCTTAAAAAATTGACCTCGTGTCATATCCTACCCGAGTGGAGGGGTTGGTAAATAGGGTAGCGTCCTATCTATTGGTCAAATAGAGCTGTTTGGAATTTAAACTGTGTACTTATGCTAAACTGAATTGTTTGGAAGGGAACTGTTTGATTATTTAACTGAGTGTAAATAAATGGCTGGTGATTAATTGAATTTTTAGGGATACATAGCAATACTTGAAAACATTAAACTGTGTGCAAACCAATAACTGTAAATGGATTTATTCGTATCAGATAGAAATAAGTGAAAACATTTAACTGTGTAAAAAAGAAACAGCTTGAGCTCGCTTAAAAATGTTATTTACAAAACATGTTTTGAAATCATATATTTCATATGGGTATAAAAAAGGATTCAGCATTAAATGACCTACAATTGTTGATATGCTACAAAATCAAACCAAACCAGAAACCTGTTCAAGTATGGAGCACTCTGTTTGATTTGCAGTAAATTTGAATGACACAAAATTATTTTTTTCAAAATTGAAATAATTTTTGCAATCAACCAATTGTAAACAATGCAACGATGAAAAAAAATCTTCTGAAAAAAAAGTTTTTTTAATCCCCTTTTTTATTAAATCGGGGGTTCAATTTCCGGTCGAGTACATACCAAACAATGGTTAGAGTGTTCGCCAATGTCCCGGAAGAGCTCGATTCAATCCCAGCTCTCGTCATACTAAAGACTCAAAAAATGCTACTTGATGCCTCCTTGCTTAACACTCAGTATTATATGGTACGGATCAAGGGTAAGGTGGGTCAATCCTGAGAAAGGTGTAGCGCCCTCCCCTACATCTTGGTGTTGTAGGTATCGAAAAGGGAGCCTTCGAATCACCCTCGACTACGGTCACAAAGTTTACTTTACTTACATGCCAAAGACTCAATATATGGTACTTGTACCTCCTTATTTAACACTCAGCATTATAAGGAACGAATCAAGGCTAAGTGGAGGAATCCAGGGAAAGTATTAATGCCCTCTCCTGCGCTTACGTGTAGTAGCTATTGAAAAGGAAGACTTTAGTTCAGCCAACTTATATATATATATATATATATATATATATATATGCGGTGGGGGGAGGATTTTATTAGAAAGTTCCTCGTTTTCTTTTTATTAATCAGTTTTTCACTTAGAAATCTGAACTTTCCATGACTGTAAGGCCTCACACTCTCAGTTCTGGCTTTAAAAATCGCTGAAAATGTAAAATGTTGTAGTCTTTTATTAAACCTATTCACAGGCTGTTAAATATATCCTATATATAAAAGAATGATATTATTTTATATAAAACATGAAAGTGCAAAATTTTATATGCAATCGCAGTGTAAAAGACATCCACGGCCAAAACAATGGCGGCTCAGATCTACGTGCAGATTTAATGGCAAAAGTTATGGCCAATTCAATTTCAAGGGTTAAAATACATTTAAATTGAATATATGCATGAGAAAGATGTCTCCAATACAGATCGAAACTAAAAAAAAACAAAAAAAAAAACACGACCTGAAGTTTGATGGGGTTTCTTTTGAGGGGTTAAATCTTATATGGAGTTATTTTTTGTTTCTTTTCTTACTATGCTTAATCATTATCAAGGGCTAGTTTTGCTGCTGTTTTGTGTTTAAAATCAGGAAAATTTTAATATCTAAAAACATTTTACATTCTAAACTAAAATTCATTTGATCGTTCAAAATAATTGACTATCAAAAATGAAAAGAGTATAAAAAGCAAACATAATTTTCAAAAAGTGTAATTAGGTTTCCAAATTAAGTTCGTGGTGAATTTTAACTTTTCTCTTATCCGCAAATTTCATCATCGTGGGGGTTCTTAGAACCTGTCTCTTCCGTTCATAATTATCTCTCTCCGTCTCTCTCTCTCTCTCTCTTTCTCAGTCTCTGTCTCGGTGGATAAGATATCTGACAAAATGGATAGGAATAATATATTTGTCGTGTATGTATCAGAGATATATTGTGCTTTAAATTAGATATTAAATTTAATTAAGTCAGATATATTGTGTCTCATCTTAAAAACTCTGGAGATTTAGTTAACAAAATAGAATTTAAAAAAATATTCTGAATATTATAATTATGGCAAGCATTGAAATAAGATTATTATACAGTAACCAATCAAAAATGTTTTTGGCTTTAAGAAAAAGTTATAAAAATCTTGCGTAATAAACTTACCCCTACCAGTGACCAATATTATGAACATAAGTATAATATGCAAAACCAGGGTGGGTTTTAATGAAAAAATAAGCTTAAATTCATCTTATCCTTGTGTTCATCACGTAGCAATGGTTTAGGCTGTCTTCTTCAAAAAAAGAGATAACAGAATCTGGTCATTTCTAGTAAAACTTGCCTTAAGACACAATATATCCCTTCTCAGATGACATATCTTTTACCCTTAAGTTCTCACTCTGAGACTAAGCAAAATAAAACGGACCATAGATTTCACTAATGAAAAAATAACTACCAATTCTTTTACTTTTCCTAGATATTTTTCTGAGGATAATAAACGTTAAACGAAGATAAAATACATATCGAAAATCAAGTAACAAAAACGATTACATTTTTCAGACATTACAAGAACATTTAAAATAATAAATAAACCTGCCGAATAATGGACTCAACCGTAGCGCCAAAACAATACATAAAACTGAAAGAAAAGCGAAAAGAGAGATAAGTATTTAGACCTTATTAGGGAACTGAAAAAAACATTGAATATGAAAGTGATGGTCATACCAGTTGTAATTGGTGTGCTCGAAACAGTCACCAAATGATTGGTACAGGGACTGGTCGACTTAGGAATAAGAGAAAGAATGGATACTATACAAATTACATCATCGTTGAGATCTGCCACAATACTGAGAACAGTCCTGGTGACTTGAGAGTTCTTGTCCCTCAGACTTCAGTGAATGACCATCTGCTAATGCTGATGTGAAAGAATTCTCAAAAGAGAACAATAATAATAATAATAATAATAATAATAATAATACCAAACTAGAAATTTACTGGCTTTGATGGCATACACAGATTGTAACTTTAAAATTTCACTTCTACCCACGACAGACTGGTAACCAAAAGGAACAGATGTCTACAAGAATCCGATATATCCAAATGGATGATCAAATAAAAGACGACCCTGATCCCGAAAGACCAAAAAAAAAAAAAATGAACTGCCTCAAACTATAGACCCATAACGGGCTTACCGATTATGAGGAAAATACTAACTGCAGTCATTAGGGACGAGATTTACCATTCGTTAAGCTGTGGGCTTTTCCTTTAGGAACAGAAAGAGTGCCGCGAGAGAACATGAGGGACAGGATAGCAATTGTATATTGACAAACACATCCTCAATGAGAGTAAAACAAGACAAAAACATCTACTTATGGCGCGGTTTGACTACAAGAAGGCTAACGACATGATCCCCGAAGCAAGATAATACATTGTCTCAAAATGTACAAAATATCTGCCGAAGTTATAAAGTTTATGAAGAAACCAATGAAACTTGGAGAGTGTAATTTAACAACAAAGGAAAAAGCTTTGCTGTGGTAAAAATCCAGTGAGGTATATTTCAGGAAGATGTGCTATCACCATTACTATTTTTTATAGCGATGATGCAACTTAACCACATACTGAGGAAATTCACTGGCGGATAAAAACTTACGAAATCGAAAGAAAAGATCAGTCACTTAATGTACGTGAACGACATCAAACTGTTTGCCAAAAAAAAAAAAAAAAAAAAACGAACAAATAAGTGGAAACCCTAGCATAAGTAATGAGACTATATAAACAGTGAGAATAAGAAGGCAGGACATAGGGATGAAATTTGGCATAGAAAAGTATGCTATGCTAATTAGGAAACGTTGGAAACGACACTTAACGGAAGGAATAGAACTATCAAAACAAGAAAAAGAAAAAAAAAGAACCCTCGGAGAAAAGGAACCTTTCAAGTATTTGGAATATTAGAAGCGATCCTCAAACAAAGATGAAAAAAAAATGCTATCCCAGGAGAAGAAGAAAACTACTCAAAAACAAACTATATAGCAGGAACCTCATAAAAGGAATCAACATCTGGGCTGTACCCCTTGTAAGATATTCGCGAACAATCTTGAATTTGACGAGGGAAAAACTTAAACAAATAGACCAGATAACAAAAAAACTCATGACGATACAAAAGGTCTTACTTCCCAGATATGACGTTGGCAGACTACATATGTCAAGAAAAGAAGGAGGAAAAGGACTTACCAGCATTGAAGATAGCGTTGATGCAACAATGCAACGGCTCGAAAATTAGATTAAAAAGCTCGTAGAAAAATTGATTATAGCCATAAGAAAAATTATCGACAACGCGAGGGTCATCATAAAAAATAACTTGAAAACAAACTTGGAAAAAACAATTGTATGGATACTACAAACCACAAACAAGCAGATCTTCATTCGAGAAAACTTGGACGTGGCTAAGGAAGAGAAAACTTCCAAAGAGAAACCGAGTCTATCCTAATAGCAGCACAAAAAATGCCATAAGAGTCAACTATATAAAATGTGGGGATCGAGATGAAATGATTAATCACATAATAAGCGAATGTAACTAATTATTACAGAAATAGTAAAAGACTAGACATGACTAGGTAGGAAAGGCGATTCGCTTGGAACTGTGGAAGATACTGGAGAACTTATAATGGGACGAGTGGAGATCATACATTGCTGAAATCGGCCAGAATACGAAGAAAACTCCTGAAGACTAGAGGTGACTTGCTGTCACTCAAACTCCAGTAAGAAACCACCGGCTAATGGTGGTGTGACAAACTCCCACTAAAATAATAATAATAATAATAATAATAATAATATGTTTCTATTTTAGAGCTCATATGATATGTAAACACCTATATTTCGATGCTGATTTTAAATGCATTAAGAATATTATTCGTGCTAAATTTCTTAGATGAAGCTTGATAAAAGCATAATGTTTGATTAAAGCGTTTCTAACTGAGATGCTCTGAAGGTTGCTGGTTCAACCCTGAATCCTGATAAAAATATTTTTTGAAATACTTGCAACAGCTCAACACTCGAACCCGGTTATGGTTAACGGAATTTGAATAATCTACCCTTATGGGTTAAATAAAGGGTTCGGTTTGAAGTTCTGTGTTGTCACCTGAGTTTGACAAGAATCACCGGAAGAGGACCGAAGTACATATCGGCTTTAACATTGTGAATATAACAATAAAGATGAAGACAATCGTCGGAATACACTAAATTTAAAACTAAAAAACAATTTATGGACAAAAGTCAAGGAAAAGAATGAATAAAGTAAAAAATAAAATGCATGTTCTAAATTAAAAATTAAAGGAAAATGAAAATTATCATGCACAATTTATCTTGTTCCAAAATTCAGAACCTCTTAAAATCAATAACTTAAGAGCATTAAAGAGTTTTCGATGATAATCATGCAAGGAAATTATCTGACACTTTCTAAGTTTTGACAGTTGTAACTACATTCAAATAACACTTACCATCTCTAACAAAATTACAAAAGATTTTATGGTATCTTTGCTTCAATCAATTTTTAAATTTGTGAGGCTTTCAGCAAAACCTCAAATACTACTGCTTTGCATTTCCAAATATTCTTTTCAGTTTGTAAAATTATGTCCTTGCTTTTCGTATACATAGAAAAAGTTAGCCTGGAGAACAAACTAACATATACCATCTTCCAATAATGCAAAAAATTTGACAGGTAAATTTTATCTATTTCAAACAATGTTTTAGTCAATTAAACTAAAAGAATACTTTTAAATCACTCTAATAAAGCATTTTGTTTACGCATGATGCTAGAATGAAATAAATTCTAACAAAGACCGAAAAAACCTATAGTAAAAAAAAAAAACACCAAAAGAAATAATCCTTGGGAAACTGAAAAAAATCGATATGTAATTCTGTCCATGAACTTAACATTAAACTATTTTTTGTAATGAGGCATTTCTAGAAATCCATATAAATTAATGACTGTATCTACGAGGTCTGGCTGAAAAGTTCTTGGGTTGACCAATATACTCATATGGAATGTGATTAAATGAAGTTTAATTTCCAAACTTGCAGCCTGAACAATCATTCCATCGGTATTGCAGTGCTTGGATCTCTTTAATCAAAAAATAATCACGAGGAGAAATAAAGACATCATTTGAACTTTTCAGTCAATTAACTTTTCAGCCAACCTTCGTATATCAAGTAAAAAAGAGAGATTGAAAAGACCCCAAGATAGAAGTATATTGTACATTCAGTGTTTAATATTAATCTTTTCAAGAGTGGAGAAAATCAGAAATTCTTTTTCTTATGTCACCTTTTAATGTGACCAGTTAAACTTGGGATTGGTTAAATTTTAGTTAAATTGTCGATATCGATTGATTAAAGTTTGGTTAAATATTCGAACTAGATTTATTCAATTAAATTAATTAAACTTAGAATAGTTGAATAAGTAAATTAACTTTGATAACTTCACATGTTATTGTTTTCTCAAGTTTACAAAAAAATGTTGTTCATAAATTTGTCTCATTTTATTGTTAAAAAAAAGTAAAATTGATGTAAAAATTTTCTTTAAAAGGTAAAAAAACCCCAAAAACAGCAAGAAAACGTCATTTTGTCCCCAAAATATGCGTGAGAAACGAGCGTGTCGTGTAATTATATAAGAAATATATACAAGAAGTTGTTAAGAGATATGGGATATTGCCAAAATAATTAGAAATGGGACAAAAGTTTTTAAAATATTGATTACGCATATATTTATATACATATTTGTTTGTTTATAGTGTGTGTATGTTTAAATATATATACGTGTAGGTGTGTGTATGTGTGTGTGTGTGTGTGTGTGTGTGTGTGTTATATAATTGCGGAATGATTTTTTTTATATTATCATTTTTCGTTGGTTTTATCTTATCTTTCGGTTTAGTTAGGCTTAGAACTATTCGGCTTAGTGCACGTGCAGGTACACACATTGAGAGCAGGTGTTTACGCTCGTGGGGGAGGATGTGACTATCATAGATGTCATAATAAAAAAAAACGGATAGGAAATGAGACTGTTGATGGGAATGACGTCATGCCCGGAAGTGATGGGCTGGGACTCTTGGTGATTTTGAAAAAAAGCAGTCAGTTGATATTTGAGGCTGGACGAAGCGAGTTGATTTTTGGACCTGAGCGAGGCCAGTCTAGTTATGGACTACGGGATGCTCGCGCGTTGTAGGGTCAGATGGAACAGTCAGCATAGTAAAAATTGTGTGACTCTCTCTCTCGTCGTGTCGAAAAACCTAAAAGTCAAGAAGCTAATAAAAGTGGTCAGTGTTTCGCGATTCCCTATGTATATTTCCATATTCGTATCATGGTTCTATTACATGAGCACCATTCCCATTAGATAGAGAACACCCGAAGAATTTTTTATTAAGAAAATTAATTTTCTTCTCGACCAAACACACTAGAATTTTACAATTTCTACCTGAACATTAGGAAATTTAAACGGGATATTATTAAAGGTTTATTATAACAAACACTATAAATTCAAAAATGAAAGGTCAGAATTGTACCATAAACTTACATTTAGTTTAAGAGATTTTATGCTGTAGAATATTATAATAATCGCTAACAATATCCGATTTGAGCGGATAATATTGCAATAACAATAAACCCTGGTATCATTGTTTTCTAAAAAATTGCCTTTTCTAAATATCGTTATCGATATACTTGGATATGGATTGACGAAGGCATGGACAGCTATCGATAGGCTCTCGATCATATGGAAGTCGGACCTAACTGATAAAATGAAACGCAGTTTCTTCCAGGCAGTGGTTGTGTCGATACTGCTATATGGATGCACCACATGGACGCTTACGAAGCGACTGGAGAGGAGGCTGGACGGAAATTATACAAGAATGTTGAGAGCAGTATTAAACAAGTCCTGGCGACAACACCCCACGAGACTCCAACTATACGGACACTTGCCCCCCATCACAAAAACTATACAAGTTCGACGAACCAGACACGCAGGACACTGCTGGAGAAGCAAGGACGAGCTCATAAGCAATGTACTCCTGTGGACCCCCACACATGGGTGTGCAAGAGTGGGACGACCAGCACGAACTTACATACAGCAGCTATGTGAGGACACGGGATGTAACCCTGAAGACCTGCCGGAGGCGATGAATGATAGGGAGAAATGGCGAGAGACGGTCAAGGATATCCGCGCGGGCGGCGCGACATGATGATGATATATATAGCAAGGATTGCCACTTCTTCACAAAAGAAGGCTATTTCTACAATCTTTGATTCTGAGCACACACACACACACACACACACATATATATATATATATGTGTGTGTATGTGTGTGTGTGTGCGCGCGCGCATAGGCACGTTCACACATACTCATTTGAAGTTTTTCTTTTTTACCTTTGTGAGAGTTTTTCACATCAACGTTAGCTGATTGTTTTTCACGGGAGTTTGGGTGGCATCAAGTCTCCTCAAGACTATAGGATTCTTCAGGGTAATCTGGCCGAATTATTATTATTATTATTCCGAGTTTTTCCCATCAGCTTCATCGCATGGTATTTCACTGGAGTCTGAATGAAAGTAAGTCTTTTCAAATATCTAAGACTTTTTTAAGTATTCTAGCCGATCTTTAAAGTGCTGTCGTCTGTATTGTCACGATTATCCCTCAGATTTCTTCTTAATCCTGTCGCTTTTATTTGCGATCCAACTGCAATTGGTAACACGGTCACCTTCATGTTCCTCAAAATTTTTCAGCACTCTGGCAAGATTTAAGACTTTGTTTATCTTTGCACTTTCTTTTATTTTAACTCTGTGGTCCGCCCGCCCAACAAAACCCTTAAGAGGATAATGCCTTTTCTTCCTGTCAACCAAGATTTGGTCTAGTTTTCAGACTGAGATTAAGTGATCTGTTTTATATCAAGAACCCTAACAATTTTAAGAGTGTCATTTTTTAAATTTTAATCTCTTGCACAATTTCTGGAGAATAACCTTTCCCACCCATTCATGCTTAGTCCTGTACTCCATTGGAACCGATTGACTGTATTCGCTTACTATATGATAAATCGTTTCATATCTGTCTTCTTATAACCTACACATACAATTCTGTTGTGCATTATCGGTTTTTCCTTTGATTTAATTGATTTTTTGACATTATTTATCGCTGCTATTAAAAGAGATTCAGTTTCTGTGTTTAGGTTTCCCTTTCTTAACTATTTTCTGACCATATCTTGAGCGAATCTCACCAGTTTATCACTAGAAGTATCAGTAGATTTGATTTTCTTTCATTATCTGTTTTCTAGATGTTTTTTTGTTTTGTTTTATTTTGCTCGTATTTTTCTGCTTCTGTTATTTGGTACTGTAATGAGTCGTACTTTGGTCATTTTTAAGTATTTTTCGAGTTTTTGAATTGATGGATCTTCGTTGTCCTTAATTCTATCGAATCATTTACTCCCTATTTTCTTGTCCCATACAGTGTATGATATCACTCCAATATTATCTCTTGTATGTCGTCATTAATTTTATTGTTCTTTGATCAACTGGTTTGAGTTCTTCCCTTGTCCATTTTTAGAATGGTTCAGATATTCTTACAAGAGGGACTGCTGAGGATTTTTATTCCTTTGACAAGATTTCTTCTGTAAAGCTTGGTTTCGAGAAATCTTGTTCTTATATTAACTTCCAATATTTCCTGCTCCTTCAAATGTTTATTTTCTTCAAGTGTTCAAATGCTTTCCTGAACTGATAGTTCTCATTCTTCCGTTTTTCCTTTTTACTACTTTTCATCATCGGCATGACACTTTTTCAATACCAAATCTCATTCCTATACATCCTTAAAATTTGTATCAGGTCTTATTTCATTTATGGCAATCATTATAATTATTATTATTAGTAGTAGTAGTTGTATTTATTGACCGTTTTTCACGTCAGTGGTAGGTGATGGATTTTCACTGAAGTCTGAGTGACAGCAAGTCTCCTCAAGTCTCCAGGACTCTTCTCAGTAATCTGGCCTACCTAAAAAATGCTGTAGTTTGAATGGTCTCCACGTATATCCAAGTCCTCCGGTTTCTACTTACTAGAGTTTTTCCCATCGGCGTTAGCTGATGGTCTTTTACAGGAGTTTGAGTGATAACAAGTCTCGTCAAGTCTCCTGGACTCTTCTCAGTATTCTGGCCGTTCTCAATAATGTAGTAGATTGGATGGTCTCCACTCGTCCGCCAACGTCCAAGTCCTCCAGTCCCTTTAGTAATTCTTTAGTTACTGTTCCAAACGCACCAATTACAATTGGTATAATTGTCATCTATATGTTTCATAGTTTGTTTTTTTTTTTCAATTCCCTAGCAAGGTCGAGGTACTTATCCTTTTGATCTCATTCTTTCAGTTTTATTCTGTGGTCAGCAGGGACAGCAAAGTCGACAATTTTTCAAGTTCTTTTTTTTTTTTGTTGATTATTAATAGATCTGGTCTTCTTACCGAGATTATTATTATTATTATTATTATTATTATTATTATTATTATTATTATTATTCCTGAAACAGCTGTCATGAACGATTAAATAAACATTTGATATAATTGATTATTAATTATAATTCTAAATATTTTGTTTTCTCTCTCTCTCTCTCTCCCTCTCTTTTTCTCTCTCACATTCTCTTTGCATATATATATATATATATATACACTTGTCTGTATTTATGGATTATTGATAGATCGATAGATAGATACATGTAATTACAATAGGCATACACACACAGAGCTAAAATATACTTCTCTAAAAATTATACTCCATAACTTTTTTTAATATAGAGGTAAAGAATTAAATTTATATACATGCATGCATGCACACGCAGACACAGGCATGCACAAAAGCACACACAGATACACAGACACATACATGCACACACACACACACACACACATATATATATATATATATATATATATTGATTGCATTTAAATTTCTGCCCTCTGTAAGTTGTACAAACCAATGCTGAATTGCAAGACAAAAATAAATAAATAAATAAATAAATAAGATACTCAAAAAGAAAGATGCTTATTTTGAAAGAAAATTACTTCGCATAAGTTCACACAAATAGTCACACACGGATATATGAGTGCAGTGGGGTCGGGACAGGAAGGTCGGAAGACACAGCAGATTATATGTAAATATCCCTACAGTCACAAATATCATGTGATCACGCGTAATCATAGACAAAAAAATGATTATAAGATAAGAAAGAAAAAAAAAAAGAAAGAAAATTCCTTCAAGAATTTCAGGTAGATTGAATAATAGAAAAAAACAAAACAAAACAAAAAACAAGATAAACAACAATAACATCAACAAGCAAGTATTAATACATGCCATAATATCAATATGAAGAAAAGAAAATAGGTTTTACAAAATTCATATATTTAAAATATGGTTACATTTACATAAAAGTCGATGAATTATAAACGACGTATCAATATCTATACGCTATATAATATTCATACAAACGTGAATGAAAACGCAGGTATATATGCGTACATGTCTGTCTGTGTATGTGTGTCTATGTATATGTGTTAAAAAAGAGAGAGAGAAAGAGAGATACAACAATGATGTCGATATAATTAGTAGTTAGCATAAAGGAGAGGTTAGTTTTTCAAATGCATGTAAATGTAGCAACACACCTTCAGATACAATAAGAATAGAAATAGATAAATAAACACACACACACACACACACACACACACACACACACACACACACACACACACACACACACACACATATATATATATATATATATATATATATATATATATATATATTAGAGAAATAGATACTGACAGAGTTATATTAAAATGGAAAAATTGATTGATAGATAAGAACAGGACTACATTAATGCCTCCCTCTCTCACTCAATATATATATATATATATATATATATATATATATATATATATATATATATATATATGTGTGTGTGTGTGTGTGTGTGTGTGTGTACGAGGATTTTCCTCAAATCTATCTATCTATCTATCTTTCAGTTTCAATTCCTTTATCTATCTATCTATCTATCTATCTATCTGTCTATCATTATATATATATATATATATATATATATAGAGAGAGAGAGAGAGAGAGATAGCTAGCTAGATAGATAGAGAGAGAGAGAGAGAGAGAGAGAGAGAGAATCTGAGATAGATAGATAGATAGATAGATATGCATGTATGTATGAATGTATGTATGTATGTACTAACTTTGCTTAACGGATTTTGATAGATAGATAGATAGATAGATAGATAGATAGATAGATAGATAGATAGATGAAGAAACTGAAATTAATGGATGTAACCACTGCAGAATCGTGACAAACTTTAAATGAAATATACTTTTCATTAAATATTTCGTGAAAATAGCGTAAACAATGTAATAATATTTATCGCAACGAGATATATAAAACCAAGCTATGTGTAAACAGACAAAACTATGGAAATAGAATGTCATAAATATTAAACTATTTCATCAATTTAATATATGTATTTTCACAAATATAGAATTGAATAATAATGATAATAATAATAATAATAATAATAATAATAATAATAATAATAATAATAATAATAATAATAGGTTATAAGGTGATAGTGTTAAAACGATCAATCATATAACAAGCGAACGTAGTTAGCAAGCGCAATAAGACTATAAGAATAGACATGACTGGGTGTGGTAGCTAATCCACTATGAATTGTGCAAGAAGTTTAAATTTGACCATAGGAGTCAATGGTATCTGCACAACCAAAAATCTGCACTGGAAAATGAGAATTATAAAATTCTCTCGGATATTGATATACAAACATATCATCTAATATCGGCCAGACGAACTGAGCAGTGATAGTCAACAGCAACAAAAAAACAAAACAAAAAAAAAAAACGAATTATGGACTTTGCCGTCCACCGGATAAAACTGAAAGAAGGTGAAAAGAAAGAAAAGTACCTTATACCTTCCAAGGGAACTGAAAAAACTGTGGAACATGAAGGTTGGAGTGATATTAATTGCAATTGGTGCGCTCGGTGCTGTCACCAGAGGATTGATAAAGAGACTGGAGGAGTTAGAAATAAGAGGTGTAGTGATAATCAGCCAGAATACTGGGAAGAATCCTGGAGACGTGAGGAGATACACTGTCTCTCAAACTCCAGTAAGCAACGATGAGCCAACGCTGGTGTGAAAAACTATCAGGTGAGTAAAATAATAATGAAGCTTAACCAGCGGCATCTCACAGGAGAAAACGTAGACGTGGCTAAGAAAGGGGAAGCTTATGAGAAAAAACTGATTCTCTTCTAATAGCAGCACATACTAGGCCATAAGGACCAACCATATCAAAGCAAGACTAGTTAAGACGCAACAAAACAGCAGATGTAGGTTATGTGGTGATAGATCGAAAATATTAATCACATAATAAGCGAATATAGCGTAGTATCACTGAAAGAATAAATATTAGACAGGACTGGATGGGAAAAGTGATCCACTGGAAACTGCAAGAAATTTAAGTTTGACAATAAGAACAAATGGTATGTGTACAACAAAGAATCAGTTCTGGAGAATGAGACACTCAAACTCCTCTGAGATTTCGAAATACGAACGGATCACCTTATCTCGGCCAGACGATCAGACCTTATAATAATCAATAAAAAGAGAACTTGAAGAACTGTGGACTTTTTTTGTCTCGGTTGACCACAGAGTAAAAGTGAAAAAGAGCAAAAGGAAGAATAAGTACCGGGACCTTGCTAGGGAACTGAAAAAAAAACTGTTGAAGATGACGGTGACAGTTTTACCAATTGTAATGCATGATTTTGGTAAAGTCACCAAAAGAATTGGTAAAAGGAATAGAAAGCTTGGAAATTTGAGGACGAGGGGAGACCTTCAAAACCATACCATTGCTGAGATCGGCAAGTATTATGAGAAGAGTCCAGGAGACTTGAAAAGACTTATTGTAATTCACACTCCAGTGAAAGACCATCAGCTGACGTTGATGTGAAAAACTCGATAAAGAGTAAAATGATAATAATAATAATAATAATAATACCAAATGTTATCGACACAAACAAGAATCTGTTCAAGAAAATGAGACGCGTGTATTCTTTGGTATTTTGAAATACAAACGGATCACCAAATCCTTACCAGAAGACCAGGCTAAGTGTTGATAAACACCCTCAAAAGAAATTGTTAGCTTGTAGATTTTGACATTCTGACAAACTACAGATTTGAGAAAAATCGAAAAGATAGACAAATACTTGGATCTTGAAATCATATAATTATCTATAAATGGTTAATATTTGGTAGGCATTCTTAAAACCATATAATTGTCAAGAAATTATTAGTATTAGGTAGGCATACTTAAAACCATATAATTGTCAAGAAATTATTAGTATTAGGTAGGCATACTTAAAACCATATAAATGTCAAGAAATTATTAGTATTAGGTAGGCATACTTAAAACCATATAATTGTCAAGAAATTATTAGAGTTAGGTGGGCATACTTAAAACCATATAATTGTCAAGAAATTATTAGTATTAGGTAGGCATACTTAAAACCATATAATTGTCAAGAAATTATTAGAGTTAGGTGGGCATACTTAAAACCATATAATTGTCAAGAAATTATTAGAGTTAGGTGGGCATACTTAAAACCATATAATTGTCAAGAAATTATTAGTATTAGGTAGGCATACTTAAAACCATATAATTGTCAAGAAATTATTAGAGTTAGGTGGGCATACTTAAAACCATATAATTGTCAAGAAATTATTAGTATTAGGTAGGCATACTTAAAACCATATAATTGTCAAGAAATTATTAGAATTAGGAAGGCATACTTAAAACCATATAATTGTCAATAAGATATTTGTATTAGATAGGAATACTTAAAACCATATAATTGTATACGAAAAAAAAACAATTTTGATACTTATTTGAAGGTAAAATTACATAATATTTTGATTTGTAACCTGAAACCATCTATTTACTTGGAAAAAATATGACTTTGGCACCCAATAAACTACCAAGGACGCACATGCCATCCTTTCCCCAGTTATCCTATTTATCCATACATTTAAAAAAATCCCTTATATGGATGTTAATTTACACAGGTAAATAGTTTTATGTCTATAACGAAATGTATGTCTACGAATACACGCATGTACACATACATATACACTAACTGAAATATACTTAAATTCAACTAAATATAGACATACGAAGAGTAATAAAGACATTTTAAATTGTAAAATTTTCAATATGAAATTTCAATGAAAACTTTTGTTTGATTGAGATTATTTAAGAGCGTATCAACTGAAAATATGTTATCTAATGCCGGAATCTAATTCTTCTCTAAGTGTTTAATGATTATAACTTTATATTTTCGATGATCATTGCAGTTTTCTTTTAAATTACAGTTTGTCTGTTATCTATAGTTTGCCCTGTCTCATAATAATGATAATAATTAAAGCAATTATATGGCTTCGCGTAATTTCTAAATTCTATTCATGCAATTACACTGCTTAGTTTATTTTTTATCTAATAATTTACACAAATAAAGGTTCAAGAATCTAATGATAAACAATCTAGATTTCAAGTATCTATTCTTGATTAAAATATTTTTTATGAATTCAATAGGTTAAAGTATTCCTATCAAATATTTATAATTATATTTAATAATTATCATTTGCTTTCACATACTAATATGGTTTCACGTATTTGTATCCAATGTTTAAAAAATTAAGCAAATCTATTTAACATTACTATCTCTCCGGATCAGAGTAGACCTGAGAGTAACGCCAGTGAACGAGTAATCTGCATTCTCCAAAGTTTCAAAACTGGAACCTCTACATCAGATGTACTTTAATGTCATACAAAATACACAAATGAAAACTTCTGCTACTTATAAAGTGATGGTTTCTGGACATCTTTGGCGACGGACATGGGGTTAAGATGAATTCTAATCCACTCAGTGCTACGATGAAAAAAACCTCAAATCTTTTGTATAAAATTATTTTAATGCAGTACAAAAACGTGAAGGCGCCGCAACGCCACAAGTAGCAGAATTTAGTCTTAGCGGGGAAGATTTTTCTTCATTTCAACAATTATATATGAATACATTGAGGAGGAAGATGATGATTTGCCGAGTCTTCTATGGTTTCAAGTATTTCTATTAAATACTAATAGTTTTACTTGTAAATGATTTATTTATTTAATTGATGATTGGTTTCTTTTACATGTTAACCCTTGTTAGGCTTATTATAAGCCTAAGTCAGTTTAACAATAATAGTCTCCCCTAATACAGCTTGACATAGAATACCTCCCATATGTGTAGTTCAAGTGAAATTAAGCAAATGGCATTCGTAGCCCTCTCTTGCTAATTTCAAATCATTTTTTCTACATAGGATCAACTAAAACTTTGGTTAGGGCTGGCTATTCTTTAAAAGGTTAATAAAAAATATCAAGAGTCATGTTTGGCAGAATTTCTACAATATTTTTGTTAACAAAATCCTTTTATTCTTATCTATTTTCTTTCCGGAACAGTATCATTCTGACTCAACATGAAAAGAGCACAAAATGTTCTCTGTTTGGTTTGGTTTGGTTTGGTTTGATTTAGTTTGGTTTTATGACACTTCAACCATTGTAGGTTATTAATGCCAAATCCATTTTTATACATATAAACAGTTCTATTTCAAAAGAATTCAGTTTAGCATAAGTACCATGTTTAAATGTCAAAACAGTCCTATTTCAAGCTATCCAGTTTAACATTCGGTACACAGTTTAAGTTTATATGACCCTATCAGGTGCTACCATTCCGGGCCAGAGTGGACCTGGGAGCGTTGAAAAAGAATGGGTACTACGCATTCCCCAAAGCTCCAAAATTACTGGAACTTCACCATGTTTAGTATCATATCCAGGACACTCGTCGGGGGTCTTGCAGTCGATGTATTCTACAGCCCCAGCCGACTGGCCAAAATGCTCGCTATGTAGCATTTACAAATTCCCTCGTCTTGAGAAACCGTTTCTACAACAAACGTGCAATCTGCACCGGTTCAAGCTAGTAACTTAACTGACCGCATATGCAATAAGAAGAGT
>OY757940.1:63377547-63382547 GCA_963585895.1 Sepioteuthis lessoniana
AAAATTACTTGTATTAAAGCAGAACTATTAGTGTAATATAGGAACAGTTGAAACGATTTAACAATAAATAGCAATGCCTAAAGCCATTCAAATGTATAAAAACAAATGAACTCTGGCTTGTGTATAAATGTTGCCTAGAAGCTATTTGTTTACAAACTATACACACACACACGCACGCGCGTATATATATATATATATATATATATATATATATATATATATATATATGATAGAAATACGCAATTGGATAAATCCAGAGTTGGATAAATCAAAAACTTAACTCAAATTTAGACGTGTGATACTTCGTTCGGTTTGATTTCATCTTGAACTTCTTCAGACCAGATGAAATAAAGCCTTAACGAAATATCACACATCTAAATTTGAGTCAAGTGTTTGATTTATCCAACTTTCCACATATTTCTATCATACTGTCAGATTCACTACAAATCTATCTTTTCAACATAGGATGATACCCCACCGACACTGCAACGCAGTATACAATCAAAATCCGATAGATAGATGGACGAAGGGATGCATACTCCCCTTCCCTAAAAAGGGGGACCTCGGATTAGCCAAAAACTACCGAGGCATAACACTTACATCCATAGCTGCCAAAATCTACAATGCCCTACTACGAAACCGCATAGAACCCAAAATCGACAACATACTTAGAAAAAACCAAAATGGCTTCCGAAGAAATAGATCTACGACCTCACAAATACTAACCATCCGCAGAATCCTTGAAGGTGTACGGGCAAAGAACCTACAAGCGACATTAATATTTGTCGACTTTACCAAGGCTTTCGACTCCATTCACAGAGGAAAGATGGAACAAATCCTACTAGCGTACGGCATACCTAAAGAAACCGTAGCGGCAATAACGATTCTCTATAGAAACACTAAAGTAAAAGTACGATCACCAGATGGAGACACAGAATACTTCGACATTGTAGCAGGAGTACTACAAGGGGACACGCTGGCTCCGTATCTCTTTATCATTTGTCTAGACTACGTACTTAGAACATCGATTGACAAAATCAAAGAGAATGGCTTCGAACTGACGAAGAAAAAAAGCAGAAGATATCCCGCAACAACAATTACCGACGCCGACTACGCCGATGACATAGCGATACTGGCAAATACACCTGACCAAGCCGAAACACTTCTGCATAGCCTGGAACGAGCAGCAGCAAGCATAGGCCTCCATGTTAATGCACACAAAACGGAATATATGTGCTATAACCAAACGGGGGACATCTCCACTCTAGAAGGAACCCCTCTTAAACTAGTAGACAAATTCACGTACCTAGGAAGCAGCGTCGAATCAACCGAAAAGGACATCGAAACGAGGTTAACGAAAGCATGGACAGCTATCAATAGGCTATCGACTATATGGAAATCAGACCTAACCGATAAAATGAAACGCAGTTTCTTCCAGGCAGCGGTCACATCGATACTGCTATATGGATGCACTACATGGACGCTAACAAAACGGCTCGAGAAGAAACTAGATGGCAATTACACAAGAATGCTGCGTGCAATCCTCAACAAGTCCTGGCAGCAACACCCAACAAGACACCAACTGTACGGCCACCTGCCCCCTATCACGAAAACTATTCAAGTTAGGCGAACCAGACATGCAGGACATTGCTGGAGAAGCAGAGATGAACTCATAAGAGATGTACTCTTATGGATCCCTACACACGGCCGCGCAAAAGCAGGACGACCAGCACGAACGTACATTCAGCAGCTGTGTGAGGATACAGGATGTTGTCCTGAAGACCTGCCTAGGGCGATGAACGATAGGGAGGAGTGGCGAGAGAGGGTCAGGGATATCCGTGCTGCCAGCACGATATGATGATGATGATGATTTAACACATGAGAAAAAAGTAAAAAGAAAAATATAAAAAGATAACAATTTAGTTTGCAAGCTGACAGTAGTTAGAAACTTCTACCTGCTACGAAAAATCTAGAATATATTCATATTAGGATAGTTCAATTTACAGAAAAGACCTTTTTCTGGTTTTATAATTTTTCTAATACTTAATTGTTTTAACCCCTTTCTTTTTATCCTGAAAATTTGAATTGATAAAGTTTTATAGTATTCTTAAACACACACATACACACACACACACACATATATATATATATATATATATATATATATATATATTAACTGTAACCCGTATTTGCAGCATTTCACCCTCAAGTTAAGCATGTAAAGACATATGAAGTGACAAAGAGTATAATGATACTCTTCACCGAAATAAATTCATAATAGCAATTTAACCAGGTTTGAGTTTTCTTCCAGTTACATTATATATATATATATATATATATATATATATATATATATATATATATATATATATTTAAAAAACAAGAAATACAGAAATAATCTTAATTTGCATAATCGATCTATTTCGCTTATTCGAGCGCGTCAGATGAAATTGCTATTTTTATTTACGTTTTTTGTTGTTTATAATTTTGTATAATAGTAACTTGATTTTATGTTCATGAGTATTATTTGAGTGCTTTATAATTTTAGTTCAATTGGAAAACATTTTTTACAATTTCGGAAAAACATTTTTGGAAATATATTAGTAATATATTATAAAGGATATGTAAACTCTACCTATTAACTAAGATATATCTTAACTAAGATAATTACCTCTTACCCTTTAGCTCCACACTAAGTCCTTACAATAAGATGATCAAAAACTTATTTCCTTAAATAATAAAATTAAAATAATTGAAATTAATAGTTTAACCAAATTAATGTTTATGTACAGAATTAAAACAAATGAAAAAGAAAACGTTTAATAGATTAAAATGTAAATATAAATATAAAAAGTTATTAATAGTTCTTTGAAACAAGTAAACAATTAGATATGTTTGAAAAATTACTAACGGCGTTTAACAGAAAAAAGAAAACTCCATTTGAATTCCATCTGACGAGTTTGAATCAACGAAATAGATCTATTATCGAAATGAATACTCTTTCTAAATTTCTTATTTTTTAATACAGAATATATATTTTGCGCAGCTGGTTATTTTGTATTAAATATCAGTGCATTGAGCACTCTTTCTTTTGATACACAAAGTCATTATGTACTTGGTATATATATATATATATATACATATAGGCGGTGGTGTAGACAGCTATCGATAGACTATCGATCATATGGAAGTCTGACCTCTCCGAAAAAACAGAATAGGATTCTTCCAATCAGCAGTTGTGTCAATAATACGAAATAGATGCACCACATGGATGCTGACAAAGCGCAGAGAGAAAAAGCTTGACGGAAATTGCACAAGAATGCTATGAGATATATTGAACAAATCCTGGAAGCAACACCCCACGAAACAACCTCCCATCTCTAAAAACATCCAAGTAAGATGGACAAGACGCGCTGGTTACTACTGCAGAAGCATGGAAAAACACGTAAGTGACGTCTCTTATAGACCCCTTCACATGGACGATCAAATGTTCGTCGATCAGCAAAAACTTACCTACAACTTTTCTGCGAGGACAGTGGATGCAGTTTAGAAGATCTGTCGGGACGGATGAAAAGGGAGAAAGTTGGGGAAATTTGTGCAAGCAGCGTGATCACGTTAAATAATTTACATGGGTTGATATGCCATAAAACACAACCAAGTAGTTAATCTAAGCATGACGTTTTGTGATATGATATCAGTTTAAGAAAAAAAAAATTGTTTGATAATTATTGATTTTGACAATTATCTTAAACAGTAATTAAATTTCTTTATGAACTATTTTTGTTATTAATAAATGAATAGATTTAAAAGTAGTGTCCACTGCAGATATAATTGTCGTAGATGAGGCCTTATTAAAAGATGTTTGCTTGGTTTGGTTTTATGACACATCAACCATTGTAGGTTATTTTATACCAAATCCATTTTTATTCATATAGATAGTTCTATTTCAAACCATTCAGTTTGGCATAAGTAGTTTTGTACTATTTGACCCATAGATAGGACCCTACCACTGCTGGCCTGAGTAGACCAGGGAGCGATGGCACTGAAGGGGTACTCCGCATTCCCCAAAGCTCCGGCATTACTTGAACATCACCATCAGATTGTTTAGTATCATTATCTGGACACTCGTTAGGGAAGTCTTCCCCCTCTACAGAGAAGCAGTCAGTGTATTCTACAGCCCCAGCGAACTGGGCAAAAATATTTTTCATTATGCTGGACATGTAATTATAGATATATCATAAATAAATATTAAATCACTCACAAGTCATCAATTCTTTAAACAAAGGCAATCTCTAAATAGTTCCAGCCGAACTCATGATGTGATAAAAAAATCTTGTGAATACAAACAAAACGAACTGAAATTGCCGGAGAGAAAGAAAGGAACAGGAAAGAATTAAATGGATTTTATAGACTATAATAATGAATAACTCGTTTATTATTATATTCATGCTGGCACTTTTTTGTTACTTTATTTATTGTTATTCCATAATCAACCGTAGATGTGATTGCCTTTGTCACTTCCTCCAATAATAATGATGTCACTACAAGTATATGTTAAAACTTTTCTTACTTGTTTTTTATTTCTAGACTTTGGAATTGCTTTCATTCTTCATTCAAGAAGTGGAAATTATTCAAATTCGTGTCTTCAATACATACATTCATATATATAAATATATATAAGTATATATATATATATATATATATATATGTGTGTGTGTGTGTGTGTGTGTGTGTGTGTTCATTTCTATTCCATATATACATATATACATATATATATATATATATATACGCGCACATAGATAGATAGATAGATAAGCAAATGCTCACGTAAATAAAATTAACAGTGCTACAAATACGTGCATAAAAATTCAAACGTGTATATATATATCCATTTATATATATTTAAATATATATTCATCTTATTTTACACACACACACACACACACACACACACACACACACACACGCATATATATATATATATATATATATATATATAT
>OY757940.1:63387547-63467547 GCA_963585895.1 Sepioteuthis lessoniana
GGTAATTCAATTCGCCATTTTATTTGTCATGTAGTTAGAGTCAACTCAAAGATTCCACAACATCTACTGGTTGGAATGCTGCGTTATTGGCTATCCACATTCGTGCATACATTTCTTAGTGTTATATTTTTATTTGGCTTATAATTGCTCTAAACCTGATAGAAATTGTAAAACTGCTGTTGTTCTGTCTTTTCTTTTCTTTTTCATTCCTTACTTTCTTTCTTTCTACTTTCCTTCCCTTCCTTTCATCAAATGTTCTGTAGTATCTTTTCGTCTCTCTGATATGGTTTCAAACTTTTCCTTGTTTATTTTTTTTACTTCTTTCTTTTCTTCTATTCTGTCATATTTAAAACTTTCTTTTCTATTTTATTTCCTTTCTTCTGTTCTTATATTTATTCCCCTATTTCTTTAATTTCATTCTTTCTTTCCTTTGTTCTTTTAGTTCTTGCTTTCTTTATTTCCATTTTTTCCTTACACACACGTCCAATTACGTATATTATATATACTGGCAACAGATTTTTATATAAGAAGGAGAGATTTTAAATGAATACATACGAGTCAGTGAGATAATACTTAATATTAACACTGAACGTGTATATAAAATAAATTATTAGGTGTGATATTAGACTACGAAATCTGATAGAAACCTCATATGTGATATGTAATAACGAAATTAACTTGGAGCTTCACTCTTTTAGGTAACAGAAGTCATATTTTTGACTCATAAAATATTGTACCCCTCCATATTATTCTCTATGTCTGCCGTATCTAATGTCCCATATGGAAATATCGGACAATGCCTACGGTAGCGCTTAACATGCTGCAGAAAAGAACACACTTCCAAAATCTCTATGCACATTTAAAACAAAAGAAACGTTTCATCGTATCTAAACGCAATTGCCGAAAGTCCTTTTTGAAACATTCTATATAATCTTCTAATGACTGAAATGAACGAAGATTATTCATGGTAATATTTGTACGAAAGTCCAGCAGCACGAACTTCTTGATTTAAAATTATTGCGTCTTGGCTTGCAGATAGGAGGTATGTATTTAAGCAACAACTCTTGTCATCTCGTTAGAATTGCCATCATTGCGTAGAATGGTAAACATCATGGGGTTATGATTGTATCTCATCTCACTACTTGATGACAAATTTCTTTCATTGTGATTACTTCTCCTGAAGTCACTAAAGTCTTTAAACGTTGGCTGCAGAAAACTGGAAAAACGAAATAATTTATTCCTCATAAAGTTGTGGATATACAAGAAACAGTGCATTGGACACAACTACAAAACATCAGGCTGAAGCTTCAGGAGTGTATAGCTCACGAAAGCAAACAATTAGACAATACAATCTTTGAAATAAAGCGATGATAATAACAAAACAAAATGACATAAATCTATGTTATCATTTTTATGATATCTAGGTGTATGTTGAGATCTCTTACAGGAGTTGAGATATTGCTACCAAGAAATATGAAGAGCTAGATGATCTGTGTAATCTGCATCAGAGAACACAAACACATATATACAAGCATAAGCCCACGCACATACAAACTCACACACACACACACACACACACACACACACACACACACACACACACACACAGACAGTCATATATATACATATATATATAGCGAGATTTTGGGGCTTTTTAGCTTCTTTGTTTAATGGTATTTCAACATAGATCTATGTTATCATTTTTATGACATCTGGGTAGATGCTGAGATGTCTTACAGCAGTTGACATACTGTTACTTAGAAATATGAAGAGCTAGATGATCTGCGTCGTCTGCATCAGAGAACACAAACACATACATACAAGCATAAACACACGCACGCACGCACACACACACACACACACACACACACACACACACACAGTCATATATATATATATATATATAAAGCGAAATTTGTAGGCTTTTTAGCTTCTTTGTTTAATGGTAGATCAACTTTCATGGATTATTTATTGCCAGAACAAACCTTATTAAAAAAAAGGAAAATACTTAACGTAGAGCTTGAGGAATAAGGAAGTTCGAAGTTTTCCTAAGGGGATGAGATGGAAAGTTAAATTAATAGCACAAAAGAGTTCGACTCCGATTACTTGGAGACCAATGTCCAGCACTTTAGCATTTAGGCTACGGGGACATCCTAATTGACAGAAAACAAAAGAAAAGAGAGAGAGAGAGAGAGAGAGAGAGAGAGAGAGGGAGGGAGAGAGATAGAGAGGAAGGGAAAGAGAGAGAGAAAGGAGGGGGCTATATAATATCCCAGAAAATGTAAACTCTAAATAAACAACCAATGGTTGGACGACCAGCTAGAACCTATCTACAACAGTTTTGTGCCGATACAGGATGTAGCCTGAAAGATCTATCGGGATCGATGGACGATAGAAATGGATGACAAGAGGGATCAGGGAAATCCGTGCTAGCAACATGGCATGATATATATATATATATATATATATATATATATATATATAATGCAAAGCTCTTCGAACGAATTGAGGACTCTATTATCTCGTAAGTTATACATGTAAACAAACGAAAGCTACTACTTAATGCTTTATAATTCCCGAGCTGACATAGTTCGCTTGATAGCTGAGCGGTATGATTGTAAGTCTAATGTAAAGTTAGGCCGGTTTCGATCCCAGCTTTAAGCGTCATACGTGTCTAGCCACTTTGACGAGTTGTGATACAACGAAACAGTCTTTCTTTGAATAACAATATATACGCTCCCCCATGGAGGTTGACCACTCTGGCGAAGGAATTTACGACTGCAACTTGCATAATGCAAAGCTCTTCGAAAAAACTGAGCACTCTGATATCGAATAAGATATAAATGTAAACAAACAAAGGCTACTACTTATTGGCTTATAATTCCCAAGCTGACATAGTTCGTTTGTTGGCTGAGCGGTATGATACAAACTCTAACGTAAAGTTGGGCAGGTTTCAATCCCAGCTTCAAGCGTCCTACGTGTCTAACCACACTAAAAAGTTGTGATACAACGAAACAGTCTGTTTGTGGATGACAAATATATATATATAAATATATATATGGCAATTTGAGCCTGATGCAAAGAAATCTGAGAAAGTGCTATAAAACACGAGATCATAAAATAGAAACTACCGTTGTCTTTTACACAACTGGTACACATACATACACACACACACACACGCACACACACATACGTATGTGTTGTAATTTACTAAGCTTTTTACTTCGATGTGGCGCAAGGCTGTATGAATGGAGCACAGAATGAGACTCAAACTCACTCGTGAATGTTTGCAAGTCTATCTGGCTAACCCATAAACCACTAGGTGCACCCTAACACACACATACACACACACACACACACACACACACATATATATATATATATATATATATATATATATATATATATATATGTATATATATATATATTGCATGTGCGCGTTCATGCATATATCTATTGCACATAAGTTTATATAAAGACAACAGTCTTTTTTTAAAATATTTCTTGAAATAAATTCTTAAATTTATTCACTTTTATATTGAAATTATTCAAAATTTTCTGGATGGCTATCATGCTTTTGTGATTGCAAATTATCCAACTAGCCAACATATATATTTAGCTTTAAATGATAAAACTGCTCAATGACAGATTGATAGATAGATAGATAGATAGATTATTCTTAATTAGCTGATATGTGTAAATATATATGGTTATTGATAATATATGTAAGTACACAAGCAAAAATATATTTGCATATATATAAATATATATATAATTTAGGGGTTTATTTTAAAACATAATGTTGCTCGATGCTATGCGCACACATATATATATTTATATATTTTCTGTCTGAATGTGTGTGTGTGTGTGTGTGTGTGTGTGTGTGAGAGAGAGAGAGAGAGAGAGAGAGAGAGAGAGAGAGAGAGTTTATTCACATAATCCATTGATACGTTTTCAGATTTATAGAAATGATTTAAAAGGCAAATGAGAAATTATATGCTTTTTTAATACCAAAATTGCCCTAAAATAAAGAGAACTTTATGAAAGATATATTCACTGTTTAGCCTTAAACTTTCTGATTATTGCCCTCTTCAATATACACCAATCCACTGTTGATATGCTGTTTCTAATTTGCTTGTTTTTTTTTTTGGTTTTTTTTTCTGTTTTTATTCAATTCTATAGTCTGAACTTATCATATGGGGAATCTTCTTTGTTGAAAATTCTGTTAACATTTGATTGACTAAATGTTGTATTTTATAATCAACGAATGTAGTTTACTTTAAGGCGACAACCTTTTTCTTAGTTCAAAAGTAAAAAGAGTCCTATTGTTACTAGAAATTAATATATAAACTGCAATATACTTGAGGGTACAGTCTTTTCAAAGTAATGAGGAATTATCTTCTACTAAATAATTTGTGTTCTTGACAGTCAGGTTCAATTTCATAAATTGAAAACCATTAATATCAAATTACATTCGGCAACACATATATGCACGCACATATACCCACACAAATACGCTCACCCTCTCAGATCCGAACCCTACCCACACGCACACTCATATACACACATGCATTTATACATATGAATACACTCATACCCACGCATACACAGCTCTATATATCATAAAACAATGATACATTATTCATATATAGATATATCCTTTAAATATATTGTTCTTTTACACATAAACACTCACTCACACGCAAGCTTACGCAAAAATACATACATAATAATTCACGGAGAAATTTCATCTCCTCAATTGTCTCATAGCGACAGCCTCTGAGCTGAGGGAATAACCAAAAGTCACAGGGCATAAGCTCTGGACTATAGGAAGGTTGAGGAACTGTCTTGATGCCCATCTTTGTCAAATAGTCTGTGACAAGGAGGGAGTTGTGGACTGGTGTATTGTCCTGTTGGTGTATTGTCCTGACCCGATTTGAGGAGTGCTGGCCTCTTCCGAAGGAATCTCTTCCTGAACTCCCTTAAAACCTCAACATAATAACCCTAACCCTAACCCTTTGGCCAATCAACTCTGGTCTATTGACTTCCTTACTCTTCCCAAACCTCTCAATATCACTCACAGTCTCCCTGCCTTCCTTGAATCTCTTATGCCACACTAAAACTAATGCAAGATGGTCGAAAAGCAGTCTGAAGCATTCCATACGTTCTTCTAAAGTGTCCTCACGTCCAGATTGCATTTTTGAAAATCACAATCAGGCTTTAGTAGGGTGTATTCCAATTGCTATTGTAGCTGTTTATTTGAATCTGAAATCATAAAAATTGATCAGTCATTTTATAAGATGCATAGCAATAACATACTGAATTTTCAAGAGTCTACGACAATTTTAAATGCCTGTACAAAAAAAAAAGTCTGGAAACTTATTGAAAGCGCTACATACTCGTCGATCGGTGTATTGAACGTTTGTAAATTCGCCTTTCAAAACTAACACTATATATATATATATATATATATATATATATATATATATATATATATATATATATATATATATATATTGGCTTCTAAGTATATAATAATATATTTTCCCACACACACCCATACACATCAACAAAGACATGTATATATGTTATATTACTTTTTTTAAGTTTATGATTATATTATACTGATATATATATATATATATATATATATATATATATATATATATATATATATACGGGTGAGTGCAAAATAATTGATATACGTAAGAGGGGTTTTAATCTTATCTATTGTCTAATAATGTGCACAAACTCTTTTACGAATTTCTCTTACTTTCAATCCCTCTTCTTTTCTTGCACTACGCACCATCTTAAGAGCTTAACTCTTCCATTTATTTTCCTCCTCACTTTGTCAGTTTTGGCAGTGTTTCCCGCTTTTTTCATTACTGCAGTTTATCTTCATTATTTAGATGCCTCACAACGAATCCTTTTCTCCTCTTCACACAGGAAAAAAAGTTTCCTTTCATCAATTTTTGTTTAGAAAATGAGCTTTTTGGAAAGTACATGAATAAAAAAAAGTTTGTCTTTGTGTTATTGTACTATAGGTAAATTGTACTGATGTCTAAAGCAATTGTTGCGTATGATTATGCTTTTATGAAAACCTATATGTATGTGTATATCTATAATCATATGTGAGGAAGTCACTCTTTTCAATGAGTATATGAGTTCTGAGTGCCATTTCTATGGTTATATGCGTAAAACATTATTTTCAATACATAAATATATTTGAAAATGTTCATCCTTAAGAACAAAATGGCGGACTTAAATATCAATGTAAGCGAATTAAATTAATAGGTTCATATTGATTGGCTGAAATAGCCCGGCTTGGAATACGCCGACTGTATCCCCTCGAGAGGAACAAGACCCTCCTTAAAAACAGATGTACTGAGTATGGCACTTAAATATATCTGATGGTGGGGCTCCCGTTCCAGAGGTCTGGGAAGTGTACCATTTTATAGCCATTACTTCCTGGTCGACTCTTAGTTGCAGTGAGTGACAGTATTTGTTTGAGTCACATATCAGGGTTAAATAAATCTATTTAAAAACTACGTATTCCATAGGACCGAATAAAAAATCTCTTTAGAAACAACATAGAAATTCTTAAATTATAAAATTACATTAAACTATATGTTGAAAAGATAAACGAGAGAAAGAAGTATACTTTCGCGTCGATGAAAATATTTCTAGTTACTTGACGATATGTGATTCGATTGAAATTTAGCCAACATAAAGATATTCTATTTGATAAATCAAAAATAAGTTAAGCAAGCAAACTAAAAAGTCGTCTTCTGGGCAAATAATTTGATTTTATAAAAATCGAGTAATAAAGGAGAAAATATATTCGAAATTTATTACGTCATAAAATGGAATCTTTTTTCAAAAAAGAAATATCGTTTCTCAGTTTGAGAAAGTTTTAAGATCTAATATCATTAAGGCAAAATTTTAATCGAAAAACTATTAGCAAGTCAATACAAAAATGTTCATCCACACGGATAGTATATACGTAAATTATATATATATATATATATATATATATATATATATATATATATATATATATATATATATATATATACAACATATTTGTCTGATTCATTTAACCTTTTTCTCTCACTAACACACACACACATACACACACACACACACACACACACACACATATATATATATATATATATATATATATATGTATATATATATAATAATAATAATTATTATTATTATTATTATTATTATTATAATTATTATTATTACTGGTACCTTCCTACACTTTATCCTCTGATGTGATATATGACACGCGAAGAAAAGAGTTATTTATATATTGGGTGAAACTTCCTTGCCAATATTCACCCATACTGCATGTGTCAACTGAAAATGAGATTGGAAAATTAAAGCTTAGTTCACCAACTCTCTCCCTAATCACTTTGTAGCGACATCAGCCCCAACCAACCACTTTCTCCAACGAAATTCCGGTTTTGATGAAATATAACATAAGTATTAGGAATGGGATTAAAAATCTATTTTTTTTAATACCTTACAATTTAATTAAACAGAAGTACTTTTCTGAAAGAGCTATGATATTTATGCAGTTAAATACAGTGGAAGACAGTGATACTCTATAAATATCAACACAAATGAAAAAATCAGATAGTAAATCGGGTAAGTTTGTTTTTTTTCTTTTTTGATATCTTAAGTTTATAGTGAACGGTACGCAATCAAGCATTTTTAAGCATTAAAGCAGAAATTTTTCGGTTGAATAATGAATAATTTCCGTTTTAAGATATCATTTATTTATGAAAAACCTAACAATGAATTAACCTCAATCATTTGCCAGTATTTTTAATCTCCTTTGGTCATTTATTTGGTAGCTTGTTTATTCAACTCAAGTAAAATTCTGCTTGTTCGAGCTCAAGAAGTTTACCTCAAATATTTTCATCTGATCTTGGGACATTTTTTATCATTCAGAGATTTCGTAGTGATCGAAAAAGTTAGAAATCCCTAGGCGCAAGATCTGGGGAATATGGTGGATAGAGCTGGATCAGCAGCTTAAATTCCAGCCTGATTGTTGCTGAATGTTGTCAAGCATGATCATTGAGAAGAAATGTTTTTCCTACTGACGATTGCCCAGTTAACTGGGGCTGTAAAATACACCGACTGCACCTCTGCAGAGGAGTAAGACTTTCCTCCAACGAGAGTCCTAGATACGACATTAAACAATCTGATGGTAAGGTTCCAGAAATGCTGAAACTTTGGGTAATGCGAAGTAGCCCTTTATTGGCATCGCTCCCAGGTCCACTCGGGTCGGGAATGGTAACACCTGATAGGGCCTTATCTATGGGTTAAATAGAACTAACAGTATATTTATGCTAGACTTAATTGTTTGAATTAGAAATTTTTGACTAAATTGAGTTGCTTGAAATAAAAATGTTTTTGACAATTAAACTGTGTACTTAAAAGGTTTTTTTGCATCGAACATTATCGTAAAAGATTCATTTTTCATGACTTGTAATGATTTTCGTGAGAAACGGTTCATTTCTCTGCTTTGTAAACTGACATGTCACTCTGGATATGCAATATTCCTCATTCTTCTATGTGTACAAGTAAACTAGACGCCAATATGGTCACTTTTCCTATTTTTTTGATAATTGTTGATAGGGATGCATTGAAATCGAGCCGTAATTCTCGAGGAATTATGTGTGGATGTCATTTCACCAGTTCTCTTAAAACATCTTGATTGGGGTCTGATGAGAATCGTGGTCTGGGTTCATCTCTCAATGACTTGTCGAGAGAAAGCCAGTTCGGGCTTGGTGGTCAGTAATGAAACCTTGGCAATAAACAATATGATTTTCCTTAGCTGCTAGTGTTGCTTTTTTACTTCTTCTTAAACTCCCACAATATTACATATCGAATATATACTTTCAGTTCCTCCATTTTAGGGATGTAAGAACTCAGAGGAAATTATTATACGCAATCATGGACAACTTAAATGAGGATGATCGACGATGAAGTTATAGTTTAATCTGGCAATTTCAGGTTTTCTCTAAAATATTGAAAGTTTGAAATGCTTAGTTACATCTTGCTTTTAATAAAAAACAAATTATTTGCGATTCAACCAAATAATTTAACCCCAATCGGCTGGAGCTGAAGAATACATCGACTTCATCTCTGGGGAGGGATAGAACCCCACCCCCGCGAACGAGTCTCTTGGATATGACATTTAACAATCCGATGGTGAGGATCCAGTAATGCTGAAACTTGGGGAAATGCGGAGTGTTCCTTCATTGCCATTACTCCCAGTTTCACTCTAGCTCGTGGGGTAGCAACTGAGAGGGTCCTCTCTATTGGTCGGATAAAACTGTTTCACATTCAAACTGAGGACAAACAAATAATTTATGCTAAATTGAATTGTTTGAAATAGAACAGTTTAATCATTTAAGTATGTTTAAACAGCTGACTGATGTTTAATTGAATTGTTAGTGATACATAGCAATACTTAGAACCATTTAACTTTCTTGAGTAATACTAAATTGAATTGTTAGAAATAGAACTGTTTATCATTTAACTCTAAGTATCAATAAAATGTGTTTAAAAACTATGTATCTAATATATATGTAAAAATAGAATTTGGCATATAAAAACCAACAACGCTTGATATACTATAAAACCAAACAAAAGCAATATTTTACCGAGAAATATTGATAATCCAAAGATTTAAATAAGTAAAATATCATTTTTGCAATTTCACTTTCTCAGTTAAAATTACTCTCTCTCTCTCTCTCTCTATATATATATATATATATATATATGTATGTATATATAGATCGATATATATATATATATATATATATATATATATATATATATATATATATAGAGAGAGAGAGAGAGAGAGAGATTTTTGTGTATTGAGGACATGTTGGCCGAGTAGCAAGAGCTTATAGAGGCGGATATAGATGATAGAGGCGGATATAGATGATAGAGGCGGATATATATATATATATATATATATATAGATCGATAGATTGATTGAGAGAGAGAGAGAGAGAGAGAGAGAGAGAGAGAGAGAGAGAGAGAGAGAGAGAGAGAGTCAGGGAAATCCCTACAAGCAGTGAGATTTGATAATGATAATGATGATGATGATGATGATATTATCGTAGTCATCGAGCTGTCTATTGATAAACGAATGTAACTTTTAGTAACATCCGAACGTTTATTGTGAGTTGCTGGATTTAAATCAACTCTCTTTCGTTTTCCTAATAAATTTAAGAAATTACTTCTTTTAGGATATGTTTCATTATATTCATTAATTTACTGTTTTCCAATAGTTTCACATCGGCAGTAACTGGTATTCTCATATTGCATTTTACTCCCGGCAAGTTTTTCACATCATCTCTAACTGATGATTTTATATTGAAGTGTAAATGGCTTCATGTCTCTTCATTTTTTTTGACACTTCTAATTATTCTAAAGATTTTTATTGTGCTGACCTTGATTCTTCCATTGATAACCAATTCCCCCAGCCTCTTTTCGCAGTTTCTTTGGGGCCGTTCAATATGTCACCTTCATATTCCACAACCTATTCTGCTCTTAGGCAAAATCCAGGTATTCGGTAATCTTTTGGCTTTCTGTAATTTTTACTCTATGGTCCGTTGGAACGGCAAAATCAGTTTTTTTTCTTCTTTTTAAGATAAGATCGGCAGTTTTGGTCGGGTTTGTTTGATCCGTTTGTATCTCAAAATTTCCCGAGAATTTTATGTCTCATTTTCTAGGATAGATTTTGGTTTGCTCTTATACCATTTGTCAGCATAGCCAAATGTTTATTTTTTGCACACTTCCCAGGAGATGACCTTTCCCTCACAGCCGTACCTATTAATGTATTTTTGTGCTAGTTTTCTGGAAGCTCTTATAAGGTGATTCCCTGTTTAATCTATATCACCTCATATCCTACACTTACAATTCATTGATCTATTATCGTGTGTTGCTTCGACATAATTAGTTAGTTTTTGAGATTATTTGAAAATTCATTAGTTTTTCACATCAGCATAAGCTGATGGTCTTTCACTGGAGATTGAGTGACAGCCAGTCTCCACAAGTCTCCAGGACTCTTCTCAGAATTCTGGCCGTTTTCAATAATGCTGTTTGGATGGTCTCCACTCGGCCGCCAACTTACAAATCTTCCTGGCCCTTTAATAATGATAATAATAATAAAAATTATCATTATTATTATTATTATTATTTGAGAGATTTCACGCCAGCGAAAGCTAATGTTATTTCACTGAAATCTGTGTGACAGCAAGTCTCCTCAAGTCTCCAGGATTCTTCTCAGTATTTTAGCCGATCTCAACAATACAGTAGTTTGGATAGTCTCCAGTCGTCCTCTTATTTCCAAGTCGACCAATACTTGTACCAATCTTTAGGTGACTATAACGAGAGAACCAATTAGAATTAGTATTATCATCACGTTCATTTTTTATTGTTATCATTTTCTCCTTGAGAGTTTTACCCATCAGCGTTAGCTGATGGTATATTACTGAACTTTGAGTGACAGCAAGTCTCCTTAACTCACCAGGATTCTTCTCAGTATTCTGAGCGTTCTCAATAATATAGTAGTTTGTATAGCCTCCCTTCGTCCTGTTATTTCCATGTTCTCCAGTTCATTTAGTAATTCTTCGGGAACTGTTCAAAGAGCGCCAGTCACTATTGGTATAAACGTCACTTTCATGTTCCACAGTTTTTTCAAATCCCTAGCAACGTTGAGGTATTTGTCCTTCTTTTCATTTTCTTTCTATTTTACGTAATGGTCAGCCGAGTCAACTATTATTATTATTATTATTATTATTACTTAGTTTGCAGCATTACTTTTTTGTCCTTTGTAATCCTTAACAGGGTCCTTACCTAAAATCTATCGTGAGCGAAGGAAATGATTATAAGTTTTCTGTGTATCTATGTTTTTCGCTGCTTCTTTAGGGTGAATATTTTCTATCACATTTATAGTACTCTCCCTAGGAGAGGAGCAATTCTGAAAAGTGCAAATATTGTATATCATATTTGCTAGGACTTGCCAGGTATGTCGTTAATGTGTTTAGCTGTCCTTTTACTGATCACATCAAAGCCCCCACTATTACAGGCAGGTTATTAGTTTGAAGGAGCCACATTTTTTTTTTTAAATTTCCGTTTTAAGATCTTTTTATTTCCATATCTTTTTTTTCGGCTGGGGCTGTAGAATACACCGACTGCATCCCTGCAGAGGAGTAAGACACTCCGGCAATGAGTGTCCTAGATATGACATTAAATGATCTGATGCTGAGGCTCCAGTAATGCAGGAGATTTTGCGAATGCGGAGTATCCTTTCATTGCCATTGCTCCCTGGTCCACTCTTGCCCTGAGTGATCATCTGTTTGGGTCTTAATTATGGGTTTAATAGAAGTGTTTCACATGTAAACTGAGAGCAAGCAAATGACTTACGCTAAACTGAATTGTTTGAAATAGAACAGTATGTATGTAAATAAATGACTGATGGTTCATTGAATTGTGAGTGATAAATGACAATTCTTGAAACCATTTAATGTTTACCTATGCTGAATTGCATTTTTAGAAATATAACTGTTTTATCATTTAACTGTGGGTAAATAAATGACTGATGTTTCTTTGAATTATTAGTGATACATAACATTATAATTTTGTTGACTTATGTTTACAAATATAAATCTTATATACATTAATAAATCAGATTTGGCATTAAATAACCTATAATGTTTGTTATATCATAAAACCAAACCAAAGCAAACACTATCTTTTTATATTTTTGACGTATTAGATATCTGTTAGTATATTCAAATCATTTAGAAGGTGGCTTTTTCTTTTATAGTTATAATCTTTATTTTTTAACTACTATAATTTAACAAATATATCTGGTCGATTGCTCTTTGTTTTTTCTGCCAGTTTTGATTGCAAAATCCTAAATAATCGTGGCTTCTTTGATTTTTGTTATTGGTTCTAATCTGTGTTTACACAATTTTCCAGATTTTGATATTCCACTGCATTTACATATTTTTTAATGAACATAGTGACCAATTTTATTAGATCTTGCATTTTGTTCTAACGGTGATAAGATTAGGCAAACGAATTTTAAAGAATAAAAAAAAAGTCAATTTTTCGTTCACACAATCTACATAGTCTTTTGGTCCGTCCTTTACAATGTTTGTCTGCTAGTTTTTACTGGTTAGACTCTCATTTTGTGCTATTATTATTAACCCCTGTGTCCCAACCATCCGCCCAGTACTTTTCAGCTATAGATAGTGACATTTCTAATTATTTATATGTATCGTCTATACAAGGCTTTTTGTTCCCTGGCATTTTTTAATTGGTTCATTCTCATAATTATTCTTGTTTCTCATAGTGTTGATTACCAAAAACTTAAAATGGTGATAATAAAGATATGAACAAAAAAGTTTTATTAAAAATCTGCAACTTTTAAAAGTTTATTGTGTTTTCCATTCTAAAGACTTTCCTTTGTATTTTCCATTTTTCGACTGATAACGAATTCCTGAACATATTTCTATCACAAATGGTTTCTTCTCAGCCGGAAGAGCTGTCATATTTCTTCCTTATTTCGCTCCAATTGTTTTACATATTTGATTTCATTTCCTCTTTGAAAGTTTGTCTATCAGTATAATTTTTGTTGTTTGCGTTGCTTAATTATCTCCGTTTCCATAAGCACATGATGAATAATAACTATATATATATATATATATATATATATATATAAATTTCCTTGTTTATCTATAAAGTTCTGCGTGTCTGTCGTCATAGCCATAATCCTTATCTTTGACGTATTCTTTGGTTGCTATCTTTATATTATCATCATCATAGTTAACACCATCATTATCATCATTTTTTGTTTTATATTTTCTTTCCTCTTATTATATATACGATCTTAATTCGCTTCCTTTTCTTTTTCTTTTCCCTGTTGTTCTTCTTTCTGTTATTGTCAGAGTTATCATTCCCCATCATATTCTTTATCTTGTTTTTGTTGTTGTTGCCTTCTTCTTCTTCTTCTTCTTCTTCTTCTTCTTCTTCTTCTTCTTCTTCTTCTTCTATTATTATTATTATTACAATCTTCATGAGTTTTTCACACTAGTTTTAAGTGGTGTTTTTTATTTGTTCTGGTTGACAGCAAGTCTTTTCAAATCTCCAGGATTCTTCTTCGTACTTTTGCTGAACCGGACATTGGTCAAATGGCAAAAGCGTTCGCCAATGGCCCGCCTCGACCTGGGTTCAATCCCAGGTCGAGGCATCCCAAAGACTTAAAAAATGGTACTTGATACTACCTTGCTTAACACTCAGCATTATAAAGTAAGGATCAAGGGTAAAGTGGAGCAATCCAGGGAAAGGAGTAGTGCCTTCCCCTACACCTTGGTGTAGTAGCTATCGAAAAGGGAGCCTTCGGGTCACCCTCGACTACGATCACCAACTTTACTTACTTTTGCTGATCTTAAACGTTCTGTAGTCTTCCTTTGACTACCAATTCCTCCAGCCCCTTTTTCAAGCCCTCAGGTATCAGTTCAAGCACACCTACAACAATTGAGACACCGTCATATTGCACAGATTTTCCACTACTCTTGCAATATCCAGTCATTTGTCTATTATCACAATGATTACTCCTTACCAGCTTTTCACACCAGCGTTAGCAGATAGTTTTTCACGGAAATCTGAGTGACAGCAAGTCTTCTCGAGGCTCCAGGACTCTTCCTAGTATTCCGGTTGATCTTAGTCCGGTTGGTCACTGCATTTCCTCTGATATCCAGCTCTTCTAGTCTTCTTTTCGAACCTTCAGCAATCGTTCCGAGCAATCCAAGTACAAATGGTATCACATTCGCTTTCATCTTCCAAAACATTTTTGTTCTCTAGCAAGGCTCAAGAATTAATCTCTTTTCGCTTTTTTTGGTTTTCACTCAGTAGTACGCCGGAATGGAAAAGTCCACGATTCAACAGGTTCTCTTTTTTTGTTAATTATCACTATCCAGAGATTGTTTGTATCATCAACATCATAACCTACATCGTTTTTTTCTTCTCATCTATTATCAATACTAATATAACTACTTTTGATATTTGTAATAATTCATCTTTTAGGTGAGGCTTGGAATAAACCAATCGTCACCTCTGCAGAGTGCGACATATGTCCTCGTGGTGTAATGGATTGCAGAATCGTTGTAAGCGAGTTTGAACTCCAGTCTGGCTATTACGTTCACTTGGCTATTACGTTCACTTGGCTATTACGTTCACTTGGCGACAAATACCCTTGGGAAATGTAAGAAACCCCTATCCTCCTGAATTAAATAGTACCAGTACTGTTCTAGAAGAATAACTTTGACATTAAATAGCGTACAAAGGTTGATATGCTATCAAAACAAAGAAACCCAACCATATACAGCGTGTTAGCTCCCTCAAAAAACAAGAAGGGGTCCGGGGTTTGACACTTAATTTCATCTGGTGGTGAGGTTCTTGTTATGAAGCTGTGGGGAGCGTGGAGTACCCGTTTCATGCTTTTACTGATCTGGAGTGGTAGTACTTGTTAGTCACATCTATGTATCAAATAAATCAGCTTGAAAATTGAGAGTATTGATATTAAATAGGACGAGTTGCTTGAAATCTTATTATTGAGTATAAATTATAAGCATTAGACAGGAATGTTTGATATATAATTGTGAAAATTATATATTTAGGAATACTAATGGAAATTATTTTTATCTATATAACAAAATACTTCAACCTAGAATCATTTATAAAATACACTTATTTTTAGTTATTTAAACCGAATAATAATAATAATAATAATAATAATAATAATAATAACTTGACATACTTGAAACCATATATCTGCGCAAAAAGTACTTTTTCTTAGATAGGAATATCAATGAGTGCAAACAAAAGGTTATTATTCTTTAGAAAAATTACTTCAAATCATAGAATAGTGTGTTAATTATTAATATTAAGAATAATTATTATTATTTTCTTTGTTTGATTTTTGTTTGCATGTTTGTTTTTCCTTCTTGGGCATCTCCAGCTTTTACTTCCTTCTCTCAGCAACCTTTAGAAAATAATCCTTTCACAGAATATATAAACTATCAATACGATATATGTAAACAAATCAAATTCAGTTAAGTAATTTATCCGATAGTTACCAAAAGTGACCTCTTAAATTCTTTTTCTTACTATTTTTCCTGAAATTTTCCATTTTAAGCATTAAACTTTTTTCGTTATGGCCGTTTTTTTTTTAAATTTTATTTGGCAATTTGTTCCTAAAATATATTTCTCAATTAGCAAAGAAATCCAATTGGCAAGTAGACTTAGTTTTTAAAATCTGTCTGAACAGAAACCTTTCAGTTCAGAGAAATAATGAAAAAATGTCACTCGACTTTACATGCCCTCGAACCTCAGTGTTATATTCTTGTCCTTAGTTCACTGAATTTGTATAGATCTTTGAAAAAAGATACAAGTGTCGATATCCCATAAAACCAACTAACCAACCAAAAAAAAAAAAAATGGATGCTTCAATGAGGTGAGGACATTAAACACTCATTATAAATTTAAGTATTTTTATTTCAAAGTACATTTGCTCCACATGACTTATTGTGCAGCATTAAACTTTAACGCGAGTAAACTGTTTTAGGGCAGGTTCATTGAGTTTTATGGTATAACACCCCTTCAGGGTTATTTAATGTCAAATAATATATTTATGATTTATAAGCGAACAACTTGAGGGTAACTATTTTTTTTAATGAGTTAAAGTTAATTTAGTTGCACACTGTTAAATGGTGTCAAGAATTACTAATATTGATAATTCTATTAAATATTAATAATTTGTTTGCAGACAATAAAATTGTCTCAACACTTAATATTAGTAATTCTATTTATGTAATATTTTTATCAAATACGAGAAATTTTCAGACAACTGTATGGTTTCAAATCATCATCATCATGTCGTGCCACCAGCACGGATATCCCTGACCCTCTCTCGCCACATCTCCCTATCATTCATCGCCTCTGGCAGGTCTTCAGGGCTACAGCCCGTATCCTCACAGAGCTGCTGTATGTATGTTCAAGCTGGTCGTCCTGTCTTTGCTCGGTCATATGTGGGGGTTCATAGGAGTACATCACTTATGAGCTCGCCCCTGTTTCTCCAGCAGTGTCCTTCGTCTAACTTGGATAGTTTTCGTGATAGGAGGTTGGTGGCCGTATAGTTGGTGGTTTGTGGGGTGTTGCCTCCTGGACTTGTTCAATATTTCTCGCAGCGTTCTTATGTAATTGCCATCTAGCCTTTCCTCCTGTCGTTTTCTTAGCATCCAAGTAGTGCATCTATTAAATGGTTTCAAGAATTACTTCTATTGATAATTCTATTAAATATTAATAATTTGTTCACAGACAATAAAATTGTCTCAATACTTAATATTAGTAATTCTATTTATGTGATATTTTTATCAAATACGAAAAATTTTCAGACAACTGTATGGTTTGGTTTCTTTGTTTAATGGCATATCAACCTTTGCAGGTTATTTAATGCCAAAGCCATTCTCCTAGAAGAACAGTACTGGTACTATTTAACCCATAGCTGTGAGGATAAGGGGGTTCATACCTTTCCCAAGGGTATTTGCCCGAAAGTGAACGTAATAGCGCGACTGGAGTACGAACTCGCGTACTACGATTCCGCAGTCCATCGCTTTAACCATTACACCACGAGGACACCTCCCAGAAAACTGTATGGTTTCAAATAATCACAATTAATAATCCTTACTGAACAATTAAACAGTCCTATTTGACCTATAGGTTAGGACCCAAGCAAATTCTACCACTCGGTATAAGCGTGGACCAATGAATAATGGTAATGAAGGGGTACTCCACATTTCCCAAACTCCAAGACTGGCGTCTCAACATCAGATGCAGTTTAATGCCATGTCCATGATACTTAATTGTTTCAACTATATCTATCTAACGCTAATAATTCTCTACAACATTATTCGTTACTTTTGGAGACAGTCAAATGGTTTCAAATATTCTAATAAAATATTTTCATTTGATATCAATAATTCGTTTTCACACATTTGAATGGTTTCATGTATGATAACTGATTAAATAGTTCTATTTGATCCATTGATGGGGCCTTTTAAGGTCCGACCACTTCGGGACAGAGAGGACGTCATATTAATGCTAATGAATGAGTACTCTATATTTCCCAAACTTCAGGACTGGAACCCCACCATCGGATACAGTTTAGAATCATTTCCAGGACATTTTACGACTGGGTTTATCATGAAACACTCCAATTATATGTTAGACAAATGGGGTTTGTCTTCTCAATCATTCTTTCCCGAGTATTTTATTCTCTCTGTTCTTCTTTTCTTTTTTATTTTTCAATTGTTTTCCTTGTAATTTTCTTTCTTCTCTACTTCATCTTATCACCTTTTGTCCCCACTTTATTTTCTACCTTTTGATTGACATTGACTTCCTCAATCTAGAGGAATGATGAGCAAATTATCATTACAGATCAATAACAACTAAGTAGTGATTTTGATTCACACTAAGTGTCCCATATTCCTGGCGTTATTCAAAATCTAAGTGAATTTAACTTTTTGAAAATACCTCGCTGTACAAGTTAAAATACCTTCGCTTTACAAGTTAAAATAGATTCATTAACAAGAGAGAAGTGATTTCAATACCAAACTAGGCGTCAAAAGCCAAAGGAGCTATATGTATGCTTTGGATAGTTTATTAGCCCTTGGTGTAATGGTTATCGTCGTAGGAAATGGACACAGCGACATGAGTTCAAATCCTGGACGAAGTTGATTGTATTTCACATCGCTCTATTATCCTTGGGAAAGGTATTAATCCAATTATTCTCCCTACAGTAAGGCGACTGTGTTCTCTAGCCTTGGTTAGGCAACCAATCAAAGAGAAGGAAAACCCCGAATTCAACCCAGTTAAACTTCGCTTAAAAGTTGACCTTGTGTCACATCCTGCCCGAATGGAGGGGTTGGTAAATACACACTTAGCTTCTCAGCCATTGCATAAAAAATGACTTGACATCGTTTTACAAATATAGGATGTTTTTTCAGATTTCTTCATATAGTGTAAGGGTAATGTCGTCGGGAATTGACATGGCTACACGAGTTCAAATCTTAGACGAGCTTGTTGTGCATTTCACATAGTGGAAAAGGTATGTAGCCAGCTATGGACAATAGCAAGGTAGACTGGGGTCTTTTATTGTATTACTGAAAACGATCTAAGAGTGGGAAACTGAATTTAAACCTGTTAATCATTTTTAAATTGACCTTGTATCGCATCCTGTGCGTGCGTAGAGGTTAGATATATATTAACAGATTCCTTCATATTTGTCATTTAATTGCTTAGTTTCTAACGAGGCCAAAATTGAAGGACACATGGTGAGAATCGAGATAACGAACAATACTCCGTGAGCCTTCAACATGAAACATAATATTAAACGAGTCAACGTTGGAAGGAACGCTTAACCTAACGGACATTGTTATATGAAATAGAATCAGTGACCTGAGTACACGTCCTAACGAGGTTATTTCCATTCCAGTTCGTGCTGTGCCCTAAGCAAAAGTCATGAATTCTTTTCTTCTTTCCGTTATGGATAACTAGAAGGTCAGACTGGTTATTCATCTTGGGTAAGACAACCAGCCTGGAAACAGCAAAACTTAAAATTCAAACGAGCTTTACTCCACTTTAATTGACCTTGTGTCGAATTTTGACTATAGTGAAGAGGTTGGGTAGATACATACTTAACGGTTAGATGAGTATCAATTATCAGTGAACCAATATTTTCTTTTCCATCGGTAAGATTAAATTTTGGGGGGAAAATTTCAATGACCCAATGTGCATGCCGAGTAAAAACTGTGATTATCGCATATTTTTTAGTTATTATCTAAGGTAAGCGTTATTTAGTTGAGAAGATATTTGGCTGATCGATATTAACGGCATTTCAACCAATCAATGTTTACTTCATACCTAGAGGTTAGGGAATCGCGTTCTTCATACGTTAATATTCACATTTTTGTGAGTTATTTCTAAAGAGGTTTTTCTGCACACAATCCTATCGATTTCGAATAATTTAAAAATCTATCTAACTAACCCTGAGACGGGACACTCACACTCAGGGTCTGAGTGAACATAGAAGAAATGGCAATGAAATGGAGCTCCACACTTCTCAGATCGTCAGAGCTACAGCCTAGCAATCAGAAGTAGTTTAGTATTATTAGGACACCTTCCTTTTTAGGAGGGATTCTTTATTACAGTCAGCGTATCCTCAGCCTCTCAAAAGAGGTGTTTGATTGGGAAGGAGCCGATTGAATGTAACCGACATGGTAAGTACGCTCTTGTTTATACTTTTCCGAATAAAATTATTTGCAACAAAGGCAGAAGTTTGGTTTGGTTTGGTGAGTTTTATGGCATATCAACCTTTGTAGGTTATTTAACGCCAAATCCATTTTTATGTAAATAATCTGTTCTATTTAAAACAATTCAGTTTAGCATAAATACACGGTTTAATTGTCAAAAACATTTCCATTTCAAACTATTCCAGCGGTTATATGTAAAATTCGGTTAAGTGTAAATACAGTTTTAATGTCGAAAAACAGTTCTATTTCAAATAATTCAGTTAAGCATAAGCACGCAGTTTAAATGTAAGTTCGGTTTAATTGTCAAAAACATTTCTATTTCAAGCTATTCAGTTTACTCAAACAATTAATTTTAACATAAGTATGCTGTTAGTTCTATTTAACCCCTAGATAGGGCCCTATCAGGTGCTACCACTCCGGGCCAGAGTAGAGCTAGGAGTGATGGCAATGAAGGGGTTCTCCACATTCCCCAAAGCTCCAGCATTGCTGGAACCTCACCATCAGATTGTTTAGTGGCATATCCAGGACACTCGTTAGTGGCGGGTCTAACCCCTCTGCAGAGGTGCAGTCGGTATATTCTTCAGCCCCAGCCAACTGGGCAAAAGGCAGAAGTAACAAGATGTGTTTTTCATTCTAAAATATTATTGATTGACCAAATATTTCTTTATTTGATCCAGTATTAATATTTTCCTCTCATTATCATTATAGTAAAAACAAAATAAAAAAATCGAAATAAAAGGGGTTAAATATATATATCTTGTATCGCATCCTGCTCGTGACGGGATAGGGATAAATATGCGAGGTAAATTGGTTTTTGAAAACTAAGATAAGTTTATAATTTAAATAAAGTCATACGTAAGGAGTCCTCAATCAGAATCGAACTTTCTATTCTGTAATCAGTGGTAAACAAGACTTGCTGGCTCACCACTACTCTGTGTAAGGTATCCAGATTCCTTCGTTGTTGTTTTGTTTATCTATGTCGTCTATTATTTGTTTGCTTTTGTGAAGTATCTTTTTTATACTTTAAAAAAAACAACAAAAGAAAAAGAAAAACACATAAAGGCTTAAAATATTTACGTCTGTTCCTTTTCTATCTAACATCGTCATCAACTTCATCGTCTTCTTCAACTTTGGCCTAAGTGATTTTCAAACTCTCTTCAACATTAATGCTTTTCTTCTCAAATATTTCCTAACGTCAAAACGGAGAGAGAGAGAGAGAGAGAGAGAGAGAGAGAGAGAGAGAGAGAAAACGCCTCCAACAACACAAACGAACGATTCTACCAATGATAATCTCATGTTACTATCACCGACCAAGCGTTCGTTACGTCGTCTTTTCTTCTTTTTTTTTTTCCTTTATTTATATTTATTTAAAAGGAAAACAGAAAAGAAAAAGGATAGAAGAAGAAAAAAATCTCTCTAAGCAAATCATTTGATTCATCATTGGCGTCAAACTGCAACGCTGTCGTTAAACAATAAATTCAACAAAGAACAACGAATCGAAAAGAACGAATGCCAACTTCCTATCACTTCTAGCCAAATGCACTTTCCTCTTCGCGACACATGTTGGTTGTCACATGCTGGTAGCTTCTCTGACGCAAAATACTCGTCTCCTACCCAGCATACCGACCCCTCTCCGTTTAAAACTCTCTGACGTTTTCCCCATTTCTCCCTCACGAAAGCTTTTCGTTCCGCAATTTTGCTTTCTATGCACGGAAGTTTTTGAAAAATCAGCGGAACTTTAAAAGTTTACTTTTCCACTTCTGATCCTATCTATTCTCTTTGGTTTCATTTCCCTTTTCTTTCTATTCATTTTTATAATTGTTATTTAACTTTTCTCTTCTTAACTATGACTATTCTCATTGTAAACTTTTATAAACACTTTCATCAGTATTCAACTCCATCTTTTATTTCGCGAGTTTCTTCGTTTGTCTTAACTTTCTTGATCGTTCTCTGCCTTTAGTAATTTCTTCTTTTCTTATTTCTCTCCTCTGAGTGTTTTCATTTCCTTATATGTTTTTTCTTCTATTATTTGTTTCATAATTACTTTTCTTTTTCTTGTTTCTTTTGTTTCCAGACCATCTTCTTTCTTTCTTTCTTTCTTTCTTTCTTTCTTTCTTTCTTTCTTTCTTTTCTATCTTTTTGTTCGTTTTTCTTATATTTTCTGGTTTTCTTTCTTTCTTTCTTTCTTTCTTTCTTTTCCCACAGCTTTTTAAATTTTTACTTTTCTTCCTTTTTCTTTCTTTTATTTTTTATTACATTCTTCTTTATCGTAATTTATTTCTTCTTTCGTTCTTTTTCTCTTTCGTTTTCTTATTTATCAACTTTTTTGCTATTTCTTTTTACCGTCTACTACTTTCTTTTCTTATTTAGTTACAGTGACATAGATTAGCTTAAACTGTTTCCATCACTTAATATTTCAATACAAAAAGAAAATTATTCAAACGATTAATCTTATTTCATTTATATATTTTTGTTCTGATTTACTATTATATAAAATATATACGGCCTTTGAAGTTAAAACAAGCATGGCCCTGTTGGCTGACCTTGTAGAATACACCAACCGCATCACTGCTGAGGGATAATACTCTCTAATGTTTGTCTTGGATATGAAATTAAACAGTCTCATGGTGAGACTCAAATAATGACAGAGATTGGGGAATGCAGAGTAACCCTTCCTTATGATTGCTCCCAGGCCCACTCTGGCCCGAAGTGGTAGTGCCTGATAAAGCCCTATGTACGTGTCAAATAGAACTCTTTAAATGGTGTGCAAACAAATGACTTGTGCTAAACTGAATGGCTTGAAATAGAGCAGATTGATCATTTAAGTGCGTGTAAACAAATAATTGATGTTTAATAGAATTGTAGCAATACTTGAAAATATTCAACTATATGCAAAAGTATGAACTTAGGCACGTTTAAAAGTATTATCAACAAAATTTGTTAATAAATCAGATATATTTAATATATATGTAAAAGAGGATTTGGCATTAAATACCTTACAGTGGTTGATATGCCATAAAACCAAACTAAACCAAATCATATATATTAAATATATATGTACAAAGAGGATTTGGCATTAGATACCTTACAGTGGTTGATATGCCATAAAACCAAACCAAACTTAAATCAAGCAAACATGTGGGGGATTGTTTATGGCGTATTGGCCAAAGTTCTTGACTCCAATATCGTTGCCCGCGAATTCGCACCCCCATTGCATCATTATGTATACATTTAGACTAAAACTCTTGTTAAAGGTGTGAACCCCTTTATCTCACCATCTACGGGTAGCACCACCACTAGCACTTTTGTTTTTTACAAGAACGGCTTTGGGATCAAATAATCCACGGAGACTAATATATCATTAAACAAAGAACCCAATGCCAGCATTACTATATCGCTTGTCTACTCTTTGTAACTACATACTTTTTGCCTCACATTTTGTTAAAGGAACAGTTGTTTGTACATTTTTCTGGTAGATTTTTATGAATCGTCCAAGTATAGTTAACTGTCATACCGACAATATTATTTGCATGTCCGGATTATCTTGATGAAACCTTTCATCCTGTTCATCACTCAACGAGCGAAATCTTTCAAGGGAAAATGCAAAAGAAAATCTATGAAAGAGTCACTGTATTTAACCAATTTTAACCAATCTAAAAAATGTCTCTCAGTTTCTTCGTACTTTGATATTGTTAGCTTAAGAATTAGAAAGTACCTCTTTGAATGACACCCAAAACTATCAATCTAAATCATTCATCAAAAGTTCACCATCAGAAATGAGCTTTATCTTATTAGAGTCAGTAAAGAAGTCCATTTCAATTTAACCTCCGATATAAAACATATAGCATCTTTTGATAAGCATTTTAAAAAAATCGTTTTCAATCCAAACGGTTCACTCACCAAACAGGTTATGTTTTGATGTCAATTTGTTTTTTATTGTGCTTGTTTTGTTTTCGTTTTTGTTTTGTGTTTTTTGTATTTAAGTGGATTTCAACCCGTCTCCGTTTGTTTTTTGTTTTTTTTTGCCAAAAGGTTTGGAAATCACTCTTATTTTCTAAGTCGTTGTTAAGAGTTTTTTGCATACTGTCACAGGATATTAAATAAGCACAAGAAAAATAATTTCTACACGTTTGTGCGCTTTTAAGCATTCCCACCAAATACTAATAATTTATAAGTAGTTAAATAGTTTCAAGTTACCCTTTCTATTTAATAATGATCATTAATTTGCATACCGTTATGTAGTTTCGAGTTACTAATACTTAATTCGAATAATTTGCAGGTAGTTACATGTTTCAATTGTGAATAAACTGATAAATTTGATCCACTGATGAGACTCCAACTACCACTACGAGTTAGAATAAAGCTAAAAACGATGGCAATGAAGGTGTTTTATACACTCCACAGATCTCCAGAACTTGCATCAGATGCAGTGTAGTCTAATACTCAAGAAACCCTTCCTTTTCTTTTTCTTTTTAGGAAGGAGGAGTTCTTGCTCCCATGCAAGGGGTCCCGTCAGCATATTTTTAGCTTTACACCTAAGTGCAGTTTTATTTTAATTAGATATTATCTTCTTAATCATATTTGGGTTTATCAAAGATTTGTTGTATAATATACATATACATATGCAGTTCGATACTTTCATTTCTGATACGAACGGGTTTATTAACTCTTGGCTTCGGTCCATGGTGACACGAGGAGAGAGTCACAATTCTTAAAAGCCTAAGCTAACTATACTATGTTGACTCCACATCTTGTGCACCTTGTGGTGTTTAAGATTTCAATTTACAACGGCAGAATCTCAACTGGGGTCTTTTCAAAATCGTCAAATTCTCAGGACCATCTCTTCTGGCATGACGTGATCCACACTCCAGCCATATTTCCTGTCTGGGGTTTATTATGACAAATGGTGATTGTCATATTGCACGAGCGTCAAACTGTACCAAATGACTCAAAGCCTTACCAAACTGAATGATAAAATAAAATTAGCGAAAAATGATTAATATAAACAAAATCATTCCTTAATTATATAACAGATTAACTTCGTAATAAAGGAGGTGACAGAAATAACTCACAAAATTTGAAATCATCTGCATGGTGCAACTGAACACATAGAAGTAGTAATGGCAGCTCATCTAGATAAAATCTTACCGTTTGTTTTTCCGATACAATTAGTTAAGATCATAGTTTGGACCGGTGTACCCCATGCACTTGTTAAAACTTTTTTGAATTCTGGTGAATTTGTTATTCCTACACAGAGAGATTTTCATGCTCATTTCTTGCTACGTCGGAGAAATGGTCTCCCGGATAGAAAATGCTTAGAAAATTTTATATGGAACAGCATCTCTCCGACATGAAATGAACTCAAAAATCTCTCTCTGTAGTAATCAGATTCTTCAGCGTTAAATAAGGTTTCAACGGCAACAGTAGGTTGTGCACCAGAACAACCCATGATCTTTACTAATCGTATCGGAAAAAATTATAGTCGACTAACTAGATGGAGTAATTACAATCACTAATCTAAATAACTCTCTTCACTAAGATAAAAGCTTAAAATGAGGGAGATTATTCTGTCGCTCTTTGTATTAGAACGTACTAAAATCAAACATCGTCAAGATCAAATACACCCGAGTAGAGTTCAATCAATTAAGATCTTAGAAATTTGTTGACCAGAGCAACTGAGTAAAAACTTGTTTGGTTTCTTTGTTTAATGGTATATCAATGTCTGTGGTTTATTCAGAGCCAAAGCCATCGTCTAAGAGTTACTTTTTAGCCCATTGCTTGGTGGTAGAATGAAAGGTTTATACTTTTCTCCAGAGTATTTACTCGAAAGTGAACTCAATAGCGCCACTTGAAAACTGGGGTATAAAATATATTATTTGAGTTTCCTGATACGATTACCTAACATTTTTATGAATCAAAAAAGTCAGATTTTGCAAGTAGAACATTGTCCGTAACAAAAGACGGCTTATTTTGGTTTGGTTACTGTTTAATGCCATATTACTCACCTGTGAATAATTTAACGCCAAAACTTACTTTATATATTTATTATTTCCAAGTGCCAGTTTCTAAGTAAATATTTCTGTTTGGTCTAGTTAAATAATAGCTCAACCTTTGTGAATAATTTTCGGCCAAAATGTTTTTGTTTTGTCAAGTGCTTGTTAAATGGCACCATAACCCGTGTGGGCTATGTAAATGTCATATCATTTGTACATATGATTTGTTATGATTTCTTTGCGAATATTTTGTGAGTAAATATCTTTTTTAATAAATGAATTACTAGAGCGTGTGACAAAAGTCAATAGATATATTTGGTTGATTGGTTATTTCGTTTTAGGACATATAAGCCCTCGAGGACTATCCAAAGCGAATTTTATTTGTATAAATGATTTCAAGTGTATTAATATAATTAATTTTCAGTAATTTCTTGTGTCTTGATAAACTGTTAGAAATAAAACACAGTTTCTATGATGCATTCTATATAGTGATCCCTACAAACGAGAAATGGCGAACACTTTTAAAATATTTATTATTTCTAATTTATGGGAAAATCAATGCACAGCAAAACAACTAATAAAATTTTTTAGAAAACAGGAATGTTCTATGCATGTATATCTTGATCTTTTTATTAACAATGAATGAAACATCAATTTTTCTTTAGAAGATGTCCATACTCATTCCCACGAGTTATCAATTGGTCTAAGTGCTTCTAAAAGTGCTCTTTTAATAAGCATGGAACTGTGCTGTTGCATTTGTTTTAATACCTTCCACATCTTCAAATACTTTTCCTTACGAAGGATTTTTAGTTTAGAAAGCGCTAAACTGTCCCACAGAATTAGTTATTGTGTTGTATAGCCGTAATACAAATATAAGCAGAAACATAATCAAACATAATATACGAACTTTAATGAACGAACGAACAAATTTCTTTATAAAAATATAATCTCTCACACTTTATTCTTGAACGCGTGATGTTAGTTGTATGTGGGAGATGAGTAGAAGACGGGGACAGACTGTTATTTTGACCCAAAATTCTTCTCACGACGATAGCAGCACTTCTTCCTCATCTTGGCTGGGTTTGCTCAACCATGGGTCACTGAGGGCCGCAAGCCCTCTGTCTGGAGCTGATTCTCACTCCGCTGGCATCCTGTCTCCAACTGACTCGAACCATCTGGCACCTGCTTCCGCTGTTCTTCCGCTTATTTACACAGATGCATCTCTTGATTGACGGCTCAGTCGAGGGTCAATATATAACACTAGCGTTCATGGAGAGTGATACACTTGTGCAAGTCTTTTCTATCAAAAAATATTAATAAAATATATCAATAATGGTTCATTCTTCTTTTTGTATTACCATGAACACCAATACTTTATTATTAAAGTTGCTAACGTCTATAGCACAATTTTACAATTTCGAATTTGAAAATAAATCTTCATCCGAGATAAGTTTTCATCAGATCTAGTACACATAAAACATATATGTAACTGAATGTAATTTATCACGGTTATATAAAATGATACGACCATAGAAATGCTATGTGGAAATTTATATTGATATGTTTCGCTAAAAAGATTTAAGACATTATCAATACATATAAATGAAAACAGAATATGACTAAAGGAAAGGAAGCGTACAAGTTACATATATATATATATATATATATATATATATATATATATAACTTGCACGCTTATATATATATATATGTATATATATATATAAACAATTCGAAGAAAAACAAGACGGACCCTCAATCGGTGATTATGAATTTATTTCAGCTGGCCTCTAGATACGACCGAGCAACCTCTTCAAATAGCCATAAATTTGCTCTCCATGTTAATTATGAATTCATGTAATAATAAACATAATATTCAACGCTTCTGAATAATTATAAAACTCCTCTTTTAAATTCTCAATTTAAATAATTCCTATCGCATTTACTCTGGATATATATATATATATATATATATATATATATATATTATATATAGAGAGAGAGAGAGAGAGAGAGAGAGATAAATAGAGAGTGAGAGAAAGATATAGATATATATAAATATATGTAAGTAAATATTATATATATATATATATATATATATATATATTTATATATATATATATATGTAAATTAGACATCTGTTAAGAATACATATGACGACAGGAATATATATATATACGTGTGTTTGTGTGTGTGTGTGAGCGTGCAAGAGAGAGAGAGAGAGAGAGTGTGTGTGTGTGTGTGTGTGTGTCTGTGTGTATTTATATCTCTCGAGAAAACTATATTTATGTCAGTAGGTTATTCCATATTAAATTCTTTCTGATAATATCGGATTTAATTAATAATTTAACTGAGAAAGGGTATTGTATGTAGAAATATGTCTAGCTATCTATACCCTGCTTTCTCTTTTCCCCTTACTCTCTCATTTAATATATATATATATATATATATATATATATATATATATATATATATATATAGTCACAGCATTTCAGGCAGTCTAATGTTTAGCAAGCTTGACAAGCAAACCTGCAAAAGTAAGCATAAGTCTCATTGCCTGCCCCATTATTTCGGGCTTGTACTGCGCCTAAGCAAAACGCTTAGTAAATTATTATATGTCTATGTATACATATAGTCATGCATGCAGCATATACGTCTGTATATTAGAAAACATATAAATATGAGTGAGTGTGTCTGTGTATGATATAATAATATCTCTTAACGACTATATATATATATATATATATATATATATATAGATAGATAGATAGATAGATAGATATAGATCTCTCTCTCTCTCTCTCTCTCTCTCTCTCTCTCTTTCTCTCTCTCTGTGTGTTCCGATTTATCAATGTTGACCCATTAGAGTGCGCAGTAATAATATTTATGCATTAATGAACAAAATGTAATCCATGACATCTTGCTTTCTGTATTTTTGTTTTGTAGAATGAAAAAGAATGTGCTTTCTCTCCCTTACAGAGAAATATATATGTATTTATGGATTGTGTCATCAAATATGTATGCAATATTTATTACTTCTATTTCTAAAGGTAAACCGACACACATATACAAACGCACTCATGCAACCACACACAGACACAGACACGCACAGACACACACGCACACAGACACAGACACAGACACAAACGCAACTATATATATATATATTATATATATATATATATATATATATATATATATATATATATATATACAACACCTGTAGAAGGATATTACGACAGAAAGATTGTGATTCTCTGGAAAAAGACAAGAAAATATATCATTGTTGAATAATTTAGCACACACGTATATATATATATAATATATATATATATATATATATCTTTACTTTAAGAAAAAATCCAAAGACCGGTCAATTCAGGATTATAAATTTATTTCCATCCTGTATTTTCAGTTTCTGGTGTGAACCAAAAACACGAAGAAAAAAATTTATACAGGACTTCTTCAGATCCAATTGATAATTAACTAAAAACAGAATAAACACGTCGGGTGGAGTTGGACGGGATTAAGGAGTTATATACCAGTGTTTGTATTTATAATAGGAAATCTGGCAATATATCTGCGTTTTGCGTATGTGAACATAATATTTCGTGTTCATGTATATATATATATATATCTGTGTGTGTGTGTGTGTGTAGAGTCTGTCTGTCTGTCTTTCTGTCTGTGTGTCTGTGTTTGCATTTCATATATGTTCATAAATAAATTTATAGAGATTTTTATGTGAATATTAGGTGGATGTACGAGGATCATTAAATATGTTCCCTGGCTTTTTTCGTATGGGCACTTTTATTGATAGTACACATATGAAACTCTAGTCCCCTTTGAAGTAATATCCTCCGGCTGCATTGCCCTTGTTGTACCGTTCTATCAACTTCTGGAAGGCCCGATGGATGTCCTCTTTTTTTAAGCTTGTCAATGACCTTCGTCACAGCCTCTTTCATCTCCTCAATTGTTTCATAAAGACAGCCTCTGAGCTTAGGGAATAATCAAAAGTCACAGAAAACAAGGTCGGGACTATAGGGACGGTGAGCAACTGTCTTGATGCCCATCTTGACCAAATAGTCTGTGACAAGGATGGAGTTGTGGACTGGTGCATTGTCCTGGTGGAAATGCCACTGATGCGATTTGAAGAGTGCTGGACTTTTCCGACGAAATCTCTGCCTGAACTCCCTTAAAACCTTAACATAGTAACCCTAACCCTAACCCTTTGGCCAATTAACTCTGGTGTATTGACTTCCTTACTCCTCCCACTCCTCTCATCATCCCTCACAGACTCCCTGTCTTCCTTGAATCTCTTATGCCAGTGAAAAACTGATGCTTGATTTATGCAAGACGGTCGAAAAGTAGTCTGAAGCATTCCATACGTTTCTGTGGCATTTTTTCCTAGTTTAAAACGGAATTTTATTGCATATCGTTCATTTAAATTGTCCTCACGTCCACACTGCATTTTTGAAATTCCCCAGCTGTGACAATCAGGGTTTAGTAGGGTGTATTCCAATTTCTGCTGTAGCTGTTCCTAAAATTTGTCATTTAACTCAAAAGATGTATAGCAATAACATACCGAATTTTCAAGAGTCAACGACAATTTTAAATGCTTGTAAACAAAAGTCTGGAAACTTATTGAATGCATCACGTACTTCTTCTGACGACACAAACGCGAGTTTATACAGCAATACCTGATACGGATTGCATGATTCCATGTATTTTAATATCATATATCAGTGTATTTTTGATGTTTACGTTACTATAAAAGTGACAAAATCTTCATGTTCATTTATATGTGTACTTTTATGTAATAGTCCGATATACACATGAGTCTCTATATTTTTACAATGATATGAATATGAATATGCATGTAAATATATAAGTGTATATGTATATTTTTCTATGTAAGTATGCATGTGGCGATATATATATATATATATATATATATATATATATATTGTCATCCACACACAGGCTGCTTCGTTGTATCACATCTCTTCAGAGTTGCTAAACAAATAGGATGACTGAGGCTGGGAATGAAACCCGCTCAACTTTACGTTAGACTTAGTATCATACCGCTCGACCATAGGCGGACCATGTACGGAGAGACTGAGATATATCGATGGAATTACGAATACATGTACGCATATTAATGTTTACACACACACACACACACACACACACATATATATATATATATATATATATATTGTCATCCACAGACTGACTGTTTCGATATATATATATATATATATATATGTGTGTGTGTGTGTGTGTGTGTGTGTGTGTGTGTGTGGTATGCATGTACGTGCGGTGGTGTGTTATTTTTTGGGTTATTAACGAAATTAAATTTTAACAATCACTAACATACTGTCCGTTTTCTTATATATATATATATATATATATATATATATATATATATATATATATATATATATATATATATATATATATATATATATATATATTAGTATAAACACATTTATATGATCATACACATAAGTGCAATTATTTGTATATGTTTGTACGTGTGTGAGTGAGTATGTTAGTGTGTGTCTCTGTCTATGTCTACATGTACACATATATATAAATATATGCATGCTTGAAACTGTCTTCCTTGACTCATATAGAATATTGCCATATATATATATATATATATATATATATATATATATATATAATTTCTATTTGTAGCTTCTTTCTTTTGTTTGTAGATGTTTTTGTTGTTGTTTTCTCTTCTGCCATTGAAACTCTAAAATCCATTCCATCCCTTTTCCTTCTCTGGATGGCCTTAGGAGGACCTTGCTAATGGTAGGCCCGAGACATTGTTAACAACATTTATATTTGGATAATTGATTCTTAGGAACCCACCGATGTTCTCATTAAATTCACTCTTAAAAGATTTCAGCCAAAAATGAAAAATCTTCAAAATAATATTATAAAAAGAAAAAAAAAAACATGATTCCTTTGGAAATTGGACAAAGAATGAAAAAAAAAAGAATAAAAAAATATAAGGGAAGAAAGAGATAAAGCTTTTGAAGAAAAATATGAAAAGAAATAACGGCATATAGATATTTCAAAAGGACGGTGGCAGAAAGATAAGAAAAAAAATGATTTTTCTTTGCATCCGCCAAGGCATAATTTGAAGCGAGGATGAAAAAAATTTTAAGCCGATCCTGGCTGTGAAATAAAAGAAATATTCACATGTAATATACATATGTATAATATGTGATGTAGACACTGAAACAACAATGTTAATATGAACAAAAAAGAAAATGATAATAAGATGAAGCAGAAGCATGCCTCCAAAATTACTCGTGCAACAATACAATTGTTCCTGCTGTTGCTCGTTGTTATTATTATTAATATTATTATTAATATGATTAATATCGTTATTATTATTATTATAATTATTATTATTATTAGTGTTGTTGTTGTTATTATTATCATTATTATTATTATTATTATTATTATTATTATTATTATTATTATTAGTTGTTGTTGTTGTTGTATTAAAACCAGTTACTGTATCTATTATCATTGTCATTATTATTAACATTATTATTATTGACTACTTTGATAGTATTATCATTTGTAACATTTTCAATCTGAAAACCATTATTATTCTCACCTTCTCTCTATTTCTCATGTATACATGTTTTTATATATATAACGCAGTATACATCTCTCTCTCCCTCTCTCTTGTTCACACACACACACACACACACACACACACACACACACACACACATATATATATATATATATATATATATATATATATATATATATATCCATGTGTTTGTGTATCGCAAGCATTGATCTCACTTGAGAGTTATGAGAAATTCCGTTGTTATGGTAACACAAAGCGTTTTAGAAATTCAGACATGATATTTTTGAAAGTTTAATGACTCGGTATACTACATCATTTAATATATTTCTCTCTTTCTCTTTTTTCTCCCTCAAACTCTCTCGGTCTCTCTTTCTCTTTCTTTCTCTTCCTTACTCTCTTTTTTCCCTTATTCTCTCTCTCTCTCTCTCTCTCTCTCTCTCTCTTCCACTATCTCCTTTTCTTTTTTTCTCTCCCTGATATTTTATCTCTATGTCTTTCACATTTTTTATTTTACTTTCCTCTCTCTATATATAACTTTCTATCTTTCATTTTTTTTCTTTCTTAGCATTCGTTAAAATTGTTTCAATCGTTCCGCTCACTGCTTCTTTTTGCTTTTCTTTTTCTTTTGTGTGAACTGAAACATATAAATAAAGCAGAATGTCCGTTCTGTACATGTGTATGTATGACAGGGTGGTAAAAGTGATCCACTGGGAATTGTGCAAAAGATAGAAACATGATTAGACTGACAAATGCTATACACACTAAACCGCATCTCTCCTAGAAAATGAGATGCATGCAAATCTCTGGGATTTTGAGATACAAACATACCCCCTTATCTCATCCTGGAGTCCAGAACAAGTGTCGGTTAACAAAATAATGAAAAACATATCAACTAGTGGATTTGGCTCTCCCATCAAAACTAGATAAAAGAACTAAGAGAGTAAAAAAGTAAATAAATATGATGACTTTGTTGAAAATAAAGGTCACAGTGATATCAGTCGTGTAAAACCTGGAAAAGGTACAGTTAAACTGAAGATCAGAACAAGAATAAGACCATCCAGACCACAGCACTTTTAAAACGATCAAGAATATTAACAAAAATCCTTGAAATCTGAGGAGCTGAAAACAAGAGACCAACCGGACAACGACATTGTTGAGCTCAGCCAGAATACTGAGTAGAGTCCTTGATACTATACAAGACTTACGGTCACTCAGACTCCAGTGAAATACCATCAGCTAACACTGGTGCTAAAAGTGTGCAAGGAGTAAGATAACAACAACAACAACAACAGCAATAATAATAATAATAATAATAATAATAATAATAATGTGTATAGCAGCGCAAACATTACCATAATGACCAATCATATCAAAGCAAGAATAGATTAGACTCAACGAAACAATAGATGTAGGTTATGTGGTGATAGAAACTAAACGATCAATTACATAATAAGCGAATGCAGCAAATTAGCACAGAAAGAATAAAAGACTAGACACGACTAGGTGGGCAAAGTGATCTACTGGGAATTGTGCTTGAAACTGAAGTTTGACCATACGAACAAATGGTAAATGCACAACGCAGAATCTGTCCTCGAGAAAGAGACACACAAACTCCTCTGGGATTTCGAGATACAAACGGAACACTTAATCTTGGCCACATGATCAGACCATATAATAATCAACAAAAAAGAGAGACCTTCCAGAATTGTGGACTTTGCTGTTCCGGCTAACAACAGAGTAAAACTGAAAGAAAGCCAAAAGAGGGATAAGTACCTGGATTATGCTTGGGAATTGAAAAAAATGTGGATCATAAAAGTTACTATAGTTCCAATTAGAATTGGTGCTCTTGGTACAGTCACCAAAGGATTGATACAAGGACTGGAGGACTTGGAAATAACGGGACGTGTGGAGACAATTCAAACTACAACATAGTTAAGATTGGCCAGAATACTGAGAAGAGTCCTGGATAGTTGAGGAGGATTGCTGTCATTCATACTCCATTGAAAGTATCAGCTAACGCAGATGTGAAAAACTCTCAAGGAATAAAATAATGCCATGAAGACTAAATACACAACAGAATTAAAAGTGTAGATGATGAGGAGATAGAGAAGAAATGGTTAATACCATCGTAGGTGAATGTAGAAAACTCGAAGAAAAGGTGTACAAGACTGTGCATCGCTGGGTTGGAAAAGCGATCGACTGGGAATTATGCAAGATATTAAAATTTTATCATACTAATATATGTACAAATCCGAATTGGTCCGAGAGAATGTGTCGCCTAAAATTTTCCTGAATTTTAGACAAAAACAGATAACCTAATCTCGCTTAGAAAACCAGACTCAAAGAAAATTAATTATGAAAAAAGCAAATCTTTTATCCTGTACCTTTTGCGGTTCAGGCGGATCACAGAGTGAGAATGAAATAAAGCACAATGTTAAAGAAACACTTGCCAGAAACTAAAACAACTGTGAAAATTGATGGTGACTTTGATACCAATTATTATTGATGGATTTAAAACGATCCAAGGGGGCACGTTAAAAATGACGGAGTTTTCGGAAATCAGAAGAAAAATGGAGTCAATCCAAACAACTGCATAATAAAGATTTGTTGAAATACCCAGAAGAGTCTTGGTGAACAGGAGTGACTTCCTGTTACTCATATTCCAGGGTAATAATAATAATAATAATAATAAACATGAAGGTGACGGGGATACTAACTATATTTGATGCACTCGGAACGGTCCGCAAAGGCTTAGTAAGGGGGACTCAATGAGTTGGAAATCGAAGAGTGAAGACCATCCAAACTACTGAATTACAAAGATCACCAAGAATACTGAGTAGAGTTCTGAAGACTAAAGGAGACTTGTTCCAGTAAACGCTGGGTGGGTGGAAATCTCTCAAAGAAGTAAGATAATAATAATAATAATAATAATAATAATAATAATAATAATAATAATAATAATAATAACAGTAGCAACAACAACAACCAAGAAACTGAATCTCTTCTAAAAACAGCTCAAAACAATGCCATAAGGACCAAACATTTCAAAGCAATAGATTAGATGTAGGTTATATGATAATAGAGACGAAAGGATCAATCACATAATAAGCGAATGTAGCAAATTAGCATGGAAAGAGTATAAAACTAGACACGACTGTGTGCAATTGTGCAAGAAATTAAAGTCTGGCCATACGAGAAAATGGTATATGCGCAACGCAGATTCTCACCCGGAGAACAAAATGCAAAAACTCCTCTGGTGTTTTGAGATACAAATGGATCCCCTAATCTTGGTCAGACGACCAGACCATATAAAAATCGACAAACAAGAGAGAACTTGCAGAATTTTGATCTTTGCTGTCCCGGCTGACCAGAGAGTAAAATTAAAAGGAAGCGAAAAAGAGGATAAGTACCTGAACTTGCGAGGGAATTGAAAAAAACTCTTAAGATAGTTGTGACCATACGAACTACAGCATCGTTAAGATCGGCCAGAATACGGAGAAAAGTATTGGAGACTTGAAGAGACTTGCACTCACTCAAACTCAAATGCAGGTGTGAAAAACTACGAAAGAGGAGTGAACACGATGGACAACAGAATAACGATAACTATGAAACAAAAATTGGAAGAAAAAACTCCATGGACGTTTTAAACGACTAAGAAACAACATTTCACACGAGGAAAACTGGACGTGGCTAAGAAAAGGAAGCTTTAAGAGAGAAACAATCTCTCCGAATAGCAGCACAAAACAATGCCATAAGAACCAATCACATCAAAGTGAGAATAGGTAAGCCGCAACAAAATAGTAAGTGTAGGTTATGTGGTGATCTAGACGAAACCATTAATCACATAATAAGCGAATGCAGCAAATTAGCACAGAAGGAGAAGACTAGACACGACTGGGTGAGCAAGGTGATCCGCTGGGAAATGTGCAAGAAATCTACATTCGACCATCCGAACAAATGATATATGCACAACCCAGCAGCTGTCCTGGAGAATGACACACATAAACTCCTATGGGACTTTGACATACAAACGGATCACCTAATCTCGGCCAGAAGACCTAATAATAATCAAAAAGAAAAAATAATTTTTAAAATTGTCTACTCTTCTGTCCCGGCTGACCACAGAATAAAGCTGAGAAGATGTGTAAAGAAGGATAAGTACCTCGACCTTGCTGGGAAAATGAAAAAAAAACTATGGAACATGAAAGTGACGATTGTACCAATCGTGATTGGTGCTTTTGGTACAGTAACTAAAGGATAATTAAAGGGACTGGAGGAATTGGAAGTTAGTGGACGAGTGGAGACCATTCAAACTACAGCACTAGTGAGAATGTGGAGAATACTGAGAAGAGCACGGGAGACTTGAAGAGACTTGCTGTCACTCAGTTTCCATTGAAAGACCATCAGCTGAAACTCATGTGAAAAAATCTCAAGGAGTAAATAATAACAATAACAACGAATAAACAAATTAATTAAAACATCTTATGATCGCAGGGTTATATTTGAAACTGTACACTTGAATTAGATACAGCGTGCTGCGTTCCTTCTTCAATTTCTAAAATAAAATAAAGGAGAAAATTTGAATAATGTAACCAGTTGGAAAAAATTTTAACATAGATCTATAGAAAATGATCTTCAAATGTGGTATTGGAATGATTTTTATACAAAAACGTTGATGTATGATGAAAGATTATTTCAAAGAATTAATGGGATACCCCTAATAGAAATCGATACCAAAAACGTAATGTGAAAAACTATAAATTGGTTTATAATTATAATTAAAATTTACTCCAAATGTGGTCGCAACCATTAAAATATATATATATTTTTTTTGTTTGTTTTTGTTTAGTTTTTTTGCATAAAAATGCAGAAAAATATCCTGATACTCAAAATAACATAAATTAAGATTGCTTTCGACTCGAAGTTTTACGCACTTTGAATTATTTCTTATATGTGGTCTTTACATTCAATATTTCTCTCTGTAGAATTTACTGTCCAGACAGATTTCTAAAACGAAGACTAATAACCAATCGAAATTTTTTAGAGTAATTATTAGAGTATTTTGAACAAATTACCAAATCAGATTTTTTAAAAAAATAACAACAATAGTGTGAAAAAGATTAAATCAAATGATTTCAGAAAAAAAATGTAAAAAGAATTTGAGAAGACATTTTGGGGAACTCACCAATTAATTATTTTACAAAATTTGATCTGTATATATATATATTTTATCAATAGTGAATATGCTCTGAGCCAAGATTGTTTTTTCAAATTTACTGTGACAATATAATAAAAAGGCGAGCCGTCTAAAGAAGCATAAAGATAATAATTGCGATAACATTCTCGAAAATTGTAGTCAACTCGTTTGATTTAAAATATCTCATTTTTTTTACTCCAGCAGATTTTGTTTACTATCATTTTGCAAACCTTTCATTACACGCAACCAAAGTTCTCTCTAGTTGGTTGGGTTTTATGGCATATCAACCCTTATAGGTTAATAAATTCCAAAACTTATTTATACATATATTAAATACGACGACTTTGATGGTAATCCTAATCGTATTTGTATGCACACACTTAAACAGATTCAAGTCACGATGTAACATTAACTAATTAATTTAACATCAATCATTTATTTGCACACAGTGAAATAATTATGCATATATGATTGTTTAGAAAATATTTTGAAGGTAATTTTATTTTTTAAATCAGTTAGAGCAAATGTGTTTACTCAAAATTAATTTTTTCAAGTTTTTCTTTTAAATATTAATAAGTAAAGAATGTAAAGTTAGCGACCATAGTCGAGGGTGACCCGAAGGCTCCCTTTTCGATAGCTACTACATCAAGGTGTAAGGGAGGGCGCTACTCCATTCCCTGGATTGCTCCACTTTACCCTTGAACCGTACCTTATAATGCTGAGTGTTAAGCAAGGTGGTATCAAGTTCCATTTTTAAAGTCTTTGGTATGACTCTACCAGGTCTCCCGGGCCATTAGCGAACACTCTAACCGCTGGGCCAATGTCCCGGTTTTAAATATTAATAATTCTTTTTAATATGCAAAGTTGTGTCAATTATTTCTAAAATATCAGCTTTATTTTGAACACAGTCAAATAGTCCAAAGTGTTGGTATGTTATACGAATAATTCCCTTTTTTGCACACAGTTAAATGGTTTAATGTATTGGTATTCAACATGACTGATTAGTTTGCTCAGTTAAATGATCGAGCAGTTCTATTCAATCCATAGATGGCATACTAACATGTACTGCCACATGAGTTCAGAATGGACCAGGTAGTATTGGCAATGAAGACGTACTCCATATTCCCCAAAGCTCTTGGACTGGAGTCAAACTATCATAAAGTTTAGTGTCATATACAGGATACCCGTTGGTATTAAAACTGAGCTGAAATTCTTGGGGACATTCTAAGTATATATCTAGACATAATACCACCAGGGTAACTTAACAGACTCCCAATTATAATTAAACTATTATAATAAACTAATTATAATAAACCATCAATAATGCGCTTTGAACAAGGAACATTTATTACAATGACTTTTCAACATAGTTTTCCAAATTTGCAAAAATGGAGGACTTAAAACCGCAAAGAACTGAATTGTGGAGGCATTAAAAAATTTTATGGAGAGATAGCAACAAAAATTATTAATGTTGAGATAGGCTTATATAAAGATAAAAGAGACTGTGCTGTAAAATATACTTGTTCATTATTTCTTTTTTCTTTCCTGTGCGTGTTTTTTTTGGGGGGGTGTTTTTTTTTGTTTTTGTTTTTTGCAAATGAAACTAATCCAAGTTTGTATAGCATTTAGATAAAAAATATGAACGGGCTAAGAAGACTGGAAGTGATAAGGGAGAGACAGGGAAGACACATAGATCGGTTCATAGAAGATCAGAGTTGTGAGATAATGGATAATCTTAGTTGTCACTATTCGTGAAATTTTGCAGGGTTCCAGCTAGTATATTAAAAATTGTGGAATATGAAGATGACAGTTTCAATCATTGTTATTACCGAGCTAGAAAATATATTTTTATTTTGACTGACTTCTCGTTTTTGCCTTTTCTCTATTTTTTTTTTCTTTTTGTTTCTTTCTTTGATTTTGGTTTATTTTGGTTTATTTCTTTAATATATCCTTTATTGTCTGCTGATTTTGACTTTACATTCCAAGTCTTTCTTTATTTAGTTTTCTATTTATATTTTCTATTCACTCATTTCAACCGTCTCATTGGCCTAGTGGGTAGAGTGTTCGCCAGTTGGCAGGGAGACCGGGGTTCAATCCCAGGTCGCGTCATACCAAAGACTTTAAAAATAGTACTTGATACCTACTTGCCGAACACTCAGCAATATAAGGTACTTATCAAGGTTAAAGTGGACCAATCCAGGGAAAGGAGTTGCGCCCTCCCCTACACTTTCGTGTTGTAGCTATTGAAAAGGAACCTTCTGGTTGCCCTGGACTACGATCGCCAACTTCATTTATTCATAGTTTTCAAACTTTCTTTATTGCATTTTCATATTTCTTCTCTCTCCTCTTTTAACTTATTTTTCTTCTTTCTTTCTTAGCCCGTTCGGCTGGGGCTGTAGAATAGGTAGACTAAATTTCAGCACACGGGTAACTACCAGCCAAACAATGACCTTAATATTACAAAATAGTGCTTCTGATGATGTGGCTCCAGTCCTGTAACTTTAGGAAATGCGGAATACCCCTTCTTAGGAGTTACTTCCATGTCCACCCTGACCCAGAACGACCACTAAACTGTGTACCAAGAATAAAGTGCCATTGTTGAAATCATTTAACAATGTGCAAACAAATAAGCACTGGGTCATTGGAAGACAATGTTTCACATAAATAATTCATTTACACACACACACACACACACACACACACACACACACACACACACACATATATATATATATATATATATATATTAACAAGATTTGATATTGAATAACCTACATGGGTTGATATACCATAAAACACAACCTATCAATTTGCTTTTTTGTTTTTTTTTTCTTTCTTCCTTTCTACGCATTTTTCTTTGTTTTCCCTTCTTTATTTACTTAATTTTGATTTTCCTTTCATTTTAAAAAAATATTTTATGATATATCTTGCGAGTTTTTCACATCAGCTTTAACCATTGGTCTTTCAATAAAGTCTGAGTGATAGCAAGTCTACTCAGGTCTCTAGGGCTTTTCTCGGTATTCTGGCTGATCTCATCAAAGCTGCAGTCTCGATGGTCAGGATTGTCTTCTGATTTAAGACATCGCACTGTTTTATTCTGCCGTTAACTGAGATTTAATTTCTATTTTGATGCTTCCCATTTCTAAGGCATGTCCATATATCATTTATAATGTCGTCTGTTTATCGCTTGAAGTGTCCCTACAGTTGTTTTATTCCCACTTTTGTTTTCTGGTTATTGTTGTTTTTCTGTTCTTCTTTATGCTACCATTATTGTTGGAGGCAGCTGTAATTTATCTCTTTGCTTATTTTAATGTATTTTCCGCGTTCTTGTGTGATTGCATATGTGCTATCGTCAACGCTGGCGAGTCCTCTTCCTTCTTCTTTTCTTGACACATATAATATGTCTCTGTCATATCTCAGGCGTACACCCTTGTTCGTAGTCATCAAATTCATTGTCATGTGATTCATTTGTTTGCGTTCCTCCCTTATTCCTTTTAAGAAAGATCCAAGGTATCTTACGAGGCGGGTGTTACTCTTGTGTTTATTCTTTGGATGAAATTTCTCAGGCAGTTATTTTGTTCTGATGACGTCCTTTTTTCTTTCTTTTTCTTTCATCTGTGTTTGTTTGATGGTACTATCTTCGATTATGGGCAAGTACTTGTGATTTTCCTTCTCTCCAAGCGACGCTTTCCTGATTTAGCTGCTCTATTTCATCTCTTGTTTCTCTTTTTCCTTTTTCATTATCAGCATGGCACCTTTTTATGACTAAATTTAATTTCTCTGTCCTGGTTCTATATTTTTATTGTTTGTTTCAGGGTCTCCAGTTCTTTTAATTTTTGGCAAATATCTTGATATCATCTATGTGCAAAAGTTGATTGATCTTTTCGAGTTATCTTTTCAAGTTATCTTGTGACTATAAAGCCCCTATGTACACTTCCCAGCTATAAAACTGAGTGGTATTATTGCTATAACAAATAGAATTGGGGACAGCAAGTCTTTCTGGACGATGCCACTTTGGATTTATACCTTTGTCCTCCCACTGCTAATTCCACTTTCCAGTTTTCCATGGTTTTCATTGTAAAGTTTATGACTTTGTCGGGTATTTTGAACTTTTTCAGACATTCTACTATCCAAGTTTGCAGTACCATATCATTAGGTCATTTTGTGATCAATCCATGCCATAGTTACGTTTTCCACCTTCTTTTTCCCTTCTTGACGATGTATTTTTTATTTATTGTTGGTCGTCAATTCCTCTTGATATACTGCGAAATTCTTTTTGTACCTCTTCAAACGAACAGCAGAATTCAAGCAAGTAAAATATTTCTTCTTATAGTTGTGTGGTTAGGATTTTTCACATCGTAGATTGACACGTTCTTGGTCTATAGTTGCTTGAGATGGTTCCGATTGTTTGGTTCTCTCTTGATCAGGTTAGTTTTCCCCGTTTGTCATCCATTTAGATATGCTGGCTTATTGACATTTGCTCAAAAGCCGAGTAAATTAGTTTTAGATGAAGGCGAATTAAAACAATAGTCGATGTTTATCATCATGGCCTGGTGTTTTCTAATTTGTTACATTCTAAAATTTTGCTCCAAGCAAATCAAAGTGTATATTCGCATTGGCGCCTTCTTCAAGTCCTTGTAATTCTTTTAAAAATGTCTTTTTTTATCCATTCAGCTTTTCTCTTATGATCTTTCTGTGCCCATATCTTGATCAAAATCTTTTTTGCTTCTTTTTCATCTTGTTGTTAATTTGTTCCTATACATTCTCTAATGATTAGTTCATAGAATTTTTTCTTTGTTTTTCCTATTTTGTTTATATTGATTGACACTATACCGGTATCTTTTGAGGCTACCTGCTCTTATCAACATAGTTTTATTTATTCTTTCCAGTTGTTGTGTCAGTGATTTCTAGGATTATTTTCGCTCTTTTTGTTTCTTTCTCCTTTAATCCTTTCACTCGTCGCAGTTTCATTATTTGTCCTGATAGCCCATTTCTCATCCAAATTTTGTTTTTCTGATTGGGTTCCTTGTGTGGATGAAAATCTTGTCACCGGCAAGTTTTGCTCCGGCATAAGGTAAATCACTGAGTTCGATTATGTCGTCAGTTCAGATGTTTTTAATTATTCATCAATATTTTCAGTTTCTAAAATAATTTTTTCCAGTCATGATTCCTTAGGGATGTAGGCTTCTTTTCACTCTTAAATTTCTTTCTTCTTATGTTGATATTGATACTGTTTTCATGGGTTTCACAATATTTTGGATTTTAATATTTAAGGTTTCAGTTATCGTTGGAGACACTTTTGCATATTTTTTACGGATTACCTGTCAACATATCGCTCGTGTCTCTTGGTCAAAAAGTCATGTTCTCTTTAAAATCATTCTTGCTGTAAGCAATTTTTTCGCTTCTTGTATTAAAATTTAAGGATTTTATTTAAATTTCAATCATTTTTTTTTCTACAAAGTCTTTGGGTTGGATTACTTCTTAAATAACAATGTATCTCATTTCTGTTATCTTCTCAAGTCCAATTTTTTGTTTTTTCTCAAATGCATCTTTGCTTTAGTATTCATTCGTGTTCTTTAAACTAGAACAATCAACATTCACCGGATGCTGACCAATCATCCAAATTGGTTAGCAAGGGAAAACCTAGCTATCATGACTCTCAGATCTGTCATTTGATTCCTACATTGATTTGCATCTTTAATAAGACATTTTTCATGTGTAGATGTATGTGGATATACCAGATTCATGTTTTGATTATTATTTGTACTTGTGTCACTAATGTAACCTTGTATTCTTCCAAGGAAGAATAACTTTAAGTGGGCCATAATTCTCATTAATTTCTTATAAAATTCCTAAGATTTTAAGTTGAAACCTACCAATATCTTTCTATTTTAATCAGATTTTGTAGGTTTTAATCTTCATCATCATCATGTCGCGCCGCCAGCACGGATCTCTCTGAACCTCTATCGCCACCCGTCTTTATCGTCCATTGCTCCCGGCAAGTCTTTAAGGCTACATTCTGTATCAGAACCGAGCTGTTTTTAATCTTATTAATATTTAATTGTTAACAATGTCAGACACGTTCAACACTAGTCACTTTTGCATTTGTATTCGACCCACCAACTATTATATTGGCTTATAGTCGAGTTACTTATTATGATATTTACCAACCCCTTCGCTCGGCCAGGATATGACACAAGGTCAATTTTTAAGCGGAGTTCAACAGGTTTGAATTCAGATTTTTCCTTCTCCTAGACTAGTTGCCTCACCAAGGCCGAAGAACCTAGTCCGCCCAACTATTTACCCATAGCTGGAGGGAGAATATTTGGTTTCATACCTTTCCCAAGGTTATTAGTGCTATGTGAAATGCAATCAGTCAGGTCGAGGATTTGAACTCGTGTCGCCGTGTCCATATCCTGCGACGATAACCATTACACCACGAGTTATTTATTATACATAATGGAAGATTCATACCAATTTTTAAAAATGGGCTAATTACTTAGCATGGAAGTTTGACAACGTAGCATTATTATTATTATTTTTACTCTTTTAGAGTTTTTCACATCAGCGTTAGCTGATGATTTTTCATTGGAGTCTGAGAAACAACAAGTCTCCTCAAGTCTCCAGGACTCTTCTCAGTATTCTGGCCGATCTCAGCAATGCTGTAATTTGGATTGTCTCCACTTGTACTCTTATTTAAAATTCCTCTAGTTCTTGTACCAATCCTTTGGTGACTGAGTCAAGAGCACCAAATACAATTGGTATAACCGTTATTTTCATGTTCCACAGTTTTTAAAATCCCCTAACAAGGTCGAGGTACTTATCCTTCTTTTCACTTTTCTTTCAATGTTACTCTGTTGTCTGCTTCGACAACAAAGTCTACAATTCTGCTGGTTCTCTTTTTGGTGGTTGATTGTTATACGGTCTGGTCGTTTTTCTGGTATTAGGGGATGTGTTTGTATCTCCAAATCCCAGAGTAGTGTGTGTGTTTGATTTTCCAGGACTGATTCTGGGTTGTGCATGTACCATTTGTTTGTTTAGTCAAATTGAAATTTCATGCACAGTTCCCAGTAAATCACCTTGCCCACCAACTCGTATCAAGTCTTTACTCTTTCAGTGCTAATTTGCTGCATTCACATATTATGAGACTGATTTTTTCGTCTCAGTCACAACACAACCTTCATCAGCTGTTTTGTTACGTCTTATCTATTCTTGCTTTGATATGGTTGGACCTTATGACGTTGTTTCGTGCCGCTATTAAGAGAGATTCAGCTTCTCTCTTAAGGTTTCCCTTTCCTGGCTACGTCTGCGTTTTCTTCACACCAGTGTCAGCTTGTGGATGCTCCCTGTAGTCTGAGTAGCAACAAGTTTTCTCAGTTTCCAGGACTCTTCTCAGTATTCAGGCCAATCTCAATAATATTATAGTCTGTATATTCTCAATTCTTCCACTGATTTCTAACAGTCCTAATCCCTTATTCATTTCTTTGAAGACTGTCACGAACGTACCAATTATAATTCAAGAATACTTCTGAGTTCCTTACAGAGGAAAATGCTCAGGTGTTTAACCCCTTGATGAAATTTCTGCTGCAGAGCTTACTTTTGAGAAATTTATATTTCTTCTAAGGTAGCGAATTATTATTCACTCCTTAAGAGTTTTTCACATCAGCGTTAACTGATGATCTTTCACTAGAGTTTGAGTGATAGCAAGTCTCCTCAAGTCTCCAGGACTCTTCTCAGTATTCTGGCCGTTCTCAATTATATAGTAGTTTTGATGGTCCCTACATGTCCTTTTATTTCCAAGTCCTCCAGTCCCTTTAATAATTCTTTGGTGACTGTATCAAAAGCACCAATCAGTATAAATTTCACTTTCATGTTCCATAGTTGTTTTTTTTTTTTAATTCCCTAGCAAAGTCCAGTTGCTTATCTTTCTTTTCACTTTCTTTCATTTTTATTCAGTAGTTAGTCGGAAAAGTAAAGTCCATAATTTTACAAGTTCTCTTTATTATTATTATTACTCATTTCCTAGGGGGTAGAGTATTTGCCAACGGTCCAGGAGACCTGGGTTCAATCCCAGGTCGCGTCATACCAAATACTTTTTAAATGGTACTTGATACCTCTTTGCTTAACACTCAGCAATATAAGGTACGTATCAAGGGTAAAGTGGAAAAATCCAAGGAAAGGAGTAGCGCCCTACCCTACACCTCGGTGTAGTAGCTATTAAAAAGGGAGCCCTCTGTTTTCCAACTTCTCTACTTACTTTATTATTGTGATCTGTTTCTTTGTTTTACCGTTTTCAGTGTTTTCTTTCTTTCTTTCTTTCTTTCTTTCTTTCTTTTATACTCATGCATCTACATATTTATTCATCATTTCTCCATATTTCTCTCTTCATGTTCCCGTCTTTCTTTATCGCATTAATTTGAAAACACTTTCGTTTTTTTAAGGCAGTTATCTTTCATACTTCCTTCGCCTTATTTTTTTAAATCTCTACGTCTCATTTGTTTGTATTTTTTTTTTCTTTTTCTTTTCTCTGATTGTCGCTTTTTATTTTGCTTTCAGCGATGTTGACCACTTATAATATCTTTTAACAACACTAAATTTCAAAGACCCATTTTCCCACTTTTTGTTTTGTGATCGGTTTTTTTTTTTCAAATTTCCCTACTTGGAAAAATGAGTCATTCGGTCCATTTTTATTTGTCATGTTCCATACAGATTGCTAGTTCCCGGAAATCTAAGGATTTTCAAAACTTTTTCTTCTCCTTCTGCACTTACCTAATTAAAGGCATCCCTCCCAATCAGTTATTTTCGAAACCATTCCCAGTTCTCAAAGTCTATACATATCTAGATTGCATGTATAAACTGTTTAGAAATTATAGACTTACAGTAAATACATATATTTGTAGGTGCACTTGGTGTAATGGAAATTGTAATAGCAAAAGGGTTCAGAATTTAGAGTTCAAATCCTAGACTACGCTGTTCTTCTTTCATTTTGGGGCAAAATGAATCAATCTGTCCTCTCTCCAGCTATTGGTAAATACTAGGGTAGATTAATTTTCTGTAGATCTCCATCAATTAGTGCTGTAAAGTGCGCTGACTGCGTCTCTAAAGAAGACAAAGACCCCACTTAATGAGTGTCCTCAATAGGACAATAAATCATCAGATGGTAAGACTCTAGTCCTAGAACTTTGGGAATGAGTGGAATACCCATCCGTTGCCATTAATTCCAGTTCCATTCGGACCTAGTCGAGAAGAACCTGATTGGTTCCTATCTATTGTTCTAATAAAACTTTTCAGTCATTTACTAGACTTGAAACTATATGATTGTTTTAATATCAAATCGAATTATCAGTGTTAGATTGGAATACTTGAAACTGCTTAATAGTTTGCAAACAAATGAGGACTGACTCATTTAAAGATGTTACCTACAAACTAAGTGTTTCGAAATTTTATATATGAAGAATTGATGACAAGGTAATCCAAGTAGAAGGAGAGATTTATTGAAAAGCAAAGTCGACACCAAAACGGTTTAGTCTTAATGGACCACCATTAGGACTATGAAGGATTATATTAGTGATGTTAAATCAATGATAGATGTGTAAAAATGTAAAATATAAAAACCTCGGGAAAATTTCTATGACAAGAAAAAGTTGGCTGTTTATAATCAGAAAAAGTCAGCGTTTGTTGTTTGAAAAAGCCAGACTTATAGGATTAGAACTTCGTCGAAAACAAGGAATGATTCAAAATCTTCCTCGTTAAACAAATGGGACATAAATTCTACACAATATTTCTAATAAGCCGAATGACGTAATTTAAAACAACAAACGCTGATTCAAATGGCCAACTTTTGAACTCGTTTACCCCCGACGCAACAGGAACTCCCTCCAAGCTATATTACATTTCTCTGTCGAGTTGTCTTTATAGCTTTCACAATATTTTAAGACCAGTCGATTTCTACCATTGTTTACCTAAGGTTTCAACAATGTCATTTACAAAATAGCCTGGGAGCTGGGGTTCAATACCAGGTCGAGTCATACGAAAGACTAAAAATGTTACTTAATACCTTCTTGCCAAACACTCAGTATAAAGTACGTATCAAGAGTAAAATGGAGCAATTTCGGGAATGGAGTAGCACCTTCCCCTACACCTCAGCGTACTAGCTATTGAAAAAGAGAGCTGTCGGGTCGTCCTCGACTACGGTCACCAAAATTACTTTATAATAAAATGATGGATTTTTTTTTTCGAAAATATATTTCAGATTTTATTCTAAGATCTGTAATATGAACCTGATTCAGGGTTTATTCCGAAATTTCAATGAGCGGCTCTTTTGAAATATTTGCTGTCCTTCAGAATTTAGATGATGAGCGTGAAAAGGTGAAGTTATTAGCTGCAAAATGGAATTTTAATATTTGTGCTCTTATATATATATATATATATATATATGTGTGTGTGTGTGTGTGTGTGTGTGTGTGTGTATGTGTGTGTGTGTGATAAGTAAATTAAAGTCGGCGACCGTAGTCGAGGGTGACCCGAAGGCTCCCTTTTCAATAGCTACAACACCAAGGTGTAGTGGAGGGAACTACTCCTTTCCCTGGATTGCTCCCCTCTGCCGTTGATCCGTACTTTATAATGCTGAGTGTTAAGCAAGGAGGCATTAAGTATCCTTTTTTTGAGTCTTTGGTATGACTAGACCAAGGACTGAACCCACCTCTCCCGGGCCACTGGCGAACACTCTGACATGATTTATGTTTTGATTGTTCTCAATCAAATTTGACCTGTTTGGTTTGATTTATTAGTTTAATGGTATATTGACCTTTGTAGGTTATTTAATGACAAAGCTATACCTGTAGAAAAATAGTTGTGTTACTATTTAATATAATTCTATCTGGGGTTATCCTCAGAAGAAATGTCTTTGTGAAGATTTTCTTAGAAACATTTTAATATACTTTTCAATGAATTGATACAGCATAGCGACGAAAAATGAACAAATAATAAAGCATATCCACAGAGAGAGAGAGAGAGAGAGAGAGAGAGAGAGAGAGAGAGAGAGAGATACATATATATATATATATATATATATATATATATATATATATATATATATATATATTATGCTTTGCTATCTTTATAAAAAAAAAGAGTCATCAATATCGGAAATAAAACTTCCACATCTAAGTTTGAATAGAGTAGACACAGAGTCAACTTCACTTATTCTAATGGTTACATTGGCATGAAACCTGAAATCACCAAGCGCCACAGACATTTTATCGACGTAATTCAAATTATATATATATATATATAGTTTAAAAGAATTGATATTACTTTTTGCTGTCTATTCCAATGCCTTATTTTTTGTTTTTTATTTTCTCTTATGAGGACAGCCTATATATATGTATATTTTTTAGTTTCCTAGTATTTTCCATTCATTATTTATTTACTAGCCTTCCATTCGTTTTCTTCCCATTCATTAATTTTCTTATGTTTTTTACAAATACTGTGCAGCTGTCGATAGAAAAAATTACGACTTGAGACCAATTTTTCCATTTTGTCTTAAAAAACGTAAAGAAATAGATAAATTATGGACAAGAAAATTTGCAGATGAAGAATTCCCGGGCAATAAATAGTTGAGTGGCACACAACAAGATTCAGGCTAATAACTTGGACCATCCACACTGCCTGAAAAAAACCAACTGACAGAATACTCGTTCTATTATTCGTTTTTAGCCTTTTGGGACTTAGGATAATGTTAGCATCGACTGGAAAGAAAAATCTATCCAAAATGAATGGAGATTTTTTTGCAGAAAGTAGAAAGATTAGAATAGCAAGAAAGAAAGCAAATAGTATTTAGAAGAATTATAAGTATAGAGGGTCAATGCTTGTAACTGCTTCGAGAAAAGGAAAAGATGAGGGCTGTTTATAAAGAACAAGGTTAGATGAAAGAGAGAAATGTGAGTTTTAATGTGATGGAGACCAAGTATAAGTGAAATAAAACGAAAAATGTTATGAATAAGGAATGCTAGTTCCGGTGAAAAGAAAAAAATGTAAGTGACAAAGTGGGAAGAAAAGCACAGAAAAGAAACGGAATTCTCGGCACAAAGTGAAGAAGCAGAACAAAGTCACATTAAAGAATAGTTGGCATTCTGTACATATATATAAGTGCGAAAATAAACAATCGTTGAAAAAAGTTTTTGATAAATTAAAAAGTGTTCAAAGGCTCCTCAGCTGAGCACAACAAAGCTAAAATCAACATCTCATATTCTTGATATTATTTTATGAATATCGGCCAATCGGGCAATTAAGTATAGTGTTCGCCAATGGCCCTGGAGACCGGGGTTCAATCCTAGGTCGAGTCATACCAAAGTCTCAAAAAATAGTACTTGATATCTCCTTGCTTTACACTAAGCATTATAAAGTGAGCATCAAAGATAAGGTGAAGAAATCCAAGGAAAAGTGTAGCTATTGAAAAGGGAGCCTTCAAGTCGCCCGTGATTACGGCCGCCAACTTTTAAATATTACGTGTTTTTTCTACAGTAGTTGCCACAATCACTCGATGAAACTGATTAACCTTGTGTATATATATATATATATATATATATATATATATATATATATATATATATATATATATATATATATATATATATATGTGTGTGTGTGTGTGTGTGTGATCTAATTGATTTGGTTTCTTTGTTTAATAGCGTATCAACCTTTCTGGTTATTTAATGCCAAGCCATTCTTCTAGAAGAACAGTAGTGGTACTATTTAACCCATAGCTAAGAGGATAAGTGGGTTTATACCTTTCCCAAAAGTATTTGCCCGAAAGTGAACGTAATAGCGCGACTGATGTACCAACTCGCTAACTACGATTCCACAGTCCATCGCTTTAACCACAACACCACGAGGACATTCCCTGATCTAATTGAGATGAGAATCAGTAAATTATAAATGCAAACGCACTTTTTGTTATTGAAATATTTTTTGGTGGGAGGGTCGGGTTTGGGTGGTCCTGAGACTAGGACAGGTTAATGACAAAAGGTTCCATAAGGTCTGAGCCAGATCGTTGGTTTTTTTAAAATGACCCCTATATTTTGATGGGGTAGTAGGTGAACAAAGCATAATTAGTGGCCCCCGCACCAAATCAAAGAGTCTGCTAGGTGCGCAAAATCCGGCACTTAGGCACCATGATCGAGTGACTTTGGTTTTCCTATTATAAAAGTATTTATAAATGTAAAATAGAACATTTTCCATTAGAGTTCCCTATTTGACATGACCTGACCAAGATTAATTTATTGAGAAACTGGTGCAGTTCTAATATAAACTAGATATTTTTTGTGGTTTATTTTTTTAATTAAGTATTTTTTCTTTCATTCTCTCTCTCTCTCTCTCTCTCTATATATATATATATATATATATATTCGTGGTCTGGTCATAGAGATAAAAAAAAAGCTGTTGCACATGAAGTTGCTGGTGGTACCAACAGGAATTTGTGTCCACAGAACGAACCCTAAAGGCCTAGAAAAGGGACTGGGGAAATTAGAGATCCGATGAAGAACCAAAACCATCCATGACGCAGTACAGTTAAAACCAGCTAGAATACATAAAAGAGCCCTGAGGATCCGAGTAGTCTTGTTGTCACAGAAAAGTATCAGTTAAAACTGATGCAAAAATTTCCGAAGGGGAGACTTATCAATAAAATAACAAGTAAGAAGAAAACCCTACTTCATGAAAATATCAGTCTATATTGTTTTATTTTGCTGTTTCCCTGAGGACTGAAATTTGTTAAACTAGATGAGTACGAATATAGAGTACATTCTAAACATTTTGCTGACTAAAACACGTTTCTCCGTACACATTAGACATTTTTCTGTAATTTTCTCATGGTTTCCTCTTCGATCAAATAATAGATAAAATACCTTTGTTCAAGCTTAGACCACACTGTTTGATATGCAGTCATTTTAAATAGTCTGATAACATATTTTTGTGAGATAAAAACAATTTTTTGCTGTAAATCAATTCAAATAAATGCAGAGATTACATTTAAGGGTAATTAAAAAAAAAATTGTTTTTTCCAAAATATCCTAATTTATTGATTTAACCTTATATATATATATATATATATATATATATATATATATATATATATATATATATATATAAAGGATATGAATTGGGAATGATTCAGTTTGAGAATATATATGAGGATTCTTATAAATCTCTAAGAGTACTCAATGTACGATAATTAATATATAAATTTCTAAATTTAATACAAAGCAAATTCATATAATAGGAAAAAAGACAACAGATTGTCATTTGGCTATTATACATGTATTTCATCCGGTCACTTCATATATGATGGCTATACGATGAAACTGGTTTGTCGTACGAAGAGACTAGTTGAAATAAATTTCTAATAGCTAAATGACGGTTTGTTGAGTTTTGTCTTATCTTATATATATATATATATATATATATATATATATATATATATATATATATATATATTAGAGTGAATTTTCTTGTCATGACACTTTTTAGAACCTTAACCCAATTATATTCTCTTTTAACTTTTCATGATGATAATAATTTACACCCTGTAATATGGCTTCTGCTTTTCCTATTTTAAACTAATAATTTTCAAACAGATTTATTTGATTCATAGATATGACCCTAGTCTGGACGCAAACTCCGCTACAAAGTGGATCTGAGAGTAATGGTAATAGAGATGTACTCTGCACTTCCCAGCGGTCCGGAATTGAAGCCTTACAACATGATGCAGTTTAGTATCCTACGGAGAAAACATTTCTTTTGGCACTGGAAAGAGTTTTAACCCTCTGCAATAAATGCAGCCGGATTATTCTACCCCCTATCGATGAAGCAAAGTAATGTGTTTTAACAGTGTGGCCAGTGATATGAGTGACATGCTATATTTGGTATAAAGAATGAAGAGTGACTCCTGGTCGATTAAAGATGATCTGTATAGACATGTTCCTGACGGTTATACTGTTACTGCTGATTAAAAAATAGCTTGCTCCACGTGTACAGTTTCTTCTTATTTTTCTTTTTTGAGTGGTTGAGCTGTTTACAACCGTGTTGGCCTGATGTCTCTGATTCATTTGTAACAAAAATGCAAGCATTTTTTTGGATGGGTTATATATTCCTATTCACTTGCTATCATTATTTGCATCAAAATATTTCCAAATTTTGAGATTTAAAACTATTTTTTGTATACTCCATCTTTCTGATCATCTATCGTTTTTTCTCGGTTTATAATATTTTATTTGCTTTTTTGAAATAAAAATCTTATATCTATAATTTACTTGTCTTCTTTTCTCCGTGTCACTCATTCACTTCATCAAATATTCATATCTTTTTTATCTCTTTTCTTCTAGAATACCCGTATATTTTTTCAGAGTTATGTATCGGTATATTTCATAAACACCCAATGCTTACGTCTTTAAATACTTTTCCGGACTTCTAAAAAGAAGAGTGTAAAAAAATTATCATTTTTATTTTTCTCTTTTTTGGTTCTACATTCTACGATTAAAAGGACAAAGATGATAAATGAAAAAAATCACCTATGTGATATCTGGAACATGTTTTTTTTTTGTCTGCAACCTATTTCCTTATAAAAAATACGTGGATACTGGGTTGTTTGGAAAACACAAACTATTTCTATTATTCGTCTAAATTTCTGTGATGAAGTTTGATAATTTGTTATCGCTGAGAATATTTGAAATCTTATCTTCATCTTCGTTGTTATCACATCGGCCGAAACGTTGTGAGTATGACAATGAAGATGAACTCAATAGCTCGAATACTGTTTCCATTAATTTAATAATATTGTTATTTTATTTGACCGTATCAAAAATGCTTTTATAATTTGCACTTCATAGTTCAGATTCCCATCCAAAGGAATCCAGAAAGTTATAACTGCATGAGTAGATATCATCATCATCATCATCATCATCATCATCATCAAGGCGTGTTTACTAACTCACTTTCTCGAAATTCGTCTTTATCAACCACCATACTCTGCCGGCTTTCTTGGGGGTCACCCAGTGTCTGCACGGTGTTGATGAATATAAGTTTTTTTCTTGTCGATCAACACTAGTGTGTCCTTGTGTAGAAGTCCACACGAAAGCATGTCTTGTTGATCTTTCTTTGAAGGTTAGCGAGATGGGAGGCAAATGCTCGTAAAACTTCTGTTTTAATGATTACTGCTTACAGGATTTGTTCGAAACAGAATGCAGTGTTCTTGGGTAATTCCCCTCTAGGGCTTCCTTAGAAACCAAGTTGTGCAATATTTCAGGAATACTGACACGGTTGGTGCTTGGAAGAGTAGGTTTATAACCGTGCAATATATCTGCTTTCTTTCGAGGAACAGAATCATTTTAACTAGTAAAAATAACCTGGAAATAAAAGAAGAAATTAAAATATATATGAAATCCTCTGTAACAGTAACAGCAAGTAAAAAGATTCTAACCAAACATTTTGAAGGAGCTGGTAACAGAGAAATGCTTGAACAGTTTGCCATAGAATCAGCGAAAAAGACATGTTTTTCTATTTCTAGTTCGTTGTCTTACTAAGTATATAGAACCCAGCCTGCCCTAATTGGTTCACAACTAAAAACTATGAATTCATGATATCAAAGTAATCGTAAAATCAAACTCTTTCGCACAGAAACTCACACACACACAGACACACAAATACATGTATAAATATTACGTTAACCTCATGGGCAGGAAATATAATTATATTATATTTAAATAGAGGAATTAATGTTATATTAGAATTATTATTACTAGAAAATCCGTGAGGTTAACGATATGTGGATTCATAACACCAACTTGGGAAGATGTAGCCCCAGTGGAGGCCGTTTCCTCTGTGGGGAATACGTACCCTCACGATACATTTGGTCAAGTGGTCGCGCATTGTTACGATGACTAGTTAATTCGGCATGGCTCATATGTGGCATAAACCTGCGGCTAAGTGGTACAGTTTCGACTTCTACCTACTGTGGTTGTTGGTTCGATCTCCAGTGGTGAAGATTACGGTGTGCACTGCTGATAAGAACCAGTACGGTCGAAGCAGCTCTTCCGTGTTCCGCATGTGAGTGTTAGTCAGATTTTCTGGTCACGATAATTCTAATATAACATTAATTCCTCAATTTAAGTATAATATATATATATTGCAGAAAAAAGCTTTTTTTGAGTTGATTTGTTAAACTCCTTCAAGAAATGTTATTCATGAATAAAATTTCTTGAAGGAGTTTAACAAATCAACACAAAGAACTTTTTTCCGCAATATATATATATATATATATATATATATATATATATATGTATATATTTATATATATATATATTATATTTAAATTGAGGAATTAATGTTATATTAGAATTATAATGACAAGAAAATTCGACAAACACCCACATGAGACATACGGAACACTGAAGAGCTGTTTTGACCGTACTTAAGGTCTGGACTATAGGGACGGTGATTAACTGTCTTGATGCCCATCTTGGTCAAATAGTCTGTGACAAGGCTGGAGTTATGGACTGGTGCATTGTCCTGGTGGAAATGCCACTGACCCAATTTGAAGAGTGCTGGCCTCTTCCGACGGAATCTCTTCCTGAACTCCCTTAAAACCTCAACATAGTAACCCTAACCCTAACCCTTTAGCCAATCAACTCTGATGTATTGACTTCCTTACTCTTCTCACACCTCTCATCATCCATCACAGACTCCCTGCCTTTCTTGAATCTCTTATGCCACTCAAAAACTGATGCTCGATTCTTGCAAGATGTTCGAAAAGTAGTCTGAAGTATACCATATGTTTCTGTGACATTTTTTCAAAGTTTAAAACATAATTTTATTGCATATCGTTCTTTTAAACGCTCAGATTGCATTTTTGAAATTCACCAACTGTGACAATCAGGCTTTAGAAGGGTGTATTCCAATTGCTGCTGTAGCTGTTAATTTGAACCTGAAATCATAAAAATTAGTCTGTAATCTTATAAGCTGTATAACAATAAGATACAGAATTTTCAAGAGTCTACTCCAATTTTAAATACCTGTACAAAAAAGTATTGAAACGTATTGAATGTACCTCGTATATACGACGCAGCAAGAAAAGGATGACAACACGTAATATTAATATTAAGAAAAAATGCACAATCCTATCAAAAAATAATATGATTAACAATCTCAAATATAAGAAAAAATGAGCTTAACCATGTTTGCGTAAATTTAAAAACAATTTCTTAAATAAATCAAAAATATAATCAGCAACAAGCAAAAAACGGTCAAGTCTGAAGTATGTCTTGAAAAAACGGTCAGTAAACAAAACCAAAGTGTATATCGGCAAAAATCCCCAAAATTTAAGAAAAAGAACAAAAAATCATTTAAAGGGATATAAACTAAACAAAAACATTTATGCTATGGTGCACCAGAGAAATACATATGACCACCATTTTTATTCAAATTACGCATGTTTTTATTTCAAAATTAAACAAAAAGAACACTGTCGCACACCACGAAGGTATGTGAGTATATATATATATATATATATATATATATATATATATATATATATATATATACAAACTCATATATATATATATATGTATATATATATATATATAAGTTTGTATGTGTATGTAAAAACTCTTTTTTCTTCTATTTGTTGCTCCAAAGAAAGAAAAAAGTAAAATTTTTAAATGAATAGGTCCATCAAGTAATTTTTTTTTTAAGAATTATTTATTTCGTTCTCACATACAAGTATGTTTTCCGCTTGTTACTTTCGTCTGAGAACATTTAGTAATTTACTATGTGTTTTGCTTGAATGCACCACACGGCCTTATAAATGGGGCGCCCAATTAGACTCGAACTACCTTCCTGTCGGTTTGAGTGTCGAATGTTTAACAAACCTCCTCGATCTTATTTCCAGTCAAGCAATTCTTATAGTGAAACATGTCAATCTAATTTTCCGTAATGTATTCCGTTTTTTTATTATCATCATCATATATATATATATATATATACGTGTGCATGTGTGTGTGTGAGTGTGTGTGTGTGTGTGTGTGTTTTCATATTTTTCACAGCTCTTTTTTTAACGTTTATTTCATATACGAGGTGCATACGAAAACTTTCCAGACTTTTTTCGTATGGGCATTTAAAATTGTCGTAGAATTCAGTATGTTATTGCTATAAATCTGATGAGATGCCTGACAAATTTTTATGATTTCAGGTTTAATTGAACAGCTACAGTAGCAATTGGAATACACCCTACTAAAGCCTTATGGTCATAGCTGGTGATTTTCAAAAATGCGATCTGACCCTTTAGAAGAACGATATGCAAAAAAATCTGTTTTAAACTCGGAAAACATGCAACAGGAACGTATGGAATGCTTCAGACTACTTTTTGACCATCTTGCATGAATCGAGCATCAATTTTTGAGTGGCATAAGAGATTCAAGGAAGGCAGGGATGATGAGAGGGATGATGAGATGTGTGGGGGAGTAAGAAAGTCAATAAACCAGAATTGATTGGCCAAAGGGTTAGGGTTAGGGTTACTATGTTGAGGTTTTAAGGGAGTTCAGAAAGAGATTCCGTCGAAAGAGGCCAGCACTCTTGAAATCGGCTGAGTGGCATTTCCACCAGGACAATACACCAGACTACAGCTCCATCCTTGTCACAGACTATTTGACCAAGAAGGGCATCAAAACAGTTCCACAGCCTCCCTTTAGGTCAGACCTTTCTCCCTGTGACATTTGGTTATTCCCTAGCTCAGAGGCTGTCGTTATGAGACAGTTGAGGAGATGAAAGAGGCTTTGACGAAGGTCATGTACATGCTCACACAAGAGGATTTCCATGAGGCCTTCCAGAAGTTGTTGGAACGGTAGAACAAGTGCATTGCAGCTGGAGATTACTTCGAAGGGGACTAGAGTTTCATGAGTGTACTATCAATAAAGATGCCCATACGAAATAAGTCTGGAAACTTATCGTATGCACCTCGTACATATCTGAAAACTGCATATAAATCCACCATATTATTAATGTAATATTTATGAATAAATTACTTCATTTGTGTACTTGTTATCAATAGACATCAAGGCTACGAGTCCAATTTTAATGAAACTTGACAGATATAACCCTATTCACCTCAATGTGTCATTCTATTTCATGTATTTTTTTCAGGACTGCAAATTTCATGATCATTTCATAATTTTTCCTTAAAATTCAGTTTACCCATAATATTTCTCATCAGTTGACTATTCCATATTTTCTTCTGCATTTTTTGGAAAAAAACTATACCATTTATATAATTTAATCTAATTTGTCATAGTTTGAATGGACTTTCATAAAAGAAGTTTCATAAAATGATGCTAAATTCCCTCATCCCATTTTCTATTTCAGCAAAAAGGTCTTACATGCCGTAAATTATGGCTTGATATTCAAATTGGCTTTCCTAAAACAAATATCAGCAGAAGCTTAGATATGCAAATAGGTCTACTGTTAAAGGAGAGATCTTGCAGACCTCAGAAAAGTGTTTGGGCAAACCTAATTGTAAGAAAACATGGCTAAACAAAATAACAGTCAACAAAGAATAGAAAGGATTATTATCCTTTCTATTATATCAGAAGACATTCCACAGTAGAGTGCGGCGAAGACGTTTGTTATTTACTCACCACTGTCTAAAAGTTGGTAGAAATATAAAAAGAAATAGTATGGTAAAAGAAGGAAAACATTGAAATTAAAGCTGACTTAAAGGCTTGTGGAATTTCTTATATATGTTGCTTCAATTAGTATCTAATATTGTGGACTCTGGATGAGTATATCAGTCCAGAATGTATAGGGAATAATATCTAAGAAATAATTCTTTTATTGTGGATGAATTCCATTATTCAATCCTCATCATGAGGTTATTCCATAATATGTAGCTTAGAAAAAAATATTTCTTTAATTAAAATAATTTAATCTAGTAGGTTCAAGGAATATTTTATGAAGCAAGAATGTTCAACGAAAATAAATGAATAATAATTTGCGTCTTATCTATTAAATGTTTATTTACTGCTAAATACAGACTTAAGTGGACATCTAAGCGTGCTAATTACATTATTTTTGCCCGTGGTAGTAATCCTTTTAACGATAATGATGAAAATGTTGAATAAATAGTTGCCCATGAACATCCAAAATTCAGATGAGTAAAAACATATTCATCCACCCTCCTAACATAGATTTTGGAATGCAACGTATATAGTTACCCCGGTGTTACATTTCACAAACTATCCAAGTATGATAAGCACAGCTGAGAAGTAAGAACAAATTCATAATGGAAGTTTCCATAGGGACTCTAATACATGGACACCCAATGTTGGCCGACGAGCAAATATATATATATATATGCGCTCTGATCGGACACTGGATATATTCTAGAGGACTGTCAATACACCTTGATGAAGATGACTATGATGGTTATTCAATTTCTCTGAAACTAGCCGGCTGCAGATCTTATATTTTATACCTAGAACAATTTTTCGAACCGCTTGATACACATGAATATATCTTTTACCGGTTCATTGTCTTTCGTTGTTTGTGTATAGATTGATGCAAATTTTGAAATGGTAGCCAGGCTCAGTTAATGAAACGCCTTTTGCTGTCTCAGATAAAACAAGAATAAATCCATTTTAATGTATTTACAAAATCTCTGGGGGAAAAGTTTTTGTTCATTTATACTGAAGATGCCGCATCGTTTTAATTATGGCCTAGTAAATCAACACATACCCAAGGGAAATAATTTCGATTAATTTGCACAATGAATACACGTATATTTTATCGAAAATAAAAGTTACATATATATATATATATATATATATATGTGTGTGTGTGTGTGTGTGTGTGTGTATTTATCTCTCTCTCGCTCCCCCTCTCTCTCTCTATATATATATATATATATGAGCAAGGTTTGTCACTTAATTACTGAGACTATACGAAAATATTCTTATCAACCTAATTACATATATACTATATCATTTCGAAGTAATTTCTTTTGGAAGCCTAACCTCCAAGAAATGTTTTACTTACTACTGGAAACGGGGCTTAAAGTCTTCAGCTGACAAGACCTTTAGTCAAATTCTTCACAGCCTGTAAGACGTCCTTAACAGATCCTTTTTTGAGACCTCGATGGTCATGGTGTGACGGTTAACGTCGTAAAAAATGGACCTGGTAGCCCAAATTCAAATCCTCTTTGAGGCTGTTAGCATTTCACATAACTTTAATAAACTTTGAAAAGGTATGACTCCAACTATTTTCCAATCTACTAGTATTAAATAGTAAGGAAAACTTGTCTTTTTAATCTAAGCATATTAACTGGTCTAGGAGAATAAAATCTCTGAATTCAGACAAGTTATAATCGGCTTAAAAATTCACCTCATGTCACATTCTAGTCATAAAAGACGCCTTTGGCAAATACTTTTATTTTCTGATTATCCGAGCTAATTCCAAAAGTACTGTACTGTAAATGATCTCAGTTCTTCCATTGAGCTTCTGTTATCCAAATCTCTTTCCTATTTCTGGGGAACTGTTCCAATATGATTAGAATCACTGTAACATGACCTTTCAATAACTTTTTGCCAGCTTTCTTTAAAAGTCCGGGGTTTTTTCTAGAGTTTCACTTTCTTTAATTTTCACTTTGTGGTCTACTGGAACGACAAAATTCACAGGTTGACAAGTTCTTTACATCTTGTCGATGAAAATTCAACCTGGCCGGCTTTGTGTGATCTGTTTTTATCACAAAGTCCCAGAAAATTTTATGTGTCTCGTTATCTAGGACAGATTCTGGTTTGTACAAAAACTTTTTGTCAGTATAGACAAATTTTATTTTTATCATTAAGGTTTTTCAGACTATTGTCTTCACCTTTATTGTTATTTCCACAACGTTTCGGCCGATATGTCCTCCGGCCTTCTTCAGGTGTTTGTCGAACTCGGGAACCTTCCGTTTGCCATAACCGGGTACAAGTGTTAAGTATTCTTGTAAATTACTCGCCTCTAGTAAGGATTGAACCTGCAACCTTCTGATGATTGTCTTCTTAGAAGCTCAGGGAACCAACGCCAATAACAGTTATGCCATGTGTCCTGCTGGACAATTCAGATTTAATTTTTGGGCATTATAAACTTAATGTTCTTACTTTTAGCAAGAATTACCACTATTATGTATGATTTTTTTCCCTGTGCTCATATTCAGATTTCATTTTTTTTTTTTTATCTAGCCTTCTTGATTATCGGTTCCCATAATGTATTCAACTCTATACTTGGTCTACTCAGCAGGTCATTGTAGCCTAACATATGTGCTGATTCCTTAAGGCGTCTAATCCTCCAATTTTCAGCCCTATCAATTATTTCAATTTTGTCCCATAAGGGGAGATGATTTCCATTTTCCTTCCATATATGGTCTGCCATACCCGACTTTTCAATCTCCCCTCGTACTATTGCTTTCCGATGTTCTTCTAGCCTTAATTTTAGTGGGCGACCTGTCTCACCTTTGTATATTTTACCACAACTGCAAGTGATGGAGTAAACACAGTTCTTGGTCATGTTGAATTCCGTTGGTGGTTTGACCCGGAAGAGATACCTCCGGAGAGTTGAACCACTTGTGAATACTGTCCTAATGTCATACGGACTACATATCTTTTTGATCCTTTCGGCTAATCCGAAACATAGGGCAGACATACCGTGGTGAGTTTTCGGGTATTATCCTCCACCCTCCTATCTAGGTTTCTTGGAGCCAATATTATACTCTCTGGGTAGTTGTTACGATGGAGGTTTTATTTTCTTGTACAATTTTTTATGGATCACCTTCCACACTCCTTTATGACTCCTCTTGTTGGTATTTATTCACTTCTCCGAAGAGCCAAAATGTGACCAAAAGTTAGTTTGATGTGAGCGTGCACTGCCGGAAGCAATCATCCCGTGGGGCGTAGCGAAAATTGCTTAGCGTCATTCAGTATTACACTTCATCGCATGCACAGAACAATAAACTTAGACTTTACAACTATGAGGTAAGCAAGTAGGTGCTACCTGCGAAAAGGCCTCCCAGGACTAAGATGATGGTTTATATATCGACACATCATTCGTATTCCTTTTCCGTTGATTATTTGATTGATGGTTTCACCTTTGTTACTATGTAATCCACATGACATTTTTTCTTACGTGGTGCATTCAATAAGTTTTTCAGACTTTTTTTGTACTGGCATTTAAGATTGTCGTAGACTCTTGAAAATTCACTATGTTACTGCTATACATCTTAAGAGATGACTGACCAAGGTTTATGATTTCAGGTTCAAATGAACAGCTACAGCAGCAATTGGAATACACCCAACTAAAGCCTGATTGTCACACCTGGTGAATTTCAAAAATGCAATCTGGACGTCAGGACACTTTAGAAGAACGATATGCAATAAAATTCTGTTTTTAACTTAGAAAAAATGCCACAGAAACGTACGGGATGCTTCAGACTACTTTTCGACCATCTTGTAAGAATAGAGCATCAGTTTCTGGGTGGCATCAAAGATTCAAGGAAGGCACGGAGTCCGGGAGGGACGATGAGAGGTGAGGGAGGAGTAAGGAAGTCAATACATAAGAGTTGATTAGCCAAAGGGTTAGGGTTAGGGTTACTATGTTGAGGTTTTAAGGGAGTTCAGGAAGGGAGTCCATCGGAAGAGGCCAGCACTCTTGAAATCGGGTCAGAGGCATTTCCACCAGGACAATGCACCAGTCCACAACTCCAGCCTTGTCACAGACTATTTGACCAAGATTGGCATCAAAACAGTTCATCACCGCCCCTATAGTCCAGACCTTTCTCCCTGTGACATTTGGTTATTCCCTAAGCTCAGAGGCTGCCGTTATGAGACATTTGAGGAGATGAAAGAGGTTTTGACGAAGGTCATTGACATGCTCACACAAAAGGACTTCCATGGGGCCTTCCAGAAGGTGTTGGACCGATAAAACAAGTGCATTGCTGCCAAAGGAGATTACTTCAAAGGCGACTAGAGTTTCATGTGTGTAGTATCAGTAAAAGTGCCCATACGAAAAAAGTATGGAAACTTATTTAATGATCCTTGTGTGTATATATATATATATATATATATATATATATATATATATATATATATATATATATATATATACGAGAATCATTAAATTGGTATTACGGTCATTTTCGAACAAATAACGTTTGAAAAACTATGAAATTTCTACTCAACACTCCTGCTACTGGTCAAATAGTTATATTTCTATTATTCTATTATTATTTTATTCTATTAATCTATCATTATTCAAGATTGACAATAGCATTAGCTAATTAATAAAGGTTGATATGCCATTAAACAAAAATCAAATTAAAACTTCTCTCCTAATATACTTAAATTTACGTCGTTAAATCGTAGGTTACATTTTTTAGATGTTCGAGACGAGCACGTAAAGCCAGAAATGAAATTTTGTACTAGTTTTGAAATACAGCATTTTCGGTGAATTTATTAACTATTCAATTTTTTTTTAAATTCCTCTTCTAAGTTAAAAGTATATTTATCAACATAATGAGAATTTTAGTTATATATAGTGATATATAGATTGCTATAGAATAATGTTCAATGTTTACCTTTGTTATATTTTGTCCTGTTTTTATGACAAAAAAAACACCATTTGTCACGGATTGACTTCTACCCAACGCTATTCCTTCATTACCACCCTGGATATTTTACAGCCCTTCTTGGACACAATCAATAATTCAGTAGGCAGCTTCTGACGCGAGAAAAATTCCGCCCAATCATGAAAATATATTCTAATGCGATGATCAATTAGGTTTTCATTGTACCATCAGTACATGCTTCTATTTAGCAAAGGCTGAATGATTCTAATTAGCTCCGTTACATAGAAAATTTATATGATTCAAAATTCATATTCAGCTTGGATAAAGAATCCAAATTAATATTTAGTTGCTAATTGGATTGAAAATTGGTTTATTTTCTAAGTTAGGGTATTTTTAGTACATTGCTCAAATTAAGATACTGTTATATGCTGTTGTTGCTGGATTTTATATATTTCTAAAGATATCTTGGAAATTTAAAACTGTATTGAAACCTTGACTTACATTTCCCATTTGAATTAATATAATTTTATTTGATTCTTTCTTGGCTTATAGAATTAAAGAAAAATTAAAGTAATCTATAATGAAATTATTGCTTCAAACAGAAAACTCCAAAACTGAGAGACGAGAGTGATCAAAGTTCGCTTACAGATAATAACATTCTGAGAACAATTCTAAAACAGATTTTTAATAATTCATTACATCTAATTTTGAGATAAATTTTAGAATCTCGATGACGTTGGACTTGTCAATACTGAACCCTAGGCATTTTATATGCTCTTGAATAGCTCGACCCGGTTATAATACTTCGAAAGTCTATCATTCATTTCCAGCACAATTTTGATTGACGGACTTTGATGGATATTGACCCTTCAATAAATTTCATCAGACTTTTAACAGATCGTATTTTTGTCCTGTTTTGCAACCCTCCACATTATGTAAGCCTACTGAGGTAATTAGTTTAATTGCCGATTACTCGACCTTGTTGCAGATAATACTGGGCAACAGTGTACCACATTACGCATCACCTAATACACGCACGTATGATATATATATATATATATATATATATATATATATATATATATATATATATATATATATATATATATCGGTTAAAATATGTTTGGGGGTATTTTTTATATTACACCAAAAAATCTGTTCAAACAAAATCATACACACTGAATAAAGAAATCGGGTTACATGATAAAAAGAACTGATAAAAAAGCACGAAATGTCGATACATAACCTGATGGATATTTTTCCCTGAGCATTGAAAAAATCTCCACATTTGCTGAGTTTGAAGAGGGTTCCAAGCCAGTAGCAACTCCGTATGTCGCTAGATAAATATCGAGAAAGAAATAGAGAAATATTCGTGCAAAAAGAAAGTTATGAGAAAAGAAAAAGAAAATGCAATGAGAGATAAGAATCAATAAAATAAGACAGTGGAAGGTAAATATTTAAAGAACTACACTACTAGGAAGTTAACAGTTCACAGCAAATGCATGAAACAAGACTAGTAAATTGCTACAAAATTTTAACTAGATTTTAATTTAATTCTAACGGGCACCTTTACATGATAAATACTTTAAGAATGCCGCATGGTGCAACCCCCAAATTGTTATAACAAATGATAATAATCTGCAACCTACTTCAAAGTGGAGGATAATTTCCAGGAGGACAGAAAGTCAAAAAATAAAAAGGAACAAATGGCCCACTGAAGGAGGTAAGACAAGAAAGAAATAGATCTCCATGGCAAAGCCTAAAAAAGAATATGTCATGATATCATGAACATAAATAATAAGAAGGTCTGATAATGTTCAAGATATCAGGGCAAATTATAAAATTCATCATGAGAGCTATGGAAAATAAGAGACTTGAACTCACTGTGGAACAAACCTTACCAGAAGTAAAAATCCAATGGGGAATTTTCCATGGAGACTCATTCTTATCACAACTATTTGTAATACCAATAATGCCACTCAGTTATATAATAAAAAAAATGTACAGGAAGCTAAATGCCACTGACCTAATTTGAAGAGTGCTGGCCTTTTTCGACGGAATCTCTTCCTGAACTCCCTAAGAAACCTCAACATAGTATTCCTTGTTGACTGTCTGTCCAGTGGGAACCCAGCGCATATAGATCATGCCAGTGCTGTCAAAAAAGGGATCATCAAAAGTTTGCGGGTGGATTTGCACTGTCTGGCCTTCTTGAGTCTGGGAGAGCCAACATGCTTCCCTTGAGGAACCCTGTCTCTTGGTCTCTGGGTCAGTTGATCCAGCTTTCGTCGCATGGCATTTTTCCAAGTTTAAAACAGAAGTTTTTGGCATATCGTTCTTCTAAAGTCCTGATTGTATCTTTGAAATTCACCTGACAATTAGGCTTTAATAGGGTGTATTCCAAATGCTACTGTAGGTGTTAAGTTGAACCTGAAATCATAAAAATTGGTCAGTTATCTAATAAAATGTACAGCAATAACATACTAAATTTTCAAGAGTCTACGACAATTTAAATGCTTGTACAGAAAGTCTGGAAACTTACTGAAAGCACCACGTATATATATATATATATATATATATATATATATATATATATATATATACTTTCATAATCAGATTGATAAGTGAATGATACTTTTGTTGGTCTTTGACGGAGATGTATTTTATCTATCTATCTATCTATCTATTGAGTAATATATTAGTCTATCTAATATATTTGTCAATATATTAATCAAAATTACATTGATTTACATGAGGAAAAATAAGTCAAAGTACTTCTGGATTATTAAATTGTTATGATATTGTTATCCATAAATAATTTTTCAATTCGAAGAGAAAAGGCTCAAGCTCAGTAATAAAAGAGACAAGAGTGTGGCGTCAGAATTTAAAGATTTATCTATCTATCTATCTATCTATCTATCTATCCTCCCTATTCTGACGCTCGTAATTGTAATGGTGGGGCTTTGAATACGTCGACTATATCTTCAGTAGAAGAGTCACTCCTAACAGAAAAAAGACGTTTGTTAGATAGACATTAAACTATATCTTGTGATGTGGTTAAAATTCCGGAGTTTTGGAGAGTGTTGAGTACGTCTTTCTTGATTGTAAAGAATTAACTTTATTGAAAATTAGTAGTTTTGCTGCCATATGTTTGTTTATAAATCATTTATAAGATAAGAATACTTAAAACCATATGTTGCTCTGTCTGCAAGACTTGGAAAACGTTGATAGTATCCTTCTGCCGAAGGGTAAACAACAGGAAAAAAAGGTTTTCTGGATATGAAACTAAACTGGATCTAATTTTGAGGCTCTAGTTTTGGAGATTTGTGGAGTGTGAAGTCCTCATTTATTTCCGTTGCTCATAGGTCCTCTTTGACCTTATGTGGTTGCATCTGTAAAGGTCCCATCCATAGTTCAAATATACCGGTTTAAAAATTATTCTCATTCGATGGGACCGTGTGAACAAAATTCTAAAGAAACAACTCCACAAAAATCTAAATAAATAAAAGGAACGCGATACCTTAAACTCTTGGAGTGGAATTATAAGAAGGGTTAGAATGCCGTTATATCAATCAATCAATGATACTATATAACCTTAGGCAAAATAAACTCTTTTTAAATTGTTATTTATTTTACCCTTTTGGGAGTTTTTCACACCAGCATTAGTTGATGATTTATCACTAGATTTTGAGTGATAGCAGGTCACCTCAAGTCTCCAGGACTCTTCTCAATATTCTGCCGATCTTGATAATACTGTAGACTGGATGGTTTCTACTTGTCCCTTTATTTCTAAATCTTCCTCTCCCTTCACCAATTTTTCAGATATTCTTCCACGAACACTAGTTACAAATATTATCACAGTCACTTTTAAATTCCAGATGTTTTTAGTTCTCAAGCAAGGTCTACATATTTGTCTCTCTTTTCGCTTTCTTTCAATTTTACACTGTAGTCAGCTGGAACGGTAAATTCCACTATTCGGCAGATTGTCTTTTTTTTTTCCTTTTTTTTCTTCTTGTTGTTGTTGACTATCACTAGGTCTGGTCGTCTGGCCGAGATAAGGTGATCTTTTTGTATATAAGTACACCAGAGAACCTCCGTCTCATTCTCCATGACATATTCTGGGTTTTGCATATACGACCTGTTCATATGGTCAAATTTCAATTTCTTGCAAAATTCCTGGTGGATCACTTTCCCCACCCAATCGTGTTAAGCCTTATACTCTTTTTGTGCTATTTTTTTTAAGAATAATTACCGACGCCGACTAAGCGGATGACATTGGGCTTCTGGCAAATGCACCCGCCCAAGCCGAAACCCATTGTCTGGAACGAGCCGCTGCAGGCATTGACCTCCATGCCAATGCACACAAAACGGAATATATGAACTTTAATCAAACAGGTGACATTTCTACACTAAACGATAGGTCTCTGAAACTAGTTAACAAGTTCACCTATTTAGGAAGCAGTGTCTCATCAACCGAGACAGACATCGACACGTGACTAGCAAAGGCATGGACAGCTTTCACTAGGCTATCAGTCATATAGTAGTCAGACCGGATAGATAAAATGAAAAGCATTTTCTTCCAAGCAGCAGTCGTGTCGATACTGCTGTATGGATGCACTACATGGACGCTAACGAAGCGGATGGAGAAAAGCTTGACGGCAACAACACAAGAATGCTGCGAGCAATATTTAAAAGTCCTGGAGGCAACACCCCACAAAGCAGCAGCTATACCGCGACCTACCACCCATCACGAAAACTATCAAAGTTAGACGAACCAGACATGCAGGACACTGCTGGAGAAGTGATGCACTCCTATGGACACTTCACATGGCCAAGCAAAGTCAGGGCGACACGCTCGCACCAACATGCAGCAATACTGTGAGGATATAGGATGTAGCCCTGGGGACCTGCCGGAAGCGATGAACGATAGGGATGGGTGACAAAAGAGGGTCCGGGATATCCATGCTGATGGCACGGCAAGATGATGATGATGTGCTAATTTGCTGCATTTGCTTATTATATCATTGATCGTTTCATTTTTATTTCCACTAAGCCAACATTTGCTATTTGATTGCGTCTAATATATTTTTACTTCATTATAATTATTATTTAATTGAAATCCAAATGACCATACGAATTATTTACATCGAATTTCGGCACTGTTTTTTTTTCTTAAATTAAGATTAACCTTGTTTTATTATAGAATCATTTATTATCATACTAGAATATTCCTAATTTTGCTTCCGTGCCCTATATATATATATATATATATATATATATATATATACGCATGTGTGTATATTCATATGTGAGTACGTGTGTTCATGCATGCGTGTGTGTGTGTGCATATGTGTGGTTGTGTTACTGAAATCCTCATTAAGATTGTATTCGTATAACAAAGTCAATGAAAACGGCACACAGTATCGATATATTCCTTAGAGCAATACATAGAAAATTATCTTACTTAGAGAATAAATTAATTTTCAATTCAACTGACTGGATGTTACTTTAGTGGAGTCTGTGTTCAGGCTAAATATCATTCTTAACGATCCAAATTCTGCTCAAAACTCAATATCATCATCATCATCATCATCTCTCTCTCTCTCTCTCTCTCTCTCTCTCTCTCTCTCTCTCTCTCTCTCTCTCTGTCTGTCTCTCACACAAACACGCAAACACACAATCTATCCCTCTTGACCATCGTACTCAGTATGTCCTCAAGACGGCATCCAGTGTCCTCACAGATTTGATGAATGTAAGTATTTGCCAGTCAGCCAACAATGGCGTGTCCATGTTTAGGGGTCCATATGATGATTTCTCGATTTTTTACTTCCCCAACAATGCTCAGCATGTTTTGCTAACATTTCTTCAATGGTTTGTGAGATGGAAGGTAAGTGGCCAGTTATATGCTGATTTTTATGGCGCCGCTTCCAGGATTTGTTCAAAGAACTCGTAGCATTCTTGTGTCGTTGAAAATGCCGTATAACTTGATGTAACTGAAATAAATATGAAATCCAAATTGGAATTCTTCAGTCTTTTCATAATAATAACATCGCTATCATAATTGGTTCTATTTCTAATTCCTAAAATCAATCAATTTGATATTGTCATTTGCACTGTCTAAATCCACCGATAAATTTTATAGATTAAATATTACATTAGATAAAACAATATTAAAGAGTAAAAACTACAACTTTTTTCCTGATGTAAAAGTAAAAATTTTATGAGCATCTCATAAATCAAAATCAAATCGCCACATCTTTTGTTATTTCAAAATTCATCAAAACCGAAAATACACGGAATTAACTCTAACAGCCTTTATAACAAAGTTTGCTTGCTAATATGTATGTAGGAATGGTTACGTGCTGTATATATAGATAGAAAAAATAGAAATGTTTGTATGGATAGATGTATGAACTGATATATATATATATATATATATATATATATATATATATATATATATATATATGTATGTAATTCATTTTATTTCTCTCTCTCTCTCTATATATATATATATATATATATATAAAGAGAGAGAGAGAGAGAGAGAGAGAGAGAGAGAGAAATAAAATGAATGATGAACAAACCGATATTGTAGAACAGATTGAGGTAAATATATATGATGACTGACACACTCACACACACACGCACACACACATACATAAATATATATATATATATATATATATATCAAGAGAGTGAACGGAAAAGAGAGAGAGAGAGAGAGAGAGAGAGAGAGAGAGAGAGACTGATAGATGGATGAACAGTCTGAGATAGATAGATAGAGAGATAGATAGATCTTTAAAGTAATGTGAGAACAGCCATTTTCATTCACAATGTGTTGCAAAAGACCCAAAGCCCTCACATGATGCGTTCATTTAAGCATGTCAAATTTAAGCTTAGCCAATGCGCTTTGCAACGATTGAACTCGGGGCTAAAAACGATACGCCATTTTTATGAGTATTGCAGTTGAAAACGTGACACTCCGATATCGGGTAGATGGTCGTTAACTTACTGGAAGGAAAATTCTTGCTTTTTTTTGTTTTTGTTTTTAATTTTTGTTTTTAATTTTTTTTTTTTTTTTTTTTTTGAGGGTGCTATTCTGGTGGAAGACAAAGGTGTGAAAAATTATATTTAAGCCAAAGGCACTCGATGTAAGTTTCAATTTGAGATAAAAAAGGATCCTTCTCACTCTCTACCTCTCTCTCTCTCTCCTTTTGTATGTCTCTCTCGCTTTCTCTTTCTCTCTCTCTCTCTATTTTCTCTCCCTCTCTCTCTCTTTTTTTTCTCTCTCTCTCATGTTCTCTCTTCCAATCCCTTTTATTCTTATTTCTTATTTTTATGATAATGATAAGAAGAAGAAATATGAAATAAATAAAAGATAAATTTGCGGTTGATTAACAAAATATGATAACTCTCAATAACATATTACCATGAAAGAAATACCCCGTTTCTTCAGTAAATTATTTTATGTGTATACTTATAAACAAGTAGATACATAACATTTTCGTTTCATTTGATGTCGCCTTTTCAATCAGTTTTTTTCTCAAGTTGGAACATAAAATGATAATAATTGCAATATATCGGATACATATCATTGTTACTAAACAATGTTATTCAAAGTTTTCAAAACAAATTTAGAGTTGCCAGTTAATATATATATATATATATATATATATATATATATATATATATATATGTTCTTGATAATTGATATTCATGTAATGACCAAATATGTATTTCGATCATCCCTTCACCACTGACAAGATTCGACAGAGGATGTTTTTTAAAACGCGTATTGCTAATTTGAATACATAGTTTTCTTCCTCCTTTTCCAAAACTAAAGAGCCAAGTCGATTTGATTATTCATCCTTAGGGATTATCGGGGGAAAAAAGATGAACTCATGCCATTCCTAAAAGCATTAGTGTGAAATGAAATTCAAACAACTTCGTGCTGGATTTGAACTTGGCTTGCCGAGTCCATTTCCTACAACGATAACCGTTACGCTTTCCGTTTTAACCTTCTGTTCGGCTGTCCTTACAACTTAACACTATATAGAATGTTTTCTTTTTCCTTGCCACCCACCCCTCTCTCTCTCTCTCTTTCTCTCTCTGTTTCGAATCCCAAATCTAGCCAAAACAATTTTGCACTAAAATGATTGAAAAAATCCCTAATTATTTTACACTCCTATGATTTGGAAATCCTTTCATCGACTAAAAAAATGCCCCATTACGTCTTGATGACAATGATAAGAGGCACCGAGACAGAATCAGAGAAAGGCTATAAGAACAATAATCGAGAAATGAATAGAAATATGCCGGAAGGTAACCCCGAATTTCCAAGCCAAGATAGCAGCAGGCAAGCTCCCAAATTAATAAAACAAATAGAATGCATCAGCGGCAATCGGCCTACGAGCGGTGATTAAAATAAACTCAAACGAAAAGTCCTTAAAAAGGGTGCAGAATAGAAAACAGAAAAAAGTCAGTTCTAGACTGGCTGCGAAGATCTGAAGACGGAATCCAGTGTATATATACACTGAAATACAACGGAAAGTTACCGGGGCAAGAAACATAAGAATAATGTCTGTGTCGTCTTTCACATCTCACTGTGGTTTATTCTCTCAGCTTATTTAAAGCAGTTGACGCATTTGATACTCTGTTTTTCTCATTTCGGCGATTACTATGAAGGAGAGCAGTAAATAAACTTTTTTATCAAGCGAACCAAAATAGGAAGTATTGAGTTCGTCACTTTCCACCACAGTGAGGTTACCACGAGGTCCGACTGAAACCTGAGGGGTAGTGCTATACCCATAGACTATTTATAACTGTATTGTTACAAGAGCAGCGGTTCTGTTAACTGTGATACAAGGTCCTTGTCTCTCTACCAGTTACTCACTGACTGACTCTTTTCAAAAATCCTCACGTGTACGTATTTGTCTGTCTTCCAGCCAAGACTGGGTATGGCACAAACCTAGGCTCCGTCGGTATTTCTCTAAAAAGAGCTGCCTCTGCCTCCAGGTAATAAATCTAACCTTGCCTTAGCAGGTGAAAGCCATCAGAAACGGGCCCTTGAAGCTAAGAAAGTGTCGCGTCAGCCACCGAACACGAATGCTAGGCTTCCCTAACACGCGTATCAGGCAGACTTGACCGATATAATTAATATGACCAGACTGAACCGTACGTATGACAATTTCTCTCATTCACCGCAAGATCCAGGAATCTAATTTACTAAATGGGGAAGGTGTTCACTGCTTTACACTGGCAATATCCCACTGGTTTAGGAGGTGCCCGTGGTGTAATTGTTATCGTCGTAGGAAATGGACACGGTGACTCGAGTTCAAATCCTGGACGAGACTGATTGCATTTCACATAGCACTAATACACTTGGGAAAGGTATGAACCTAATCATTCTCCCTCCAGCTATGGGCAAATAGTAGGACAGACTGGGTTCTTCAGCCTTGGCGAGGCAACTAGTCTAGGAGAAGGAAAACTCTGAATTAAAACCTGTCAAACTCTGCTTAAAAATTGACCGTGTGTCATATTCTGCCCGAGCGGAGGGGTTGGGTAAATAGGATCTCCCACTGGTTGTGATACGATCAGCCTTTCCACTTTCTACGTAAGATTTAATTTGTTTTATATTTCTCTTCAGACTTCTTTGAAACTGTTGTGGGGACCTTACACATCCTACCATAATGGACTCTTCTCACCGTTATTAGTACTGAGAAATTTCACTACCAGCGGCAAATCAATATCGGTGTTATCCGAACAGTACGAGACTTTTTACCTTTACTATGTAACTCTATCTTTCTTGTGTAATATCATCAGATATCTAATATCCGTGTTTGCGTTTTCATTAGTGACCCTTTCCGGGGCCACAACATACTGGCGATGAGGAACTCGAACGAAAAAAGGGACTCTCCAATAAGCAAAAGGGGTTAATTGCACAACTAACTGGCGAAGATACATCGCAACAACAAAGAGATACCCAACTACAAGTTGTTAAAGAATCTACAACAAAGTTCCAGCACACAACGAACCGAACAAGATTTTAGTTAAATAATTACAAGGGATCAAATTGTACAAACGACGGAGTGTGTCGAATGGCGGATATTTAAAAAAAATCTGTAAGTAAGATTGTCACGTAATCAAAAAGTGATTTTCATATTTTTCTTTCTTCCCCCCGCTTCAGAGAGAAAAAATTAATTCGACGCTTACAGTTTTGTGTAGTACAAAACACACACACATACATACACATAGTAATTAATCTTGATTTCTGGGGATATTTACTAAAGAAAAAAAATCCCCCCTCCAAAAAAAAATGGAAGACCTTAAAGAAATGTTTGCACAAATGATGAATTTCCAAATAGAGTCTCAACAAAAGAATGAGGAAAAACTCCTTCAAATTAAGAAAGAAAACGAAGAAAGAATCTTAAAAAACGAGGAAAAACTACAAAAACTTCAGAAAGAAAACGAGAAATGAATGTTAAAAAACGAGGAAAACTAACAACGGTTCTTCCTTGAATTGCAAAAACAACAAGAAGCACTTTTTGAAAGTCTAAGTAATAACCAGCCTACAGATAGTACTCTGAGCACCCACCGGCGCTTGTGGAAAAGGCATGCTCCCTGTTCCGGATCCGTATTGAGGAAGTGATTGAGGCTGAAGGCAGCTACATTGAATAGATGTCATCTCTACTACATAATCAAGTAACCTGAATTGATTTTTTCAATAAAAGTTTTAAAATAAAACTGTAGTGTTGTTTTCTTTAGGACGACAATTTTATCGTTCCATCCTCCCTCTCTCTTGCTCTCTGTCTCTCTCTCTCTCTCTCTATATATATATATATATATCAGGGGTGGAGATGGGACTAGTGCTACTCGTGCCCGGCACGACCAATAACTCGGTCAATGTTATTCAAAATGGATTAAAAATCATCCATTAATTTCAAGCAAACATACTTAGTCTGATCTCAATTAAATTACGTATCTATTCAAGTTTCGATAACTAAGTAGCCAAAAATTCATAAATATATCTGGGAATAATACAACGATGTTGTTTTGAACGGATGGTCTTTGTCCGGCCACCGTCAGATCCATTGAACATCCCATAAAATCGGCTATAATGTTGAACACTAATAGCACTAATACTCTTGGGAAAGGTATGAATCTAATTATTCTCCCTCCAGCTATGGGTAAATAGTAGGACAGACTAGGTTCTTCAGCCTTGGTTAGGCAACTAGTCTAAGAGAAGGAAAACTCTGAATTAAAACCTGTTAAACTCCGCTTAAAAATTGACCTTGTGTCATATCCTGCCCGAGTGGAGGGGTTGTTAAATAGAATAATGTTGAACACGCGTAATCCGTGCCAAGCACAAGACCCTTATAATAACAGTAATGTTAGAGAAATCTCGCTTTTGGCTATATCCAATGGCAAAAGCAAGTCAAAATACCGTGCTCAAAAAATTAGCACAATGTGACTGCTGACGCCAGTTGCCGAAAATATTTCAGTCGCTTCACTACATTCAATTTTATTATGGACTTTATTTACGAATTCTTTGTATCTTAGAACTTTTGGATAAAATTAAGATTTTTAATGTTCTCAGTGTTTCCACGGATAACTTTTCATATGTTTCAAGATTCATCAGATGGAATTTACATTTTGGAAGTTCCCTGTATTTTGCAACTATGATGACTTACTTTGGGTCCACTGACCACGGGTTGGGAACTGAAGTTGACAGAGGGCGGGGGGTCATGAGTAGCAAAAATAGGCTAGAGTCGCCACAGATATATATATATATATATATATGTATAATAAAATGAATACTTTCTCCATTGAATTCGTTTTTTTAGATCTTATTATTTTCAATTTAGTTCTACACGTCGTCCTGAAGACGACTATTTAGTCTGAAACACGTTCTGCCTAAAGTTATAAAAATAAAATCTAAAATACCAAATTCCCTTGTGGGCCTATTTCTTTTATAATATTTACTTTTCTCTCGTTGGACCAATAAAAATTATATTGATTTTGTACAGTTAGACTTTGTATATTAGATTTTTAAAGATTAAACACTGAGGACTTAAGTAAATTATCAAATATATAAACCAAATTGTGCTCAATGTTTAAAATAACAAGTGTATCAATAATACGTGAACACATCATTTACACTGTTTATTCTTTTTAACACAAGCAATCCAGTCGGATGGGGCTGTAAAATACGTCGACTTAATCTCTGCAAAGGGGTAAGACCCCAATTATTAATCTCCTGGATATGACACTAAACCATCTGATTCGTGAGACTCAAGTTCTGAATCTTTGAAAAATGTGCAGTACCTCTTCATTGGCATTACTCGTATGTCCACTCTGAACCGAAGAGATAGTACTTGCTGGAGTCTCACAGAAATATTTATTTATTTACTATACATTTTGACCAATTAATTGGCCTAGCGGTCGAAGTGTTCTCCAAAGACCCAGGAGACCAGGGTTCAATCGCAGGTCGAGTCATACCAAAGACTCAAAAACTGCTATATGATGCCTCCTTACTTAACATTATAAGGTATGGATCAAGGGTTGTGTAGCAATCAAAGGAAAGAAGAAGTGCCCTTCCCTACACCTCGGTGTTGCAGTTATTGAAAGGGAGCTTTCGCCAACTTTACTGTTTTACAATATTTTGGTCACTTGAGCAAACGAATGAATAATGTTGACTAGAATTATTAGTGTTGAATAACAACACTTAGAACTATTTCGCAGCGTTCAAACAAATGAGCTCTGGCAAGTTTAAAATCAACGTAGCATATTTACTATATATATATATACATACATACATATTGTCATCTTCAAACAGACTGTTTCGTTGTAACAGAGAACTTCAATTCGTTAGGAGAGCATTGCATTATGCGAATGGCAGCTGTTAATTCCTTTGCAGGAAAATCCATGTGGATTGTATATAGCTTATAAACCCTTATGGATTGTTCAATAATTATATATATATATATATATATATATATATATATATATATCCCCGGTAAGGCATAATGTAAACACCTGAGCTGACGTAAGTCGCCTGTTGGCTGAGCGGTAAAATACTGAGTCTAACGTAAAGTGGGGCAGGATTTTTATCCTAGGTTGAAACATCCGGCGCGTCTAGCCACACTGAAGAGTTGTGTTACAACGAAATAGTCTGTCAACCTTGCTACGGTTATTTTAGTCGTAGTGATTAGAGAAATGCATTCAGTGCACCCTTTTATTTACAATATTGTGTCGTTATTATGAGTATTGTCGTGCACTTTTCTATGATATCAAGTATTCCTATCTAATACTAGTTATTTACATACAATTGCAAGAGTGGTGTCTTCGACGCTCAGTGGCTAATGTCCTGCAAAACGTCATCGTTGAAGGCAATATCATTATATCATTATTCGGTTGAGTAATTACAATCACTTTTGATCAAATACTCTTGGAAAATGTGTAAATTATCTTTTCCCCCTACTATGGGTTAGATAGTACCACTTCTCTTCTTTGTAAGTATAACTTTGGCATTAAATAACCCACAAAATACCAAAACCAAACGATGATATGATTTCAAATAACCATTTCCATTTATTTGTGTTATTTGTTTGTTTACAACCTGTCAATTGTTATCTTATATTCCTATCTAATACCCATAATTTGCATACAAATAAACATTTCTAATACACATAAATTTCAAACAGATTTATTTGTGACATAGATGTGACTCTAACTGACACTCTCACTCTTGACAGGAGAGGATTTGGGATAAATGGCAACGATGGTTATCTTCGAAATCTGTTGAGCTCTGGGACTGAAATCCCATCGCCAGATGCAGTTTTATGTCATACCCTAGACACCCCTTTTTATATTCGGGATGTAGATATTCTTTTAGTGCAACTTAATTTCTGAACCCATCTCTAATTTTTCTACCGACCCATCAGTTTTTTTACTCCTTTAACTTTGGGTTAAATAATACTATTTTGGCATCAAATAATCCCAAACGGTTGATGTGCTATTAAAAAAAGAAACCGAACCAAGCCTTCTGACTATATATCTATGAACATTCGTTATGTTTACTATTTTATAAGTGAAATTTTTTTGTCTTTTTTAACGAGTAAAATCTTAAAATAAACCCCACCTGAAAATCGTTAATAACAAAGTGGTGTTCCAAACTAGAATTATGGAGAAATCCGGCAACATTTCTGTCCTTTTTTTGGATGGAACCGGGAGAAGATCAGTACGGGCTGTTTTATGTATATTGTCATCTGTATAAACAGAGCTACTGTTTATTACGATTACGAAACAACTCCTCTGAAGCCGGACAATGTCTGTTAATGATATCTTAATCCTGAATTTTATGCGTGAGATGAGTGGACGAGCGTAAACAGTTCTTTGGTAATTTGGAATATAAGTCAACGCACTTGTTCCCGAAAATGGACTCAACACAGAAGATTGACAGCGCAAAGGGGCGAAGCCGATAGACAGAGATAACATTGAATTGAGAAGAGGGAATGGATTGTTTTTGAGTAGACACAGATGTAAACTGGGCAATGGTGAGAATATATGGGTAGAGAGAGAAGCAATGTTGGACGGTATTAATAAAAAGAAATCAGAAAAAAATTATACATAAAAAGTTGTGTGGGATGAAGAAGAGGAGGCCGGGTAAATCGTTTACAGTTTTGGTGAAAAAGAGAGAACAGGTCGTAAAGTTCATATGCACCGAGACATGTACTCAAAGATAGCATGATAAGGCGAAGTCGAATTGATGAAATATGACGTAAGGGGTAAGGGGATAACAGAAAGAAAAATGGTTTGTAAAAGAGAGAGAGTGGGGGGAACGAGAGTGAGAGAGAGAGAGAGAAATAGAGAGAGCCAGAAACATGAGGGACGTACGAGAGAAAAGAGAGTGACTGAAGGAAAACGAGATTGAGAGAAAGAGAGAAATGAGTGTAAAAGTGAAAATGAGAAAGGGAGTGGTTGAGAGATAAAGAAATAGACGGAGAGCGAAAGAATGAGAGATAGAGACGGAGAGCAAGAAGGAGAGAGAAAGAAAGGAAGAGAGAAAGAAAGAAAGCGAGAGTGAAAGAACGCGAGAGACAGAGAAAAAAATAAATAAATAGACAGAAAGAGAGTGTGAGAGAGTCAGAGAGAAAGAGAGATGAAACTGAGAAACTGAGAGTGTGAATGAGAGAGAGAGAGAGAGAGAGAGAGAGAGAGATAGACTGAGAACAAAAGAGAGAAAGAGACGGAGTGTGGGAGCGAGAGAGAGAAAGAAAGAGAAGGAGAGAGAGAAAGAATTAAAGAAAAAAAACGGGAAAGCGAAGAACGAATAAACTACTTAAACAGGAATCACAAAATCGTCATTTTTACTTTATTTTATGCGGCTTCCTTCTTTTTTCTTTCATTCTTGCTTTTTCAAAGTTCCACTTTACTGATCTATATAATCGTTTTTTTTTCTTTTATCTATTTATTTATTTATTCATTTTGTTCTTCTATTATGTTCTGACTACTTGACAGCATCATAAAGGCAAAAACAAAACCAAAGAGAGACATAGGAGGAAAAGACCGACAAAGAAAGATACATAGAAAATCTAAGTTGATATTTCGAGGAACACTCATTCAAGCACACACACATGCACGTATATATATATATATATATATATATATATATATATATATATATATATATATATATATATATAAGGCAATGTGTTGTATAAATTTGGATGTTTGGTGTTAATAGCATATCAACCTTTGTAGTATATATATAATGGCTAATCCATTTTTATCCAAATGAACAATTCTATTTCAAATAATTCAGGCTAGCATAAGTATACAGTTAAATTGTCAAAAACATTTCTGTTTCAAGCTATTCATTTTAATCAAATTTTAAATCAAACAATTCAGTTTAGCTGAAATGTAGTTTTTGTTCACACACCATTAAATGTCTAAACTGTTCTATTTCTAAAAATTCGGTTTAGCCTGAGTACAGTTTCAATGTCAAACAGTTCAGAATAAGTATACAGTTTAGTTCTACTTGACCCATCGATAGGAGCCTATTAGGTGCTACCACTCCGGGACAGAGTGGACCTGGGAGTGTTTGCGATGAAGGGGTACTCTGCATTGCCCA
>OY757940.1:63472547-63487547 GCA_963585895.1 Sepioteuthis lessoniana
ACTTCTCCAGTAGTCCCACGCGTGTCTGGTTCTGCGAGCAGTATTGAACAAGTCCTGGAGACAGCACCGGACTAAGCATCAGCTATACGGCCACCTATCACCCATAACGAAAACTATCAAAATTAGACAAACCAGACACGTGGGAACATAATTTATGTTCAAGTATATTGTTCAAAATATACTTGAACATAAATTATTTGTGTTAGAAATGATTACATGAAACCACATCACTGTGTGTAAGCAAATGATTATTACATAGAAAGTTACTTTAAACCATGTAATTGAGCATAGATTATTTTTATTAGATAAGAATACGTGAAACCATATGACTGAGGGACAAGCAAATAATTTTTAGGTAGAAACAGTTACTTTAAAACACACAATTATATATAAATTATTTGTATTTTATAGGAATACTTGAAACCATAATACTATCTGCAAACAAATTATTATTAAATGAAAATAGTTGCTTTAAACCATATACTTGTTCATAAATTATTAGATTAGATAGAAATACTTGAAACCATATAATTTTGTTAAAGTAAATGATTATTAGATTGAAATGATTTCTTTAAACCATATAATTGTGTATACATTGATTGTATTTCATAGGAATAGTTAAGACTATACATCAGCTTGCCAACAAATGATTATAAACAAATTAAAAAGAGCATTTTTAAATGCAAGTGAACATTAAAAATAGAATTATGATTAAAATGAAACATTTACAAATGAATCAAAATTCGCTATTAAATAACCCATAAGGAGTTGGTTTGCCGTAATAAATAGATAAACTTATTTATATTTAATTTCTTCTTCTTCTTCTTCTTCTTCTTGGTACTGATGATGATGATGATTTCATTTAGTCTTATTTTTGATGGTCAGTTATCCATTCTTGCCAACTTTACAAAATTACTAAAGAATTAGTCCAAAACCATTTTTTATCAACGCCCCTACACTCCTATCATTTTCAGGAATCTTTTCCACGCAGCCTGGTCTCCCCAAGAAAACACCCTCTTCCCTTACCGCACCCCTTTGCCAAGAGACAAAGTACATACTCAAATGTCACCGGCCGTTGCTTCGTTTTGTAACTGACGCAGATGTTGACCTCAGTCGGTTTCAACTAGTCCAACTGTTCTGCCCAAGCAAAAAAGAGAGAGCGAAAGAGAGAGAGAGAGAGAGAGAGAGAGAGAGAGAGAGAGAGAGAGAGAGAGAAAGAGAGAGAATAACAAAAAAAAAAACAGCAAAAAAAAGAAAACGCATTCGAGAGCTAAACACAAGGGGTTGATTTCTTTCTGTCTTCATTTCATTCTTTGGTTCTTTCTGTCAAATAGCTTGTGCTATTGTGGTAGCATTTAAGCGGCAGTCCCAAAGTTTTGGTGATTCCACATACACACATACACACACGCACACATACACACATAGTGAAAGACGCAGGGATTCGCTGGGTTCCCACGGGAAAAAAGTCATAAAAAATTACTAAGAAAAAAAAATGAGAAAGAAAGAAATTTCCTTATCATTTTGTTTTTTACTGTTGTTATTTATTTATTTTTCGGGTCATTCTTCTCTCTCCAATGGATTCTGTCTTTGAAACTATGGAATGAGGGATATCAAGTAAAATAGGCTTGGCTATAAGTACATACGCAGCATTTTTGAGTAAATTAACTCTTCTATGATAACTAACATGCGGTCACAGGGCATTGGAATCTTTTGGAATACTTATAACCAAACCAAAGATATCAGTTGCTAATCAATGTATTTTCTTATATCTTATATGAGACTCTGTCAAAGATTATTATTAATAATTTCCATTATTTTCCAGCATCGTAGGAAATAAGTTGGAACTTCAATCGCACTATTTCGCTCACTTTATGTATATTCCTCATGGAAAAGGTATGAACCACCTTTTCAACCTTGCTATGTGTTAATAGTTCCATAACTGTTCTTTTATTAGGATGGCTTTAATAATAAATTACGTACAAAGTCTTTAAACAAACAAACAAACAAAAACGAAGAAAATTACTTTTTTCCTAATTCTGGGTGTTTTTCATGCAACACACATATATCGTTACTTCTACGACAGCTAGGAACAGCATGCAAGGAGTAAAGTGTAAGCTTTGGGTTAGATTTGAACTCACGTCTCCTCTGCGTCGGGAGAGCCAGGTTCTACAAACCATCTGCTTTACCAACTCATCTACGAGAACATGACTGTATTAACTTCTTCAACACCACAGCGGAGTAGTGCTGATTTAAATTCAGAATTTTCTTTTCACCGAACCAAGGTTAAAAAACCCAGCCTGCCTTTCTATTTACCCCGAGCAATTATTTTTTCTTTTGTGTGAGGTCGAGAGGAGGATAGTTGTATTCACACATCTCTCAAGTTCATTAGCGCCATAGAAAATGCTACTAGATATACTGGATGCGGAAGCAAAATTAGCAACATTCTAGAATAATAATAAATAACTTTATCATAAAACAAAAATTAATTTTGATTTAAAAAAATAAACACCAAAATAAGAAGATAGAAACACAAACAGTAAATTTTCTCAATATAGCAGCCGTTTTTGTTTTTTCTGTTTTTTTTTTTCAATTATTGTATCAACACGCATTCAAAGCGATTTACATGCTCTCAAATATTTCCTTCGTGCATTTTATTGTATTCCTCCTTAATAGCGAACAAATATTTGGATGGGAAATTGCAATTGTTTTGTTTTCTAAAACGCTCCATATAACGTAATCAAGGGGGTTAAGTTCTGGGCTTTACGGACGCCAAAAAGAAACTAATTATTTCCGAAAGTATTTTTGCTCTGATTTCCACTTAAAGCAAATTATATATTATTTGTCGTTTCTTTTCTTGCTCACTCATATTGGGCTGAATTTTTATGCAAAAGTGCTGGAATAATTGTACTAATAACGAAAATTTAAATCTATTGCGATTTTCTTTTCAAAAATTTGACTTTTCAGACTAAAAACGATTCTAAAATGATTCCGTATTTTGCTTCCACACCCTATATATATATATATATATATATATATATATATAATTTTAATGAATTTTGATTTTTAAATTAGGCCCAATATGAGTTTAAAAGCAGTAATTAAGAATAAAACTAACCATTAATAACATTATATGCCGTAATAAATATTATCTGATGAATAAAACATTTGTTCTTACAATCGATTTATGAATCTCAGTAAATATTTTTTTAATTGAGAACTTCAACCTTTTTGTTTTGATGATATGTAAATTGCCAGTGTCTCTAATCTCCTGCTTTTGGTCGAATAAAACTTATGAACTTTTCATTTCTTGGGTTGATCATAGAGTAACTGAAACTGCAGAAGGCAACACCATGGTGATCAAGTAGGTGCTATTATTACTTATATTATCCTTAGAACCCTATAGATCAACTCTCAGACACCGCCAACTCCAACTAGAATTTAAATGTATGTCGTTGAGTCCATTTCCATTAACGATAACCATAACGTTCTGTGTAAATAACTCCAATAAATCTTCAGAAGAAGATTTAAGTTTAAGTGTCACCGGTACCTTATTCTTCTTTCTTATTTCCGATAGAAACTATCCATCGTTGTTGTAGAACAAACAAAACGATTTGCGATAAAAAGCCACTAAGTTTAAAATAGAGCATAGTATTAGTTAAAATCACGAATTATAAAGATTGACGGAGCTTCGTCTAATTAATAATAAATTCTGAACTCTATTTAAGGTAACAAATATGTTGAAACCAGTCAGAGACGGAGGTATTCCGTTGCTTTAAAGATGCTTTTATACTGTGGTGAAGTTATGGAGGGTGTCAGTAATGGTCAAGTGCAAGGCAGTGTTGCCGACTCCATTATGAGGTTATTTTATTTTACCCCACGTTGGCTAGTCGGTGTAACGCCTTGAACAAGAAAGGCCCAAAAAGAATTATACAAAAGAAGATAGCAATAGATAGGAGGCGAAGACGTTTCTTTTATATTTTTCCTTTATTTCCTGGGTTCAACAACCATTCCATGGGTGAGGGAGTTTTCCCTGAATACAATTGAAATGGTTGAATACCCCAGTTAAGGTGTCTAAAAATAAGTTAGTCGTTTCTTGCATATGCTTGTCCTCATTTGGTATTTAAAGCTTCCATAAGGGTTAGTTTCTTTTGGAAGTTTGTCAAAGTCCAGTTGTTTTACTTTGTAGTTCCATTTCGTAGTCTTTTATATTTCGGCATACAGTTAACCAAGAGAGAGAGTTGCTACTGGGTGAAAAGGACAAACCAACACCTCGTCCAAAGACGCGGGCGTGGCGCCCAGACACCAGTCAGCAATGGTGTTGTCAATTCGTCGGTCGCTGCCTGAAAGGGAAAGAGCCTGCTCTCCCTGTCGGGAGGTCGCTTTTTTCTTTACACATGCGTCGTCCCTTTTTCCTGTCAGGGACCTCAGGGAGTTTCTGCATTAATAGTTTTCTTTTTTTAATTCAATTTGAATTTTTTTTTAATCTTTATTTTTTTATCTTTTATTCGTTCCCAACAAAGTTAAACATGGTTGTCTTGGATCAGTTCACTATAAATCATCAGGTCATACTGACTGCATGGAGTCCCTTAACTCTCTCTCTCTCTCTCTCTCTCTCTCTTGCTATCAGTCTGTCTCGTCCCTCACTCTTGACTAGTCCCGTAGACTGTATCCAATGTTCAAACAGAACCGATATAGATATGTCTTTGCTGGTAGGCCAACACTAGTGTCTGTAGGGAACAAAGTTTGTCTTTACTTCTTCAGTAATTCATAGCATCACTTGTTCGTTTTAATTTGATAGTTTGCAAGATGCGAGTTTAGTGACCGTACAGCACTAATTTTGTGGGGTGCTACTTCCAGAATTTCTTTAGAACAACACGTAATATTTTTGTGTAGTTTCCATCAAACTTTTTCTCGGTACGTTTCATTTGAGTCCAAGAGGTGTATTCATACAGTAGTATTGACAAAGACAAAGTTTTGAAGAAATTCTGTTTTTTTATATCAGAGGGATAGAATTCCATATGATCGATAACCTGTCAATAAAATACTGATTTGATATAACTAAATTGTGGTTCATATAAGGGGCGGATACTTTAGTATTTAGCGCTCCAGTGGTGCGGTAACTATGTTTGAGTTCTCGACACTATCCATGCACTCTTAGTTGTAATGTAGAACACCGTTGTCGTCTTACTCTTCAGATAAAAAAGAGAAGTAGAGTTTGAGCCGCACCGGGGTTCATTCATAATTAAATGAGACGATAAAAAACAGCAAGAACTCGGAAGATATATAATAACAGTCAAAATTATCAATAAAAAACAATAATTCCTGTGTTATTATTGTTCCACTTATTCATCACTGGAACATAACACTGGTTTACAAAGAAATTGACGCAAGCTCAAAAATACCCGTTTTTACCTAATTTGAAGGTGCTGAATTAAAATTTGAAATCCATTTTTATTCATCACCTCTAGTTTTTTTAGATATGCATAGTGCGCATTTTGTGCATTTACGGTACATAAAGGCGTACATGAATTCAGGGTTAATTCTAATATTGTGAGACTTATGGCTTATTTTTTTAGTTATTATGCACTAAATGTAAGTGATACCATTACATCATATATATATATATATATATATATATATAAATATATATATATATATATATATATATATATAGTTATATATCAAGATGGATTTTGACAGTTAAGGGAGCATGTCTCAATCCACACTCTGGCAGTCATTGGAAGAGGTTGTCTCGCAGGCGGCACAGAATGTTGGTGTCCCTCAACTATCGTGTCACACATCTTTTGGGTTACTAAATATTAATATTACATTTTAAAGTGCACATTTAGTTTTACTTTGTTATATTTTCAGATTCTCCAATGGCTTCAAGCACGTCAAAATGTCGAGGATGCCTCAACAAGGCCAATTCTTTCTGCTACGTGTGTGGGGACTTCACAACAGTTGCACAGCGTCGAACCATCTCTTCCCTCCTTAGAACCGCCTACTTTCACTATTTTGACTAGGGCTCCACACATCTGTTGTAAACCCTGCTACAATAGACTAACTGCATGGTTTAATGGCAAGAAAGCGGCTTTCAACTTTGCAGTTCCGATGGTTTGGAGAGAGCCGCGAAACCACGCAGATGACTGTTATTTTTGTTTAACTAATATAACTGGTTTCAATGCATCTTCTAGGAAAAAGGTCAAATATCCCAACCTTCGATCTGCTATGAGACCCGTTCCCCATTCAGATGATCTTCCTGTACCCACACCTCCAGTAAATAAGGATCTTCTTTCCTCATCAGATGAAGAAATGCCTTCAAGGGAGGATTCTGCCGAGTCAGTATCTTTGGAAGATATTGAGTTTACATATTCAGGAACAAGTGGCAATGAGCTACACTGGATCACGCAAGAAGACCTGAATGATCTTGCTCGTGATTTGTATCTGTCAAAACAGCAGTCAGAGCTCTTGGCTTCTCGGCTTAAACAGTGGAACCTAGTCCAGGAAGATGTAAGGATCACCAGTTTCAGGAATCGGAACAAATAAGGTCATTGGTCTTCTTATGGGTATGCAAGCTGGCTTCACAAAGTACTGTTGTTTTCTCTGTCTCTGGGATAGTCGAGCTGTATCCCAGCATTACAAGCAGAAAGACTGGGGGTCTAGAAACACTTTTGTTCCTGGCGAACACAGCCTCAAGGAGAATCCTCTGGTGGACACGAATAACGTGCTTCTTCCTCCTCTTCACATAAAGCTTGGTTTGATGAAGAATTTCGTGAAGGCGTGGCACAAAAATGGTGCTGCCTTCCAACACTTGTCTACCGTGTTCCAAGTTCTTCGTGCTGCTAAGCTCAAAGAGGGCATCTTTGTCGGACCTCAGAACCGAGAAGTGTTGAAGGATACTGATTTTGAGGAGCTTCTTAACTTAAAGGAACTGAGAGCATGGGAAGCATTCAAGTCAGTCTGTAGTGGCTTCCTTGGTAACACACGCGTACCAGATTACCAAGCCTGTATTGAGAAATTGCTAAAGTCTTAAAAAGATATGGGGTGCCGAATGTCACTAAGATTCATTTTCTCCATTCCCACCTCAACTTCTTCACACCAAACCTTGGGGCAGTGAGTGATGAGCATGGAGAAAGATTCCACCAAGACATTACGAAGATGGAGAGCAACTATTAAGGCAAATCGAACCCCGGCATGATGGTACTCTTCTGCTGGATGCTCTTGCGTGACATCCCGGAGGCAAAATACACCAGATATTCTAAGAAAACGCACTTTTGACTGTCTGCGGTACCATGAATTGTGTAATTGTGTCATCTAAATATATTGATTCAATCAGTATTCTTTATCTATCCTGTTTTTTCTATTATAAGCTGCTGCAACTCTTGAAATATCCCCATATATTCTCTGTTTATACTAAAATGAGACTATTTAAAGGCCAGAAAACTAGAGGTGATAGAGCAAAACTATTTATAAATTTGAATTCAGCACACCCAAATTAACAAAAAACACCTATTCCCATTCTTGCCTCAGACCAAAAATTTATTTTTGTAAACCAGTGTAATTTTTAATTCAGTACTTGTTTCTGCTCCGTGTCTTAATATAATATTATCTGTGAAAATTTTTAAAGTATAAAGTTTTCCCTCCTCCGTAGATATCAATATCCTGTTTGGCTTGGTTTGGTTTTCTGGCATATCAACCATTGTTGGTTATTTAATGCTAAATCCTGTTTTTACATAAATATTGAAAACACAGGTGCCCGTGGTGTAATGGTTATCGTCGTAGGAAATAGATACGGCGACACACATATATGAATATCCTGGATGAGACTGATTGCATTGCACATAGCACTAATACCCCTGGGAAAGGTATGAATCTAATTATTCTCCCTGCAGCTAGGAGTAAATCGTAGGGCAGACTTGGTTCTTCAGCCATGGTCAGGCAACTAGTCTAGGAGAGGGAAAACTCTGAATTCAAGCCTATTGGGCTCCGCTTAAAAATTGACCTTGTGTCATATCCTGCCCGAGCGGAAGGGTTGGTATATATATATATATATATATATATATATATATATATATATATATATATATATATTTTGAAAACATATTTTTTTGATACACAGAGTAAAATGATCAAACAGCTCTATTTCTAACAATACAATTTCACATCAGTCATTTGTTTTGCGCTCAGTTTAGATATTAAACTAACCATTTGACCCATTCAGGTGCTACCACTATAGGCCAGGGTGGACCAGGCGGAGATGATAATGAAGAAGAACATGACATTCCCCAAAGCCTAAACATTACTGGGGCCTCACAATCGGATTTTTTACTGTCATATCCAGAGCACTCGTTCGAAAGGCCTTACCCCTCTGCAAAGAAGCAGTCATTGTATTCTACAACCCCAACCGACGGGGCTATGGTTCGGTTTGGTTTGATTTACTTGTTTAATGGAATACCAAATCTTTATTTAATGCTGAAACCTGATTTACTTGTAAGTAATTGGTTTCATATATTCCTATCTAAAAGGAATAATTCTATTTTTGAAGTATTCCAATCTAATAAAGATAATTTGCACAAATCTATACGGTTTCGGATAACTGATAATAATATACCTTAGGAAATTATATTTGACTCATAAATGGGACCCTCACTGGTACTACAACTCCGGGTAACAGTCGACCTGAGAGTAATGTCAATGAAGGGTAACCATTCCCCAGAAATCCAGAATGGGAGCTTCACTATCAGATGCAGTTTAGCGTCATACCTATGACACCAAGATTAGTGATCTTAGATTTAGTTGGGCTACACACACACACACACACACACACATACGCCCCCATATATATATATATATATATATATATATATATATATATATATATATATATATATATAAAAGAGGATCATTAAATAAGTTTCCAGACATTTTTCGTTTGGGCACATTTATTGATAGTTCATACATGAAACTCTAGTCCCCTTTGAAGTAATCTAGCCGGCTGCAATGCACTTGTACCGTTCCAACGACTTCTGGAAGACCCCATGGAAGTCCTCTAGTGTGAGCATGTGCGTAACCTACGTCCCAGCCTCTTTCATCTCCTCAATTGTCTCATAATGACAGCCACTGAGCTTAGGGAATAACCAAATGTCACAGGGAGCAAGGTCTGGTCTATAGGGAGGCTGAGGAACCGTCGAGATGCCCAGCTTGGTCAAATAGTCTGTGACAATGATGGAGTTGTGAACTGGTGCAATATCCTGGTGGAAATGCCACTGACTCGATTTGAAGATTACTGGCCTTTTCCGACGGACTCTCTTCCTGAACTCCCTTAAAACCTCAACATAGTAACCCTAACCCTAACCTTTGGCCAATTAACTCTAGTGTATTGACTTCCTTACTTATCCCACACCTCTCATCATCCCTCACAGACTCCTTGCCTTTATTGAATCTCTTATGCTACTCAAAAACTGATGCTCGATTCATGCAAGATGGTCAAAAAGCAATCTGAAGCATTTCATACGTTTCTGTGGCATTTTTTCCAAGTTTAAAACAGAATTTTATTGCATATTGTTCTTCTAAAGTGTCCTCACTTCCAGTTTGCATTTTTGAAATTCACCAGGTGTGATAGTAGGGTGTATTCCAATTCCTGCTATAGCTGTTCATTTACCTGAAATCATAAAAATTGGTCTGTCATCTCAAAAGATCTATAGCAATAACATAATGATTTTTCCAGAGTCTACGACAACTTTAAATGTCAGTACAAAAAAGTCTGGAAACTTATTGAAGGCACCACGTATATATGATACAAGAACAAGATTCGAGACCTTTCAATAGCACGTCCCAAATAAATGTAATTATGAAAATTCACTGTTACTCTTAGTGTACCGTAATTTGTTTGATTAATCCTTTAGAGAACTTAGAAATTCGGGAAAACAAAATATTGAATAGAAAATACATCAATTTTATAATACATAAGGCACTATTTAGAACATATATATATATATATATATATATATATATATATATATATATATATATATATATATATATATGTGTGTGTGTGTGTGTGTGTGTGTGTGTGTGTGTGTGTAAGCGCGTGCCCGCGCTCGGAAACGTGTTTTTGAAAAATTTGTAACCATATCTTTTTGTGCGTCTTTGTCAACACAGATATATGAATATAAAAATACCTTAATGTGTATGAGTTATCTGTTGATTTTCAGTCAGCATTCTGTTTTTGTTTTTTTTTCTTTTGTTTTTAAAGAAATATTTATCTTAGTATCAAATAAATTTTATTTGTATTGCTTCCTTCGAAATAATTCGATTTTTTTTTGTTTTACAAAATGTTAGCGAATTTTTTCTCTCCTCTGATCACTTGGCTATTTTTTTTCCAACTAAAGTGTTCACAATATTTCATAGGAAATTAATGTTTTCTTTTTTCTTGCTTGCGTCTTCTTTTCTTAAATCAGATTATAATATATCTGTTTAATCGAACAGTTTTGTTTTTATTCTCAAAAGTTGTATTAATTCATTTTCATAGAATTGAGATTTATTTTTTATCTTAATTAGAATGATATTTTTAAAGTGTGCAACATATATCAGTCAGGGGATTTTGTATCATTTTTTTTTTCTTTTTGCTTTAAGATTGAAGTAAACAATTTCTCAGAGATTATGGAGAGAGACAAATTTATATATATATATATATATATATATAATTTCAAATTCAAAAGCAAACACAGTTACGATCAATTATATATATATATATATATATATATATATATATATATATATAGATAGATAGATAGATAGATAGATAGATAAAATTGAAATTAATATATCCGCCATTAAAAAAACCCAAATACAACAGTAATTCCTAGAGAATTTATACCACTCTTACGACACGAAAAGGTAGATAAACATAAGTGTAAGGCAAATATTACAACAAATATATATTAGAATAAAACATTTGAAAGTTATAAAACAACCCACAACTCAGAGTTAGACTCAATTGATTGTTATGTGAGATAGGGATTTGGTTTTTTAAGTAGCTCACCTGACTATATATATATATATATATATATATATATATATATATATATATAGATATATATATATATATATATATATATATATATATGTATATCATAGGGACGAAAAATCTTTAAAATTTATTTCAGAACAAAAAGTGCTCACAATCTGCCGTTAGAGCAACATAAAACCTAAATAAATTATTGTCCCTTCACTCCTCTTTGGTTACTTCGTAATTGTCAGTTTGATGCACGTTTTAGGGGGTAAGAAAAAACAGCAATCCTTAAATGAGAACAGCCTGGCAATTAAATAGATCTAACTTCTTCTTTAACCATAGCTGGACGGAGCGGAGGAATCTTGCTAATCCCAAAATAATTATTTTGAATGGAATGCCAATTACCCTCATCGAAGTTTGAACTTATCTCATCGATTTTACTTTTCGGGTCATTAACCTTTGTGACGTTAGCAAATACTAAAATAAGCATTTAACACGAATATTAATACGAATGTCATGAATAAATACGAACACTATTTTCGTATGAGATCAATTACTAGAAATAGAATTTCGTTTCTATGTTGATTTTACAGATTATGAAACTTTTGTTTATTATTGTAGGCTAAAATCAGTTATATAGATATCTCCATATATATATCGTGCCAAATATTATTTTTACAAACATTTTAAACACCTCCTACTGTAAGATCAATGTTTCAAGAGTCAACATATGAAGTTATCAACTAATCTAAACTGGTAAAAATTTTTATCTAGTAGCAATATCCATGTTTTAGAGTTAATGTGTTGTAATATACTTCAAAATAATTTTAGACATTATCTCAAACCTATTTAATCCATAGTTGGAGTTATCACATCAGAAATAACAATAAATTAAATTTTTTCAAGAAATTCAGCTTGGTTATTCGACACTAGTTAAAAAGTAAAATAGAATATTGCTCGGAACATATGCTGAAATGGCACGACTCTAAAAAGATATTTCTACCACCATGGTTCTCCACAGACGTCTGTTAGCGGCACAGCACCCAATAGCCATTTTTTATGCAACGACATAACGGGTCTATGAATGCAGACATAACGGGTCTATGAATGCAGCACTCAACCAGTCGGACCCCCGTAATAACCTCCCTTATGAAAAAGTGACGAACACATAAACACCGTCTTGGTTTGCAAAATTAAAACTATCTTCGCCACAACCCACTTAGGAGTCACTCAAAAGAGAGAAAACTGAGTATGAATGTGGATTGACTGTTTTAGATATACAGAGAGAACTAAACCTTCGCCAGAAGACAGAGAGAAGACAGAGATATTATCTTTCTCGTTTTCTGTTGTTGTTCTAGCACGTGCTTGCACGGAGTTCTGTTCGTCTCCGTCGCGGAGCTTACCAAAAAATGGGTGCCGTAAAATTTGGCTAGTCTTTATATCATTGCGTCTTGTGTTTAACAATATTTCTTTTCCTGGTTTCAATCCTGCGTTCCCTTTAACGTCTCTCTGGTTGAGTTTTTTCAATCCAATCCGAGCCCGTGACCAATTTTCTGCTGATACATTTCTATTTTTAACACGGGCATCGGCTGCTATTCCGACATAGACTTGGAGAATCTCCGTTCACCTTCTAATCCACTTTCCACTTGTCATAGTGCCTCTATCCGTCTCTGTCTCTGTCTCCCTGTCTCTGTCTTTCTCTCTCTCTTCTACTGCCTCAAATTTTTATTTCATACAGGTCACACATTTTTCACTACCGTATGGTTAACCTCAAATGTACCTAGGAAACAACTTACGACTAAAACAATCAACAATAATCTATAATTATATTACAATTGTAATACATATTATAATTATATTGTATTATATTACAATACTCTATACAAAATCTATTTACAAATCAAATTATGTCAAGTTACTCATTCCATAGTTCTCCAAAATTGCCATTTTAGTTTTATTCCATACCATTATTTCTGAAATCATACAATTTATTCTGAACTTCTTTCCCACTCTGGCTATTTTTGATTTGATTAATTAATTTCGTCTTAAGATACATCACTCGATTAGTAAAAAATTCGATTGGTTAGTTGTCTTAGTTTTTGAAATCTGTCTTGACAGTAAATTTCTTGTTGGAAGAGAAATATTGAACAAATGTCTACCATAATTAGAAAATTCATTAATTACTTTGAAAGTTTCAATTAGATTACCTCCCTTTCTTTTTTCTAGAAAAGTACTTCATTCAAATTTCTTTAATCTTTAGCTATAACTGTCATCGTTTACTCTTGCATAGTGCAACGCTGTGCTGTCGTATTTAATCTAATATCGTCCTGGTCCACAAATACTATCCACGAGGGCAATCTTCAGTTGAGGGAACAAGAAAACTGGCGTCGTTCTAGGTTTGGTGTGTATGGCTGAATCTCACTTTTAGAATCCAGTGTTTTGCAAAAACTGCTTGCAAATCTCAAGACTAGCTTCATGTATTTAGGAAAATTTTGATTTCGTCAAAGTAACATAACTTCACTTGACATGCACCGAAATGTCAGCATTTAAATAGTATTTATAAATTAAATCAAAGCTTTAGTTTCATTTATTTTCCTGAACTGTTCGTGTATATATATATATATATATATATATATATATATATATATATATATATATGTGTGTGTGTGTGTGTGTGTGTGTGTGTGTGGTTTGCTTTTTGGACACTCAGTTGTTACATTTAGATTTTTTATCTTTTGCTTTATTGACTATCATTGTTAGTCCTTTATTTATACTGCATATCTACACGTACATACAGACTCACCCATGTTCACACACAAACAAACGGGCACACAAACGCATATATATATATATATATATATATATATATGGAGAAAAAGTTTGACTGCAATTATGCAAGAATGCTGCAAGCAACATTGAACAAATCCTGCTGGAGGCACCCGACAAAGCAGCAGCTGTACGCCACCTACCATCCATAACGAAATCTATCGAAGTTAGAGGAACCTGACATGTGGGACCCTGCTAGAGAAGTTAGTAACGAACTCATAAGTGACATACTCCTGTGGATCCCCCTCGCATAGACGAGCAAAGGTAGGACAACCAGCTAGAACCTATGTACAACAGCTCTGTGCCGATATATGACGTAGCCTTGAAGACCTGCCGGGAGCGATGGATCATAGGGACGGGTGTCGGGAGAGATCCGTACTGGCGGCGCGACATGGTTAAGATGATGATGATGAATTTAGATCTAAAGTTTATTATAAAGTATCTTTTGTTATAGTGATATTTTCTACCAAACAGGAAATCTCGCTTAGCAGTGTACATTGTTTAAGTTCAACATTAGCCGTTATTGTTTTATTTGTTTTATTTTCAAAATAAAAAAAAGATAAGCGCCACGGTTAAATAAAAAAAGTAAGGAAAGTTGGTGACTTAAGTCGAGGGTGACCCGAAGGCACCCTTTTCAATAGCTAGGGGAGGGACCCACTCTATTCCATGGATTGCTCAAATTTACCTTATAATGCCGAGTTTTAAGCAAGGAGGCATCAAGTACCATTTTTTGAGTCTTTGGTATGACTTGACTTAGGATTGAACGTCAATCTCCCGAACCATTGGTGAACACTCTACTAATTTGACCAATTAATAAATATAGTCTATTGTTAATTCATGACATTTACGTAAGTAATATAATCTATTTATTTATTTATTTTTTTAACTCTCTTTTATTGCCACATGTGTTAATTTAGATTTACGTCTAACGTTTAGTGTTTTCGCATTGCTTCTGAAATAAAAAAGAAATCCTCATTAACTAATAAATATTTTATTAATGAATCTAATCTATAGTCTATGATATATAATTTATTATAGTTATATGCTATGTTAATTATATTTATTTATACTTTTTCGTTTATGATGTTTTTGATAAATTTGCAATTAATATTTGTATAATCGAGCTTAATCATGAGGAAGTTGATTGGAAACAAGAATAA
>OY757940.1:63490047-63532547 GCA_963585895.1 Sepioteuthis lessoniana
TTAAAATCAACTAAACCATTCCCAAAACTCTACTTTGAAAAAGGATAGCCAGATATTGTTTGACTCATTTGCACCTAAATAAACCAATGTTTCACAAAAAAAGTCATGGTCAGTATGAAAAACTTTCAGGCCATGCTGAACATATTTCTCACAAGTGGAGAGCTCAGGTCTACGATACCAGAGATCATATATCTGTCAGTTTAAAACCCTAGTCTAAAAAAAAAAGTTGTTTTCAACCAATGGATATGCTATGTAAGCTGTACATTCTTCATCTGTTCTTTTGCAGCATATCAACCCTTTTAAAAACAGTTTTAAAAAACAGTTTTAAAATACAGTTTTAAAAGACAGTTTTAAAAAATATTAAAAAAAAAAACTTTCTTAGCACAATTTCTTCTTGTGGGGGAGGGCTGTAGAATACACCGGCTGCATCTTTACATAGGGGCAAGATCCCCCAGTGAGGGTCCTCGCTATGATATTTATAATCTTTTGGTGAGTCTCCAGTAATGCTGGATCTTTGGGGAATATGATGTACCCCTTCATTGCCATTGTTCTCATGTCCACTCTTGTCCAGAGTGGTAACACCTTAAAGAGTCCTAACTATAGGTCAAATAGATCGGTTTGACATTTAAATTGCGTGAAAACAAGTGACTTTTGCTCAACTGAATTATAAGGAATAGAACCGTTCGTAAATAAATGACTGATTTTAATCGAATTGTTAGTGATACATAGCGATACCGGGGACCATCTAACTGTATCCCGACAAATGAAGAATGTTAAATTAAATAATTAGTGTTAAATAGCAATAGTTGTAACCACTTCACGTTGTGCAAACAAATGATTTATAGTTGATAGAATTATTCGTTTAAGATAGAAATGCTTGAAACTATTTAACTGAAAAATGAGCTCAGGCACATTTAAGAATGTTATCTATAAATTGGGTAATCAAATCACGTATGTAATATGTTTGCATAAAGAGGACTTGGCGTTAAATAATCTACAGTGGTTAATATGCCACAAAACCAAATCAACTCGAAAAATTTCTTCACAAAATAATTTCTCCTGATGATGTTCTAAGGTAAAAACTAATTGAGTACTCAGTGTAAGTGTGTGCATCTATATGTGTGTATGTGTACGTGTGTGTATGTGTGTGCATCTATGCATGTGTATGTGTATGAGTGAGTATTTATGAATGCATGTTAGTGCGTTTGTACCTATTCATGCGTCTGTGTATGTATGTATGTATGTATGTGTGTGTGTCTATTCAGGCATGCTTGTATGTATGTGTGTATCTATAAATGTGTGTGTGTGCGTGTGTATGTGTGTGTGTGTATGTGTGTGTGTGTGTATTTGTGTGTGTGTGTTTGATCGAGAGAGTACAAATATGTTTACATATGTTAATATATTCTTTCTTACTTTCTAGCATTTATATGTTGGAATTTATTCGGCACCTAAAAGGCAAAAATGTGACTCAAGGTATACTTAATGAGGAGGTTCGCCTACAGAAAACAAGCCTCCCAAAGGGTGGGTGAAAAAATGCTCTTACCTCTTCGGCATTCCTTTTCAGGTGTGCCTTGAGCACTGGTCAATAAACTCATTCCTTCCCTCATTTAGGAGAAAGGGCAGGTGCTGTCGGCTGAAAAAGTCCCTTCGGAATTAGCTGATTAATTTCTCTTCCACTCAGAAAGTTGCGCCAGGAAAGCATCACTATCTATTTGAGAATAGGTATCTGCGTGTATATATATATATATATATATATATATATATATATATATATTGTATTTCATCATTTCATGATACACTTTGACTTGAGTGGCACCATAGATGAACACATTCCATAGTTTTACTTTTGTATTTATTTGGGTTTTCTCAGAGATACCCAACCAGCACTGGTTTTTCATTGGCCGTAATTTTCACCGGAGTGAAGATTTTACCGACTTGAGAAAGGGCAGTAAAGACTTTTTATCTTAATCTGATGCTTCGAGGTATTCCAGTTCCAAAGGACTTTTTTTCTACGAGAAGTTTAGTGATCTGCTTATCGTTTTCGTCAAAGTAGACTCCATGTTTCCTTACCCTGAGACAGAAAATATCAACACCGACATTGTAAACCTCAGTTTTCAACTACTTCCATGTTCCATCAAACCCTACTTCCACGAAAGTTTTCACACACCATAGAGGCCTTTAATTTCGACACATCAATAAGATTTTATTCTATGCATCATGTGAAGTTTCAGTTTACCCTGCTTGAGGATATGGTCTGTCACTCACTCTGTACCCCACACTACACAAACTGTGCAAACTTTCTGAAAATCTTTTTTCTTTTTAATAAAATCAAAGGTGCGTCCAAGTTACCCATGTGAAATTCCTTCAGTTGAAAAACGTTGTTGCAAATACGAGTAAGAATTCAATGCAGAACTGAAGAAGGCAATGATCAATATTTTCTTCTTATCAAAACCGTGCTTCCTAGATCCCGTGATCCAGCTTAACATAGGCGTGGAAGTCATCAAGAAGTGGGGTTTTGTTAGAGTTCGAAAATTAGAGGGATAAACCTGAACGGAAAATAAAATCCCTATATAAGGATGGTAGGCTCATCGAAGTTGCTAGCCTTAAATTACTCAGTTTTCAGTTGTCGTCAAGGGGAACATATCTCAATTCGGTGAAACGGTAATCTGCTGGAGTATGTGACACTTAAAATTCCGAGATGAAGTTATCTGTAGAATAAGTATTTTGTTTTCTTGTGTCGAGTAGGATTCTGACATAACTTAAATGAAATTAAACAAATATTTCTGGATAAAAAATAGCAATAATTTGATATAAGGCAACCACACCTCACCCAACAACAACAAAAAAAAAAAAATAGACAAAATATCTCATTCTCTTCAAAGATATTTCTCTACCTTAAAAACACCATTTTACATCCAGATCACCACCTGTGAACTCAGCAGTGAGATTTCGATTAATTTAGAGGTCAAGAAACGTTCTCACATCCCCTGGTAAACGCTAACGATAGAAAACAAAATCCTGATTCCTCGCTGATGTCAAGAGTTGGAGTATAAACAGAAAGAATAGTCATGGAACGGTTGCATGGTGAAGGGATTTGAAGGTTCATGATTCTATCAGAAGAACCATGTGATTATTCTAATTAGATGGTTAATTTTGCTCAAATAGCAAAACCAACACCACTCTCACATCTTACTACATTTAGTCTACCTTTCCAGAAGAAAGTGTATCTCTCGACCATATCTGTCAGCTGATCTTCCTCTCTCAGATGGGTGCAATGTCTACCATGCATCGAACAAGCTCTTTTACTTTTATACCTATTTGTCGTTCAGGGTCTCGAAGTGTCCTGACATTCCACGTTTCCACACTTATTCTATTTCTTTTGCTTATGTATTTTCCTTTTATCTTCGACTTGTAGTGAGCAGCCATCCACAACAGATTGCTGACCAGGTTGATGATTGAAAAAGTCTTTTCAAGACTCTTTCAATATTTCTGTGTGAAGAGTGCTACTCAAGAGAAATCAGCTTGGACAGTGATGATTTCACTGAAACATGCCTTTTTCTTTGAATGATGTAGCGTTGTTAAAATGGCTTAGAGCTGCTTACGTGCCCTCGTAACTATGTGTTTCTAGCTCATCAATATTGAGCAATCATGTCTCTGTGAGGTTTGAAGTGATGTCTGCACAGTTAGTGAGCGGTGTAGCACTCTCTTCTCCCGAATCAGAGATCCATGGACAAACCGAAGAAAGATGATTATGAAGCTCTTATGTTTTATTTCTCCGGGTATGACCTATCTAGTACAAACGGGTGATTGATCAATTTTAACCCCAGCTATCTGCTATTTCATATTTCCCCTAAGTTTTAAATCAAGCTATTTTATCAGCAATGCTGAGTTAATCTTATCTTACCTTCCTCCTTCTCAAAAGACCTTTTTTTCCTGGTCAAGCTTAGATACACCAGTGCTGTTGCGTTGAGCTACAAATGAATTTAAGCTATCGTATTATAACACGATAGAAATAGTAAATGTAGATGCTGTGATTTGACTACATTTATACTAACGATCTTCACTGTACCCGCTCTTTCAAAATGCACTCAACCTTAGACTTAAATTTGTTATTTTCCTTCTCATCAAGCCTTCTGCTGCTTTCCTTTATTAGCAGTTCTATTTCTTCCGTTATTTCTTTTTCCCGCTTTTTCATTATCAGTATGGCGCATTATTTTATGCCAAATTCCATTCCTATTATTATTATTGACAATATAAATACTTGTCGCTCTTTTGAGAGTTTTTCACACCAACATTAGCTGATTGTTTTTTTTTACTGGAGTCTGAGAGACAGCAAGTCTTCTCAAGTCTCCAGAACTCTACTCAGTATTATGGCTGATTTAAAAAAAAAACTCTAGCTTAGATAGTCTCGACTCAACCTCTTATTTTCAATTTCTCCAGTCCCTATTCTAGTCCTTTGGCGACCGTACTGACCGCGCCAATTACCACTGGTAACACCGTCACCATCACGTTTCATAGTTTCTTTTATGGTGTTGTTTTGTGCTGCTCTCAGGAGAGATTTAATTTCTTTCCATAGGTTTCCCTTGTCTAAATTTTCTCATGAGGGATTTCGCTTGTTTGTCGCTTGAAATACAGTTATTTTTCTTACCATTTTTGTTTCCTGGTTATTTTTGTTCTGTTGATGCTTGTGTTTTCTGTATTGTTTCTGGTGGCTGTGATCGGTCTACCTCTGCGCTTTTTTATGTAATCTTCTAGTTGTTGTATTGATACATCGACAATATTTTGATTGCTGGCAACTCCCCTTTCTCCTTCTATTACTGGATCGTATATTCTGTCTACGTCATGTCAGGGATGTAAGGCCTTAGGTATTGACACGAGTTTTCTTGTTCTCTGATCAATTTGTTAAAGTTCTTTTCTCTTCCATTTTAAGAATGGTCCTGAGTATCTTTCAAGAGGGACAGCCCAGATGTTTATCTTTTTGATGGGATTCCTGCAAAGTAGCTTGGTTTCGAGTTGTTTTCTCGTTCTCGTTAGATATTCTACTTTCTTTCATCTCCGCTTATTTGATGGCGTGTGCTTCTAATATTCTTAGGTATTTGTAAGTATCCGTTTTTCCTTGCGTTCTGATTTTTTCTTCATTTTGAAGCTCCATTTCTTCCTTCATTTGCCGTTTTTAACTTTTCATAATTAGCATAGCGCATTTTTCCATGCCAAATCCCATCCCTATACATTAACTGAATATCCTCACTGCCTATATTAGGATTTCCAATCTATTTTCAGTTGTAGTAGTAGTCGCATAATCAATACTATTAGTAATCTTTCTTTTATTATTATTAATACTATTATTATTATTAGTAGTAGTAGTAGTATCATCATCGTTAGTAGTATTATTAACAATATTTTCAACCATTTAGTTTTCCTACTCTTATTAGTAACAATAGTAGTCTCATTTATAGTATTATTTGTTATCTGTTTTTCTTATTATTATTAGTTGTTGAGAATCACCATCACTATTAATATTGTAAGCAATATTTTCTAGCTTTCTATTATAATTATTTGCAGTAGTAGTAGTAGTTGTAGTAGTAGTAATATCTCTTATCTTCATCTTTCACACATGCAAGATGCACCCTTTTAACATTTGTCATATAATTCTCCGTAAAGGCTCTCGGCTATGGTGACAACACGAGGCCGACCGCTATGTTTTTATCTGCACTTTATGTCCGGCACCTTTTCCCGCTTCTTCTTCTTCGTACACAATTACCTTGATGTCACCTGAAAATAAGCTGACTTATCAGTGAAGAGCTGATTGCAACGATAATGATTTTCACTTCACACCCCTCGGACGAGTGTCACACGCTCTACAATTACCAGATAATAATAAATGCGCAGAATTATATGCACACAAAATAGAACTGATGTCACACACGCTTATACGTGTTGACATATACACACTGACACTATATATATGTATATATATATATATATATATATATGTATGTATATATATGTATATGAATATATCTGTGTGTGTGTGTGTTCATATGTGTATGTGAGAGTGTATTATTCTTGAGAAAACAGTTCATATGTCTATACTCACAAGAATATATCTGACAATATATTAGAACAAGTTGTGTTCTACATTGAAGCAGGTTATTTTACTTTAACAAACAGTATATATACATCAACAATTATATATATATATATATATATATATATATATATATATATATATGGCACTTACGTGATGATCAAAAGATAAAGGAACTTAAAAATGTCATTTAGGAAACATTTTTCTTTTAATTTTATTATTTTGGTTTGGTTTGGTTTTAAGGCACATCAACCATTTTTCGTTATTTTATGCCAAATTCTGTTTTCACATATATATTAAATAAATGCCTTGTAAACACATGTTGTATATACACTAATTAAATGACCAAACAGTTCTTTTTCTAACAATTCAATTTAGCATGAGTCACAAAGTTAAATGGTTTCCATTATTGCTAGAAATAGAACTGTTCGATCATTTGACTTTGTGTAAAAAATGACTGATATCTAATTGAATTATTACTGATACATAGTAATAATTCAATTAGATATGAATCATTTTTTACACAAAGTCAAATGATCGAACAGTTCTATTTCTAACAATTCCATTTAGCATAAGTCATTTATTAGCACTTAGTTTAAATATCAAACAGTTCTATTTGACCCATAGATAGAACCTCATCATGACCCATTGATAGAACACTCCGGGCCAGAGTGAACGTGGGAGCAAAAGCAATGAAGGTGTAATGCCGCTTTCCCCAAAACTCCAGCATCACCGGAGATGGGTTCATGTCATATCTGGACACTCGTTTGCCAATTCTTACCCCTCTGCAGAGATGCAGTCGGTGTATTCTACTGCCCCAGCCTAGTTGGCTTTTACTATTTTGTTAAAATAGTAAGAAATATATATATATATATATATATAGCTAGAGAGAGAGAGAGAGAGAGAGAGAGAGAGAGAGAGAGAGAGAGAGAGAGAAGCAGTGAGCAATAGACAGTGACAGACACATACACACACATACACACACAGCGCAAAATCATTTAATAATAAAAAATCATTATCTTTTTTATTGATTTGATTGATTGATTGATTGATTGATTCTGACTACTTGAAAACTTTTTTTTGTACTTTTATGAATAGAGTTTTGCAAATTCATATACTTTTTGTTTATATTTACATTTATATTGAGTTTCTTAGGAGTATTTTGAACACGCTTATATGTTCTCAAGTATTCCTGTCAAATACAATTAAAATTCACTGGATGGGATCCAAACAGATAGTACCACTGCAATTCAGTGTAAACCTGGGATTAATGCAATGAAGGGGTACATCTACACTTCCCAGATATCCAGAAATCGAGGATTACCATCATATCCTGGGAATACAGCGTGTGAGCTTTTTTGGCATACACATTGTTCTAATTTCCAGGAGTCAAAATGAATATAATGAAAAGAAAACCATTTACTTCTTTTCCTGACACTTTATACGGCCTTAGATCTACGTGAGTTCATGTATGAGTGTATATATGTACCCGCTGGTACATACATATATATAGTTGTGTATGCGTATGACATGTGTGTATATGTGTGTGTTCATATAGGGTCCGAGGCATATTTGCGTCGAAATCAATAACTCAGTCCTGCAAATAGAAATCGCAGATGGTCAGATAAAGTTGGCTAAGACTTTTAAAACATTATTGTTGGATAGTTTAGGATATCCTCGAGACCTGTAGTCCGCCATTTTTAACGTCAAGTCTTGGGTAGCCAGTAGAGCGAAAATAGGAATTTTCACTCTTGGTTATATATGTAACGCTACTGGACCAAATAAACGTAAGTGTAGGGTTACTGGTCGAGACGAATGTCGTAACACTACACAAATATAAAACGGACTCAGTTGTTTTTTAATACGAAAATATATTGGTTCCAACGTTTTTAATTACAAGCGCGAAACAAGACAGATAGAATAAAGGATATGCATCATCTCGTTAGAGAAGCAGGAACTTTAACGCGTGGCAGGTTGGCTGTTTGGTTAGTGGGCTGTTATGTTCTACGGCGTATCAACCCTTTTCGGGTCATTTAACGACTAATTAAGTCATAATGATAAAAGTTTTAAACAATTCATTTAGAATAAGTACGGTTTTGTTTAAACGCAGTTAAATATCAAAACAGTTCTATTTTTTTTTAAATTCAATATAGCATAAGTACACAGTTTTTTTTCAGAACACACAGTTAAATGGAAAAGCAGTTAATTTTAAACAATCCAGTTTTGTGCGATTACAGTTTGGTTCGATTTGACTCATAGTATCTTATCAGATGTTAACATTTCGAGTCAGAGTGGACCTCGGAGCAATAGCAATGAAAGAGTACTCTGCATTCCCCAAAGATCTAGAATTACTGAAGCCTTACCATCGGATTATTTAGTGCTATATCCAGGAGACTGATTGGGGGAGTCGTATCCCTCTACAGAGATGCAGTCGGTGTATTCTACAGCCCCAGCCAACTGAGCCATAGCTCCTGGCAGACGAGACGAATAAACACAGATTCAACATTGCTCTTCACCGATCAATACATAGCCCCAAAAGGACTACCCGCCTCAACTGCCTTTGTCTTGAGCTCAAATTGGAACTGACCGACTCCCAATTACCAACTAACAACCAACTAACTTCCTTTACTTAAAACTATTCTGCTAATTATTCTCTCAACCTGCCCGATACTAACATGGAATCATAAAACTTTCCTGTGCCCCGTCATTCTAAAATGAGCTGACATCGGATCCAAATATTCATTCTAATATCTCGCTCAGAGTCGATTTAAAAACAAACCTTTAATATGACAGCAGTGACCTGTTAACGAAACCAACGTTCACCCACATGACCTTTCCAACGGGAACTCTCAAATAAGAAATAAAACTCAAATCTTTTAAGTAGCACACAATTTATTACTAAAATAAAATAAGTAACTAAAATAATATATTAGAATCCCTAATTATATCACAATATAGAAGGAGAGTGTGTCTGTAACGAGAAGAGATAACAGAGAGACGCAGAAGAGACTTGAAAGAATTAATAGATGGACCACAGATACAGAGATGGGCTGAGAGAACAGCTACAGAAGAGATGTGTTGGTACCAGAGTAAGAAGAACAGAGTCAGAGAAGAGACACGGACAATACAACCAGAAGAACAGAAGGGAACAGACGCAGAGGGCCAGTCAGAGTGACATAGGATGGAGTGACGTCCGACCCGAAGATGTAGTGATCATTTTTTTTAGTTTTGGGATCCACGTAGCCTAAAGAGAAGAGACCATAAATCGACATTTTTGTCATATAAACTACTTCCTCTTGATTTATTCAACTTTTTGTTTTCGCCTTGTTTTCCATTTGTGGACTGTACATGGCCTGATCGTATACCCGAATTGTTATTTAAAAGCTGTTCAATTTTTACAATGGTAAGTGACTTTTGCCCTCCCTTCAATACATTTCAGAAATATTACTAGAAAGAATTTGAAACTGAGTCCTTATATTTTTAAAGTTTATTTTGCATCTACATCTTCCTGAGGTACTACAAAAATGATTTTTAAAACGATGACAGAAACATTGATATGATAGTCGTAGAATTCAAATTTCAAAAACACTAAACGTGTAAATTCGAAAATTATTTGAAAATCGATTTAAAATCCGTTTTATTATTATAACAGATTCAGTAACATTATTCCGGAAGAGTAATATTGTTTGTGAGTCATTATTAAGTCGATAAAATATTAACTATCTTTATTGAAGAAAATACTGGAATTGCTTAGACTGATTCCATTTAATCAATTTAATTTTTAGCTAGGAATATTCTATTTTGTCTTTTTATTAAATTCTTCAAATATATATATATATATATATATATATATATATATATATATATATATATATATATATGTGTGTGTGTGTGTGTGTGTGTGTGTAAAAGATTTATCGGAGCTCCCACAAACTTCTCGATTTGACACAAGACCATATTTTAATGTAGGAGGCCACATATGAATCAAAACAGACTCACGTGACGTAAAAAATACTTGATCTCCTCGGTATCCCTTTTGGGGCGTCTAGCGATAAGCCCTACCAAAAAGGTATTGCTTGGAGAGAAGACCCCCAGAATCGAGGTGATAACTCACCAGGCTAGTATATATATATATATATATATATATATATATCAGTCCAAGAAAAAATCATAAATACTGACTGAGTTAAAATACTGATATTGTGAGATAAAATAAAGATAAAACTTAGTCGTATTACAATAGATATTGGAAAAATGCAAAGTATGTATATAGAGCCAGTAACACAAGCTGATTATTTGGGTTTCATCAAAAAGAATCTTCTGTGAAATTTTTTAAGTTATATAAAAAGATTTTGTGTCAGCGTTTCATAGCTTAGTGTTTTGAAATCCCAACAAATTTTATACATTAGCATTTTATTTTGTCTTCTGCTTTTATTTATCTTGTAGTCGTTTTCAAAGTATTCTATAATAGAATTAAGAAAGGAAATAAATAGACGCAAAAGATTACAGACAAACTTGCCAATAAACTTGAAATGAATTTTCGCAATCACGGTATTCATATATTGTGACAAGCAAGGCCAAGATAATCAAATAAGATAACCAAGATAAAAGATAAATACATCAATAAACAACGTTGGTTTGACTTGATTCGTTTATCTAATAGTATGCCAACCTTCGTGGGTTAATAAACGCGAAAGCCATCCTTGTAGAAGAACAGGAGCGGTACTATTTAGCCCATAGCTTTGGTAATAAGGGCGTTCTTACCTTTCCCAACCATATTACTTCGAAAATGAACGTAATAGCGGGGCTAGATTTCAGAATCCTTTACGACGATGCTACAGTCCAGCACGTTAAACACAACGTCATGGAGATTCCACCATAAATAAACAATTAATCCAACCCGCACCAAAAAAGTTGGGTATGGAAAATTGCAAAAATAGTACAGAATATTCGCAAAAAACGAAATACATGGAAAACTAATACAAAAAAAAACATCTGTCATATTTCACGTAATCGGATTTCATTATGCGACGGGTAATAACCAAATTGCCTGTCGATAATGACCAATTTCTGAATGACTAGGCTCAACTACACACAAGCATTAGGACAAGGGAGACAATCGAGACGATTCGGCTGGACAACTTTATCGCATCTAGATGTTGCAACTTCACACTATCACCTCTTCGGTCCCATGAAAAAGTATTTAAGAGGAAAATATTATGTCAGTGACGAATAAGTAAAATCTGCAGTGATAAAGTTGCTCAAAGAACAGTCAACAAAATTTTACGAGGCAGGGATAAATGCTCTCATTCAAAAGTGGAATATGTTGAGAAGTCGGAATGATATCCACAGAAGACCAGCTTCATTTTGACGTATGATAGATGTTCCTGTGTCGGTAATTAATCCTGTACAAAAGAGAAACGCATTACTTTTTGACTCACCCTCGCCAAATTGTCTCGTCCAGAATTTGAACTAAGTTCGGCTATTATATCTACTGCGACAATAATCGTACCACTAAGCATGGCTCTTTTATGATATGATATTTTCTATGTAAAATAAAACCTTTTTTGTAAAGCTCATATTGGGATAGAATTTTATAAAGTCATACACTGGCCAATAATTAAAAAGGCTTTTTAAATACTTTAATAGAACAATTAGTTTTACAATATGAAATGGTCTTTAACTGCTAGTGGTTTGAAGGTTGATTTGTACCGTCAAACTTAAAGTTATTTTATTTGACATGATTAATCAAGCGATTTTTATCGCCAGTCTATGTTTGATAGATTGATAGATAGATAATGAAAAGACTGATATAGGTTGGTAGAAACCGATGCAGATAGCCATTTAGATAGATAGATAGATAGATTATTCATTCATGCTACGTCACCAATTAATTTTATGTCGCTTCTTTAAAAGCTGGTAAAAACTTTTAAAAGTATTTTGAAAATTTTCAAAAAAGTTTTTTCAAAAAATATTTTCTCCTAGCGATAAATTAAGGTCGAAACTAATAAAGAAAAACAAATGAAACAATATACGCACAAGAAATTTTCTTATTTTTATCACGTTTGTTCATCTTTCTCTCTCTCTATATATATATATATATATATATATATATATATTCATTCACCTCTTTATGTCAATCTCATTACTCCCAGTTAGATCTACTTAAAAAGCAAATACAATTATCAGATGATAATTGTCTGGTTATATGACGAAATTATATAAAATAAAGTGAAAAGAATAGTTCATTACAATGAAGTATGTGAATAAATAATCAATGCAATTAACGGACAAGTCACATCTGAGAATTTTCTTAAAGTACAAGAAACTAGTAATAATCAGATATCCATAAATATGCAAGCAAACATTCATTTGTTTGAGAATTGATACTAATCTACGGATCACTATTGAACATTTTTCTGATTTGTGAAAAAACGAATTTTAGAATGATATATTCATTCCAATATATATATATATATATATAGGTATCATACAATAACTGATGTTTGTACAATACCATTGCTTCTAATAAAGCCTTCATCAGATGAGGACTCTTGGTTTTGGCATGGTTTCGAGGACGAAGCATCATTGCCACTAGCCCAGAGCGCCCCATCGGTATCTCACGACACCACCAGACTTTGTCAGATTGTTGTCAATCTATGGAATTGCCCTACCTACGCTGATGCAGGTACAACCTTATCTTGCACCTTTTCCCTGCATTTCCTCTTGTCTGATGGAGGAAGTCCAAGATTAGTCAAGAAAACGGAGGTTGAGTTGGCAATAAAACCTCTGCATCCGACTTCGATAGGGAATACATTTGTTATCCAACCATTTCTGACACATAGACCTGGCAGATCCGCATATTTTTTCCAACTTACGCTGATGTGCCTAGTCGAAATTTTCTTCAAAAGGCACCATTAACTGAATAACGAAAACTGTTTTTGCTTTAACGGACCAAATGACAATATCTGGACGCTTTGTCGTTAACGCATATATATATATATATATATATATATATATATATATCCGAAGATATATATATATATATATATATATATATATATATCCGAAGGAGATGAGTTGGGAATGATTATATTCAAGAATACTTATGAGTATTCTTATAAATGTCCAGGAGTGCTCAATGAAATGATGATTGATATATAAATTCCTTACAGAGAAAATTTTCATGTAATTGACAAACTCTAACAAACGGTTTGTTAAATTTTTCAAATGTATGAATATATATATATATGTGTGTGTGTGTGTGTGTGTGTGTAGATTTTCTTGTAGGTATATTTTATCAAAGATTAAAGACAGGAATTTTGAGTTGAGATTTTTATTAGTTTTATCATGTTTGGGAGTGAGATGTCAAAATCGAGGATGATAGCTGTGCACGGATGATACGAGTATTCGATAAATAGCAAGTTACTCTGCCATTGCATTCACTGGACTTACAACCAACACCCATCTCCCGTTTATCAAATACTACACCATATCTTTAGTTGTTATATCCCATTCACATATATAAAAGGGGTTATCTATCTATCTATCTATCTATCTATCTATATATATATATATATACACGTATATATGTATATATATAAATACACGTGTGTGTGTGTGTGTGTGTGTGTGTGTGTGTGTGTGTGTGTGTGTGTGTGTGTGTAAACGGATCCATCTGATTGATAGATGCATTAAAAAATTCTATGTGTTATCAATAAAACTGTTCTACTTGGTTTCTTTCGCTTGTATTCCAAGGACTTGACATTTTGCATATACGTCTCTCTCTCTCTCTCTCTCTCTCAAACACACACACACACACACACACACTTTCGCATGATATTTTTTTCTTTTTCTTTACAGAGGTAACAAAAGAAGGAATCAATAAAACGGTCTTATAATCGTTTCTACCTATATGTCTACACACTGGATATTCTTTTACTCTCAAAATGCGATGAAAGACCGTCATCAAACTCCTAAAAGTCTCTAGCACTTGACAAAAAACACGAATTTACTTTCGAAAATATGTTTAATCTAAATATATAACACCCTTTTACACTACGAAGGCTGGTTTAGTTTTGTTTGGTTTTATGGAACTTCAAACATTGTAGGTTGTTAATTCCAAAACAATTTTTATACTTATGAACAGTTCTATTTCAAACAATTCAGCTTATTATAAGTATAGTTTTTTTGTATACACATAGTTAAATGTCAAAACATTTCTTTCAATGTCAAAAGCAATTTCCTATCAAACAATTCAGTTTAGCATAAGTACATAGTTTAGTTCTATTTGACCAATAGATAGGACCCTATCACGTGCTACCACTCTGGGCCAGAGTGGACTTTGGTGCGATGGTAATCAAGGGCTACTCCGCATTCCCCAAAACTCCAGCATTACTGAAACCTCAACATCAGATCGTTTAGTGTCACACCTTGGACAGTCGTTGGGGGATCTTATTAACCCCATCTGCAGAGAAGCAGTCTGTGTATTCTTCTGCCCCAGCCGACTGGGCAAAAGGGCGGGCTGAAAATTTCATAGGATGACAAGTTTATATGGTGCCTCACTATAAACTGTTTATGACTTTTTTTGACTAAGGCAATCCAAGCACAGCGAAATCACGGGAAAAAATTGCAGGACTTACAAAAGGGACACAGTTGAAAAATAGACCTTATTTGGTCATTGTCTATGATATCTAGGTCAGCCTATGAACTGTTCAACAGAACCTCGCGCGTTTGTTTGCCCAGTCGGCTGGCGCTGTAGACGACACCGACTGCTTCTCTGCAGAAAGGTAACCCCCTCCCCCCAACAAGTATTCTAGATATGACACTAAACGATCTGATGGTAAGGTTCCAGTAATACTGGAGCTTTGGGGAATGCGGAGCACTCGTTCCTTGGCAGGTGCTATCTATGGGTCAAATAGAACTAAAATGCGTACTTATGCTAAACTGAATTGTTTGAAACAGAACTGTTTTTGACATTAAAACTGTACTTAGGCTAAAGGGAATTGTTTAATATTGAACTATTTTGACACTTAACAGTGTATAAACAAAATCCATACTTATACTAAGCAGAAGTTTTTGAATTAGAACTGTTTCGCTTAACTGAAATAGAACAGTGTTTGACAGTTAAACTGTGTACTAAAGCCAAACTGAATTGTTTGAAATAGAACTGTTCGTTTGTGTAAAAACTGATTTGGCATTAAATAACTTACAAAGATTGATATGCCGTAAAACCCACACAAACAAACAAACAAACAAGCAAACAAATCGTACGTTTGTCTCACATCTACCCTTCTCAAATCGAAGATGAAATCAACACAGACATTTTTTTCATCGATTATAAAAAGTTATTTTAAAAATTCAAACTAGCTTCGCGACAGTTTGGAATCGTATCAACAAGTAGTTAAAAGAGAATCATAGTTTAAAGAAAACGTATAAAGAAAAGTGGAAAATCAGTTCATTGCATTGAAGTAAGTGAATAATTAATCAATGCAATAAACAGAAAAGACCAATTGAAATACATCTGGAAAAAAATTTAAGAGAAAATCTTAAAACCAATGAATAAACAAATGAGTTATTTTGCTTGCTTTCCATTTTTTTTTATTAACACTTGATTATTCAAATTTATCGGCAAATGGGGAAAATGTAAAAGAGAAATGGCCGCATAGACGCTTTAGATTTTGTATCAAGGTTTAACATCGAAGCTTTTTTAATTGTCAGAATGAAATTAGGCACCCCAGATGTGAGTTCAACGAAAAAGAAAAAGAACAACCAAAAATAAAGTAATAAAGTTATAGAAAAAATGAAAGTAGAAGAGAAAATGTGGTTCATAACTTAGCGGTTATCGTCTCAAGAAATGGTTACGGCGATCCTAGTTCAAATTCTGAGTAAAGTTGCTAACGTCTCACTTGGCACTAACACACTTGCGAAAGGCATAAATACATCAATTCTCTAACAATGTGGATAATCGGTCTCAGAAAAGGAATTTTTTGAAATCTAAACAGCTGGATTCCTGTGGAAAAGTGATCTTGTGTCACTTCTTGATTATAGAAAAGCGAGGGTTGGTTGAATACATAAAGTAGAAATAAAAAGTAATTAGTGTATTTTTGTTTAAGCCGATGTAGAGTATAAAGCATAGACACATATCCATATATATATGTATGTAAACAATAGTAATTGTGATTCATAACCGTTTAAAATTTACTTCCTAGCTAATATCTCCTCGTGGCTAAATGGTTAGAATTTTTGGCTTGGCGTTTGAGTCAACCGGGTTTCGATCCCAGCTACGGGGAGATACTGTCTAGCCACACTGATGAGTTCTGATAGAACGAAACAGATCTGTCTGTGGATGACTATATATATATATATATATATGTGTGTGTGTAAGTGTGTGTGGGTTTGCTAAAATGAACCATGAAATAACGAAAACCAGCGCTAATTTTTGGAACTGTAAGAAACGAAGTAAGTCAGATCTTATGATTTCAAGAAAAACGAATCTCAGATGTTTGTGTCCTTACGGTTTTGTTGAAAGGATCTGAAATGGGGAAAACCTACAGGCTTCATGTTTAGCTACAGGAGACGGTGGATCTGGTCTGACTTTAGAGAATCCTAATTATCTTTATATATATATATATATATATATATATATATATATAATCTGTTTTTAGTTTATGATGTGCCACAAAAATATTACAAATCTTGGTGCCTTGGTATTTAAAAGCAAATTAATAATTATTAAAAAATAGAATATCCAAGTGATGTATTATTTGATTATATTTCCATCTGACGATTTTGTGATTCATATGAAACATTTAGTAATAGACTCAAAGCGTACACACACACACACACACACAAACACACACACACATAAATATATATATATATATATATATATACAATCGTAACAAATGCTGTGCACATTTTAACGTACTTTATGTATTCTTGAATTGTGTTTTGGCGTATATGAGTAATATATGAGTTGTTATATACAATATCGTTTAAATATTGGAAATGTTGGCCCGTTAAGAAGTGAAACTTTTGATTGTCTGAAAGTGCTCAGTCTGGAAATTAGGTCGCATGCTCAGTTTCCTGATTATTTTCCATATCGAATTTTAAAATTACTGACTACCACGGCCGTGTAGCAAAAAAATCACCCGAAAAGTTCCTTACTCAAAAAAGAAATCGTTTTATTTTGAGCGTCCTTCAAACAAGCTAACCGCGCAGTGCAGCTTTGTACAATAACATTGGACTGCACCTAAGATAAGACCTTTTCTCATCCTCCATTACCACCTGATTTAGCACCTACAAATTTTTTAGTGTTTCGATCTAAAGAACATTTCATAATTGGCATAACATTTAAAAAGAAGTTGAAAACGGCATTTCAGACTTTCGAAGAAAACTCCAACTTTATTTTGTCATGTCATCGAAAATTTTTCCTTACTGTGAAGCTAAAAACTTCGTTTGTTGCCTTGATTTAAGTTTTCACAATTATATTTTAATAAATTTAACTATTATTTGCTATTATATACTATGGTAAAAGGTAGTTTCTTTCCAAATATAATATCCCTTGGCGTTCGGAAAGTAATTACGTTTTAGTGAATATAAAAACAAATTTGATTTATGGAAATATTATAAAAGTGTTATCAGCACCATCATCGTCTGTAACCTAATGGGAAAGAAAATTTTTGATTTCTCATTTAATGAAATCTGTGATGTTCTGGGGAAAATCGTTTGAAAGACCTTTTTCAATTTCATTGTTTTTTTTCAATATTTGGCAACTTATGAAATGTTCCAGCAATCGAAGCAAAAAAAAAAGTCTTTGCAAAGAAAATCCAATAATTATGGATAATGTAGGTGAACGTCCCATTCTAATCATTCCCGTCTGTACTTGAGTTTGTTGGGCTGCAGTCGTTGAAATTGAAGCTGATAACATGTTTGATGATAGCATATAAATTAGATTAACTTATATTTGTTCCTATATATATATATATATATATATATATATTAGATTAACTTATATTTGTTCCTATATATATATATATATATTTATTAGATTAACCTATATTTATTCATATATATATATATATATATATATATATATATATATATATATATTATATTCTGATAGAGAAGAATGTAATATTTGATTTTCAACATGAATGTTTTAAACAATATTTAAAGTATTGCCTCATATCATCGTTTAGTAATTGATACAATGAGTGTATCAATTATTCAAATCTTCTTCAATATTCAGCACTATGTTCATTGTAAATAATGAACACCCAACACATACTTTGCTCTTTGAGTTTCACATGCCAATGCAATTAGATTACAAAAATTCATTCCGAACTTTTATTGGAATGATATATTGAATAAAAGAGGTTAAAGGAAGTGTTTTTCCCTTTTTCCTAGGGCGAGTATCAGTCAAAAGGATCAGTCAACTTAGTAAACAGAAAGGAGGCCATCCTCCATCACGATAATGCTCGTCTTTTCCCAGCTCATTTGACAACTTTTTTTTACAGGACGAGATTTTTTTTCTTTCTCCATATTCTTCTAACCTTGCACTTTTTTATTACCACTTTTTTAGGGAATTATAGGATTATTTGGATAGTTGACATCAAAAGAAGACGTTGAATCCGGCTTGATCTCAAACTTTGCTTCAAATCCCGAAGAATTTTACAAACTTAGTTTCCATAAGCTTGTCGAAAGATTAAATGATGATCTGGGAAACAACGAAGTTACCTAAATAATAAAATATTTCTATAGGCAAAATGGTTGTCATTTCTAATGTATACTCAAAATTGGTCTGTATATAGGTTACAAGCTCACACACACACACACACACACACACACACGCACACACACACACACACATGCACACACAGATAGATAGAAAGATAGATAGGTAGGTTTGTGTGCGTTTGTTTATATGTGTGTGTATGCTCAGTTTAAAATTTCTTTGGCGTAGAATCACAGTTTTAAAATGAATATAGTTCGAGGATTTTTCGCTAACTTTTTAGTTTTTGAGTCAGTGTGCTATGGACTACTTCGAAACAGACGATGGTAAGTCAGTGTGACGATTATTTTTGTTTTCCTGTTCAAATTTGAAAGTTTGCTAACTTTTTACCACCACCTTAGATGTGTGTGTGTGTGTGTGTGTGTGTGTGTGTGTGTGTGTGTGTGTGTGTGTGTGAGACTTCTGTCTGTGTGTCCTTATACAAAACGGTTGGATCGTAGAAGCTAATGGAAAGAGACAGTAACAAAATACGCTACAGTGATACTTACCCAGATCAAGACACAGAAATCTTGAAGTGCATATCAAAGGCGGGAAGGTGTGTGTCACAAAATTCGCGAAAAATAAATGTGTAATCAATATCATAAAGGATGAAAACGGATATAAGAAAAAAATCTATAAATCCATGACGGCAAATAAAAAGAAAAGAAAAAAAATATTTTAATTCTTTTGTTTTCCCGCCCGTTTGTACGAATTCGATTTCTTTTCAGGAAAATAAAAAAAAATATAAACTTTGTAAAAATTTTATCGCATTCAAAGATTTTTGTAAAAAAAAGAGGAAGGAAAAAAAAGAAACGGATGAACACGATAATAAATAAATAAGACATCAAGAAAGAAAATAGTTAAAAGAAAAACCAAAGCTTAGAAAATATCTATTATTCATCCTTCTGTGTAATGGTATCGAAGGAAAAACGCCAAAAGTTAGAAATGATGTACCTGATTATATATATATATATATATATATATATATATAACTTTTTAATCCTCCTGGAAATGTTCAGAGACAACAAGAAAGAACTGGTAAAAGAACATTTCACCTACCAGCCATTCCCCAGCCAACCACCTGAACTTTACACACATCACTGTTATTTTTTTCGGTTCAAAAAATATATTAACTCATATAAAAATTTAAAAAACACAATTTGCACAAATAATAATGAGAAGAAGAAGAAGAAGAAGAAGAAGAAGAAGAAGAAGAAGAAGAAGAAGAACAACAACAACAACAACAACAACGGTAGCAACAACAACAACAACAAGACTACTGGTGAAGGAAGGAAAAATTTAGAAAAATATCGCCTCGTCCCCTGAAAAAAAACATACAAAAAAAAACAAACTTGCCCGCCATCTGAGGGTGGGGTGGTTGTGTGCACAGAATCCTGTTATATGAATAGGATTATCTTTCTTGTTCGTCTTTAATAAATGTCGGATTATAGGTGACAGTTAATATGCATACCCGCCGTCTCGAGTATTGACACTTTACTTCGCTCTATTATTTGCCTTTGTCTAAAAAACTTTATATTTCACTTTCTTTATTGATTTCTATATCATATCGACATATTTTTATATGTACATAGGACTAATGCATCTATACATATCTATATAAACATGCGTGTGTGTATGTGTGTTTAGCCAGTATTTCACATACGCATTTACATTGATAAAACAGTTCATAATTGCGTAGTGATATCTATGCCTACGTATTTACCGTTGTCTAAACGCATTTTAGTTTCTTTCTTTCTTTTTTTAATGGTATACCTTTTTTATGGGTTATCTAATGCCAAAATCATCCTGATAGAGTGGTACTATTTAACTCATAGCTGGAATATTACCTTCAAGATAGATATGAACGAGGAGTTCTTATCTATCCTGAAGGTATTAGTACGAAAGTGAACACAACAGCGTTCGAACTCACATACTACGATTTTGCAGTTCAGTATGCTAGCATTTACTTTCATCATAATGCATATGATCATGTGGGAAATTTGTGGTTTCGGTTCATATGTTCATGTAGGAAATCTTTGGGTTCGGGTAATATGTTTTTTGTTTCGGTTGATATATTCAGGTGGCAAAGTTTTGGTTTCGGTTGATGTATTCATGTAGGAAATATTTGTTTTCGGCTGAGAGGTTCATGTAGGAAATTTTTGGTTTTGTTTGATAGGTTTATGTGTGAAGTTTTTGGTTTCAGTTGTTATGTTCATGTGGGAAATATATATATATATATGGAGGGGAATTAGAATGGTCACAATGTCAAATACTTACCATGTCTCTGATTTTCATTGCCCTATCAGCTTTAGTATACGCTTGCTTACTACTTTAAAAACTTACTACTTTAAAAACTAACAAAGACAAATAATTTGTCTCAATATCTTTTATTCCTGAAACTCATCGAGACTATTTTAACATGTTTTCGATTTTAAATCAGCTCTTCTTAATTTTAGCATCGAGTTTTTACTTTTTCTATTCTTTGTAAATATATGACCTATAACTATCAGAAAAAGTCACGTAAATGTAAGTCTCTTCTCATGAATCGAGCACTTCGGCGGCCGATACCGTACATATAAATATATACCGAAAAAAAAAATCGTTTAGCGGAGTTTGACGATAGTCAGGGGTACGATATTCGATTGACTTAAAGTCAGCAAGATCCCAACTCGATCCCAACTTGAAGCATATGGCGTGTCTAGCTACACTGAAGTGTTGAGACAACGAAACTCTGTCTACGGATGATAATATATATATATATTATAACAGTGTTGGTTGTCACTAAATCACTTTGTGGGTTTGTGTCGAACCAAGTGCAAAATAATATGGAGACTGCTCAATATATAAGATAGTGCTATTATATAATAATAATAAATAGATATATATTAGATATATATATTTAATTCTTGGAATTTAGACTACGACCCCTGGGTTTCATGGAGGTTTTTGCGAAACAACAACAATCATCAGGCATTTAAGGAAATGAAATGACTATATATATATATATATATATATATTAGAGAGCCAAAAGTATTGTGTGAAATTTGAATATTTCTTCCGTGTTATAGATTATTCTCAACGAGTTTTCGCGTTACCTCATCATTAGGAGAAAAAATTCTTTATACAGTCTTTACAGTCTTCGTAAATTCTTTATACAGTCTTTATAGAGACTTTTTTTATACAGACGTTGAACTAGTTTTAAAATAGTTGATAAGAGTTGATAAGTGATGGAAAATGAACTGGTAACGTAGGATATCTACTTGTTGAATGAATATTATATATATATATATATATATATACCGTTCCTGCGTCACATTTTAATAAAGTGGCATGATGTAGACGACCCTACCACGTCGAAGCACTATTTCTCTACGGTAATTGTCATGAGGCCGAATGGCTCTATGCCTTTTGTTTCGAGGGGTGTGTGCTGGATAGTCGTTTCGGACAGCTATGTGGGGTGAGGTGTTTTCAGAGAGTGGTTCTTTGTCTGTCTTTTATTCCAAGGGTGGTCAAATTTTTGACGTCCTTTGATTTCCCTAGAAGCAAGCAGATTTCTGATCTTTTTCTGGATACAACTTATTTTCTTGTCACGTTATAACTCACCAACGTAATCAGAAGGAATTTGAGTTTTATTATTTTTCCGACAAAATAAATCAAAATACGATTGATTTTTGAAGCAAGAAAGAGGTTGATAGAGAAATCGATAAAAAGGGAGAGAGTTACAGTCAGAGAGAGAGAGAGAGGGAGGCAGAAAGGAAAAGAGAAAGAGAAAGATTTGGAAGATCAAAACTTTCTTAACTGCCCGGGTTGCTGGTCCGATACACTCTCTTTCGCTATAACAAACACTATCAGCTCATCTTCCTTTCTTCCACCGTCGAATACTGACCTAGAGTCCTCTACGACCTGGTATCTGGGAGGTCATCCCCTTACTACTTAGAAGAAAAACTTTTGCATAGACTTCAAACGATGGTCAATACGCTGACTCGAATTTGTTATTTATTTTGCATCTGTGTTTGGGTCAACATGTGATTTTGTTTATTTATTTAAATCAAGCAACATTATCCATCTACCGGTACCATATAAAACGCACACACGTATACAGGAACACATGCATTTACATATATATATATATATATATATATATATATATATATCAGACACATGTCAGCTCATCGACTTCCGTTGTAACATCGATTCCTGATGATACATATGCTTCTATTTAAGAAATGAGTCAAGGATATTTATAATCTATTTCTTTTTTTCTGAATAATATCGGGAATTTGGATGATAAAAAGTAAAGTTAAACAGAATGAATACGGACCATCATCACCAAACTTTAAACTGCTTCAAACCAGAAGAGCATTTGATGTAATTTAGTCATCTTTGACATGTGACGATTTTACTGGCTCACAATAAACGCTGACTTATATATATATGTATATATATATATATATATATACTTTAAGAAAAACAACGAAACCGGTCACATAGGATTATAAATTCATTTCAATCCTGTTACGCATTTTTGAAATTTCCAAAAACACGAAAAAAGTAACAGGACTTCTTCAGATCTTTTTGATAAAAACACTAGAATAGACACGTAGGAGTGAGAGGGGATTACTCCCAACTCCGGTTTAACTGGACCAAGAATACTATATATATATATATATATATATATATGCACATATACACACACACACATATATACATATATATATACGTGTAGTTGAGCAACAGTCCTTTTAACCATGTTTGATTAAATAACATACCCATTTTCTCTCTCTCTCTCTCTTTCTCTCTCTCTCTCTCTCTCTCTCTCTCTTTATATATATATATATATATATACTTATGTGTGTGTGTTTGTGAGTGTGTGTTTGTCTATAAATATATATACATTTTATGTATATATATATATATATATATATAGATATTTGTCAATATATATATATATATATTTATCAATATATATATATATATGGGGGGTGTAATTGGGCAGTAGTCGTTCATTTAAGCATGTTTGATCAAATAATTAAGAGATATTTTTCAATATAATTTTATCAAGATACTTTCAAGTTTACTAACAAGTGTCTTGGCTTTACAGTGTTATCAAAAGTCCTAAAAGCTTTTTACAAAACAACCTATACACTTGCAAACCAAACAACCTTTGATGATGGCCTATGAAAGATCCGAAATTATAAAGACAAAATGCGTCTTTATTTTTTAGTCAAACATGTATATATGTATATACACATAAACTTTGAGCATTTTGTTACACTTTTTTATCTTTTAGAGTTTTCATTTTTATTGTTTTATTCACAACTTTTGGGTCGATACTTCCTTCGATCGTCTTCAGATGTTTCTTGTTAAAATAGGGAGTCTACATGGAACTTCAAAACGAACTCTTTATTCAATCCACGGGGTGAGATTGTTCTAATTCTGTTTACTAGAGCCGGGTAGATGTGTAAGCTATAGTAAGTATTCCTGGTTATTTTTAGCTGTAGCCATGACTTAACCAGCAACTTCCAGGTGATTTCACTTAGAAGTTAATTAACCCAACACCTACATGCGTTATGCCATGTATCGGCAGGACAATTCAAAGTGAATTTTGGGCACTTAAAAACCTGATGTTTTTACCAACAGTATGAATTACTAATTATGTTTTATTACAGTTAAGACATAACTCTATTTCATTTGGTTCTTAATTTTCTTCTTTTGTACAGTTTTGTGTCCCAGTATAGGACCCAAATTCTATTAGAACTAACTATAACGTCCATAGAACAGCTAGATCGAGTAATGACACGTTTTATTAGATTACAAAGCTACACTATCAAACCAAAACCTAATTACTGGTTATTGGCCGGAAGGTTCAGCCGTAGATGCCTACCACCTTTCATTTATTCATATACAAAGGACACACCGGAAGTATTAGCATCTATTTATTTCAGCGGGAGCCAAAACTGATACAGAAAACACAAAATGCCGCTGACACTGGGTTACGACGACATTATAAATAAGGAGACATTACTTTCGGGACAAAGGTCTTACAAACGTGGCATGACTAAATGATTAATTTTTATTCTTTCTCTCTCTCACTCTCTCTCTTTCTCTCTGTCAGTCCTTCTTCCCTCACGTAATTTTCTATGATTTTCTTTACTTTCTATAGAATATTTTCTCACGCGAGACAAGCTGTGAATGTTGCTGAACGCAAGCAATGTAAGGTAAAAATGTTTTGGAGATTGTGTGCCTGCGTGCGTTTGAAAATATGTTCTATAGATAGTATTGGATGAACAAATAAGTTTCTTGCAAATGTCGGCAACCGTACAAAGCGTTTGTCCATTTCTCTATCAAAACATCGAGTTGTGTTCACTGATTATAGATGTACGTAAATGGAAAAGGTCTTTGTTATGAGCAGAAATAAAACCTTCTTAAACATGGACAAAATTAAAAGATGTCTGGGATATCATTGTAACTAGTGGAGTGATTTCTCTGACTGATTTTGGTTTGATTGGATGGTTGGTTGGTTTCTTGCTCTTAGGTATTCCGACTATCGTTATAGTCTTTTTATTTCCAAGTCTATAGTCTGTGTATAATCTCCAATTATATAAGATAGGGAAATGTATCTTAACAGTTATTTTAAGCATTGTTGATGAAAATCCAGAGTGGTCATGAATGTAAAGAAAAGTAGTGTTTTTAGTTGAATAAATGGTATATCTAATATTGTCTTTTTGGATGCAACAATTGCCATTTTTGCAGTAAACCGGGGTAAAATTCATTTTGGTTCGTTTTATAAAGAAATGTATAAAAAAAAAACATTGTTTAAACTGTTTCATTTTGCTAAGGTAATTTTTCTGTCTTTTTAGAATTGGCTAGAGAGTGTAAAAGAACAAATGACTGAAAGATTTCAGAATAATACTTAGACAAGATATATAATCATAATTTTATTAACTTATATATATATATATATATATATATATATATATATATATATATAATTTGTAAGTGACACTAGTTTGTAGGTTACTTTTTTTAACGATTTAGAGCCAAGTTGAACCCTGTTAAATGGTTTCAAGTTCTGCTATCTTTATCTTTCTATCTTTAATAATTATATTCATTATTAATTAGTTTTCGCACAGTTCAAATGGTTGCCTATTCGGCTGGGGTTGTAGAATAGACTGACTGCTACACTGCAGAGGAGTAAGACCCCCTATGGAGTACCCTGGATATGACACTAAACAATCTGATGGTGAGGTTCCAGAAATTCTGGAGAATTGGGAATGTTGAGTACCCCATTCATTGCCATCACTCCCTGGTTCACTGGCCTAGAGGGGTAGCACCTGGTAGGGCCCTATCTATAGGACAAATAGAACTAAACAGTATACTTATGCTAAACTGACCTGCTTGAAATAGAACTGTTTTGACATTTAAACTGCGTATTTAAGATAGACTGAATCATTTGAAATAGAACTGTTTTGTATGCTAAACTGAATTGTTCGAAAAAGAACAGTTTGTGACCTTGAAACTGTACTTACGATAAACTGAATTATTTGAAATAGAACTGTTTAGACAAAAATTATACTTACACTAAACTGAATTGTTTGACTTAAAACTCTTTGACTAAAATCAATAACTTAAAATAGAAGTGTTTTTGACAACTAAACTGTACTTATGCTAACCTGGATTGTTTGAAATATGTTTATTTGTATAAAAATGGATTAGACATTAAACCTATAAAAGTTGATATGCCATGAAACCCAAACAAAAGAACAAGCTAGTTTAAATGGCTTTAAGTATAGCTACCTCGGCGCAAATGATTCTCGGCGATTACTTTCTACCCGTTTTTTTCGGTTTAAGATAATGATGAAAAAATATTAACATTGTTACATTACCAAGAGTTACTCTACTTACTCTGTTGGTTTTTCCTTCCGTAAAAATAAAAAAGCGGCATTAATTTCGGAGTGTCATTTGTATAAAAAAGAAAAAATCAAACAAAATTAAGAATTGATAGGTTGGTGGATGACTAGGTAGGTGTAAACAATTTTGTCAATTCCCTATCAGCATTTTTTAATTTTTAGTGGGAAAAGTTTGAAATACAAGCGGAAAATTATTTATTTGAAAAAAAAAAAAAAAATGGACGATTTCAGATCGATGTGAGAGAAATTTCGACTGGTATTGTTATATTGTCATCTACAGCATCATAATGACACAATATTAAAGACGCACGCAGGTAGACTTCTTTAGCAAATATATGTGTTTCTCATTTTATTGTAAGGGTTCGAAAAGGGTTACTCAGGGTTTGCGTGTGAGAGGGAGCTGGAGACCGAACAGAACTGCAATATTTTGACCCCACTCATATGGCCGTCAGCGTTGTGTCTTTCTCGTTCTCCTAATGCTCAACCGGAGCCCCTGGGGGCCACTCTGCTGGGTGATGGCTTTCTTTACTGCATCTTATCAGCAACTTCCCTGGACCCCAACTCATCAGAGCCCCAAGGCCCCTTCGGCCTGATGTGGCTTTCCTTACCACATCTTGTCTATAACTCCGTCCGATCTCTAACTGCAACTCTGACTTCTGTCTTGCCTGAGTTATAAAATAGTTCAACGTCCACTCAATCGCCTACTCGATCTTTGGAATGGCATGATTGATCGTCATCCAGCGGAAATAACTGTCTGGCAGTTCACAGATCACTCTCTTCCAGTGCATCAGTCTATGAGTGTACCATGGGAATTTTTTTTACCTCGTCCCATTTAATCAGCCAATTTCCACCCACGCGATTTCCTCTCATAGAATGTGTCACCTCCTTCCGGTGCATCACCTTGGAATGGCATTTTTGGCCGGGTCGAAGGCCAAAATACAACAATATCTCTGACTTCGCTATTGTGATTAGTTCTGCCACGTTTCGTTTTGATTTGTTAAAGTCAGTGTTTTTATGATGCAAATTAAATGATGCTTTTTAAGTAAAAGTTATTTCTAGTTTCTAGATTATGTTGAACTCGTGCGCTCATTTACACACCTTACACACACACACATACACTCACACTCATATATATATATATATATATATATATACCACTGTGTGTTAATAGGTTTTCGGTCGGATCAAGATTGGCCATGAATTCTCTATGCTATTCGAGATATCCCTTTTGCTTTTCGAGACACCTTGCATATTATTTCTCAGCTTTCTCTTCTGTTGTATTAACGAGGAGAAGTTGGATGCTTGCTAATTCAAGCAAGCGGTGCATTATCATAAAAAAAAATATCTTTAAAAACATACATGATCGAAAAATTACGAAAGTATAAAAGAAACAGAAGAATTGAAATTGTCATAGAAATTCAAATATATATTAAATGATACCTATTTCTAAAGGGATGCAAATATCTTATTACTTTATATTTATTTTAACAATGATCATTTTCTTGTCGAAAAGAAATCCGGAGGGTGTTCCTTTGGAATAATAGCTTGGTTTAGTTTGGTTTGGTTTGGTTTTATGGCACATCAACCACTGCTGGTTATTAAGGTTAAATCCATTTTTATTCGTATAAACATTTCTATTTCATACAATTCAGTTTTGCATAAGTAGACAGTTTCAATGTCAAAAAACAGTTTTATTTCATACAATTCAATTTTGCATAAGTACACTGTTTAGTTCTATTTGAGCAATAGATAAGATCCTATCAGGTGTTCCCGCACCGAGACAGAGTGGTCCTGGGAGCAATGGCAATAAAGGGGTACTCCGCATTCCCCAAAGCTCCAAGATTACTGGAACCATACCATCAGATTATTTAGTGTTATATTCAGGACACTCGTAGAGGAGGGTGGGTGGCTTTCTCCTCTGCAGGGATGCAGTCCTAGACCACTGGACAATTGGGGTGATAGATAATATGTTAAACTGCAACCTTGTAGTAAGTGACTTCGAACTCCAGTCGCACTATTACATTCATTTTTGACCTATAACCTTGAGAAAGGCATAAAATCCTTATTCCTCGAGTTAGGGGTTAAATAGTACCACTACTGTTCTTCAGCAAGACTAGCTTTAGCATTAAATGACCCGCGGAGACTGATAAGTCATTAAACAAAAAATAAATAAATAAATATAGCAACCAAATCCAGCATTAAATGATCTAACAAAGTCTGACATAAAATAAATGCTCAAACAAATCCGATCTTCAGTTTTCAACTCTAAATGATTCCTGGGAATCACATGATGTATATCTTGTTTAGTCACACGTGAATTAGAAAAGTATATATATATATATATATATTACCTAAGAATAAATATATATGAGTATTGATCATTTATCTAGTGCTGACGTATATCTTTATGAAAGTACTTAAGTATATAACATGTATCAAAAATAGTCACTTGAAACTATAACTGTTTATATATATATATATATATATATATAACTGACCTCTCTGTGCGAGCAGATCAAATATTTTGAAACTGAATTTGACAGCTTTAAATTCAAAGTTTCTTCTTCAATTTGTCATACCAAGATTAATGAGCCCAGTCTGCTAAACTATTTAACCATTCCTGGACAGAGAATAGATGAATTCATTTTTGCTAAATGTGTAAGCGTTTGTGAAATTCAAACAGCCACTTCAATATTTTGAACTCAGGTATTCAATTACGACTATACCATTAATTAAAGTTATTTTTTGAATTATATATATATATATATATATATATATATATTGTCATCCACTGACAGACTATTTCGTTGTATCACAACTCATCAGTGTGGGTTAACACGCGAGACGCTCCAAGCCGAGTTCGACACCCGCTTACCTTTACCTCAGGCTGATGCGCATACCCTTAAGTCAAACCTCTGACTCAATGGAATTAACGTATATAGATTAACTTTTGGTTTGTTTTTTTTTTTTCATTTTGCGCTATCGGATACCGAAGCGCAGAATTCGTTAGAAGACCTTTGCATTACGCGAGTGGTAGCCGTTAATTCCTTCATGTTCATCCATAGACATGCTGTGTCGTTGACTCACAAATGAGAGCGTAGGGGTATGTGTAGGTGTGTGTGCGCGCGCATGTGTGTGTTTCTGTGTGTGTGTGCATGAGTGTGTGAGCGTGCATGCGTGTATTCATATGTATGTAAACTTTTACTGACACAAGTGAGACAAATCTTAATCACAAAAGTACAAAAGCACAGTAGGGCAAATATATTTTTAATAATTAATTCTATTTGTATATATAATATGAATAAATATATTCAAAAAATATATTCCCTCTAAAATATAATTTCAATATATGTTATAATCATAGTCATTATAAATATCATGTACATACACCCCCCCAACAAACACACACACATATATATATATATATATATATATATATATATATATATATATATATATATATATATTGAATACTCACTTAAATGTTTTTACTTTAGTATATGCATATATATCTGTATATTTGTCTTTCAATTGTTCCATGATTTATCTCACCTATATAATTTATTATTGTCTTTTTGATATATCTGCAATTTAACTTACTTTCAGATTTCTTCTCCTAACTTGACATAACCTAGATTTTAGCTGGCGAACTAATTTTGAAATTGCGAAGGAGGCTGAATCCCAGGAGAAACGCATTAAAACAGCCGAGCATGGGCTAATGGAAAAACAACCGGCACGTGTCTGCATGATGCAGCACCGACCTGAAAATTAGCAAATAACATTTTACATCTCTCACATGAGGAGAGCAAGGAGACGCTCATTAGGTTTTGGCGGGAATTTGATTTGGGAACGAGGCTTGTTGATTCCCGGTGTGACATCCTAACTTCGATCAAAACGACGGATGAAGAATTAGCAAGAGAAACACTGAATACTGAATTCAATATGATAAGGTCAAACCAGTTTGGAAAGAATGCAGGAGCATTGATTTGATAGGTCAGTGTTTGAAACGCACCACAATTAACCTGATATTTTGATTAAAATTTATTGCAAATTTAAGGAGAAAAAGAAAAAGCTAAGATATTTACAAATTAAATTCAAGGAATGGTTTCATTATTCAGTGTTTCCTCCCGAGAATTCTCAATGTCAATTTCAATCTAAAACCCTAAACGTCTATTTTCTCCGATCATATCAAATAGACTCATGAATTCAGAAACTAATTTCATATAACGAAAAAGCAATTTCTTTTAGTCTGTTCATAACTTACTATCCCAGAATATCCATAACTATCTAACAGGATATCACAGAAAATTACCACCCTACCTACATACCTACCTACCAACAAAACTTTCTAATATACGAGTTGCATACGATAACTTTCCAGACTTTTTTCGTATGGGCATTTAAAATTGTTGTAGACACTTGAAAATTCAGTATGTTATTGCTATACATCTTATGAGATGACCGACCATTTTTTATGATTTCAGATTAAATGAACAGCTACAACAGCAATTGGAATACACCCGACTAAAACCTGATTATCCCAGCTGGTGAATTTCAAAAAAGCAATCTGACACTTTAGACGAACGATATGCAATAAGATTCTGTTTTAAACTTGGAAAAAATGCCACAGAAACGTATGGAATGCTTGAGACTGCTTTTCGCCCATCTTGCATTAATCGAGCATCAGTTTTTGAGGGGCATAAGAGATTCATAACATAAGAGTCTGTGAGGGATGATGGAAGGTGTGGGAGGAGTAAGGAAGTCAATACGCCAGAGTTGATTAGCCAAAGGGTTAGGGTTAGGGTTACTATGTTGAGGTTTAAAGGTAGTTCAGGAAGAGATTCCGTCGGAAGAGATCAGCACTCTTCAAATTGGCTCTGTAGCATTTCAAGCAGGACAATACACCAGTCCACAACTCCATCCTTGTCACAGACTGTTTGCTCTCTGTGACTTTTGGTTATTTCCTAAGCTCAGAGGCTGTCGTTATGAGACAATTAAGGAGACGAAAGAGGCTGTGACGAAGGTCATTGACACGCTCACACAAGAGGACGTCCATGGGGCCTTGAAGAAGTTGTTGGAACGATACAACAAGTGCATTGCAGCTGGATGATATTACTTCAAAGGAGACGAGAGTTTCATGTGTGTACTATCAATAAAAGTGCCTATACGAAAAAAGTCTGGAAACTTATCGTATGCTCCTCATATATATATATATATAAGTAAAGTTGGTAATTGTATTTCAGGGTGAACCGAAGGCTCCCTTTTCAATAGCTACAACACTGAGATGTTGGGGGCGCTACTCATTTGCCTGGTTTGTTTCACTTTACTCTTGATACGTACTTTATAATGCTGAGAGTTAAGCAAGGAAGTATCAAGTACCATTTTTTGAGTTTTTGGTATGACTCGACCAGGGATTGAGACCCGGTTTCCCGGGCCAATGGCGAACTGTACCCACATATATCAAGATATCCATATCTACCTATCTATCTATCTCAGATTAGACTATGCATATCTATCGATCCTTCTTTTTATCTCACTATCTCTCTCTCTCTCCTTTAATATATATATATATATATATATATATACACATTAAAGTCGAAACACCGAAAGATTTAAATACGGAAATATTTCTATAGATAAAATCAGAATCTAAAGACTTTTGTATTATTTCATTGCTATACTTTTTCACAAATACACACACACTCTCTCTCTCTCTCTCTCTCTCTCTTTCTCTCTGATACACACACAAACACACACAAACGCACGCATATATATATATATATATATATATATATATGGATAGAAGTAAAAAAGTGTTTGGAAAAAAAGATTGATAAATATTTTGATAGGTCAAGTGTCAACAGAATGAAACTGATTTTATTTTATTGACAAAAAAAGAAAGAAAACTAACATACGAGTAGACGCTTAATATTAGCATTTAACTGGATAGACGCTTAATATTAGCGTTTAACTGGATATATATATATATATATATATATATATATATATATATATATATATATATTTCTGTGGATTGCTTTTATTTAAGAAATATTCCACCTTCCATAAGTATTATTTGCAAGTGATGGTGATTGAAAGACGTAAATCAATTAAATAGAAATTTTCGAACAAATAACTTTCCATATTTCTTCGGTTACATAAATTATTCACTTTTCTTTTTTCTTTCTTTCTTTTTTTTTTTTTTTTGCTAATAAGACTTTTCTTAGCGAAGTTATGAATTAAAAATTAAGACTCAGACCGTTAAAACTTATTAGAATTATAAAACTGTAAAGGCAAAACTACAGTAGTTGGCACAATATCTTTTGACTGCAACAACAGTCTCAACAATGATATATTTCACCATCAACCAGTAATGTTTAGACCGTTGCAATTTCCCCTCTGATTCCTTGTTCTCCCAGTTTCTTTTTTCAGTTTTTGATATAGTTCTGAGTACTCTGACTATGGTTGGTTTTTAGTCACCTTCATATTCCACATTATTTCAAATTTGTCTTTTTTTCTTTTTTACTTTATTTTCAAATCTCTGATCTGCTAGCACAGCTAAGTCCTCTAGTTAATGCATTAATCTCTTTCTATACATCACAACTAGGTCTGGTTCTCTGGTGGAGATTGGGTGATTCTCTTGCTCTTATTTCCAAAGACTTTTTCTGACCTGTAGAAGTTGCATTTATCAATATTGTCAAAGTTTAGTCGCTTTCCAATGGATCATCTTCCCCAACCAAACGCGTCGAGTCAAGTTTTCTTTCTGAGCTAATTTGCTGCATTCACTTAAATGGTGAACTGTTTCGCCTCTTTCTTCTCTCTCTCTCTCTCTCTCTCTCTCTCTCTCACACACACACACACACACACGGAAACATAGTCTATATTTGCTATTTCTACATCCTTGCTTCTTATGGCGTTATTTTGGGCTATTACTAACAATGATTCCGTTTCTCTTTTTAGGTTTCCTCTGCCTTACTTATCCTGTAAGTAAATAACCTTTTTATGTCTTCTAAAATGTCCATGTTTTCTTTTTTCCTATTTTTTCTCCATTTAGTAATCGTCTTTTTTTCTATTCATCCTTGTGTTTGCTCTGGGTTTCACATTCTTCAATCCATTAGGGTGCTGCAGCCACACATCCCTAAATTCTGGCAAATCATCATTATTTTGTTCTTTGCAAGTTTTTCATAATATCTCTAACTACTACCGTTTTTCAGTGGAGTTTAAGTAACGGCAAGTTTCCACAGGTCTACAGGACACTTCCAAGTATAAGAGCTAAATTTATATGAGCAATCATAAATACGTTATCATGTATTCTTCCGAGCTCCAGAGTATTATTATTATTATTTACTCCACACCAGCGTTAGCTGGAGGTCTTTCACCAGAGTCAGAGTGGCAATGAATTTTTCTAAGTGGCCTGGATGTTTTTTTAGTTTTCTAGTAAGATTCAAGTAATGGCCCATTGGTCTATTGGGTAGTGTTCGCCAATGGCCCGAGGGATGTTGGGTGGGGGGTAAATCCCAGGTTTAGTCATACCAAATACTCAAAAAATGGTACTTGATATTATAAGGTGTGTTTCAAGGGTAAAGTGGAGGAATCCAAGAAAAGGAGGAGCGCCCTTCACTATACCTTGATGTAGTAATTATTGAAACGGGAACATTAGGATCACCCTCGACAACGGTCGCCAACTTTATTTATTTGTTTTTCTTTTCTCTTTCTTTAATGGCAAAATCCACAGGACAGCTCGTCACTTTCTATTGATAATTAACACTGGGTCTTGCTTTTTGATCCCGGATTCAATGATTCGTTTGAATTGCAAAGTCACAAAGAACTTCATGCGTCTCATACGCAATGGCTGATTCTGTTTCGTGCATAATCCATTTGGTAATGTGGTCAAATCTTAATCTCTAGCACAAATCATTGTGGATCACGTTACATACCAAATAACGCCTAGCCTTATACCCTTTTTGACGTAGTTTGCTAAATTCGTTTTTTTGTATGATCAATAGTTCCATCTCTGTTTCCACATAACATTTGTTAAACTGTTGCGTTTAATTAATTGATCCTTATGGCATTGTTTTCTGCTGCTACAAAAAGGGATTCATTTTCTCTCTTTTGAGGTTTTCCTTTCTAAGCATGATCCAGTTTTATTTTTTTGTTGTTGATGTTTTCTTTTTTTTCATGCGCTATCTCACCAAGTCTGTCACTTGAAATATCCATACATTGTTTTTCTTCCTACTTTTGTTTTCTAGTTGTTATTTTTCTGTTTGTTCTTGTGTTGCAGTTGATGTTACTGCCAGCTGTAAGTAATCATTCTTTTCTCTTTTTAATGTACACCTCGATGCCTTGAATTGATGCATCTACACAGTCCTTAATGCTGACGTATCATGTTCCTCCTTTTCTTCCGATACACACACACACACACACATACATATCATAACTCGAACATAATGCCTTTTGAATTGTCATCAGTCTCCTTATCCTTTAGTCAATTTATCTGAGTTTCTTCCAGGTTAATTTCAAGAATGGTCTAAAGAATCTTTTTAGGGACACTCGCCAAGAGTTTATTCCTTTGATTAGATTTCTGCTGTAGAGCAAGGATTCAAGAAGTTTTCTTGTTCTTTCAATGTACTTTTTCTTATTTTCTTTCACCTCCATTCAATTTTTTTTTCTTTCGGTAAACCGAAGGTCTTGCCATTTGTCCAAGATTCAGCGATCCGTTTGTATCTCAAAACCAAAAAAAAAAAACTATGAATTTCATTTTCTTGGGAGGATTCTGATTTGTGCATATACCATCTGGTAGAATGGTAATCGTTGCAGATTTCTCACTGGATTTTCCACTCGGCCAGGCTAAATATTTTATTCCTTTTATGTCAGTTTGCTGTATTCGCTTATAACGTAATAAACCATTTCATTTCTCTCTTTACATAACATAAACTTGTGATAATGCTGCTTTTTATCGATTTTCCCATTGACACAATTTGTACACATGGTGTTATTTTGTACTGCTATGAGAAGAGATTCAGTTTTTTTCTTCAGGTTCCCCTTTCTTCCCCATATCTAACTCCTCTTATGTGCAATATCTCTAGTTTGTTGCTTGAAATATCCATAGAGTTGTTTTTCTTCTCACTTTTGTTTTTGTTTTTTTAGTTTTTGTTATTTGATTGTTTGTTATCGTGTTGATATTGCTATTACTTGCTGTTGTTATTATTTTTCCTTTGCTCTTCTTAATCCATTACTCGGGATCTTGAATTGTTGCATCAAAGTAGTACTCAGGGCTGGTTTGTTATCTTCCACCATCTTTTCTTGGTACATATAGTCTGTGATTGCCATCTTTCACGCGTGTTTATGTACTGCAAAGAAGTAAGTGGTTACTTCTGAAATGAAAGAATAATTGATTTCATTATTCACATATGTAAACCATTTCTTAAAAATAGTTTTCGAAGAATATTATTATCTTATATTATGCACAGAAAATATGTGATTAGCATGCAGGTACAATCGTTAGAAATAATAAAAAAGTATCTTGATGGATGCTCTAGATGTTTATTACATATGGGCATATGCCACCAAAGGAAACATGTCTGTTCATTTTTGGTCACTCATACTTTAACAATTACATGTGGAGTTCGTAACATTTCTTAATCATGACTTAATGTAAGGAATTTTGGTTGCTATAGAAAAACGAAAAGTGTTTTACTAACACAAGTATGGATATCAATATACGACTTTCTAAGGCAGGGTCAGCTATCGATAGGTTATTGGTTATATGGAAGTCAAACCTATACAAAAGGATAAAACGCATTTTTCCAAGCAGCAGTCGTGTCCATACTACTATATGGAGGCACCACTTGGACGCTGACTAAGCGCATAGAAAAGAGCTTGATGGCAATTATACGAAAATGCTACGAGTTATATTAAGCAAATCCTGGAAGCAACGTCACACAAAATAGTAGCTGTACAACCACCTACCTCCCATCCCTAAAACCAATCAAATCAGGCTAACAAGATATGCGGGGCACTGCCAGAAAAGTAAGGATAAACTCATGTGACGTTCTCTTATCGACCCCTTTACACAGACAAGTAGATGTTGGATGACCAGCTGGAACTTATCAACAACAGCTCTGTGCAGGTATAGGGTGTAGTCTAGAGGACTTGTTGGAAGTGATGGACGATAAAAATGAATGGCGAGAGAGAATCAGGGGAATCTGAGCAAGCGGTTTGACATGATGATGATGGATAGAAAATCTATATTCAACAATAAATTCAAATCTTCAGTCCAGTATATAAAGGATTTATAAAGAATAATCTTTAAAACATTGTTAAATGAGCTATTCATATCTATCTATCTATCTATCTATCTGAGTCTATTCTTTCTATCTATCTATCTATCTATCTATCTGAGTCTATTCCAGTCAGGCTATTATGTTCGTTTTCGGTCTAATATTGCCTGGAAATATATGAAACTCCTTAATCAACAGCTATGGATTAAAGAGCACACACTACTGTTCTACAAAGACCACTTCAACGCTGATTAACCCACCAGGGTTGATATGCCGTTAAACCATGTATATATGTATGTATGATTCTTTCTATTATCTATTTCACAATATTTCTCTCTCACTCACGCTTTCTCGCTCTCTTTATATATATATATATATATATATATATAGAGAGAGAGAGATAGATAGATAGATAGATAGATAGATAGATAGATAGATAGATAGATAGATAGATAGATACATGCACAGATCAATCATATATAATACTTCGCTTTTAATATTAATTTAGCATGTAACTAAAATTATAGTTGCATACATACACACATAGATATAGCATTAAATGTATCTGTGTATGTGGGTATAGGGAGAGTACAGATATAAATACATATAGCTTATACGATCACAAGAAGAGTAAATAAATTGAAATTATTTATTCAGATTAGAGATAAACCGATTAAGTATGACGATTGTTTGCTGGAAATATTTATACATTTGAAAGATAAGTAAATTGTAAAATACACATGAACGTACACAAATTGACACGTATACTTACATGTATATAAGCGTGAGGTTATTTAGAACATTTATGCATGTAAATCTTTCGCTTTTACTCTCCATGTGATGTGTGTATAAGTGTGTACTTATTAGCATGTATTTTGATATATATATATATATATATATATATATATATATATATATGTGTGTGTGTGTGTGTGTGTGTGTGTGTGTGTGTTAAGGGATGGTGAGATATACAGATACATATGCATGGATATAATATGAATCAAATTGCACGTATTTAAATCTTTCAGAGTTACGTATTACCCTAAATATAAGTAAAGTAAGGTGGCGACCGTAGTCGATGGCGAACAGAAGGCTCCGTTTTCAATAGCTATTATACAAAGGTGTAGAGGAAGGCGCTACACCTTTCCCTGGATTGCTCCACTTTACCCTTGATACCTACCTTATGACGCTGAGTGTTAAGCATGGATAATTCAAGTATCATTTTTGAGTCTTTGGTATTGAGCCCCTGTCCCCCAGGCCATTGGCGAACACTCTACCCCCTAGGTCGTTGTGCCTAAATATAAATGAATTAAATGAGTAGCCCTCACTTCTGTATTGGAATTCATTGTACACATATATATAATTATACATAAGCACACATATATGTATATATGCACACAAACATACGCACACACACATATGCATGTTTCAGTGGTTAATGTATTACTTTTTGATATCCTAGTAAGCATGGTCGAACTCCAGTCGAATTATTGCGTTCATTTTCAACCAAATACCGGAGGGAAAGATATAAACTCACTTATCTCCCAAGCTATGGGTTAAATAGTACTGCTAATGTTTTTCACTTTGGCATAAAATTACCCATGAAAATGGATATGCCAATAAACAAAGTTAAAGAGCTGAATTGCAGAATCGTAGAACATGAGTTTGAACGCCAGTCGCGTTAGGACGTTCACTGTCAAACAAATACCTTTAAGAAAGGTATGAATTCCTTATTCTCCCATCTATAGGTTAAATAGTACCACTACTGTCATTCTACAAGGTTGGATTCGGCATTAATTAACTCGGAAAGGTTGATATACCATTAAAATAACACACAAACGTATATATATATATATATATTATATATATATATATATATATATATATATATATATATATTTATAATCAATACATTTCAAATCCCTCACCCATTTTTCCCTACCTAATTTGTTGTGTATATATATATATATATATAATAATTTATTTACTTTTACTTTTTTCACTAGATACTCTTATAATAATATAAATGAAAGGCTCAATTTTCTCTCTCACTTCCACTCACTCACCAACTCCCTCTCTTTTTCTTTGTTTCTCTTTCTATATAATTTAATATGTACAAATAAAATTATATATATATATATATATATATATATATATATATATATATATATATATATATATGGTTTATAAGTATATATCCTTTACTTTAATATAATTTATTGATAATCAATACATATATATATATACTTATATATATATATATATATATATATATATATATATATACTATATATATATATATATATAAGTATATATTTATCTATAATTTGCTTCGTTAATGCAAGTTTATGTAAACATAAATATCCCCGCATTAACTTTGACATCATTCCCATAACACTCTCTGCCCCCCTATATATATATATATATATATATATATATGACTATTCTCCTTAAAACTTCTTTCTCTCACTCTCTCTATCAATCTAAACTTTCCTTTCTTTAAACCGAACGTCCTACGCTCTTGATTATTTGTTTTATTTCTCTTATGTTCTCTGCCAATTTTAAAGCTGGTTGAAAAAACTACAAGAATAAAAAAAAATCATTTTATGGAAACATTTTCCAACTGAAGTCCTCTAAAAAAATTATCCTAATGATCTAAACCATTATTTATTATTTTTTGAAATAACCTCCCCGGCCAGATTTTGTGCCCAATACCTTTTAAGCCTGGCAGAATTAAGAGAAAGTACCAACATTTTTTTCCAGACAATTTTACTTGATTCACTTATAATGTTGATTTTTTTAATATTTTTTTTTCCTTTGATATGTCTTATGTTTCCAAAGCATTTTCCTATGTGTGTTTGTGTGGTTTTTTTTTTGTTTATTTTTGTATTTATGTGCTCATTATTCTGTTTTGTAGAATATTGCACAACATTAAAATACGCACCACACGTCGTGGGTAAGGGAACGAGATTCTGGGAAAGTTTTTAATCTTAAAGTAAACAAAAATGAAAGGAAAATAGGATGAAAATAATTTGCGCCTTGATTCTTCAATTTTATCCCCGGAATAAAAATGGCAAATGTCCATCAATGTTTGTCAAAAATGAAGATGGAACCAGAAAAAAAAAAGGAAAAAAATTATATATATATATAAATTATATATATATATATATATATATATATATAACTTAATGGACGTGTATGCATTTGTCCAGGTATTAATTTGTTTAAAGTTTCCTAACAATGTGTAAACTCTTGCATGTTGTTAGATACACACATCATGGGTGTCACGGTGAACGAGATCGGCTATCAAATCATTACACATGAGTTCAATTCTCAATGGTTTCTTTTTTTTTCTGATGTTGTTTTACAGATCTAAAAAGCTTAAGAAATAACTGCTCAAAATCCTACCCGCACTCTCTCTCTCTCTCTCTCTCTCTCTCTCTCTCTATATATATATATATATATATATATATATATATATATATATATATATATATATATGCACTGTGAACACACGCATGTATGCTCACACATAGTCACACCCACACACATATATGCGCGCGCGCGTGTGTGTGTTTGAAGGTATGTTTATAATGTGATTGCACAAAGAACTAATTTTTATCTTAAGTATTTACTTTTGATCTGTGAAATTATTATTTAGCACTGAATTTTATTTATTAGTAATAATTTTGCTTGTTAATGAGGAAAACAAGTTCAAACAACATAAAAAATAATAAACATAGTTTATTTCGTGTTAATGCATTTACTTCAGAGGTGAATTCTAATTCTATTTTGAACAATGAAAAGTAAATAGTAAATAATGCATACCCTAAAAGATCTTTTCCAAAACAAATATACCGGAGTTTTATTAATACTTGATGAAAAACAATCAATGAAAACAGACATAATTAGATATTATTTATTTTTAAATTCTATATCATTGTACGTGTGTTTAGAATATATATTCTAGTTATGGTTTAGATAGTATTACTGCTATTCTTTTACAAGGAGTTTTTGGCATTAAAAAATGCACCAAGGTTGATATGTTATAAAGAATGAACAAAAATACAATATATGTTAAATAGAATGAATGTAAGTCAAAAACTAAATGCAGAGTTTACATATATATACATATATATATATATATATTTTTTTTTTTTTAGACGGATTGTTTTTTCTTAATAATTCACGATTTTTTTAAAATTATATAAGGTAAATATATATGTAAGTGACACAGACATGCACTGACTTATACACACACATGCATAAATATATATATGGAATTGGTGTTTAAGTGTACACATGAATATATATAAAAGGAGTGTGTGCGTGTATATATATATATATATATATAGAGAGAGAGAGAGAGAGAGAAAGAGAAAGAGAGAGTGAGAGAAAGACAGACAGACAGATAGAGATATCAATTCTAACGTAAGATTTCAACTTGCACAATCTCATGTACTTAGTTTTTAGCTTGTATTTTACACGGTTTTAGATTATAAAACGGTATTTCTTCCATGAATCGGTAAGATTTAAAAAATTACTACAACTAAGAAAATATTTTTCTGATAAATAAGAATATATTATGCTATACTATATATATATATATATACACATACAGACACAGACACACGCATATATATATATATATATATATATATATATATATATATATATATATATATATATGAAATAAAAGGGATAACATAAAACAAGATTTCTTCTAAATTGTGACCGTCTCAGTACCACTTTGATCTGAAAGAAACTCTTAGAGAAAAGTTAAACGGGAACGGTTTTCAGCAAATCATGGAAGTAGCACCCAAAAAACTGCAGCTGTATTGCCAATCGCCTCACATCTCAAAAGCCTACTGATTAATTCGAACTAAACATACTACTGAGTGCTAGTGATGCAGGGGCGAACTCATGTGCGATTTTCTCATATGGACTTCGACTTATGGACACAGCAGTGTCGGTCGTTTAGCAAGAAATAACTTATATCAGGTTTGTGTGAATACAAGATGAAGTGTAGAGGAGCTGTCTGGAGTGATGAATAATAGAAACAGATGGCGAGAAAGAATCAAAGTACTTAATACTATCCATATGATTTCGTGATATGTATTGCCCAAGATGGAAGTAATACACAAGAGTACATTTTATCAAACATTAATACATACAACAAGAATCGGGGGATTTTCTTCCGAATTATGAATATTTTTCAGTGGCATTTCGAAGTATTAATTTTAAATCACATTTCTAACAAAAGTAAGAAGAAATATCAAAAGGAAATAGTTATATAATTCTTGAAAAATCTATTATCTTTTCACAAATTAGCTATAATGACTGTTCTCATAGTTAAAGATGTCTTATTAAAACATTTCACAAGTCGATCTATCTTTCTTCCTATCAATCTGTACTTAGGAAGAGTTCCTGTGGCGTAGTGGCTGGTG
>OY757940.1:63535047-63610047 GCA_963585895.1 Sepioteuthis lessoniana
GAAGCGAATTGTCTTAAAACAAACAAACAAACAAACAAACGCAATGAACTTGCATTTTTTTTCTTTAGAAAAGTAAACGAAACAATGCACGAACAGTGAATTTTCAGGCACATTTCATGACTCGTGGTCCGAGAATTTTAACACATCTCACATCGTATTTGTTCTCGTCTTTCTAATCTCTTTCTTATTACATTGATTTCTTCTTCTTACATCCATCTTCCCTTCACTTGCAATTCATCTGTACCGCACATTAATTTTATTTCTATTTTTTTTCTTTTTAATTTTTTTTTTTTTTTTTCACTTTGTTCCTTTTAATTCATTCAGACATTTCCGAAAAAAAAGCCCTTTTTGGTGATAAATTCTGAATCATTCATATCTTTCTTAGAGGAAAGACCAGAATCAAACTACCCCGAAGGAACTCACCGTCTTGTCAATGGGACCCAAGACATCCATTGCTTTCATTTTCACGGCACACACATTAAGGAACGTTTTAACTATTACAAACAAATGAAACTCAATTGATTATGATGTTCTAGGTATAACACTAAACTCTGCCTGGTAATGAGGCTCTCGTTCTGGTGCTCCAGGACTGAAGTAATCCCTTCGTTGTTAATTCTCCTAAATATAGTTCGACCTGTATTTGTATTACCTATTAAATTCCGATCTCCTTATCAAATAGATATGGTAGAAGATTTTAGTATTAAATAGAACTCTGAGCAAATCACTTTTATGGAATGAAAATACATGTTACCACATGACTGAGCAAAAGTGTTATAATTATTAAATAGAAAAGATTACATGAGACCAAGTAATTGTGTATAATTTATTAGTATATGATGGGAATCCTTGAAATTAGAGAATTTTTAAATTATGTGTATCTGTCTATAATAGATAAACACTGTTTTAGTTTCATGCTTATATGAATAATATATGTAAAAAACAAACTGATTATTTTTCCGACTATTTTTTTTTTTCAAAATTAGTGAACCAGACCCGCAAGACACTGCTTGAGAAATAGGGACGAGCTCATAAGTGATGTACTCCTGTGGACTTTTTCACATGGTCGAACAAAGGCAGGGCGACCAGCTCGAACCTACATACAGCAGCTCTGTGTAGATACGGGGTGTACCCCTGAAGACCCGCCGGAAGCGATGAACGATAGGGAGGGATGGCGAGAGAGGGTCAGGGATTTCCGTAGTGATAGCGCAACATGATGATGATGATGATGATTTTTTCTACGTGGTTACATGCACTATGGAGGTGTCTTCGTGACGTGGCTCGCATTGTAGTAATCGGGTTCGAACTCCAGTCACGCTGTTCGGCTTTCTTTTTTACTAATACCCTTGGGTAAGTTATGGGTTAAATAGCACCATTATTGTTTTTCTACATTCTTCTAGTATTAAATAACCCACGAAGGTTGAAAAGCTATAAAAGCGAATCAAACCAAACATAAGTTAGTTCTTTGCATAGTCATTTAATTAAATCGAAATGTAAAAGATCGAATCGGTAAGAGCCAAGAAAATAGAAAACTGTGTCTGGTGGTGAGTCTCGAGTTATGTGGTGTGCGGGGTTACCGTTGATTAGCTTTAGCCCCTAGTGGGATGTAAGGGTCCCACATATCAGTAAAATAGATCTGTTTTTAAATTATTAAAATTAGATAGGAATACTTGAAACCAAATACTTGTGAGCTCATTATTAAAATAAGATGAGAATATTTATTATAAGTCTTATAACTGGGTATAAACAAAAAAAAATTATCAGAGAGGAATATAAACTTGACCCATATATATCCTTGCATAGTCTCATCTTCAGATAAGAATACTTGAAACCATTTAACTATATAAATTACTTGAATTATGAATTGTTAATTGAAGCTGTAATTGTTTACTATGGATAATTATAAGTTACTTGAAGCGATAACAGTTTGTTGTTTAATGGCATGTCAATCTTCTTGGTTTATCTAATGCCATATCCATCCTTCTAGAAGGACAATAGTGGTACTATGAACCTCCTTATGAAAAGTAGGAACCCCCTTATCCTCATGAGAATAAGAGGGTTCGTACTTTTCCCAAGGATATTTGTCCAAAAGTGAACGTAATTACACGACTGGAGTTTGAAATAACTTACTACGATTCCCCAACCCAGAGCTTTGACCATTACACTACAGAGGCACTTCCGAAGCTAAAATAGTTTATAGGGTTTTATCATTTATGTAACTGCTGGCAAAAATCTGACCGGAGCTGAATAATTCGTCAAGAGTTGACACAACGTTATAACAACCAAGAGTCTTCCCTCAGAACTATATATACCTCATCGGCACAATGTGACCACGTTTCCTCTAAACCATCGTCTCTTGATAACAGATACACTCTGATCCAGAGTGGTATTACCGGTTTGGATACCATCTGTGGGTCCAATAATCTATTTAGAATAGTTTCTATCAAATAGGAATATTTGATACAATCTAACTATGTGCAATTTACTTGTATTAAGTATAGTTACTCGTGTATTTTTACCCTCACCAACGGGAGATATAAATGAAAAGCGATGGGCTACGGAGAAAGCCAGAATTATAAAATTTCATAAAGTATTTAAAGAGGTTTAAATCCTAATATTCCAAGGACAATTGAAGTCACCCAAGAATCGTTTACTCAGACTCCTAAGATTCACATAAAGGCCCTTCCATTTAGAAACGCCACCGTGATTAAGTAGATTTTTATTACTCTGGAAGAATATATATTTTACACGCGTATAATAGAAAAATATATTCAGTATGTATTTAATAGGATTAGATCTAGTATAAAAAAGATTTCTTTGTTTATGAAAATACAATGAACAAGCATATGGCATATGGTTACATAATAGATCGTTGAGATCTATCTTTGTAATGTAGTGCAGCATTTAAATTAGGTCTGGAGTCGTTTAACAAGTGGAAATATACAGGAAGTTCAACCAGTTTGACTGACAATCACTGAACTTTATATCAATTTGAGATTATGGCTTTCATTGGATGGTTTGAGTCAAGTGACTAAAACAGTTCCAGATTTAGAATAAATTTGTTAGTAAGTGAGGAACTCTTAACGTGAGTGAGGGGCTGAATGCTCCGTCACATTTTCACTGATTCTTCATTTAGGTCGTGCAGATAATAATTAAAAGTTATTGATAAATAAAAGTAAAATGCGCTGTTGGAGTAGATGTTATTCTTAATCAAGTAATTAGAAAAAAGGATGGTGACATGATTGAGACATCGGAGCAACTGAGGTGCGAAGAAGACTGAACGGAGATGATACGAAGGAAAGAGATAAACGAACTGAGGTAAAGTAAAGATTTGGGGGCTGATAGATCGTAGTGTAAGGTATATACACGTACAAGGCTAATATTACTATAACATAGAACGGTAAAGTAAAGAACATATAACATAATACTATACAGATTTTATGCACATTATTTTATACCGGACATTGGCCTAGTGGTTAGAGTATTCGCCAATGGCCCGCGAGACCAGGGTTCAATCCCTGATCGAGTCATACCAAAGACTCAAAAAATGGTACTTGATGCCCCCTTGCTTAATAATCAGCATTATAAGGTACAGATCAAGGGTAAAGTGGAGCAATCCAGGGAAAAGGAGTAGCGCCCTTCCCTACACCTTGGTGTAGTAGCAATCGAAAAGGGAACCTTCGGGTCACCCTCGACTATGGTCGCCAACTTTATTTCATTTAGATGAATGAATGAATGAATGAATAAAAAGGAGGAAAGTCTGATTTAAGAAAGAAAGTGTCTTGATCATTAAAGTTTGCAGCATATTTCACACAAAAACTTATGATTATATAAATTATAAACATACTTATAAACTTAATAATTTTAATCATGAAAAGCATTTTTACTCAACAACAGCAGCACCGAACATTAAAACACGCCTCCATATTATTTATAAACAAATAATGCTCAAGAAATGATTTTATTGCAAAGCACACCAATTAAACTGGGCAATACAAAACCATAGAATACAATACTTGAAGATTGATTTATTAGTCATCATAATTTACCACCTTATTATTACCCGGACGTAGTAGTAAACATGTCACGTGGTCTTTTAGGACCAAATTGAAATAGATGAAATGATATAAATCTGGAGCTGATTTGTTAAGAAAAACTGTATAAAAATCACGAAGATTGGCCCCTTCAAAAGAGACTCTCATTTCCATAAAGGTCCACGTCGCTAGCTGCTGATATTCAACAGCTCATTCATGTTTACACGTGAAAGCAAAGCTAAACAGAGCACAGAACAACTTCAGACACCACCCCAGACCCAGGCACTGCCATCCACAGTAAGAGATAAATTCTATCGATATCTGTCATTTCTACATACGCATACATATACTGACTCACTCTCACAGAGACAACTGTAATCACATTTCCGTATTCAAATATACATATAAAATACTGTTTACTCTTTTAAGAGCCAAAAGAAAACTATTACTCATCCAGTACATTCATCCAACAGTATATTCCAAAATTACTGTCGCTTCTCCATACCACGTTGAGTTTTTCATACTTGATTTCATTCTTTCAATGAAACTCGTGGGATTGTTTTAAAAGGACTAATTATGAGCAGTCCCGCTATTTTAAGTTACTGTAATCGAATCCCAACACAAACCAGAGCAGAAGGATTCCCACCAAAGAAAGAAAAACCTGAAAGGATAAAACGAAGAAGAGAACATAAACAATATGGACAAAAGCAGAGAGTAAATCAAAAGAAAACAAAGGAAGAAAAAAGAAGGGGTGAAAGAAGAATATATAAGAAAGAGCCAAAGGTAAAAAGTAGTCAAATACATATTTGAAGAAAGAAAGAAAGAAAGAAAGAAAGAAAGAAAGAAAGAAAGAAGCAAACAAACAAATAACCAAAAGAAACAAAGAAAGAAAATAAAAGAGCAAGGTGAAGAAGAACAGGTAAACCACATTGAGAAAAGCTAAAAATAAGTCGAGAATAAGTTGAAGAAAAGAAAGAAAAATAAGGAATGAAAAATAGTGAATAAGAAAGAAAAACGATTACATTAGCGGTAAGATTTAAAGAAAGAAAGAAACAAACAAACAAACAAACAAACAAAAATTTAAATAAAAAGCAAAGAAAAGAAGAGTAGGGTCAAAATATAATGAAAAGAAAAGAATTGAATAAACTAAAAGAAACATGTCCATTAGATTTAGTAAAGATCTGGAGAATTAAAAAAAAGAAGAAGAAATAATAAAATTAAAATGCAGAGGGGAAAAAAAGAAGAAAAAAGAAAAAAACGTACAAAAAAAAGCAATGTTTCAAAAATAATAAAGAAAAACAAATCTAAATTGAAAGAAGTAAAATAATTTTGGTGATATTTTACCCTAATTAACGAAGACTTCTCATATATTTTTACAAAAACCGACTTGTTATTTTTTTCATCAATTATGTGTTTTTTTTTTCTTATTTTGTTTTTCATACCTATATTTTGTTTTCTTTTTTTATGTCTTATTTATATCTGGATTTTATTATATTATCCATGTTTTCTGTCAGGCCCATGGCTTCTTTTGTATAAAAAATTATTATGACGATATTTGTTCCCATGTCTCCTCCTCCTCCTCCTCCTCCATCCGATAAGTCCTAAAATAGACAAACAGAAATGAGAACATATCAATGGCAGTTTTCTCAGTCAATCTATTTATTAAATCTAATAGGGCTCAAACACACATGTATATATACTACTGTATATAAGTCTTCGACCACTTTGAGCTGCTGTGACTTGTAAAAAGTCTTAATCAGAGGTTAAGAAACGAGACCAACCCCCAAAAAATGGTCGTGTAAAGGTTTATGGATATCACACCTAAAGCATCAAGATAAAGTGTTTTAAAAAGTTGTCTATAGTCGAGGGTGACCAGAAGGCTACCTTTTCATTAGCTACTACCCCGAGGTGTAGGGAAGGGCGTTACTCCTTTCCCTAGATTGATCCACTTTACCCTTGATTCATACCTTAAAATGCTGAGTGATTAGCAAGGAGGCACCAAGTACAATTTTTTGAGTCTTTGGTATGACTCGACCTAGGATTGAACCCTGATGACCTGGGCCACTGGCGAACACTCAAACCGTTAGGCCAATGATCTGGTCAAGTTTTTAAAATGGAGCAATATTCCACCGCTAATTTGTAAATAATTTTCTGCAACGGCTCATATTTTTACTTAAATATGGTGAAAATTCTTACATCTAAAATCCTGGCAAAAATTCTGCTTTGATAGCACGGGCTTGTGCCACTCTTGGTTTTCTGGGGGTCTGCCTGACGTTTGCGCTACGTGGGTGTTGTTAAGCTGAATTACCAAATTCCAGTGTAGCTTGCCTCAGGCAATACCTCCTTTGCAGGGCTGAATTCATGGGTTGGCACCTGAAGCGTACTAACAGGGGAATGTCGTAGGGAGCAAGTATTTTTTGTTCTAGCCACGAATATATCTCGTGTTATATCTTGTGTTATATCTTGGTTATCTTGGTAGAAAGTCACTTAAATAAACCATCATGGTGAAAATTTTCCAAAGGTTTAGAAATTATTCTTATTCGATAAAAACATGTGCAAAAAATATTTTAAGAAACAGCAATACAAAAAATGGGAATGTAAATGTACATAACCTAAATGGGATTCCTGAAACTCTAGACATAAAATAACCCAAGACAGGTTGTAATGCCGGAAAAAAAAAGAAAAAATGAGCTTTTAAAATGTCTAATTTTTCACCGATGTGACGACTCTATGTTGCATTAAGAGAATTTCTTGAAAAAAAAAATGCCACTATCTTAAATAATTTTTGAAAATGCCTCTATCATTTGTAGACACTCTGTATAATAATATTTAAACGTTATCTTGAAAATAAGACAGAAACTTGTCGTGAACCAGATTAAAATAAGCCTAGTAAATATCCACAAATCTTGAATAGTTTCCATTTCGTCTAAATAGAAACGATGATGTTTCCAAAGTTTCATTGAAACCTGTTGAAAGTATCTGGAAGAATTTAAAGAAGCTAGACTAAAGACTTCTGTTTTTGCTAAAATAAAACAAAAACGCTTCGTTTTATTTAAGTTGCTCGTGTTTTATATGAACGTTTTTTTTTTTGGCAACAAGAGGATTTAGTTTCCAACAAGAACCTCACTAAAACATATCAATGATGTTTATACATGGTGTGATCTAAATGGTAGAAAGTGATGTTTTCATTGTTATATTGATTTTAACGGCATGTCGACTCGTCCAGGGTTATTTTATCTTTAGAGCTTAGGGAATCCTCTTTATTGTACGTGTTTCTCAAGAGTTCTGAGTTTTTGTTTTACCAATCGAATACAAATAGCTTTTAAACAGATTTATTTTGCTCCAAGAGGAAGACCTAACTGATTTTACCATTACGGATCTGAGTGAATTTAGGAGTGATAGTAATGAAGATATACGCCACCCTCTCCAGATATCCAGTATTGGAGCTTCATCAGATACAGTTGAGATTTACTATAAAGATATTCTTCTATCATTGGGGGTCTTATCCTAGTGCAGGAGATACAGTACCGTGTATTTCTAGCTCCATCGATTAGGTTAACAAATTTTCTTTCATTTATTCTAAAATGAAACATGTATATGAAGACATGGCGGAATAATTAATATAACAAAATGGTGGTGTCTTAAACGTGTTGATCAGACGGTTTAGGAGAAGGAGAGGATTGTGCGAGTGCAATGCTCTCCATACTTACAGATCTATTCTCGTGTAACTTTTCTTGTTTCATGAACCGAATATAAATATACAATTTTCCAAGTGCAATACTCTCCAAACTCGCAGATATAGCCTCTTGTGATTTTTTCTTGTTTCATAAAGTGATTCTAAAAACAGGATTGTGCAAGTGCTATACTCTCTATACTCGCAGATCTACCCTCATATAATTTTTCTAGTTTCATACAGTGATTCTAAAAACGGCTTTTTCTTGTTAAGTGAAAATAAATCCTCGAATTTTACTCGTAAGTGAAATATGACAAGATCCCACAGTATCACGCTTTCCCAAAGAAGACTTTCAGATGATCTCCAGAAAATAGAAAAATTACTGGAATTATTATCCTGAATGACAAAAATCTATTTCAAAGTAACAAGATTTGTTTCTGTCTTTGATAAATAGTGCTTCGATTTTGCTACTTTTATAATGCACCTCGTTTTGGCGTCATCCCAATGTGAATTTGTTTTTCATCAAAGTAAAAAAAAAAAAAAAGGTAAAAACGAAATACCGTAGAAAGATCCAGAAAACGTTTTTTAAAGCAAACTCTGCAGAAGAAATCTTATCAAAGTAAGGAAAACCTTGCCAGTCTCTTTTCTAAGTTAGTCTAAAATATTCTTTAATCTTAAAGTTGACAAGGGAGGAACTCAGAAATATAGAAAGGAAATATAGACAAGGAAATAAATGTCAATGCCCAAGTGGAGACATAAACAGACACTATAGGACAAGAAAAGAAGAGGTGGAGGATTTACTCGAATTGAAGATGGTGATTTGGTTTGGTTTTATGGCATATCAACCATTGTAGACTATTTAATGCCAAATCCCTTTTATACATACGTTATATATATTTCAAAGCACATTTGATAGATAACATTTTTAAAGAAACCTGAATTCCTTTTTGGCACACTGTTAAATGGTATTACTTAATTTTAAACTATTCAGTTTAGCACAAGTACACAGTTGACACTCAGTCATTTGGTAGAATACTATTTTTTGTTTACACACAGTTAAATATAAAAACATTTCTATTTCAAGTAATTTAGCATAAGTACAGTTCAAATGTCATTATTGCAAATTCAAACGATTCAGCTTAGCACATCAACGAAGTTATATGGTTCCAAATATTGTTATAAATCCCTAACAATTCTATTAAACATCAGTCATTTGTTTACACACAGGTAAATGTAAAAATAATTACATTTTAAACAATTCAGCTTAGCATAAGTACACAGTTTGAATATCAAATAGTTCTATTTGACCATAGATAGGACCACTTTGGGCCAGAGTGAACCGAATTCCCTAAAACATTGCTGAAGCCTCACCATCAGATTGTTTAGTGTCATATCTAGGACACCCTTTAGAGGAGTCTTATCCCTCTGCAGAGTTGCCGTGTATTCTGCAGCCCCAGTTCGACTGGGCTTGAAAATATTATAAATAGAATAAATAAGGACACAAGAGAACAAATAAAGATTGATTACAGCAGCAATTCAATTAACAATAAGAGAAACTCCTGTTATACAGTAGATTTTATTGTTCTAGCAGACCACAGAGTAAAAGTGAAAGAAGACAAAAAGCTGGACAAATACATGGACCTTATCAGAGATCAGAGAATATCGTGCATCATGAAGGTGACGGTGATACCAATCGTAGTTGGAGTCCTTGAAATAGGTAAAAGAGACAGAGTGAATTTGAGTATCAGAGAAAGAATCGAGATCACACAGACCACAGGAGTTTTAAAATAGGCTAAGAGTCTTAGAAAAGTCGTAGATATGATATTGATAGAGAAGAGATAGGTATCTTATATACGTTTAGAATAAAAATTTGGAAAAAAATGACTAAAAATCATAAGTTACTTTTGAATATAAGGATAACAACATCAATAATAATAATAATAATAATAATAATAATAATAATAATAATAACAATTACAACAACAATAACAATTACAACAATAAAAAAAAAAAATAATAATGATAATAATAATAGACGTGTACAGAAATCCGCACCTGCTCTAAGCAGAATCTCTTGACAAAAATAAAAGGTCCCCCCCAAAATCGGCTAATTATCTGAGTTTAATAAAAATTTTAATACTCAAGCCATAAAAGATGAGGTTTTTTTTTAAAGAAAATTGAACTCGAAATTCTGGAGCCAAGATAATTTTTTTAATGTTTTGTTGTGATGCAACACCCAACCACTCCACTCCTTCACTCATTTTATTAATTTTACTTTTGTTACTAAAGTTTTCACTGAATGATTTTTAAAAAGATGATTCCGTCAAGAATTACAGTTTGTTAAACTTTTATTTTTTATATTTATATCAAAACGACAAAATATTCGAATGATCAATTTTCATTTTGGGTAGTTGAACGACGGTAACGAATAGAAAAGGGAGGTAACCGATGATTAATACACATTGCTTGTTATTCGAGACAACGTTTTTATTTCATTATTTTTAGGAATAGAGTCTTGAATATTCATCTTTTGGAGATGGAGACCCCGTGGCATTGTGCTGGACATCCTAGTAAGCAAGTTCGAATTCCAGTCTTATTATTACGTTAACTGCTAGTTTAATATCTTTGGCGAAGGTATGAACCCCACTAGCCCCCAACTATTGGTTAAGTATTACCGGATGGCTTTGACATTATATAACTCAGAAAGGTTGATATGCCATATTACAATGAATTAAAACCTTTATTAAAGTATTTTAAAAAAGAAATTAAGATAACAATTGACACCCGTAGATAAAATTATTTTTATTATCACTGATTGGTTGGTAGCTTGATTGTTAGATTTTAATGGCATGTAAAGCCATCTGGGGTTATTTTATCCCAAGAGGCTTCTACTAACTGGGATTGTGGTTATTTAACAAAAAATCTATGAATGAATAAATAAATGAATATAGCTGATGTGGTAAAAAATATAGGTCGTTTATTTTGTTTATTATTTGCATCGATACAAGTATGATAAATATTCTAATTTGAGGGAATAGTCATTTCAATAAATGATTAATTTTTTTTTTCTTTTTTCTTTTTTTTTTTTTGCATTTTTTTCTGATACGAAACAATTGTTTGTGCACATTTTTGTGCAGGTCTTCAAGCTTTTATTTATTTCTTTTATGTCAGGAGCAGAATGCGACACATGGTCACTTTTTAAACTGACCACAGCTGGTTTGAATTCAGAATTTTTCTTTTTCATAAAATGTTCACCTAACCAAGGCTAAAGAACCAAGTCTTCCCTACTATTTACCCATAGCTGGGTAGAGATAAGAGAATGATTTATGCCTTTCTGAAAGGTTTCTACGCGAAAGGAAACAAATATATCCATTCAAGATTTGAATTTGAGTTGCTCTTGTCAATACGTAGATGAAGAGAATCTCCTACTCTCGAAAAAAGTATCAGTTGATATGGATGTCAAAGAAGATACCCCGAGAGAAAACATAGATACACAGAGAATGTTTAAGAGCCGAAAGTAGGTTTGGGTTTTATGGCATATCAGCCACTATGGGTTATTTAGTGCCAAATCTAATTCATATTTATTATATATGCATGATTTTTAAACGCATATATTGTAAAGAACATATCTTTAAAAAAAAACATAGCTTATTTAGTCGCACACGAGTAAATGGTTTCAAGTATTTCTATCTAACATGGGGTAGTTTATTTGATATAATTTGTTTGCACAGCCCGGCAGTTGTTATTAAGAACCCAACAGAGATGAGACAACCTCGTGGTCGCTCAATAAGAAACACATTTGGAATGGGCTCTTGTCTGGGTTATTTTTCTCCACCTTTTTCACCACGAGCTTGATGTGACACAAGGTTAATTTTTAAGTGGAGTAGACCTGGTTTGATAACAGAATTTTCCTTCTCTAAGACCAGTTATTCTAAGGTCAAAGACCATGATCTTCCCAAGTATTTGCCATTTACTGGGAGAAGAATAGCTAGTTTATTCCCTTCTAAAGTGCTCAGTGCGTTTTGAAATGTAAACATTCACGTCCAGGGTTCGAACTCGGGTTCATTTCCTACGCTACGAGCACCTTCTAAGTTATAAGTCAAGGTTAGTATTAACAAAGGAAAAATTTTGCTATTTTGTGGCACAGGCATGTAAACCAGCATTCCTAGCGTTTCTATCCCGTATTAAAATGATGCAGGTGGCATCAACACAGCGCATGTGAATTTAAAATGTTGTGGGTCAAGGTTGGACAACCTCACAGACAGGCAAAAAAAATTAAATAAGATAAAATAAAGATACAGGAGAAATGGGAAATAAATCCAGTCCTACTTTCTCGTCTGCCTCTGTTGAAGATGGATATATATAAGATAAGTCAGTTTAAGAAAAATAGTGCACATTTGTTGCCGAATGATAATGAAGATGTCATCAACACAGCAAATATATGAATTTAAATTTCCCAGGTTCAAATGCTGGACAAGTTTCTGTGGGTTTCAGTTTGCGTCAAAGCCCTCGGGAAATATTGGATCCCATCTCCACCTCACTGAAACTATTGGTAAATACTAAGGCTAACTGGAATATTTAACCTCGGTACACCACCATGTCTAAGGGGAATGAAAACTTTGAATTCAAGCCAGCAGTACTCTGCTTAAAATTACTTTGTGTTGCATAGTTGAGGAATTGGTTAAATTCCTTCATTAAATTCTCGAATGTCTCTCAAAATCCTTTAAAGTAGAAAATCATAGACATTCTCTTAGTCTGGAGAAAACTGTAGATCTACGCATGGATCTTGATTCAGGCCAGCACAAGATTATATCAAAGTTTACCAGCGGTCCATGGGCCAAATCATCCTTCATCATGCCGAAGGTTTCCAAGGTAAGGTCTAAGAACGAAACAGGTGTGCCGTCGAAGAATCTTATCTCATTTTCAATTTAGAGTTGTTTTGCTAGACTGGTGCCCACCGAGGTTAAAAATCTCAGTATGCCCTACTATTTTACCTCTACATGTGGAGGAACATGGACTTATGCCTTTACGAAGGACATACTCCTTGGCCTGAATCTGAATTCGGCTCACTGATTCTATTTTTCGCGCCAGTAGGCATTACGGCACCCGCACCTAATGTAGTTTCAAAATCAGCAATTCTGTTTAAAAAAGTACATGTAACCTAACTGGGAGGAAACTTTAGCAAGAATGAGTTGACAGGGAAAGAAAGAGAGAGAGAGTGGGGGGGAGAGAAAATAAGAATATAAAAAGATCTTTAAATATGAATGGTGTTATCGGACAGTTGAGTCCAGGGTTCTTCATTCTAATGAATTGAATGGGTCTCCAAATCATGTGTGGTGCGGCGGATGGGGAGAAGGACGGGGGTTTGTTGATGAGGACGGTACTTGAGTCTCCGGCCATCTGCACGGTCGGGGTAGGGAATTAAGGACGATGCATCAATTCACGAGCGAAACGAATTTAGCCAAGAGACCGTAAACTGACTTTGAATGGTTGTAAGAAGCGAAAAAATTGAATAAAAAATATATATATCAAGAAGTAAAGTATTTTAAAAAAACAACTAAAAAGAAAAAAACTACAAACAAACGGAAGAATGAAGATAAAATCCACTATCCGTAATATCAACTGAAATGATTAATATTTTCTATATTTTTTCGTCTTCATTATCATTATATTTCTTTCTATCGGCCATTGTTCCCCTTCCTTTGAAATATTAATATCCTGTCGTTGCTTGCATCTTGAGATCTTCATAGGATTTCATATTCCTCGCAGGAGATAAACATGAACAATAACAACAAAATACCCTTACAAAATGCCATATTGTCTGCCGAATAAGGGTTTTGATGCCTCGTGGATAGGTGGTGTCGGTTTCTAAATTTCGGCAGGCAAAGCGTTGTGGGTCCAGGTTGGACCATCACGCAGACAGGCTAAAATAAAACAACATAAAACCAAAACACGAGAGAATTGGGAAAGAAATCCTTTCCTACTTTTTGTCTGCCTGTGTCTACGATGAGGACATGGTAATATATAAGGCTAGTCAGTTTTTAAAAAAAATGGCCGAATGATTATGAATTATAAAAGAGAGAAAAGTAATGAAGGGCTTCGGAAAACATAAAGAAGTGAAGGAAAGTAACTGGGATAGAGTTGGAAATAATTTGGGAAATCGAGAAAATAAGATATTTCTCAAATTACAAAAAGGAAATTGATCGACAGAAAAAGTTGTGGTATGAAAGGGAAAAGAAAAAAGGAGATAGGATAAATCACGAGTAGCTTTCACGGGATTAAAAATTGCGTAAGTAAATAATCATTTATTCCATTTATCTACCTTGTGCATTGATTGTTACAATTAAGGGTATGTGTTTATTGTGGTTGAATGAAATAGTAAGATTTATTTCTCCAATTGTAGAGTAACATAGCAAACTCCCTAATCTATCTATTTATCTGACTGATTATTTTGTTTGCTATCAGGAAAACTGATTGGAGAATTATTCATATTTCTTCCACACACACACACACACTCTCTCTCTCTCTCTCTCTCTCTCTCTCTCTTTATATGTGTGAGTGTGTGTGTGAGATAGATAGATAGAGAGAGAGAGAGAGAGATTGTGTGTGTGTGTGTGTGTGTGTGTGTGTGTGTGTGTGATTACATCTATCTCTCTGAATGACTGAATGTATTGTTATCTATCTATCTATCTATCTATCTATCAATATCAGTTTGAACTCGATCTTGATATCTATCTGTTTATCTATCTATTTTTGTTAACATCTTTCTAAATATGGCTGCTAAGAAATCTCAGTAGTTATGCTACGATATATTAATCTTAGTCTCTCTCTCTCTCTCTCTCTCTCTCTCTCTCTCTCTCTCTCTCTCTCTCTCTCTCTCTCTCTCTCTCTCTGTATTGTTGTTTGTCTATCTTTTGTTGGTCTGTTACTCTGTCCTACCTCTATCTATATATCAATTTCTTTCTCCTCTCTCTCTCTCTCTCTCTCTCTCTATATATATATATATATATATATATATATATATATATATATATCAATCTCTTTATTTCTATATCCGATCTCTTTATCGCTAAGCATTTCTGTTTTTTTATCTATCTATCTATCTATCTATCTATCAATTTTTTTTTGTGTTCTCGTCTCTTTTCAAATGGATTCATGAGCCATAACTTTTTCTTTTTTGTGATATCAAAAGTGAAAAAAGGTTCAAATATAGTAGAAATGAATAAATAAATGAGAATGCAAAAGTGTGAGAAAACAATGAAAGAAAAATTTAAAGATACGACAGGCAAACACAAGAAAGAATTAATGAGTTAAAAATAAAAATAAATAAATGTAAAGAAAAAAGAGAGAAAGAATTGAAAGCAGGAAGGGAAAACGTAAATAGAAATAAAGAAAAATTTTAAAAAAGGAAAGAAAGAGAGAGAAAAAAAAAAAAGAAGCAACCAAAGATTTTAGCAGAGAAGAAAAGAATAGATTGAAGGACAAAATACGACAACATCAAAGAAAACATTTTTTCGTTTTATTTCTCTCCTTCCACTCTTCGTTTTACACACAGTCCTCTTCCCATTTACGTTCTTGCAGATATTGACGGACTATACAAAACGAACGCAGGCAATGATACCTATGAAAATCACACTGATTTAATATTATTGGCGATTCCTGTAAAAATCAGTTTTTGCTAGTCATCGGGGTTGATGATGTACGTAAGTGCCGTCGGAGTCATTCACATCTCAGTTCTCACTATAACGTGATTCTCGCCTGCAGATCCTTCTGGCCGATAAACAATAACGTATGCGCTTTTCTTTATTCTTAGATGAACAGAAGAATAGCCGTCCTAATAAAAATGTAACTGTATTGTCAATGTTTCGGATGCCCTTGGATAAATCCGTGCCCTGAAAACAACGGACGATAAAGAAAAAAAAAGTATAGTCCTTATGTCATTTTAAATGTGCGGGTTGGTCTTGCAAGAAAGCGTGTGTCGGAAATTCTATGGCTTTTAAGAGTGAGAAATACAAGTTTGTTGTTTCCAGTGGACAGTCCTGTTTTGAAATATAATGTGTATATTAAAGTGAATCTCTAAAAGTAACCACTCAAGGAACATCGAGGGCTTGTATTTTATGTGTGGACATAAATTTTATGCATAAATGCATAAAGATTTCCGGGCTGTGAGTCATTCTCTTTTGGCCGGACCAAGAACTTTTCAACAACCTTTTCACACACACACACACACACACACACACACACACACACACACACACACACACACACACACACACACACATATATATATATATATATATATATATATATATATATATATATATAAGTGTGTGTGTGTAAGAAAGAAATATAGAGAGTGTGCATTATATATATATATATATATATATATATATATATATATATACCTACAGATTTATGTTTGTTCATTATACATATACATATATGTTCATATATCTTACAATAGTTTATGGTTGTTATCATCTCAGTTGATGGGTTAGTGGTTGACCAAATGTGGAATAATTAGAAGAGTGCTCAATATCTGTGATTATATGATATAATAATAGATGAATAAATATTAATTTTTATATGATTTTTTTATCATGGATTCTTATCTAAGACCATTTCCTGCCTGATGATGGCCATGTAAAGATGACATGAAACCAGTTGTCGCAGATCAGTAACCATGCTTTTCAATATATATCAAAACTTATATGAATTTATTTATTATTATTATTATTATTATTATTATTATTATTATTATTATTATTATTATTATTATTAACATATATATATATATATATATATATATATATATATATATATATATATATATATATGCAGTGATAAACTTGTCTGATGTAGTTGAAAAATAAGAATCTCAACTCGCAAATAAACTTTAAAATGCAGGTTTATTTACAGTAGCAGGTATATAATCGTCAAATATGCAATGTTGAAGCGGGTGTATAAGAAGTAGTGTTGTTGGCTATGAAATGCTGGTAAATTGAAGTGGGTCTGGTGGATGTTTGGTGAGGAACGTTGTTGCCCAAAACAACCACTACGGATTCGAAACGCAGCCATCAATGGCTGGAGACGAACTCTCTCTGAGGCGAACAAACCCTTGCTTAAATAAAAAGATTTGCCGACAAAATTTCATTTTATTACGCAATATTCCATTATATCTACCTCACCCTTTCAATTTTCTTCGATCTTGACACTCACAAGTGCAAGGTCAACAATGGGCTTTGATAACTTCCAATAGTTATAACTGCGTCGTTTTTATTTTTGAGTATTTAACTCGTAACCACACACCGCTTTCAACAATCTATTTTTTTACAGGAAACGATACAATCATATATATTTTTAACTTCAGAGAATCAAACTACGTGTTTTGCTAAATCTGTCAAACTAAACAGTGTTCAAAGAAAAAGGCACCAAATGGCTTTGTTTAAAATAAAAATTTTAACCGACAAGTTTAGATATGACGAAGTTTTCCGTTTATACTTTTAATCATTCCTATGCACCAGATTTAACCTTAATTTCCAAGGACAGATGCACTCATCCCCCCCCCCATGTATCATATGACTCTCAATTACTAAATTTGACGGTGTATCAGCCCACCGACCACACATATCATTTAGAACAGATTTAAAACTTTTTTTTTTTTTGCAACAAATTTTCAATGAAGTATTAATTCTCCCGATGTACTTCGTTATATATATATATATATATATATATATATATATATATATATATATATATATATATATGTGTGTGTGTGTGTGTGGGTGTGTGTGTGTGTGTGTGTGTGTGTGTGTGTGTGTGTGTGTAAAATAAAATGAGCTTCTTAAAATTCTGTACTTAATATTTTGCAAATAATTTTTGAAAAATTACATTTTTTGCGAAGTTCTTTTTTTCAGATTCCCATAATTATCATCTACTTACTTACATTGAAATACACTAGTTGCACAAAAACATGGTTGAATAGAGCAAGTTTTGGAAATTTGCTATACGTTTCTTTAGAGAAAGTAAATGCTTAACAGAATCCAAAAGGGGAAAGAAAGAAAGAAAGAAAGAAAGAAAGAAAGAAAGAAAGAAAGAAAGAAAGAAAGAAAGAAAGACAGACAGGCAGAGTCGTTTTTACTCTTCTCGGATAAAGAAAAAGAAGAAGGAGGCTGAGAAGGAAGAAGGTGCGAATGATAGATGAGAGAAAGAGAAAGAGAAAGAGAAGGAAGGAAGGAAGGAGGGAGGAAGGAAGGTAAAAAGTCTGAAGGAACTGAATAAAGAAAACCTCTCTTGCAAACTTTTCAAACGTTAACAATCCCTTTCCATTATGTAGACAAATATTTATCTTAATATGTGAGGGCTACATTAGTTGATAATTCAATCTTATTGCTGGGACAAATATTATACTCCTCTGTCAGCGGACACTACAATTTACCGATTGTCTTCTCTGCATAAAGGTAAGAAAAACCTACCCAACCAAAATAAAGGATGATCTGAGTATGGCACTAAACTGCATCCAGTAGTTAGGTTCTAACACCAGAGCTTTTTAAATGGTATATTCATTCTCACCTGGTCTAGAAGCACTTGTTAGGGCCCCTCTAGTGGATGAAATACATCGGGGGATAAATTAGTCTTTAAATCTTTAATATAATTGTGATGATACAATATTTGTGCAGAATATTGTGTGAAATTATAATTGCTAAACTATTATTATTTGTAAATGATTACTTGACTTCATATAATTACTTGCAAAAAAAGGGAAAAATAGACTGACTTCGGTATTGAATAACCTAAAAACATTGAGATGCCAAAAAAAGAACCAACCAACCAATCAATAAAGAGTAATATTTTATTATTTATATACGTATGTTAATTTTTACATATTATTTAATTAATTAAAAAATATGTTTTTTTTTAAATTTATGTAAAATTATCAAATCTTATGAATAAGTTTCGCTATCTTAACAGACATATCTTTCCCGTAAGATATTTTTGCTTTGTTTACAAAGTTAATACGAGGGATGGTTAGCAGCATTGTGGTTAATGTGCTGAATTGCAAAAACGTTGGTAGCAAGTTCGAAATCTAGTCACATTATTTCGTTCACTTTTGGACTAATGCTCTTCGAATTGATAGGAACGCCTTCATCACACACCCTCAGTCATGGATCAAATAGCACCACTTTTCTTCTTCTAAGAAGATGGTTTGGTATTAAATAACCCTTTAACGTTAATATGCCATTAAACAAAGAAACCAACCTGAATTTAATGAGTATAGTATAAAATAACTTCAAAATCTTGATTGACCCAATTTAATAGACCATTTTAAAAACATTTTTTCCTGGGAGTAAGAAAAGGACGAAAATCTAACAAACAGTTCTTGAAAAAGTGCATATTATTATAGAAGGATTCTGTTGTGTTTGGTAATAACAAAGACTTAATGATGTCCGTTTCGATTGTATAATCTTCCACTGGAAATAAGAGAATCTTGGTATCCATGGGTGAGAAGAAAATCTGCAAAAGAATATAACGGCCAATATTATATATATATATATATATATATATATATATATTATATCGTGGGGTAGAGAGAGGTCTAGGCTAATGACAAAGCCGTGGTTATGGCTTCTCTTTCCGGGAGTTAACTTCAAAATCAAAACTGGATAAGGAAACATTAGCATCGCATCTATACTGAATCGTATGTATCCTTTGACGAGAAAAGTGTATGAGATTGGACTCAAATAAAATCTAGCATTGTCACTAATTATGTTGCTATGTTTGTCAAGGGGCTTTTTCTATGCATACCTAGAAAGCGGCAAAAGTGTTATACTAGCATATGTCACCATTATCAAGCGGCGTACATATGTATTACTTCTTTATCATCTTTAGTGCCTTGTTTACATTTTACAGCTTGAATTAATCATTAATCAGGAAGTTCACGTAGTGGTTCATGTGGTAAAGACATATTTCATTTAATATTTGGCAGTTATATATATATATATATATATATATATATATATATGTTTGTTTGTTGTGTGTCGGTGTGTGTTTAAATATTTAGAAAATATATGTACATATAATATATGTATATATACATGATCGCACCATTTTTGATTTACCTATAGAATCCGCTGTCCCGTGTTTGACACTAAACTGCATCTGATGACAGGCTTTAGGGATTTTGAAGTATAAATATATAGCTCTTTTTTATTATGAGTGCGTTATTGGCTCACACACACACACACACACACACACACACACACACACACACACACACATATATATATATATATATATATATATATATAAATCTTATCAGACATCTTTTTTGTGTGTTCTGATTCAGTCAGAAAATGTTATCCTTTTCGGCCCCATTTGGGATTCTGTGACTTTGATAAAAGTCTCTGAAATACTCTACGATTTCTTAGAAAGGGTTATCGTGTTAGTGGACAGGGACATCAATATAATTAGCTTGCGTCCCATTCATACTATCCGCAATCCATTATTTGTATTGGAGCTATAATTGCATTGGAAACCATCATGAATATTTTTTAATATCTTGTGAAGAATCAGAGTCAGCGCTGAGGTATACAGCCTATGGTTTGGTTTGGTTTCTTCTTTTAATGGCATATCAACCTTCGTGCAGACCTATATTCGTCTACAAAAACAACTTTATCTTCCAGATATCGTAGGTCTGTCCACATTCTTTAGTCTTATTTTGCGTTTATTGGATTTATCTATTTTATATGATCTTGGGTTCATTTTTTGGTAAAAGTTAAGAAACAATCTTTATATATATATATATATATATATATATAGTAGTTAGGATTCTGTATTGACTAGATAAGTTAGAATTTTAATTGATGTAAATGTTTGTAACGCATCTTTGGAAAAATCTTGGAACATCATAGAAGTGCATACAGAAAGACTCAGAAAGAATCTAGCAAGGATAAGCACACCTCAAGCAATTGATATTTAAAAAGAACATTTCACTTCTGTTAAGCCAAACATGTCTACATTTTATAGAACTTAAAATGTCACTTGGAATCATTTGCATAGAACATTAAATGAATATTGAAAATAGACTTTTCTTCTTGAGGAAAGAAACCACCGTTTTTCTCTCTCTCTCTCTTTCTATATATATATATATATATATATATGGATAGATATATAGATAGATAGATAGATTCTTCCAGCTATGAGTTAATAGTGGGTCAGTCAAGGGTTTTTTTTTAACCATGGTAGGGTTACTATTACAGAAGGAAAATTCTGAATTAAAACTTTGTGTAGCATCCATTTCATGTGGAGCTGTTAACATATATATATATATATATATATATATATATATATATTACGAGTCAAAAGTTTTTTTGCCATCCTCAGAAAATCCTATTTTTCATCATACAAGTCTTCCTCAATGACTTTGACCTAAGTAAAACACGATATCTTTTTCTTCTTTTGTAATGAGCATGTTAGGAGAAACCAGGAAACGAGACAAAACAAGAGCAAAAGTACGGTTAGAAGACCAACAACGCAAGAAGAGCTTAGGACAATTTCATCAGTGATCAGCTTGTGAAACAGAAGGCCAACTGCTCAAAAGATTACAGCTCAACTGAACTAATATCCTGAAAAAAATGTGTCAACATCCCATGCGAGGAGAATCTGGGTTATATGACAGAATTGCTGTCAAAAAACACTTTTGAGGCCAAAGCAATCTTAAAATGTTCCCGTGGGCTAAGACGCAAAAAGATAGGCCATTAGAGCAACGAAAATACGTATATTGGACGGACGAATCAAATTTTGAAATATTGTGATCAAATAGGAGGGTCTATAAGTGGCGAAGAGTTGGTGAAATTGCTGCAACCCCCTGTATACAACCAACAATAAAGTTAAAAGGAGGCTCTGTTATGGTCGGGGGCTTTTATCAATTGATGCACCAGGTGAATCAAATCATCTATCTCAGCATACTGCAGCATCACACGATCCCATCTGGAACGTGGCTTGTGAGTCTAGGATTTGTACTCATGACTCAAAGTATACTTGTAAACTGCCGGAGATACGGTAAAAGCAAAGAAAAACGACATGTCCTTCAACTGATGTTTTGGCCGGCGCAATCGGCGGACTTATCTCCCATTTAACTGGTGTGGGATGAGCTTTACCGAAAAGTCATAGCCCATCAAACCACAAATACGGCTCTCTTCTGGAAGTTCTGGCAGTAAAGCCAGGCGGAACTATCTTTAGTCTACCTCCAGTCTTTAGAGGAAAAAATTCCGAGAATCTACGAAACAGTGATAGCGGTCAAAGGGGCCATTTTGATGAGTCATACGTTTAAGAATATTTTTGTGGTTTAAATTGTATTTAATGTGGGTCAGGGATACATGTATCTAGTATAAAAAATAAAACCATTGTGTTGCTTAACTTGTTTCATTAAAAATAACACTTTCAGAATAAGAAAAGATAATTTTAGTGGGTGGCCAAATACTTTTGACTGATAGTGTGTGTGTATGTGTGTGTGCGCGTCTGTCTGTCTGTCTGTCTGTCTCTCTCTCTCTCTCTCTCTCTATATATATATATATATATATACATTTATGCATGATTATTTCGAAGAAGCACGTGTGTTTTTCATCTTTTTTTACTGAATATTTTTCCCCAAATATCAGCTTGTAGGATTTGAAAATTGTAGATTTATTTTTGTTTTTCACATCAACAGAATTATAGATTGGATAGAAAGGTTAATATATATATATATATATATATATATATATAATGGAGGAAAAAGAGATTAAATAATTAGGAATATTATTTTATGTTGTTAATTTATTTTTATTGATGTCAACTATTTTTGACATTAGATCATCATCAGGAGAAACATTTTTTAAGGAAAAAAGTTTTAATGAATTTCTTTAAAGTTTAGATCTTTTTTGATATTGTTGATCTTCTATAGGAAAATGTACTGGTGACGTAGCATGATGCCCATCGGACTCGACCATGAAAAGTCAACTCAGTCAAGCGTATTTTAGATACCCTTATATTTATTAACAAGAACAGACAACTACAAACAACCTTACACACAAAATCCACTAACACACAACTATCTTCCTTACAGATCTCACCCCAAATATTTCAAAGATAGCCTGTCCGACTCAAAAGCAATTATACTAAAAATCTGTACCGGAGAAAACGAATTAGAATGCTAAAAAGATACACGTAGAATGGGGATATTCTCATAAGTCAATCGATAACTTGATTACAAGTGCCAACTACATACTTCGGCAAGCCAGCGTAAAATTTAGGACTGAACGTCAAGATTAATCATATATCCCTTGTATTAACATTTATCAACACTCTCCAACTAAATAATCAAGGATATTTCAATAGCAAACCTCAAATTAGAATATATATTTTTTCAAGAACCAGGTATATTAACCGATCATCGATCAAATAACCCCAGAGAAATTATAGAAAGCAACAGCAAAGTAATATATATATATATATATATATATATATATATATATATATATAAAATCAATAAAAGACACTTTTATCTGAAAAGATTGTTTATTAGACATATGGATATGCTAATATATACATATTAGATATATATATGCATAATAAATATATATTAGATATATGTATGTATAATTCATGGAATTTAGACTGCGACCCTTGGGTTTCATGGAGTTGTTTGTAAAACAACAATCATCAGGCAAAGAAAATGAAAAAAAAACTCGATGAAACCCAGGGGTCACAGTCTAAATTCCATGAATTAAATATATATATCAAATATATGTTTATGTATTTATTATTATATAATGGCTCTATCCGATATATTGAGCACTCTCCATATATTGCACTTTGTTCGACACAAACCTACTGGGTGATTCAGTGACAACCAACACTGTTATAATACATATATATATATATATATATATATATATATATATATATATATATATATATATACACATATATATATATATAAATATATATATATATACGTGTGAGTGTGTGTTAGTGTGTGTGTGTGTGTGTGTGTGTGTGTGTGTGTGTGTGTGTGTGTGTGTGTGTGTGTGTGTGTGTGTGTTATCAAAATTAGTAAACCCTAACACCAATTATGTAAAATCTCAAGAGAAAGAGAACTGGTAAAAACACAAAATTGAAATAAGGAAAGACGATGATAGTAAAGTAAGCAAAAGATCAGAGGTCAACTCACAAAAGTGAGAGTCACTTTGTCGATTATCACTTGAACCAGTTTTAAACTGAGCAACAACCTAAAATTCGGAGAGATAAATATATTTTGATTCTAGTATATTTTAATATCCAGGAACAATACTATACTATACTATATATATATATATATATATATATATATATATATATATATATATATATATATATATATATATATATATATATATATTGCTCGACTGGAGTCGAGGGCGAGCCGAGGGCTCCCTTTTAAATAGCCACTGCTATAGGGTAGGGAGCTACTTCTTTTCCTGGATTGCTCTACTTACCATTGATCATTAACTTATAATGCTTAGTGTTAAGCAAGGAGGCATAGTATGTGATTGTTTGAATTTTGAGTTTGACTCTACTTGGGATTGAACACTGGTCTCCCGGACCATTAGCTAAAATTGTCCTTGTGTCGCATCGAGTCCATATGGACCGGTTGGTAAAGATAGAGAGAGAGAGAGAGAGAGAGAGAGACGTTTGAATAATTATTTTGGTGTTACTTGTCTTTGATTTGTTTTTCCATTTCAGCTTACGTGAAACCACACAACTTAAGTCTCATTTAAGTGCTTAATTTGATACAATTTTTGAACTGTACTTTATTTCTATATCAAAAGATGTTTTTTTTTTCTTTAATTTAGGAATATATCATTACCAAAGAGAATAAAATGTCTGCTTTAGAAAGAAACCATGAATATTAATACAAAAGATATATAAAAAAAATACGCAGTATACAATGAAATTAGTTCTTCCATTTCTTTGTAGATGACTCATACTTATAGGTTAGCAGTGAAACTATAGTCGACTTAAAAAATAAGATCAATGTTTGGGAACCTTGTCCCAATTTTATCTTCACTTTTTAAGCAAATATTCTCTTAAAAATAGAGAAAATAAATTATTTTTATGAGTATATTTATATTTATAGAGATATGTTTTATTCAAATAAGGGAAAGTAATATAGAAAGAGTTTAGAAAAAAATTAGATCTATGTATTTACGTACATATATTTATATATATATATGAGTTTCTGCGTGTTTGCATGTGTGTGTGTTTACACATGCATGATATATATATATATATATATATATATATATATATATATATATATATATTCGTAACTTTTAAAACCTGGTATGCTCTCGAATACATACTTTGAATTTTCGCAATACAAACGCACACATGTATGTATGAGTATATTTTTTCGCGTGTATAAATATATATAATAGGTTTAAGTGTATATAATCGAGCACATAATATATATATATATATATATATATATATATATATATATACAGACAAGTAAATAGATCCATATGCGTAAATACATCGACAAATATAATTTTTTGCGTGTGCACCCCGCATATATATATATATATATATATATAAAGTTTAATCCGTAACATATAATGTTGAGTGTTAAGCAAGAAGGTTTCGAGAAACATTTTTTAAGTCTTTGCTATAGCTCAACCTGGGATTGAACTCCAGTTTCACTGACCATTGGCGAACTCACTACCCTCTGCTAATGAGCCGATATATATATATATATATATATATATATATATATATATATATATATATATATATATATATATATATATATATATATATATATATATATATATATATATATATATATAATTTTTTGGGCTATTCAATTTTTTTTCTTTTTGCAGCTGTATGTTTTTTAAATCCTCATTTTTATGTTTAAAATCTACAGAATTACATAGTTTTATATAATCTATATGGAATTTTCCACCCTTTTCCCCTTCATTAAACCTAACGCCCCAACATCCATCTATACCCACACATCAGTGAACCACCCACACTATCTTTGTGAGCTAGCCCCCTGCCAAAATCCTCGACTGCCACTTCTTTTGGAAGTATACATGTCATTTGTAGATAATCTTTTAAAAATAAGAGTTGATGCTTTATGCAACTTAAATATACACGCGCACACACACATATCTATATTTATCATTATTTTGTTTATATATTTATATATATATATATATATATATATATATATATATATATAGAGAGAGAGAGGGATAAAGAGAGAGAGAGATAAAGAGAGAGAGATGCGTGTGTATGTGTGTGTACGTGTGTGTTCGAGTGTGTGTCTGTGATGTAGACTCGCACGCATATATATCTATGCGCACATGGTCATATATGTTTATGAAAAGTCTAAATTTGTTTTTCTAGGTTTAAAAGAAGTTGTAGTGTGTTGCCACGACAATAATGTTCAGCTGAGTATTTGTTTCTGAGTGAAGTTAATTTTTTTTTGGACGACCTTCGAGGATAGGGTTATATATATATATATATAGATAGACAGATAGATAGATAGATAGATAGATAGATAGTATTTTATTGAATTTTTAATCTTTTGAAATTCAGTTTTGTTGTAGGGAGGTGGTGGAAACCGATAAGTTTTGATAAAAAGCGTCGAGGCGGATCGTACTTTTTGTGGCCGAGTCTTTCATTCTGATATTTAAAAAAAAAGGAACGCTTGTTTCTTTATTTCTTTTTTTTAAATTTACTATTTTCCTTTTTTTTTCGAATTTTTGTGATGTTTTATAAATATATGTATATTTATTGTTCTTAAGTTTATTCAAAAATACAAACATCAGAGGCAATAACAACAAAGAAAATAACGTTGAAAAAAAAAACTATAGAAATTGAAATGGTCGTAGAGGAGAGAGATTTGATATCTTGTAAGTAAATAAGTCGAAAGGTTTTTTTTTTTTAGCAAACACAGTAAATTATGAAACCAAACAAAAATGAAAAAATATGCACTATGCTTAGAAGGTTAAATAATAATAATAATAATAATAATAATAATAATAATAATAATAATGTGAAAAGAAGGATAAGTACCTCGACCTTGCTAAAGAATTGAAAAAGCTGTGGAACATGAAAATGACGATTGTACCAATCGTGATTGGTGCTTTTGGCACAATAACTAAAGGATTATTAAAAGGCCTGGAGGACTTGGAAGTAGGCGGACGGATAGAGACTATCCAAATGACAGTATTACTGAGAAAAGTCCTGTGCTGTCACAGAAACTCTAATGAAAAACCATCAGCTAATACTGACGTGAAAAATTCTAAAGGAGTAAACAATAATAAAAATACTACTTGAGTGGGTGGGCGAGGCGATCCACTGAAAGATGTGCAAGAAATTTAAATTTGACCCTACGAACAAATGGTATATGTACAACCGAGCAGCTGTCCTGGTGAATAACACGCACAAACTCCTATGGGTCTTCGATATACAAACGGATCTCCTAATCTCGACCAGAAGACCAAACCTTATAGTAATCAACAACAAAAAAAAGAGAACTTGCAAAATTGTGGACTTTGCTGTACTGGCTGACCACAGAATAAAACTGAAAGAAAAGGAAAAGAAGGATAAGTACCTCGACCTTGCTAGGGAATTAAAGAAACTATGGAACATGAAGGTGACAATTATACCGATCGTGATTGGTGCTTTCGGTACAGTAACTAAAGGATTATTTAATGGATTGGGGAACTTTGAAGAAAGAGGACGGGTGGAGACCATCCAAACTACAGCATTGTTGAGAACGGCCAGAATACTGAGAAGAGCCTGGAGACTCGAGGAGACTTGCTATCAAACTCGAGTGAAAGACCATCAGCGTTAGCTGATGTGAAAAACTCATAAGGATAAATAATAATAATAAAAAACACCAATAACATAATAAGTGAATGCAGCAAATTAGCACACTAGGCACGACTGGGTGGGAAAGGTTAACCACTGGGAGATGTGCAAGAAATTTAAATTTGACCCTACGAACAAATGATATAAGTATAACCTAGCACCTGTCCTAGAAAATGACAGACATAAACTCTTATGGGACATTCGCATACAAACAGATCACCTGATCTGCCAGAAGACCAGAACTTATAATAATCAACAAAAAAAATAAAATTTGCAAAATTGTGGACTTTGCTGTCCCTGCAAATCACAGAATAAAACTAAAACAATGTGAATAGAAGGATATGTACCTCGACCTTGCTAGGGAATTGAAAACACTATGGAACATAAAGGTGACAATTATACCAATTGTGATTGGTGCTTTTGGTACAGTAACTAAAGGATTGCTAAAAGGACTGGAGGACTTGGAAGTTGGAGGATGAGTGAAGACCATCCAAACTACAGCATTATTGAGAACAGCCAGGATACCGAGAAGAGTCCTGGAGACTTGGGGAGACTTACTGTCACTCAAACTCCTGTGAAAGACCCTCAGCTAAGACTAATGTAAAAAAAAACTCTAATGAGTAAATAATAATAATGATCTCTATGATTTTGAGATACAAACGGATTAACTAATCTAGGCCAGAGACCAGACGTAGAAATAATCAACAAGAAAAATAGAACTTGCCGAACTGTGGACTTTATTCTCCCTACTGACCACAGACTAAAATCGAAAGTAAATATAAAGAAATACAAGTACCTAGACCTTGCCAGGGAACTCAAAAATTGTGGAACATGAAAGTTATGGTGATACCAATTGTAATCGCTGCTGTTGGCCCAGTCATCAAAGAATTTGTACAAAGACTGGACGACGAGGGGAGACCATCTAAACTACAGCATTATTAAGATCGGCCAGTATTTTGAGTCAAGTCCCAGAGACTCGAGGAGATTTGCTGTTATTCAAACTCCAATGAGAAACTATTTGCTGACGCTGGTGTGAGACACTTCAGTGAAAGACCACCAGCTGGCGCTCGAGTAAAAAAATCGCAAGAAGTGAAATGATTTTTGAGAAAATAAGAAGGAAAAATACGTAGAAAAAGAATATCCCATCAAAGAAGAAATACATGAAGTTGAATTCAAAAAAGCAAAAATGAATGAAAGAAGATTGATGATGAAAAGGAAACGAAAGACATTAAACAAAAATTTCAGGGTAAAAAAAATGTCAAAAAATGTGAAAAAACAGTACAATGTCAAGGAGCAAAAAAGGAGGGTAGGGAAACCAAAAGAAGAAGAAGAAAAGTGAAGGAGGGGGAAGAGAGATACCAAAGAAGGAGTGGAAGAAAATGCAGCAAGAAAAAAAATTAAAAAGAAAAAGATAAAGGATAATGAAAACAAAGAATTTTCCTTATTTCATTTGTTTTCATGTACAGTATTCACTTTCCGTATTCTTAATCACAAACTTTAACTCTCTCTATCTCTCTCTCCCTCTATATATAATAATAATAATAATAATAATAATAATCAATACGCACTGCCGACACTGATTTCCCTAGTTCTCTCTCTCTATATCTATCATCAATCGCTCCCGGTAGGTTCTCCAGACTACATCCTAAGTCAACACAGAGTTGTTTTAAGCAAGTTCTTGTTGATCGGCCAATAATGGCACTTCTATGTGAAGGGATCCATTAGGAGAACGTTACTTATAATTTCGTCGAGCAGTGTCCTGCATGCCTTGTTTGTTTTATTTGAATTGGTTTAAAGTAAGTGGATGTATAGCTGTTGTCTCATGGGGTGTTGCTTCGGGATTTGTTCAGTATAGCTCATAGCTTGCTTGCGTAGTTCCTCTCTTGCTTTTTCTCCACACGTTTTATCAGCGTCCATGTAGTGTATCCGTATAGTAGTATTAACATGACTACAGCTTGAAAGAATATCTGTCTTAATTTATCCAAACAGATCAGATTTCAATATGATCGATAGCCAATCGATAGCTGTCCACACCTTCGCTCGGCGTATATTGACATCACTTTCAGTAGGTGAGACGCTGCTGTCGAGTTACGTGAACTTGTCCACAAATTTCAGAGAACGACGATTTAGAAGATGTCTTCTTCTTAAATAAATACATGCACTCCGTTTGGTCAGCATTCATGTGGAAGCCAATGCCTCCTGCTTCTTGTTCCAGGCTATGTAAAAAGGTTTCGTCTTGTGTTGGTGTATTTACAAGAAGCACTATGTCATTTGCAGAGACTATGTCCATCATAGTTTCTGTGGAGTATCCTCTTCTCCAGGCATTTTTAAAAGTAAAGCTATTTTCTTTTATAGGATTTATCGACTTTCTTAGTTCGGAGTCTTGGCAGATTATGAACAGATATCATGGTAATGTATCCCCTAGCAGAACTCTAGCCACAATTTTGAAGAAGTCTGAGTCTCCATCCAATGAGCGAACCTTGACATTCGTGTTACTATAGAGCATCATTATGCCAGTAACAGTTTCTTTGGGTGGGACCATAAGCTAGACGCATTTGTTCCATCTTTATTCTGTGTATGGAATCAAATACCTTGGATAAATCTACAAACAATCGAGTCACCTCGAGGTTTTTTGCACGAATTCCTATGATTCGAAAGATTGTTAGAATCTGTGATGTGGATCGATTTCCCTGAAAAAAGTTTTGATTTTTTCTAGGGAATTTTTCCATTTCTGGTTCAATGACATAAAGAAGCAGAACATTATAAACCTTGACTGCTAAAGAAGTCAGAGTTATGCTTCTGTATTTCTCGGTTATTCCGTGGTAACCTTTTTTAGCGACGGAGAGGATGCAGCTTTTGTCAATCTCTCTATAGTGATCTGGTTATATACGACGTTGCAAAATCTTAAAAGGAAGTCATCGAATTTCCTTATCTTCCATACTTCTGGGGCTATTTCTTCAAGATCGGCATCTTTTCTGCTTTAAATTTTTGTCAGTTCTACGTTGAGTTCTTCTTGTGGAGACCGTCTAAGATTGATGTCTAGTTGTTTATTCATAATTTTTTACAATAGGCCAAACTGTAACTTTAGGGGAGTTTCCAAGCAGATTCTTGAAATGTTCAAACCACATCTATATTCGTCCTTATTGGCTGGCAGCTTTTATGTTGTTTATAACTGTTAGCGTCTCGTATATAACTATATGCTTGGCTCTTGGTTTGGTTGGTAGGCTTCCATGCAATCTTTTACGAAGTTTTCGTATTCGTCATTCGGAGTAAGTGTTTCAGATAACTCAAGAAGATATCGAATTTTTTTCTTACACTACCGTATATTTATTGCAGATATTTCTATTGTTAACTGAAGTCCACTGATAGTTGGTGGTTCTGGCCGTTTGTGTCTTATTACTGCGGAGGGTCAGACTTATCTTTGCTGTGACAATTCTCTGCACGGAAGATACTCCTTCAAAATAGGAATATGTCTCACAGTTGAGACTGCAATTAATCCATTTATTATTTATGAATATGTAATCTATGTGTTTCAGGATTATTTGGGTTGGTGTAGGTTCATTGTTTTCCTTCCCTTTTCAGAAATTTTGTATTAAGGCATCTGAGTCTTTTTTCAAGTGAGAAGTCTGTTAGATGTTCCCCATTTCTACTAGACCAGTTGTGTAAGCAGAAATGAAATATCACGATATCGGCACTGGGCGGACGTTTACTTTAGCATCTGCATGGAAAAACTCCGTCAATGTCGTCAGAGTGGAAATTAGAATGCTTATCAGTCCTCGGGCCTAAAATCACTTAATAACATCGAGAAAATAGAACCGAAAATGATGGTAGCAACATTTAACGACTGCCCCTGCGCAACAATCATCTCCTGCCACAGTGTCATTAATGCCAGTGATGAAATGAATCTCATCACCTTCTACAACGTGCTATATTCCCTTGTCCCTTATGTTCCAAAAGACAATTGTACCATAGGACCAATGTTTTGTACAGTAAAGAAAGAAGTTCGCAGAAAAAGAAATACTCAAACTCGAAGGTAAGGGAAGAAAATATAGCAGTCGTTTATTATTCAGCTATGATCACTGAAACTCGAAAAGTTCGTTGTTCTCCCTTCCTCTCGGTGGTGACGGGGTGTGGATGAGAGCTGGGTGCTTGACACACGCCTGTCACAGCAGATAGGTCGTAACAGACTGGGGGTAGGACGAATCGGGGCCTCCGGAACCTTTAACGCACCCGTTTTGACAACTACCTTCAACTCTGCCAAAATCTCATTACTTGTTTTCTTATATAGAGATTTTGGAGAACAAATCGAGGATCCGCGAATGTTCGATGTCACATGTGAAACACGTGATATTACATCTGTAATATTTCTAAAATCACGTCTAACTTTGCAGGTCATTCTGCCCGCACGCGCTTGTCTCGTGACACCTTCACTGATTGACGACAGCACCAGTCAGTAATATTACACAATGTTCTAATCATCTGCGGAGATATGAATACTCATATACCTAAAGAGGAAAACAACAAATTCTGGTAACACAACTCGTCAAACAGAAATGGGGAATATCTAACTGATTACATATTAGTCGGGTGCGTTGAGGGTTCACCTAATGGCTCTTGAGACTGGGGTTCAATTCCAGGTTGAATCATACCAATGACTCTAAAAATCGTATTTGATACCACCCTGCTTAACACAGCATTATAAAGTATAGATCAAGGATAAAGTTGAGCAATCCAGGGAAAGGACCTCAGTGTATTAAATATTGAAAAGTGAGCCTTCAGGTCACCATCGTCTACGGACTCCAACTTTGTATATGTATATGACACACACATAAACTAGATTATTTTCCTATATTTTGCTTCAGAAATGCTTTCATTTTTTCACTCGGAAGGTGTTTTAATCTCTGAGTTGAAAAACGTTTCGAACAACGTTCCTTCCAACATCATCAAGTTTTCTTATTTTGACTTCATTCATGAACAGCTTTCCGCTTCTTTTCTGCTCATTTTTATGGGTTCAGAAAACACAAACAGCTTGAAAAATTCCTCCCTGAACTTAAACAACACCCCTACCCACTCACTTGTAATGTATCTGACTATTAAACCCTATTCTCCATTCCTCTCTCTCTCTCTCTCTCTCTCTCTCTCTCTCTCTCTCTCTCTTTCTGTATGATTGATTGCTTTTACTATCAGCGTATATTCATGTACAGTCATTGAGTCTATAGACTGCCAAGTAGTTACGAACTAAGAGCTAAAATTCAATCAAAAAATTTAAACTTTATATTAGCTGAAAAAAAATCCACCTCTGAATTAACTACAATGGCACCAAAGAGATAATGTTGATAAATAAATAGTTCTTATAGGATTAATTTTTAGACGGACTGATCTTGATGCACACATGCACGCACACGCACACACACACACGTTCACACACACACACACACACACACACACACACACACACACATATATATATATATATATATATATTTAAACACATGCATGTATTGATATATACAAATATATTCACAGATACATACACATATATATATGTGAATACATATATACACATAACCTCGTATCCGTATACATATATAAAAGATATATCTATATATAAACAAATAAAATTTATGTATATATATGTATATTTAATACATATAAAATATATGCATATATATATACATATGCGTTTGTGTGTGTGTGTGTGTGTGTGTGTGAGTGTGTGTGTGTGTGTGTGTGTGATATTTACAAATATATAGGCATATACATTATTGATGGTATATATATATATATATATATATATATATATATATATATATATATATATATACTTTCAATAATTCCAGCAACCACATCCTCAAATGTGTAAAGCAAATTTCACTCCAATTCTATCTCCTTTCTCAATTAAACATTTTGTAAATTCCCTTCCCACCATTTTTTCCCTCCTCCTCTTGATATAAATGTTTTTATATATTACTCGACATTGCGTTTGTTATTTAATTATTCGGATCCGCGAAGATGACTCCATTTCGGGTCCGAAAGCACTTAAGAAATATACAGCACATTCCTAAATTCATTTCATCCAAAAATCAAACATCTCATTCGAACACTTGTACAGATCAGTGATAGAATAGACAGTCATGATTGTGTATGTTTCATTTCATCAAATATATATATATATATATATATATATATATATATATATGTGTGTGTGTGTGTGTGTGTGTGTGTGTGTGTGTGCATTTTGGCAGCATTTCTTCGTTAATACAAATTTCATTAAACATAATAGACATCTTCTGTCTACATATTTTCTTCTGGATCCGTTCGCATTCCCGTATTGTTTTTATCGTATTCGGCGGGAATTGATTTATGTATTGTCCATAGTTGTATGTATCCCTAGTACTTTCTGCCCGACTTTGGGCCATACTCCCCTGATGATGGCCCAAATTCGGGTAGAAAGTCCTTGGGATACATACAATTATGGACAATACATAAATCAATTTCCGCCGAATACGATAAAAGTAATACGGGAATTCGAAAGGATCAAGAAGAAAATATGTAGACCGAAGATATCTATTATGTTTAATGAAATTTGTATATATATATATATATATATATATATATATATATATATATATTAAAATGAGTTTGTCCGCGAAGAGATTTGTATTTTTAGAAAGCATTATCTTTTATTCTTACATACGTGTATGTTTCCAGGTTGATGCTTTTATCAGAGAAAATGTATGGCACAAGTTAATTGAGGCTAAGAGAAACACACTCTAAGAAAAAGGAAGGGTCGGCATTCATTAAAAAAGGCTGAAAACTATTCAAACTGCAAACTGGAAACAAGAACTGTAACTATTCTGTAAACCAACTGAAAACTATTCAAACTGCAAACTGGAACGAGTTCCAGTCTCATTAGATACTCCATTAACAAGACCCTGTGCCATACATATTCTCAAATGAAAGCATCACGCTGGAAACAATCACGTATATACGAACAAAATAAATACATTCTAAAAAATACAAATCTCTTCGTGAACCTGCTCATTTAAAAATATTTTTATTCTCTCTTTGGACCAACTACAAAAATTATATATATATATATCTTTATGATTTTTCCGATTTAGTCAACCTTGTTTAAAAGTGAAAATACTGCTTTGATATTCATACATATATATATAAGGATTCACAACAAAACGTTTCAAATCCTTGTCAGCAAGGCATACATACATTGAATGGAGTATCCTGGGTAAAAAAAATCAACTAAATTTGATGGTGATGTTACCTTTCTGGAACTCTGGAGAGACTGGAGTAGCCCTTCGTTAATCGTCGGATATCTCATGAAGTAGTTCAGAAGGGTTACAGACAAAATGGCTGTTTTTCTTCTTTACAATACCAAAATCTACATATTGTGTTCTTCCTACATGGATGACCAACTCTGTCCAGAATGGTAGAACCTGTGATTTTCCAATCAATGGGTTACATAGATTTTTTTTCATTATTCGTATTTGGTTGCACTGTAAAATATTTAAATTAAAGATTGTTCCATGAAGATATAATCATTTTCGGAAGATTATTATTAGTTCTTTGAAATCGTATAACTGAGAACAAATAAATGGTTATTATTACATTCAAAAGATTACTTAAAACTATACAATAGTGTGCTAATTATTTGCATTAGATAGAAATGAATTACATATAACCGTGAGTCAAAAACTCGAAAGCAACTTCACAAAAATGTAAATATGAAAGTGCAAAAAACGTAATCCCCAAACATCTAGGCATAAAATAACCCTTGGCATGTTGGCATGAAATTAAAATGGATCGATCAAATTTTTCTACTTCAAAACTTTCTAAGGATCTACCACGAGAATTTTGAAGTACCTATCACTAAACTTTTTAAAGGATCCACCTCGAAACTTTTAAGGATCTAGCACAAATGATTCCAAGGATCAACCATAAAACTATCAAAGGATCTACCTTGATAATTTCTAAGGAACTACCTTAAAAGCTTCTAAGGATCTACCTCAAAACTTTCAAAGAACCTACCTCAAATTTTCAAAGGATCTACCTCGAAATTTTTCAAAGATCTACTGCGAAATTTTCATGGATCTACCTCAAATAATTCCAATGATTTATCTCAAAACTGTCAAAGGATCTAGCAAAAAAAAAAATCCAAAGTATCTGCCTTAAAAGCTTCGAGGAATCTACCTCAAAATTTTCTAAGTACCTTTCACGAAACTTCTAGGGTCTACCACAAAAATTTTTAAGGGTCTACTGCAAATGTTTCCAATGATCTGTTCGAAAACGGTGAAAGGATCTACATCGAAAATTGCTAAAGATCCGCCTTAAAAGCCTTCTAAGAATCTTGTGCAAAACGAACATTCTAAGAATATCGTTTAAATTCAATCAAGGATCTACCTCAAAATTTTCTTAGAATCTCCCTGAATTAGAATTTTTTGAAACAGAAGGACAACGTTTTCATCAGCCCTCCTTTCAAACTTTGTAGTCTTTATTTTTCATTTAGGCATTTGATGGAAAATAGGAACCAGGGATTGGAAAACAGTATGAAATTTGGCTATATCTCTTGTTGGTATGGTACTTGGAATGCAACAATAACAAAACACCGCATGGTGCTATGATTCGACAATAATTGCATACGATAGTCCTTTAGGAATTCGAATATAGTCGTAATGAATATGGCAATCATTTCCAGAAACGTTTGTTTTTTGTGTCAAATCAGCGCGTTACCTAATCTAATTTGTCATCATCATTATCATAATTGCAAAAAATACTAGACACTCTCTCGCAGTTTTGACAGATCATCTAGACAGCATGTAGTGTCCGCACAGAGCTGATGTATGTACGTCCTTGCGGGTAAGCTAACCCTGATACATCCATGAGTAGAAGTCCATTGGAAAATGTCCCGTATGATTTTTTTTTACTTCTCAAGCAGTGTTCCCTGTGCCTTGTTCGTCTTACTAGGATGGTTTGTGGGGGACAGTTTTCAGTATTTATTCAAAATAGCAAATTACTTGTGTAATACCTATCTAGCTTTTCATCGATACATTTCATTATAGTCTAGCCGGTGCATCTATATAGTAGTAGTGACACAGCCACAGCTTAGAAGAAATTGCGTTTTATTTTATCAAAGAAATCAAATTTCCATACCATCGACCGTTGGTTAATAGCAGCCCATGCTTTTCTAATGCATATGTTGAAATCACTTTCGGTAGATGAGATATTTCTGTCGAGATATGTGAACTGGCTCACTAAATTCAGAAGCTTGCCAATTAAAATAGAAATGGCTACTTCTTGCTCTTTTTGTGTCCTTTAACGTTGAGGTTAATGCCTTTTTGCTACTTGCTCCAGGCTATGTAACATTAATTCATCTTGGGTAGGTGTATTTATGAGAAGTTCTGGATCATCTGCTTAGTCTGCGTCTGTCATAGTTTCTGCGGCATATGATCTACGTCTTAAAAAAATCTGACTTGTACTTACATAATATTTGCATTAATAAAACAGCCAGATAAAAATGCCTTGCTTTTCGTCTTCTTTTTTTTCTTCTTTTTTTTTGGGGGGTATCAAACGTCATCACTGTATTTAACAAATACTTATATACAGGCAGAAGAGAGAAGAAATGAGGAAGCGATACTTCAAGTCACCTGCAATATCTGTTCTATTGTAAAATTCTACGGGTTGGCCTTTAGGCAGGGTTAAGAAAATCGCAAATAAGACAATATCAAAACAAAGAGATTGGCAAACGCAGTATGAATGCTAAAAGAAAAGAAAAGAGGAACATTTTCCTGCCATACTGAAATTATGATTTTCTTTTTATTGACAAACAGGGTACCTGCCTTTTGCAAAGCACAAAGGAACAAAGAATATTCCGAATTCTCATTGGGAAGAAAAAATTGATTTATCGGTGTTTCTGTGGGCCGCGAAGATTTCTTGAAGAATTATATATGTTCTGCTTATATTCGAAAATAAAATCGTTCCATAAAACATACCAACAAATGATACATGTTCATACACGTGTGCAGAACATACACGTGTACGCACAAGGATAAAGAACAAACGCATTCATACACAGATATTCCACTCACCCAGCGATGGATAAATAGATATAAAAATACTTTATTTAATAGCAATATAGGTGAATGTGAGCGTATGCATATATGTGCGTGCGCGCGCGCGCGTGTGTGTGTCTGTGTGTGTGTGTGTGTGTGTGTGATTTGCGTCTGTTGGTTTGTTTTCTTTGATTAATCGCATATCAACCTTCGTGTGTTATGGCAAAGATATTTTTGTAGAAGAACAGACTTATACTATTTAACTCATAACTGGAATATATATATATATATATATATATATATATATATATAATCATTTTCATCATCATGTCACGCTACTCGCACGGATTTTACTAACCCTATTCTCTCTCTCTCTCTCTCTCTTTATTCTTCCTTATCATCGGCAGGTCTTCTAGACTGTACCCAGTGTCCAGAGCTGTTGTACGTATGTTCTTGTTGGTTGACCAACACTAACACGTTCCTGTGAACGCCACTTTTGAGTTTGTCCTGGTTTCTCTTGTAGTGTTCCGCATGCCTTGATTGTAATATTTGGATTGTTTTAGATAGGATGTATGTGGCCGTAGAACTGCTGTTTCGTGGGATGTTGCTTCCAGGATTTGTTTATTATAGATCGTAGCATTCTTGAGCAGTTTCCATCAAGTTATTTTTCTCTATACGCTTTGTCAGTGTCCATGTGGTGCATCCATACAGTAGCATTGACACAACTGCTGCTTGGAAGAAATTACGTTTTATTTTCTCGGATAGGTAAGACTTCCCTATGATAAATAGCCTACCGATTGCAGTTAAAAAGAACAAATTCAGATCCGCAGAAGACCAGTTTCGTTTTGATGTATGATAATTATTTCTGTGCTAAAGAAAAAGACATTTCTTTTTAAATCATCCTCGTGTATATATATATATATATATATACACCTATATGAGTGTGTGTGTGTGTGTGTGTGTGTGTGTCTGTGAGTGTGTGTGTGTGTGAGTGAGAGTGCTGTGTTTCTTTATATATTATGACCAATTTATTTCGTATCCCTACACACGCACACACACATTCACAAGCACACCCAGCTCCCACAGCCCCGAATAATGCCAGAATATCCATCTAGAAATATACTTTAGTAACACAAAGTTATTTGAGCTTTGTTGAGTCATAAATAATTTCGGTTTTTTAAAAGCAAGTCTTAGCTAGGTATTTCAAACTCCTAATGTTTTAAACATAACCGGAAATTTTCTAACTAAAGAGTACCTTCATCGGTCATTTTATTTCAGTTGTGAAAGAGAGTACATCATATTTTAATCTATGATGTTTCGCCCCTAAAATTGAGGAATTGAAAGAGCATATTCGACATATAATGTTTAAGATAACAAAACCGTTACAGTGATAGCTAAAAAATTCTAGTGTTCATGGTCAAGATGCCATTATTGACCGCCAAATCCGAAAACGATTTTCAAAGTTTCGTTTTGGTGATATGCCATTGATAGATTAATCAAGGCAAGAACGCTCACCAGATTTCTATGAAGATGTTTTAAGATGATTAGTTTAAAGCAATCACAGCGACACGAGTTCAAATCCTGGGCAAGACTGATTGCATTTCACATAGCACTAATACCCTTGGGAAAGGTATGAATCCAATTATTCTCCCTCTAGCTATGGGTAAATAGTAGGACAGACTGGGTTCTTCTAGTCTAGGAGAAAGAAAACTCTGAATTCAAACCTATTAAACTCCGCTTAAAAATTGACCTTGTGTCATATCCTGCTCCCAATGGAGGGGTTGATAAATATGATTAGTTTAAAGCAATCCGCACAAAAGTACACGGAAATTAGCATTTAGCATCAATACATCCAACTCCACCATGTGCCGCCATTTGAAAAAGATAGGTAAAGTTAGTAAGCTGGGCGTTTAGGTTCCTCATACACTTAGTGGGGTATAATAAGACAAATCGCACAGCTATTTCCAAGTTTCTTAAGAATATTGCATTGAACGTTGTAAAAAGACCCATTTTTCATCACTTTAGAGACGAAAAATGTTTTTTTTACAACGTTCAATGCAAAAGGGTTCATAGGCGAAAAGTTAGCCCGTGTGTATGTTGAGATACCCTCGGTATGATTCTTTTGGATATTTGTAAAAACACTCAGACTCTTAATGCAGTGTCAAAGTCTAAATAGCACCAACATAAGTATTAAAACATTTTATTGAAAAAAAAAGACGCTGTTATCAATAGGAGAAACGTTGTGTTTTTCTTGCTAACAACTTCAGCAAGAAGAAAGCTGGAGAAAAATGGATTTAGCTTGACCTGTTCTACCCTCTCCACCATAATTAGCAGACCTTGTACTAAGTGATTTCTATTTATTTTTTTTTAATTCTTGACAAGTTGCTCTGGATGTCAAAAGATTTTCTCAAGTAAACCAGATGAAGACGTTTGTGGAAAACTTCTTCAGCTTGAAACCAACAGAATTTTACTTGAAAGGACCAACAAGCTTCGTGAATAATGGCAATTAATCTAATAGAATAGTGAACATATATTATTGACTGAAATCATTTCACTGTCAAATTTTTAGGAATATATCAGATTTTCCTAAAAATTATTTATGACTCATCTTAAGAGTTACATAAACATACACACTCAGGCATAGAAATAAGACAGTGACAACCAGACGTATATTCATGTATTCAAAATGCATGCAGATATAACGACACAACGACAATCAAGTACACACACACACACATAGACACACACACATACATACATACATACATACATACATACATATCTATATCTATATCTATACCTAAATCTATGTATATATATATATATATATATATATATATATATATATACAAATATTGTAGTAATAAGCAAATTTGTCTCACAAATAAATCACGACGAAACAATGACTCCAATCTTCATTTAGAGTTATATGCTGTACAAAATCTAAACTTCGGTATGTGCAATAGTTAAAATAGACTCGCAGCTGTTACCACTGAATTTCATTTTTACAAGGTGCATTATGCTTCAAGGCTTCTGTGATTGCTCAATTATATATAGTAAATGTAATCGTGTGTGAGTATGTATGTAATTCTGTCCTTGTGCTACTACTTAGCTAATATATATATATATATATATATATATATATATATATATATATATATATATATATATATATATATATTTGATTATGTGTACATATATATGTATATTTTCAAATATATTTTCGTCAATACATTTTACGCTTATATATATATATATATATATATATATATATATATATATATGGGCGTGTGTAGGAGTTCATAAACAAGAAGATTTTTCTCACCGCAATCTTTTCCTTGAAGAATTTCGCGGGGCATACTGAGGATTACAGCAGGAAAAAAATCCACGGACTAGAAGAAAATTTTGAAAGCAACAATAAAAGTATAAATCAGGAAGCTGCGTGACTGGTAATACAAAAATAATATCATATAATCATGACGTATAGTATAAAGAATCAATTCTTAAAATCAAGATCAAATATTTAAGAGTACAATTGGCTTTCTTATTCAAATGACAAGGATATAAACAAAACAGAAGCCTCCTTCTTCACACACACACACACATACACACACACACACACACACACACACACACACATATATATATATATATATATATATGAAAAGAAAAACTAAAGACTATACCAATCAATGGACGTAAACTTTTGAATTATCTTTCCGACAGTTATCCTGATTTTGTGAAATAGAAAATTTGTATTCCAATTTTATGCAAATATATAAGGTTAAGATTGTTTTAGGAAAAAATGCACTTTGAAAAAAAAGTATCAAGCATTATTTAGGGACACAAATCTTAACTTATAAGAACTTTAACCTCATCACTCCCTCTCTCTCTCTCTCTCTCTCTCTATATATATATATATATATATATATATATATATATACATATATATATATATATATATACGAGGATCATTAAATAAGATTCCAGACTTTTTTTCGTATAGCCACTTTTATTGATAGTACACACAGGAAACTTTAGTCCTCTTCGAAGTAATCTCCTCCTGTTGCAATGCACTTGTTCTACCGTTGCAACAACTTCTGGAAGGCCCCATGGAAGTCCTCTTGTGTGAGCATGTCAATGACCTTCGTCACAGCCTCTTCCATCTCCTCAATTGTCTCATAACGACTGCCTCTGAGCTTAGGGAATAACCAAAAGTCACTGGGAGCAAGGTCTGGTCTATAGGGACGGTGAGGAACTGACTTGATGCCCATCTTGGTCAAATAGTCTGTGACAAGAATGCAGTTGTGGACTGGTGCATTGTCCTGGTGGAAATGCCACTGACCTTATTTGAAGAGTGTTGGCCTCTTCCCTCGGAATCTCCTGCTGAACTCCCTTAAAACCTCAACATAGTAACCCTAACCCTAATCCTAACCCTTTGGTCAATCAACTCATGTGTATTGACTTCTTTACTCCTCCCACACGTCTCATCATCCCTCACAGACTCTCTACCTTCCTTGAATCTCTAATGCCACTCAAAAACTGATGCTTGATTCTTGCAAGATGGTCCAAAAGCATTCCATACGTTTCTGTGACATTTTTTCCAAGTTTAAAACAGAAAGCATATCGTTCTTCTGAACTGTCCTCACATCCTGATTGCATTTTTGAAATTCACCAGCTGTGACAATCAGGCTTTAGCAGAGTGTATTCCAATTCCTGCTGTAGCAGTTCATTTGAACCTGAAATCATAAAAATTAGTCAGTCATCTCATAAGATGGATAGCTATAACATACTGAATATACAAGCGTCTACGACAATTTTAAATGCCTGTACAAAAAAAGTCAGGAAACTTATTATAGGCTCTCTCTCTCTCTCTCTATATATATATATATATATATATATATATATATATATAATATGAATAATATACATATACTTATATATACGTGTGTGTATTATACATATATTATGAATAGTATACACATACTTATATATACGTGTGTGTATATATATATATATATATATATATATATATATATATGCATATATATATATATATATATATATATATATATATATATATATATATATATATATCCTTCACAATATATATGTATACGCTCATATACTTTACTTTATACATATGAATTTGCCCTATCGGATGGGGCAGTAGAATACACTGACTGCTTCTCTGAAGAGGGGCCCCCTTCCCAACAAGTGTCCTGGATATGACACTAAACAATCTGATGGTGAGAGTCCAGTAATGCTGGAACTTTGGGGAATGCTGAGTACCCATTTATTGCCGTAGCTCCAGATCCACTCTAGCCTGGACGGGTATCACCTGACAAGGGTCCTATCTACGGATTAAATAGAACTAAACCATGGTTTCTTTAGTTTACTGTATTTTACATTTAAATTGTGTATTTATACTAAACTGAATTGTTTAAAACAGAACTGTTTTGACATTTAAACTGCGTACTTATGCTGAATTAAATTGTTCGAAATAGAACTGTTTTGACATCAAAACTGTGTATTTATGCAAAACTGAATTCTGAAAAAAAATAGTTTTGAAATTTATCTCTGTGTATTGCCCAATCGGCTGGGGGTGTTGAATACACCCCTCCCCAAATGAGTGTCCTGGATATGCATATCCACTCTGGCCCGGAATGGTAGCTCCTGAGAGGGCTCTATCTATGGGTTAAATAGAACTAAACTGAATACTTATGCTGAACTGAATTGTTTGAATTAGAACTGTTTGACTAAACTGAATAGCTTGAAACTAAAGTGTGTATTTACATTTATAATGTGTACTTACATTTAAACTAAACTGCGTACTTAATTGTTTGAAATGAAACTGTTTTTGACATTAAAATTCTACTTACGCTAAACTGAATTGTTCAATATAGAAGTGTTTTGACGTTTAACTGTGTGTTAATAAAATGTATACTTATACTAAACTGAATTAGCTGAATTAGAACGGTTTGACTAAACTGAATAGCTTGAAATAGAAACGGTTTTGGCTATTAACCTGTATACTGATGCTAAACTGAATTGTTTGAAACAGAACTGGTTATTTGTTTTAATATATATATATATATATATATATATATATATATATATATATATATATGTGTGTGTGTGTGTGTGTGTGTGTGTGTGTGTGTGTGTGCGTGTGTGTGTGTGTATATATATATATATGTGTGTGTGTGTGTGTGTGCGTGTGTGTGTGAAATTCCATGTGCTTTGTGTACACACACACACATACTCGCACGCACACAGGCCCCCACACATTTATATATTATACACATGCACACACACATATTTATGTATATGTATTTCGCTTTGTGTGCTTATTACTTATTGATGAAGAAGTCAATTTAGTAGATATTATTCCTTAGTTGTGCATACAACACTGCAAAAATCGATGTACTTTAACTACTACCGGAAGAGATTATTCAGATGCAACACTCAGTTACATCCCCGAGGCTAGGCTTATGTTGAGCTTTGCGTAAACTGACCCGGTAAAATGTACTACATCAGCATAAAAGCAGTTAAATTAGCAAGTTGAAGCAAAAGTCAGTCTTTAGAGGAAGATTTCGAAACAATTTGGTTAGGGATCACTGCCCTAAAAAAAGATTTCATTCTAATTTCTTTGCTTGCAATATCTTCAGTTTCTATTAGAACCATCTACATCTATGGGGACTATTCGTCAGTCATATCACGCATACCCATCAAGTATTGAGAAAATTTGTCACGAGGTGTTATAAAAATGATGCTTGCCTAGGTAGGAAAATATAATGAGTATTTATAAAATATATAGAAAATATAATGAGTATTTATAGAATGTTTGCCTAGGAAAATATAATGAGTATTTATAAAATATATAGGAAATATAATGAGTATTTATAAAATGTAACTATAATACAATGGACCTATAACTGGAGATAGGTTCCTAGGGTTAATCAACATTTCTATCAATTTACTTCCTAAGTTTTGGTCAGGTTGATTTATTTAACTGCATATCAACCCTTGATGGTTATTTAATGCCAAATCTCATATATGATTTTTAAATGAATAGTTTCTAAGTAACATTATTTTTTACACAAGCCAGAGCTCATTTGTTAGCACACAGTTAAATGGTTCCCAGTATTACTATTTATCATTTAAATACACTTATAGGTTTAAGTATTCCTATGTAACCCTGATAGTTCTATTTGCACATAGTTACGAGTAAATAATTTCAAGGATTTCTATCTAATACTGAGAATTCAATTCGTTGTTAATCATTTGTTTGTACACAGTTAATTTTTTCAAACATAGCATACGATTAAGCAGTTCTATTTGGCCTTTAGAGGGGACCCTAACCTTCTAGCACTCCGGGTAAGAGTGGATCTGGGAGAAATGGTAAGGAATGATTATATTACATTCCCCAAAGCTCCAGAACCGGAACCTTAGCATCAGATGCACTTGAGTTTCTCATCTAGGACACACCTCGGGTGGGGTCTTACTCCTCTGAAAGATGCAGTTGGTGTATTTAACAACCCCTAGACAACAGGGCTTTACTTTTTAAGGCCCAGACAATGTTGATTACATGATATCTACATTTTGAACTTTGCTGTTTATTTTGATTTTTTTCCTACATCAGCAACTCTGGCAAAACTGTGGATTTGCTCCTAAATTGAGGCACAGGCCTGGATAAGGCTGCGTTGATGAAAGTTATTCGTGTTGCAGGTCTTCTTCCTTAAAGAAAATTGTTATTGTCCTAAGTGGGAGGGGCAAGAGCTATTGAAATTGATAATAGTGTTGCTATATGAATTGTCGGAGCAAGGTTGAACACAACGCCAGACTGCCGCAAGCTACAGCACCAGCGTGGCAAGGTAATTTGTAAAGTGTCTTTGGAGTGCCTCGATATCTAAAAAACAAGAAATCAAATACATGGTATCATTTTACTGGAGGATACATCGGTCGAAACGTTGGTACATCACAAAAACAATCAGTGCATAATCATAATTCTTTATCTAAAAAATCTTCTTTGTATGATAGTAAACTGTATCCGTTTGTGAGGCCTCAAATCTGGAGATTTGTTGTGTGTGGAATACCCTTTTATAGCCATTGACTGTGGAATACTCTTTCAGGGCCATAAATCCCTCACTCTTCTGGTTGCAGCAGTTACGGTCTAATGTTGTTTTTAAAAACTTATTTGTATTTCATAGGAATACTTGATACCCAACGTAATCAGTTACTATTCTTCCGTAAGGATGACTTTGACATTACATGATCCGTGAAGGCTGATTTAACAAAGAAACCAACAGACTATTGAAAATATCGTTATGATTACAATCAAACATTTATAAAATAATTTGGTTTGGTTTAGTTTGGCTTTATCGCATATCAACCATTATAGGTTATTTAATACCACATCCTTTTCTTACGTTTTATACTGAATATTATTTGTAAACATAATTTGTTGATTGCATTTTTAAATGAACCAGGGCTCATTTTTTAAATTGTTTCAAGTATTTCTATCTAACATGAAAAATTGTATCTACTATTAATCATTTGTCATTATACAGTTAAATGTTTCCATCTAATGCTATGTGTTTAATAATTCAATCAAACATCTCTTATTTGTTTACACATAGATAAATGATCAAACAGTTCTATTTTTAACAATTTAATTTAGCATAAGTCATTTCCTTGGACACAGTTTAAATGTCAAACAGTTCTATTTGACCCATATATAGGACCCTATTAGATGCAATCCCTTCAGGCCATAGTTGATCTGGGAGCGACACAATGAAGGGATAGTCCGTATTCCCCAAAGCTCCAGCATTACTGGATCCAAACCATCAGATTTTTTAGTATCATATCTAGGACACTCGTTGGAGGGTCTTACCCCTCTGCTGAGATGCAGACGATGTATTTTACATCTGACTGGGGTATCAAATTTCGATATCAAATTATAATTAAATCCCATATTAGGAGTTTAATGAATAAATAAATCAAACCAAACTGATCATATTGAAGACAGATTAATTTCAGTGAAACTGTTTTTTGCTGTTTTTTCTCTATGCCATTAAATATTCTAAGCTTTATTCATGTGGATTACAGACTTCACGTTGATTAGAATACACTTTGTTATTTCGTGGTCACACTTTTAAGCAATGAGCAATCGTTTGCTGCTTAGATTAACTAATTTAAAAAGAATCAATGTTTGCCACATGACTTTCACCTGTTTGCAAGACTTCACCTGTTCTTGAGACTTAGAATACGCTATGCAGGAATAAGACCCCCTAAAAAAACCGGGTATCCTGGGTATGACACCTAACCATATCGGGTTGTAAAGCTCCAGTTCTGAATTAGTTTAGCCACCCCCCACCTTCATTACCACTACTTCTAGCTCCACCTTAACTCGGAGCGCCTGAACCTATTTGGGTCCCATCGATGGGTTATGTTGAATCGTTGTAAGGAAGTGATACACTGTGAAATACAGTTAACTATTTATCAATTGAAGAGGCACAGTCCAACAAATATTCGAAGTCTCGTGCTGTTGGTGTTACGTCCGTATTTGGTCTTACTATTGACAGAGATATTTCTGCACTCACCGTACTTAGGAAACACGACATCTTTTATTCCACCAAGATAGCGAAAGTCACGTGGTACGAGCCACTATAAAACAGTTTAATATATCCTTTTAGGAATTATTCGTATTCAATTGGACCGTGAGCAAAAATATCTGAAGACAGAATTAAACAAAAGATGTAAATATAAATGTTCAATGAACATAGTTTCTTAACTGCTAAAAATGAAATTACTCCCAGCAAGTTTAAGGTCCTCTTATCAATCAATGGCCGTATATGGCTAAAATATCTAGGGAATTGTTTAAATTTATCCTGAAACCGAAAGTGTGAATCTTCAAATGAAATAGAAACAAAAAATATATAACCGAATAAATATATAACCGAATAAATATAAGCGTAGCTTTGGTAGACACGCTAATAAGGAGCACCCTGAGAGAATCAAACTCACTAGATGGAAATAAATGGTCTCCTTATTTTTGCAATTTTGAACCAATTCCGTACGCTACTTATTCACAATGTGAATAATTATGGCTATTGGAACATGTTGGTACATTCATTCTTTGTAATCCCACCAACCTGTACATTTTGCATATGAAATTGTCGCTAGTAAAGTAAAGTTAGCGACCGTAGTCGTGGGCGACCAGAAGGCTCCTTTTTCAATAGCTACAACACTGAGGTGTAGGAGAGGGCGCTACTCCTTCCCCTTGATTGCTCCACTTAACCCTTCATACTTACCTTATATTGCAAAGTGTTAAGCAAGGAGGTATCAAGTACCCTTTTTAAAGTCTTTGGTATGACGCAACCTAGGATTAAACCCAGATCTCCAGGACCATTGGCGAACACTCTACCAACAAAGCCAATGAGCCGGTTATACTGTACATTAATTGTTCAGAGTTCTGATATTACATATATACTAATTCAAGTATTGGTCCTTATCTTCCATGAAGTATCCAATACTACCTTAGTTTGGCACAAGGCCAGATTCATAGAGTATTCAAAGAGACTCTTTGTCCTTTAAGATTATTTTACTGGTAAATCATTTGTCAATTGATCGCATAAGTTTTTCTTCTTTATATTGTTTACGGATGATGACATTTTCTACGAACATTTCAGAAAAGAAAAGGAGACAGTCGTCACAACCCTAAATAAATAAAAATAGTCAATTGCATAAAAAATGTAATAACAAAAAAATAACTCCAAAGACAGATCTACGCATGTGCAGATACGCATATATTAACGTATATAAGCCAACATCAGTGTACACAAGTAACAACGGGAGGAAGCCGACACGAAACAATACTTGGCCATTGTGACAGTTCACTCCCTATAAAACACTTCACGACAATGAAGTACGCATGCGTGACAAGTACTTTTATTTATTTATTTATTTATTTATTTAGGTATTTGGTCTCACTTTCTCCATTTTTTTTTTTTTTTTTTGAAATTCTCGCATCATTACCGCGTACAGGTAAATAGGAAAGGAAGGATAAAAGAAAGACAGGAACAGGTTAAATGTTGAAAGAAATATATCAAGAAGGAAAAAAAAGGAAAGAAAATGCAAAAGTTTTGAATATGGGAATATTGAAAGTTGGAGAAGAAAAAGAAATATTTACTGAAGAAGACAATGAGACACATAATTGTTTAAAAAGGGCTTAAAAATCATTACGAAAATAAGGAACAAAAATTTCACGACAGAAATGTATTGAGAAAAATATATGGATATCAACATATCAGAGAGAGAGAGAGAGAGAGAGAGTTGGGGGATTTAGAAAAAGAAAAGGAGTTGTGTGAATGAAGAGCTAGAAAAGAAAAATCCAGTAGCGAAAAAAAAAGTTAAAATAAATAATTCGTGTGAATTTCTACGATGAATGGTTGGGTTTCTCAGATAACGGCATATCAACTCCTTATTTGTTATTAAATGTCGAATGTTGATTCATTTGTGAATGTCTGTAAGAGGGTCGTTTAAAAAGTTCTAAACCATATAAAGATTTTAGATTTAATATAAACTTCTCCCCTTTTGTATGGGGCTAATCCACAGAGAAATTAGGAGAGAAACCTAGTTTTTCTTGTTTTATATGTAGTGATTGTATGTTGTCACAAGAAAAATGGCTAACTATGCTTCCTCTTTCTTTGTGAGGCTTGGAACTTTTTGAATGACCCTCATAATAGAGGAGAAAGGGAGAAATAAACGAAGAAGCAAGAGTGAATGGTTTGGTTTGGTCTAGTTTTATTTATTTATTTAACGGCATATCAACTTCTTATGTGCGATCTAATACCAACATTTGATTTATATGTAAATGTCTAACTGTAATCATTACAATATGTTTGATGTTCGACTGTTTTTTAGATGCACTTACTTTTTCTATAATCATTTATTTGCACAAATATCAAGTATGCCTATCTAATACAAAACATTCTCAGTCAGTTGTATGACTTCAAATGTTTCTGTCTAATACAAATAATACATTTACTATTATATGGTTTTAAGCAACTATATCAATTTAATTATAATCCTTTCCTTGCACACAGATATAAAGTTTCAAGTATTCCTATATAAAGCAAATAATATGCACATAGTTGTATGGTTTCAAATATTCCTATCCAATACTAATAATTTATACATAATTACATGGTTTCAAGTAAATATTTCTATTCAATAATTTGTTTTCACACTGTTATATATCAAGTATTCTGATTTAATAATTTCAGACAGATTTATTTGACGCAGGGATAAGACCATAATCGTCAAGTTGTAGCCCAGTGGAGATGGGGATGCAGAACACACCGACTGCATCTCTACAAAGAGGTAAGACTGCTCCAGCAGGTATCATGGATATCACTCTAAACAATCTGATGTTGATGCTTCAGTAGTGATGGAGCGTTGGAGAATGCGGAGTGCCCTTACATTACCATCACTCCCAGGTCCACTCTGAATCGGAGTGGTAGCATCTGATAGGGTTCTACCTATGGATCATATAAGACTAAACTGCGTACTTATGCGAAACTGAATTGGTTGAAATAATCTGTTTTTACATTTAACTGTGTGTTTAAACAGCGTACTTATGCGAAACTGACTGGTTTAAAATAGAACTATAGAGACATTTAACTGTTTTAAACAAATAAAATATACAAATACTAAACTAAATAGTTTGAAATATAGCTATTTTTGACATTTAAACAATGTACTTATGTTAAACTGAATTATTTGAAATAGAACTGTTTTGACATTTAATCGTGTATAAACAAAAACTCTACTTATGCTACACTGAATTGTTTGAAGAAGAATCGTTTTGACATTTAACTGTGTATAAACCAAAAACTAAATTTATACTAAACTGAATTGTTTGAGACTTCTATCAAAATGACTCAATTCAGGCTTAAATTGTTCCCCAGTCGACTACTGGCCAGTCCCTACTCCAATGAAGGATTGAACGTAGGCTTGTCCAGTCATCTGCCCACGTTGTGTTTTTAGATCTGGATAACCGAAGTCGCAACCCTCCAATCATCAAAATAAATCAGACAGTTTTGATCATTCATTGAAGTCAAAAGGCTTGAGACAAAACAAACACGGGGTATTAAATAATTAATAAAATGTTTAGTTAACAAAAATAACTAAGCCCATTAAAAAAATGATTATATCTGTTTTAAGAAAAGGAATAAGTCTGATCATACAAGTCCCTTCCCCGTTGAGTGAAGTAAAGTGATTCCGAGACTTGGTCCCTTTTATATTAGCAGTCAGTCTATCTTGCTGTCAGTACAACTTTTCGAAAAGCTAAGTCGAAGCAGTTCTTAATTCGACTATTAATTCTCTCGATAGTCTTCCATTAATAATTCGGGGTTTTCGGTTTTCTGACTCAGAAGGTCTGGTGCAAGGCTTAAATACAGAGTGATTGGGGTTCACTCTGCCGACTGCTGTCTGAGTCTCTTCTCCCTTCCTGGCTTTGGGAAAACCTGCATTTATATAACAATACCTTCCTATTTACAAGTGGGTGTATCTCATCAATGTTTTTCTTAATTAGATTTCACTAATTAATCCCATGCATAGTTGCTTATTTCCCATTCCAGTGATGAATCTCTGTGACCATTACTCAAAGGAGGAGGAGTTTCCTCCCACTTCTACGTGTCAGCTACTGTGACCTCTCTCGTTGTGAGCAGTCCTTTCTGCCACGTGGCTAAATCGTCACGTCAAGCAAATTACTCAGTCTTTCGAAGGAAAAAAATAAATCAAAAATTTTTTCCATCGATGAAAAGAAATAAATCGATTTTTTTTTAAATTCTCAGGATTTGAAACGTTCCCATAACAATCATATCTGCACCTGAGTCGCGATTGACCCTTTCTCTGGCCTCTTCCAAAGCTTTGTTATTGATTTGGCAAACTGTCTTCCATAATACTTTAAGCATAATTCAAAATAGATATTTTAGCTTCCGCTGTTTCCTTTCTCTCTCTGGTAAAAAAAAAAAATCCATATTTTTCGTTTTTCTGCCAAGCCAAAAAGTAAATAATATTTCTGGCTTTTTTATTTTGACAGTAAATTGTATTATACTTCTAAAATCAATGCACTGATTTTATTCTTTAAAAATCCCTAACGATTATTTTTCTACAATTAAAATCATTCTAAGATTTCTCTCGCTTCAGGTCTACGACGCAACCTTTCACTGTTATAAAATTACCCGAAAAGTGTTGATACACCGTAAACGAACCAACCACCCTGCCAACCAACCGATTTAGTTTGGATCTGAGCGTAGTGATATTCCAGAACTTGAGCCTCACCAAAAATAACTTGTGGAATTTGTCAGTTCAGCAGACCATCGTGAGAAAAACGTAGAAATCTGGAGAAGAATCAAAAGAATCTAGACAATTCATTACCAAGATTTTGCTCGGATAAAGAGTAGGGTCCCAGAGTATTAAGGTGAATTACTGTCATGTGATCACCAGCAAAAGTCACCGGTCTCTACGGGCGAGAAGACGAAATTGATTGTTAGTACGAGTAGATTTTTAAAAAAATTGAAATTATCCAGTGATGAATGCATTTAAGAATTTATTTTTACTGGTTTCAGTTTATCTCTTCTCCAACTGTTTTTTTTCTTTCTGCCGGTATTTCAATTCCATTCCCTTGAGTCTGATTGTTGTTTAAATAAAATGAAAGCACAGTCCTTTGTTGTTGTGTTTTTCTACTTTTTAAACTTTTCTTGATTTTCATTGAAATCTTTGTTAACTTTCGCCTTTTGTTCAATTTGGATTTTCTTTTACTATTCCTTTCTTATTCGCACACCTAAAACAATTTCATCTGAACACTGTTTTGCCATCGTATGCGTTTGAATACGTAAAATGTCATCCGTCTTCAGTACTTCCTGTCGGAAGTGAACGATAGGGACATAGAATGGGCGCCATATTTTTCTCCATCTCACTCCCTCTCTCTCTCTCTCTCTTCGACTTCACTCTTATTTCAATTATTATTTTTCACCCATTACCTTTTCACAGTTTCATTTAATTTTTCATACTGTCTTCATTTATTTATTTATTTTTTGAGGTCAAATATTTAAGTGGAATGTCTCATAAAAATATAATGACAGTTCCAAAACGCAGGATACCGTAAGAAGAAAATTATGTGGAATATTTCTCAAAACCCACATACAGCGAATTGTTGGTGGTTCTGCGAACTTTACATATTAAATAAACTTTTAAAATAAAATACAAATCTCTTATACATTTTACAAAATGTAAAAGTTAAAATGTGTGATTAAAGAAAAGAACTTTTTGATTTTTAAAAAAAATTATAACTTTTTTTTTAGTTTATTGTTATATTTTAAAGACAATGAAAGAAATAAACTCGTTTGATTTTAAATTATCTACCAATTATATTCATTGTCGTAGTTAATTTTAATTCCTGTTTCTTTTCATTTTTAGAAGAATTTATTTTTCTTTCTTTCTTTCTTCTTTTTTTTTTTTTTCCTTTTTTTTCTTTTTCCGTCATGACTTTCCTGTATCTCTGTCGTATGATCTTTAACTTTTAATTCCGTAATATTCTTTTTCCTTTAAACATTTTCCTTTTTTATTCCCTAGTTATTTTACTTTCTTTCTTTCTTTCTTTCTTTCTTTCTTTCTTTCTTTCTTTCTTTCTTTCTTTCGTGTTGTTTTTTTTCTTTCTTTTGTTTATGCAATGAATTTTTCTTCATAATCATATATCTTTTTTGTTATATTTCATGCTATAATTTTCTAAAATAATTATTTCTTTCGTTTAAGATATTTCTCTATCCTTTTTCTTTTCCCTTTTTCTATCATTATAATTTTCTTTTATATTTTCTTTCGTTCGTGTTATGTTTTTCTTCTCATTCCTTAATATTATTTTTCATTTCTTTTTATTTCTCTGTATTTCTTTCATGTTATTTGCATTTATTCTTTTTTCTTCCTTTCCTTCTTTTGCTTATGTTGCTATTTGATGTCTTTTTTGCTTTATAAGCTTTCTTTTATCTATTTTTTACGTCATGTTTTTTTGTGAATGTAATTCCTTCAAGTGCTTTCTTTTTCTCTTTACTTTCTTGTCTTAGTTTTAGTTTCTTTTTTAACACTTTTTCATTATATATATATATATATATATATATATATATATATATATATATATATATATATATATTCCCACTTTCCTTTTTATTCCTTTTCACATTTGTCAGTCCCTTTTTTAAAAATATTTTTCCCTGCCTGCATTTTCGTTCTTCTTTCTTTTCGTTTAAGCGGTGTTCCTTTTTATATTTTCATTTTCTTTATTTCTCGACAGCATCTCAAATAATTCTCTCTCTCTCTCTCTCTCTCTCTCTCTCTCTCTCTCTCTCTCTCTTGCCTCTTTCTCATTTTCTCCTTCTCTTTTATTCAATATATATATATATATATATATATATATTCATATATGTGTGTGTGTGTGTGTGTGTGTGTGTGTGTGTGTGTGTGTGTGTGTGTGTGTGTGTGTGTGTGTGTGTGTGTGTGTGTGTTTTCTTCAAAATTAAGCACCAATTAAAGATCTGGAGGTGAATAAAAAATTACTGAATCGTATTGACGGAAATACAAAAGATTAGAAAAAAGAAGTAAATAAGTAAAACACAGAGAAATTAAACTGAGAATAAAAGAAAGAGAAATGAAAAGAGAAAGCAAATGAGAGAAATTTAGAGGGCTCACTCAACAAATAAAGAATGACTGATAGGAAAGGGAGATAATCGAGAGGAAATAACGAAAAACACAGAACGAAAAATAATGGAACTAAGAAATATAAAAAGGAAATATGAAAGAATAGCAATTGCTTTCTTTCGGAAAAGACTAATCAACAGAAAAAAGGAAAGGAAATAAATAAATAAAGAATTAAACATTTTTTTAAAAACAGGAGACACAAAATAAATAAGGTAGAGAGTTTTAAGACAAAAAAAAAGGAGAGAAATGTGAAGAAGAAAGGAAAGAAATAAATCTCAAGATAAAGAAAGAAAAGAATATTCGGAGTAATGAAATAAGTCAGGAGAAGAAAATTGAAAATCATGAAGAAATAAATAAATAAATAAACAAAAAAACAATAAACTAAGGATATGGAGAAAAACAATAGGACATAAAGTGGAAAGAATGAAAGATATATAAGAATAAATTTTGAATGAAAGGCTCTGTAGAAAGAAAAAGAAGCAGTGAAATCAGAACAAAAACTTATTGGTTAAGGAAAGAATGACTATTCAGAAATAGAGAGAGCGTAAGGAAAGATATGCAGAAAACAAATACGTTGCAAGAAAGAAAGAAAGAAAGAAAGAAAGAAAGAAAGGGAAAAAGTGCATTAGTTAAGCAAATATATAAAACGAAATAATGGGATTCAAGAAAAAAGAAAGAAAGAAAAAGTAAAGAAAATATCAGAAAGAAAAACTTGAGTAAATAAAAGTAAAAAAGAAAAATTAAGAAGAATAAATGAAATTAGAATAAAGTAAGATAGAAAAAAGAGGGAAAAACTAAGAAACAAATGAGTAGAAAGTATTGAGAAAAAAGAAAAAAGAAAAAATTAATAAAGAGAAAAAGAATGGGTAAAAGTAACAAGGAAAAAGTGAAGAAGAAAAAAGAGAGAAAGAAAAAATTACGAAAGAAAAAGTAAGAAAGAAAAATCAGAGAGAAAGAGTGTAAAAAGAACGTAAGAAAAAAGAAATATAAAAGATAAAACGTCCCCCCAAAAAAAGCCAGTGAGAAAAAAGTTAGAAAGGAAAACTTATAGATAAATAAGAAAGAACGAACTTAAAAAGAAAATGTGGGAAAGAAAAATTAAGAAAGAAAACCTGAGGAAGAAAAATGAAAGAAAGAAAAAGTAAGAAAGATCGAAATAGTTGGCAACCTTAGTCGAGAGACATCCGAAGGCTCCCTTTTCAATAGCTACAACACTGAGTTGCAGGGGAGGGCGCAACTCCATTTCCAGGATTGCTCCACTTTACCCTTGATCCTCATCTTATAGTGCTGAGTTCTAAGGAAGGTGGTATCAAGTACCATTTTTGAGTCTTTGGTATGACTCGACTTAGGATTGAACCCCGGCCTCCTGGACCATTAGCGAACACTCTAATCATAAGGCCAATGACCCGGTAGGGATCGAAATAAGAGAAGATGAAAAAGAAAAAAATGAACGGAAAAAGATAAGAAAAATACATGGATGGTAACATTACCGAAAGAACCGAAAAAAGGGAACGATATGTAAAGGAGATTATGTGAAAGCAAATGAAATAAGTTACAAATGAAAGAAAGAAAGAAAGAAAGAAAGATGATATACAAAATCATCAAGATAATCATGTTCTCACCCGCGACAAATAGCTATGTATTTACCCCCACTGCCTGCGTAAGGCGTTCAACTCAAAAGAAAACTGTAGTTTCGAATGCTGATTACCGAGGTTGACAACCCTTTCACTACTTAGAAGATTGTGTAACACAATCTTCCTAGAGTATTAATCCCACTTGGGTTTATATTATACTAAGTTAATCACGTAAATATCGATACAGAAAAAATAATAACTTTAACAGAACAAACGAGAATGAAATATATAAAAAATCCATCAGAATTGAATCTTCTGGATGAAGAACATTTGACAAAATAAAGAAAAGAATAGAGAAACAGTATAGAAAAATTAGGAAAAAAATCGTGAAATACTTTGTTGAATGAGAAATAGATTTTTAAAAAAGGACAAAAAAATCGAGAAAAATCAAACTATAAAAAAAAAACAACAAATAAATAGGCATATAAAAACATAGATCACAAGTTCTCAAGAAAGGAAGAAAAATAAATAAATAAATAAATAAATAAATAAAACATTGGCCAGTCGTCCAAGAATTACATTGTTCATATTCACAGCGGAAAATCTCGCAGAGCCTCGTTCTGACGTAATTCGCCAAACGTCAGGGTCGATGCATTCTTTGTCAATGGCGTCGGCACTGAGCACAAATACGTGCTGTTCGATAAAAGAACATCCGTGTGCCGACTTCCGGTGTTTGTATGCTGAGAACGAAAAGACGTGAAATTGCTTGAAGATAAAAATTTAAATGGTGAGTGAGTAAGAAAAAATCGGGTAGATGGTGAAGGGGTTTGAAAAATTCAGAGGTCGAGATGCCAAATAACGACAAGGCGATAAAACTTCTTTTAAATAAAAGACATCAGCAGAGAAAATTAGAGGAAAACAGAAGCAAAAAAATATCAAAACGAAAAGTAGGAATAACGGAGAAGAAAAAGAGGGAAACAAGCGAATTTAGAAAAAAAACTGACAAAAAAATTAAGAGGGGAGAAAGAAATTTTAGAAAGACAATGGCGAATATAATAGGGCACTGTGAGAAGAGTAAGAAGTAATGCTTAGAAAAATAGAAAGAAAGATAAATTTTAGAAGTCTTCATATGTATTGTGTGTTTGAAGCATAAGAAATGCATGCAGTCATTGTCTTTGGCGGAACACTTAAAGAAAATAGATTTAAAAAAGAATCGCGACTGAAGCTGTAATTCACCTAGACAGAAATGAAGACTGACTGAAACGTTTCCTTCAAAATATTCCTCTAGGCATTCTATACACAGATAGTTATCAACTGGTCGAAGCACCTCTAAAAACTTCCCTTTTGAAGCTGCTCCTTCGTATTTCTTTTAATGTTTTCCACGTGACCAAAATTTACCACTGAGATGAATTTTCATTTCAGAAAAAAAAAATGATGCTGCACAAAGCTACATCAGACGATGTTCAACTCACTTACTCCAGCGAGTTTTCCATTAGTCAAAGCACTTGTGAAAAATTTCCCTTTCATATGCTTTGAAGCAGCTCTTTTTGTATTTTTTCTAATGTCATCCATTTCCTCATCTTTCTTTTGAGAGAGTTTTTCAGAATCGGTGACAAGTAAAACAGGAGCTAGATCTGCGGAAAATGGTGCGAGATGCACTTGTACAATCCAGAGATTCTGCTAAAACTTTTGCAAAAAAGGAATAAGTATTGCTTTGAAATAGTTGGGGGATTAACACGAACTCGTCATGACTTCAACTAAATCTCGGGACATGGGACAGTGCTCCCTTTATATTTGCATGAAAAGATTTAAAGCATCCGTCGAGATATTTTTGTCACAACTTATAAATATGTTTAAAAGAAGCCGTTTGCTGTATCGAAGCACAAATATTTTTCAGTTATTGCTTTGTTTTTTGGGGTTTTTTTTACGTTTGAAGGTATGAATTGTGTGTGTGTGTGTGAGAGAGAGAGAGAGAGAGAGAGAGAAAGAGATGAAATAGATAAACTGAATAATAGATTGAAATTCAGGCAGATAAGCTGACATATATTAGTAAGGCGCTCGTGATGTAATGGTTATCGTCGTAGGAAATGGACACAGCGACACGAGTTCAAATCCTGGACGAGACTGATTGCATTTCACATAGCACTAATATCCTTGGGAAAGGTATGAATCTAATTATACTCCCTCCAGCTATGGGTAAATAGTAGGGCAGACTGTGTTTTTCAGCCTCGGTCAGGCAACTAGTCTAGGAGAAGGAAAACTGAATTCAAACCTGTTGAACTCTGCTTAAAAATTGACCTTGTGTCATATCCTGCCATAGCGGAGGGGTTGGTAAATATAGATAAGCTGGCAGATATGATTGATTGATTGGTTGATTTTAACGGTATATCAAACCGTCTAGTTTTATTTTATGCTTAGAGGTTAGGGAATTGCGTTCAGTGTGTCTTCATACTCACACTTTTCCTATAGTTGTTTCTTAAAACATTTTGCCCACATTAACGTGATATCAAGTAGCTCTATCTTGATATTTGCACACAGTATTCTTATCTAATACTAACATTTTGTACACTCTTGTAAGACTTCGAGCATTCCTATCTAATGAAAATAAGTGTATGGTTTCTTGTAATGGTTTCTATTTGATAATAGTCATGTGTTCGCACACAGTTATATACTTTCAAGTAACTAAAAATAATCGTTAGTAAACTATCTTAACTTCAAGTATTTATATTTAATACAAATAATTTAGTTATATGGTATCAAGTATTCATATTAAATGCAAATAATCTTCAAACGTATCTATATTTTAACAGGTTCTACCTCTCTGAATCAAAGCGGACCTTAAAGTAATGGAAATGAAGGTAGATTCATCAATATTCAGATCTCTTCAGATGCAGTTGTCATATGTTAGACCCTGCCGACTAAATTTCCTATTCAAAACTACTAATTTATAAACAATTATACGTTTTAATGTAAGAAGTTCTATTTAATAATTTATTTGTACATAATTAGATGGTTTTAATGGTTGGTTGGTTGGTTGGTTGGTTGGTTGGTTGGGTTTAGGCATATCAACCTTTGTTGGTTATTTAATGCCAAATCCATTTTTATGCAAAGGATCAGTTTTATTTCAAACAATTCAGTTTAGCAGGGGTACACAGTTTAATTGTCAAAAACGTTTCTATTTCAAGCTATTCATTTTATTCAAACAGTTCTAATTCGGCTTATTCAGTTTAGTATAAGTTCATATTTTGTTTGCACACAGTTAATTGTCAAAACAGTTCAATATATAACAATTCAGTTTAGTGTAAGTATAGTTTCAATGTCAAAAACTGTTCCATTTCAAACAATTCAGTTTAGCATAAGCACACAGTTTAAATGTAATTACAGTTTAATCGTCAAAAATATTTCTATTTCAAACTATTCTGTTTAGTCAAACAGTTCTAATTCAAACAATTCAGTTTAGCATAATTATGCCGTTTGTTCTATTTAACTCATAGATAGGGCCCTATCAGGTGCTACCATTCCGGACCAGAGTGGACCTTAGAGCAATGGCAATGAAGGGGTGCTCCTCATTCCGCAAAGCTCCCGCATCACTGGAACCTCACCATCAGATTGTTTAGTGTCCTATTCTGGTCACTCTTGTAGGGGGGTCTTATCCCTCTGCAGAGAAGCAATCGATGTATTCTTCAGCCTCAGCCGACTGAGCAATAGATGATTTTAAGTACTCTTATCATGTACCAATAACTTGCGAGCAATTATGTGGTTTCAAGCAAATGATAATAATCCTTAGGTTTCAAGTTTTTCTAAAATCAATAATTCTATTCAATAGCAATATTTGGTTGCACAAAGTTATATGGTTTTCGGATTCTTATCCCTTAAAAATAATTTTCAGAATGATGTATTTGACCTTTAAATCGTAGCTGAACAGTTACTACCACTACGTGTCAGATTGGGTTTGAAGTAATAGTAATGAAGATGTAGAGAAAACTCCCTAGCACTCAGAAACTGAAGACTCACAGATAAAGGTTACCTAAGGCATTCCTTTCTTTAGGAGGGGATCTTATCTCTATAAGAGAATAGAGTCAGCGTATTCTTAGCCTTGATGACAAGACAAAGATAGATAGATAGATAAGAACACACTGATCGATAAATACTTTGATAGATAGATAGATAGGAACACACACATAGATAGATAGATAGATAGATATGTGCTGCGTAAATCTAAACAGTGTGATATACATTTAAAACTTGATGTGAACATTAATATTTGATTCTTTCATTTTTTTTTAGTATCATTTAAAACCAGATTGCAATCATTAATTTCTTTTTGGAGTCTTTTAGAATATTTTTAACGGTAGGTACAAATGTATTTGCAAAAACTTATCGTTAAGTATTCCAAGAACATAGAGATGATCGAATCATCTAAAGTCGATCAGCATAAACAAAGATGCATAGGATGGGGGGATTTCCCATGGTGTAGAAGCTAATGTGTAGAACTGTTACATCGTAAAGAGCTAGTTCGAACCCCAGTCGCTCTAAATGTTCACTTTCGACTAATTCTCATGGGAACGGTATGAACCCCCGTATCCACTAGCTATGGGTTAAAAAGTATCACTACTGTCCTCTACAGGGATTGCTTTGGCATGAAAAAACTCATGAAGTTGGGTATGGCATTAAACAAAGAAATCGAAATGAACCAAAGATGTGCTTATGCACGCAAGGAACTCCAGAAATATTTATATTTGATTAAACAAAACGCTCACATTTATCAACTGGAGATTCATGAACAATAATATAGCCAAGTGCGTTCACTTACCGAATCGATAGGAAAAGAAAAATCGTATCAATCGACGACACGCACAGAAACAAAAGATGAATGAAAAGGACTGAAAAAGAAAACTGCGGAATTGTAGAAAAAATTAGAGAGAAGAAGAAAATAAACAAGATGGAAGAATTAAATTCTAATTAAAAATAAACGTGTTCAGGAAAAAGGGAGAGATTTCCATATGATGAATTAAAAGAAAAGAGGATTTAAAAATAAATGGGTTGAAAGTTTTTATTTCGAGTTTAAAGATGGCAAAAAAAATTTACAGGCATTCATATAGCTTAGCTCCATCTTCTAAAAGCTTCCTAATATGAAGTATCAAGCAAGAAATCAATTTATTTTATAAGAACAGCTTGTTAAACATTGCCGTATGGCGAGGATCAAAGAAATATTAACCAAGCCTTGTCTGGCGCAAGGACACAGAAGTTGGATATCACTTAAAAATCGAATTAATTCCTCATTAATAATAGTCTTCTGGACTTGCATCCAAATCTAGAATATAATAAAATCAATTCCAAAGATTTATTAACTTTCAGGAGTTTTAAATGGTATCTGATATCTTGGAATGAACCCAAAGTTGTAACTTTTCTTTTTTAAGTAGAGGAATTATATTGTGAATTTAATTACCATGACCAGAAAATCCGACGAACACCAGCGCACGAAATGCGGAAACACTGGACAGCTGTTTCGACCTTATTGGGTCTCATCAGCAGTGTATACCGTGATCTCCCCCTCTGGAGATCGAACCAATGACAACAGAATGCAGAACTGAAACTCTCCAATTGAGCCAGCAATCCATATCGCACACACGTGCCGTCAAATTAACTAGTCATGGTAACTGTGCGGCCAATTAACCAGAATGTGTCTTGCAAGTTACATCTGTACTCTTTACGGAAGATACGGTCACCTCCACGACCACGTCTACCCAGGAGGATTGGAAATACGCATCCACGTAATTATCTTAACCTTAAGGGCAAGGATATAGATGTACATTATCTTTTTTTAAAAGAAGAATTATATTGTGAATATATAAACGATATATACTGCTGATGAGACCTAATAAGGTCGAAAAGCTGCCCAGTGTTTCCGTATGTCACACGCAGGTGTTTGCCCGATTTTCCGAACCCAATGTTGTTTTCCATATGCCATGTTTTGTGTAAAAAGGACTAACCAATCGAAAATAAAAGAAAAAAAAAACAAATAAAGCGTCATTCAAATGCTTATAATCATCCAAAGCTGTAATGAAACTTACTCTACGTTCTTCATTTTTAATCCTTATCATCAAACAATCCGAATGGAATATGAATAAGTATGGTTAGTAAACATTTATAAAAGTGACCCTAAAACCTTTATCTATAATCATAACCATTATACAACATGTATGTAATAAGAGTACGTACAGCAAGTAAATTTTCAAGAAAGCGACTCTACATGCTTTATTTTAAATAATAAGTATCCTACCACTCGAATGTTATATGATTAAGTTTTACAAGATACAATAATTTAGAAGAAAATAATTGCTTAGAACTAGCGTCGTAACTCATACATGACTATAGTCGGGAGCGACGAAAACCAAAGTAGAACTGATATATGAACGAGGTAAAATTGAAGGAAAATGACATAAGAAAAATTAGAAAAGAATTAGGAGCGAATACGATTAAAAGAACAACTGCGAAAACTAAATAATAACAGACTAAAAAAGAGAGAGAGAGAGAGAGAGAGAAGAAGAAGAAGAAGAAGAAGAAGAAGAAGAAGAAGAAGAAGAAGAAGAAGAAAATATAGAAACACGACAATGTGTCAGGGTGGCGGGGTCGCTGAAAGTTGGAAGACTTTCTATTTCATGTCTTTGGCAATAAAAGCTTAAAAGAAAGGTCAAATGGCGGGAAACATTTCGATACAGCATTTATGTAACTTCTCTTTTTTTTCTTCATTCATTTTTTACCTTATTGACTTTTTAAAATTTTATTTCAAATATTTTTCTTTTTCTTTTCTCATATGACGCCATACTTAGATATGTATGTTTTCTCTCATCTGTATGATATACACATTCAAGTCACCACTCGAAGCTACTTACATATATATATATATATATATTACAGAAAAGACACAAAATGATTTTATGTAAACGAGGAACTCTTCGAAAGTAAAGCCTCCAACTCTTTTTCACAGAAACTACAATAGATATCAGGAACACAATAACACTGGTTGATAGAGCAATTTTTCAACTATAATATTATTTTCCCGATAGTCTCCACTATTACATATGCTTTTTTTCGCCTGAATCTGTGTGCCGTAGTTGGAAACAGAAGTATTAAGAAGAATTTATTTGAGACGAAGTGAAGTGTAAAAAAATAAACTCTGATCCTGTGTAGGATTGTCAATCTACGCATAAATAATCCAGTTATGATAGGAGGAATAATTACAGTGATTTAAAATAAAAGACACAATCACATACACATGCACATATATAAATTTAGGGTGAATTGAGCATGCAGATAATTGGACAGTGCCCGAAAGCCCTTAGTATCAATAAACCTGAATTGTAAAGGGTATTATTTTGAATTGGCCTCTCAGATGAATCAATGTTATTGTTGTAATGATTTAGCACTTCAGTCTTACCTCTCCCTTTGAAATAGTCCATACGATAGGATTGTTACGGTAATCTTGGTACTAGAAACAGACATCACTATAAACCTCTTTACATATTTGAGATGTGTAGCTTTAAAAAAATTTCAACCTAGGATCAAATGATAGCCTATTCCCCTGTGGAAATCCTACGGTCATGGAAATTAGCAATTTTGAACTTATACCGGTAAAAACAATTATCAATAGGATTTGATATTAAATAACAATTATCAATAGGATTTGATATTATCAATTATCAATAGGATTTGATATTAAATAACATACAAGGGTTCATATACCATAAAACACAAACAACAAAGGTATATACATATTTTCAACCCGTTTGTAATATGTTTAAGTTCAAGTAGTTATAATGATTCTATAATCATTATAACTACTTGAACTTAAACATATTACAAACGGGTTGAAAATATGTATATACCTTTGTTGTTTGTGTTTTATGGTATATGAACCCTTGTATGTTATTTAATATCAAATCCTATTCACACACATATATATATATATATATATATATATATATATATATATATATATGTGCAAAGCATATATACACACATATATATATGCTTTCTGAACGAATATTTAGTTGGTAACATCGTTTTTAAACTAAACAGAGCTAATTTATTTGCATACTGCTAATTCTTTTTAAGTAACGTTATTTATTGTTTCGGAACAATTAAATGTTTTTAGAATCACTATTTGATAATAATAATTTTATTCAATATTAATCGTTCGCTTGCACACAGTTAAATAGTTTCAAGTATTGTTATTTAACATTAGTTATTCTATTTATGAAATCTAATAGTTTGTTTGCACATAGTTATTTGATTTGAAGCAATGCTTTAGAACGCTGACAATTCTATTTTCACAGTTGATAGGCTTCAAGTACGGTTATCAAACAGTATTCTTTACTCCATATTTTCTACTTCATATCTTTTTAACTTAAGAACAGGAGCCTCACCATCAGATGATTTAGTTTTATATCCGGGACACTCATCTGGTGGTTCTCGCTAGTTTGCAGAGATTCGGTTGTATTCTTCAGCCATTGACGACTGGGCTAAATATTTATTCAAAAAGGAATAGCGTAGTGCATTATTTGATTATATATATATATATATATATATATATATATATATATATATATATATATATGCACAGAATGAGTCGCAGGTTGAGATGTGTTAAGCAGCCAAGGACTTTTTTTGCCAAGGACCTCGATTCACAGATGTGTAGGGGCGCTCTCATACAGACAGACACACCGAAAAGCGCAAGAAAGAGACACACACAAGAACACGCAAGAAGACGGCGCTCGAGCCAAATGTGATATGGTTTTTTGCCGCCATCCTTTTGTAGATGGTACCCTTTCATGAGCTTGTATACAAAACAAGACTCTTGAACTGAGCTTGCCAATTACGACCTGCGGACTTATTCCATCCGGTTCGTCGGGTTTATTAAATTTGGGAGTGTCGTCTACCAGCAGAACACTTCAACCACTACCGCCGCGTAAAAAGGATGGAAATAATTATGTATATGCTATTTCATTTGTTATATCCCTGGGTCGTAAGATCTAAAGTATTTCTAGAGCAGATGCCTGACATCCCTAAAGTTGTCCAAACCTTGCTCAACTGATTTCTTGGGGAAAGACGACGGGAACTAGGCATTACCAGAAGTTATTTTTGTTTCTTAGTGAACTTCTTCAAAGTTTTGAAAACAACTTCTCACACGCGCACACATATACATACACGCACATACACTTATATATATATATATATATATATATATATATATATATATAAAGAGCCCAACGCTACTCTTTAGTAACTCCATGTATCGTGTTTTCGTATTCATCAGATGAACAGATACTACAGTGTTGAAATGCTTTACAGAAACTGCTCCACCACAAATGGTCGGAGCGACATTCGTCAAACCAAATATGTTGGTATCAGTAATATCGCTATAACATGTCCGTCAACTTTTGAACGAGTATATCACAAAAAAAAAAAAACAAAAAAAAATAACTTTTAGTCATTTTAAACCAAACTGACTAAAATAATGAACGAATCCGTCGAAAAAACTATAAGGAATATTTTTTAAAAAATTCTCAATCTTTTCATTAACCACCCCTCAAAAAAAAAAAAAAACAACCAAAGAAAGAAACGAAATTAGATATCAGCGCATGCGCAAGTACAAGTCGAAAAATTATATAAAGATCAACGATGTCAATGACAGTAACAAAAGAATTTAAAATGAATAAAAGAATTGAAAAAATAAAAGACCACAAATTAAAATAAGAAAGAAGATAGAAAAAAGATGAAAAAAGGACGGATGACGAAAGTTTTAGAGGAAAAAAAAGAAAGGAAAGATATATATATATATATATATATATAGATATATAGATATATATATATATCAGGTAAACTAATAAGAAAGTAAAAAAATTAACAAAAATGAAGTAATGAGATATAAAAGGTCAGATTCAAGCATTAAAACAGATGAACGGACGGAAAAACAATTTCTAATAATCTGCCTAAAGACAGAAGAAAACGTGCACAAGAGAATGAATTGAACAAACAAATCTTGAACACAGTTTTAATAATAACTACAATATCTTCTGCTGAGCTGTTAGAGTGAAACCAAAAGGTTTGAAAATAGGAATAATCTTGCCTCACACAAGAAGCCAGCAAACTCATTTTATACTGGATTGAGTTATAAATAATTTCCACTTTTTAAAGCGAGATGTAACAACTTGCAATGTTTTAAATATTACTGAAAATTACTTGATAAAAGTATGCCTTCATCGGTCATTTTTATTTTAGTTGTGAAAGCGTTCACATCATAATTAAAAAATAACAAAAACGCAACAGAAACAGTCAAAAAATTTCTAGTGTTTACGGTCAAGATGTTATTCTTGACCACTAAGTCCGAAAACGATTTTCAAAATTTCGTTCTGGTGATACAACAGTCATAGATGAAAGCAGACAAGTACACTCACCAGATTTTGATCAAGATGCTTAAAGAGGATTGATAGAAAGCAACACGCACAGAAGTACCCTAGAATCTTCACTTGCATTCCAGATATCCTAATCCACAATTTGCCACTTTAAAAAGTTAGAAAAAATGAGCAAGCTGGGCGGTTCGACTTCTTCATACACCAAGACTAAGGAAGACCACATATCAATGGTGACAAATTTTCTTTCAAGGAAGTATAGTTACAACTTTCTGAAGAATATCATCTCAGGTGACGAAAAATGGGTCTTTTATGACAATACTCATCACAAAAGGCAGTGAATTCACATGTGTATATGATGAGATCACTTTGATATTATTTATTTTGAGTATAAGTCTGGATTGAGTATCTTATTGCAGTTTATGCAATGAGACACTCAATTAAGACATATACTCTCAACAACAATAACTTATGCACGAAAATCTTTTAAAGAAAACAGTCTACTCTTGTCAATGGAGAAAAATTGTGCTTTTTTAAGATAGCACAAACGCCACATTCAGCCAGAATCACACAACAAAAACTATTGAAATTATACTGGCCTATTCTACACCATCCATCATATTCACCAGACCTTGCACCAAGTGATTTCCATCTTTTTTATTCTCTGCAAAATGTTCGAAATGACTAAAAATTTCCAAGAAGATCAGATTAAAACGTTAATGGAAAACTTGCTGAGCTCGAAACCAGCAAAATTTTTCTTGAGAGGATTTAACCAGCAACCAAATAAATGGCGAGTGATGATTTAAAATAATGGTGAAAATACTATTGATGAAATTTTTTTCATAGATAAATCATTCATGGATAAATAATATTTTACTTAAATAGAAATTATTCATTTATAAACTCAATAAGTAAGTTTTCTGCTTACTAGAATTTCTGTGAGAGTTATTAATTCATTATAAGTAACAAGTCTTTTGCGCTAAAAATAAAAACATTTCTTCCAATGCATCTTCTGGTTATTTCAATCTCTCAATAATATAATTTATATTTACCAGCGAATTTGCGCGGGGCCCTGTAGGAGGCTTCATTAGGAAGACAAGATTCTCTCAGAAACGATGGTTACTGAATATTTGACTTGTCAAGCTTTATTCGTTTCGTGTAAGTTGGTCTGAATTTCTCATTATTCATCTTTTACATTAGAGCTGGTCCATCTTGTGTATTACTCTTTTGAAAAATGCTTATTAACTAATACATCATTATAGATTCGAATTACATTTTATTTCATGCATATTACTGATAATAAACTTACCTATAATGACTTATCTATTATCCGGTATATTTTACTTTTATCTTTTACCTTTTACCAGTTATCTGGTACATTTATCTGGTATCTAAAGCCTTTCACACTTTCACAGCTTTTTCTACTTATTTATTTATCCATATAACTGAATATGACTGGGCCATTAAAAAATACCGTATTTTCCTTGACGGATGAAGCCATTTTATATATGGATATTTCAGATGGTCACAATATGATGAGTGACATATATTTTTAGCTAAATTCAATTTCTAATTTCAGAGAGGCAGACCGATCTTGGTATTATCTTTCTCGTTTACAGTTTTAGTTCTCATACGAGTCTGCTCAGGGTTCCATTTTCACGCCTTTGCAGCTGGTGTGGGATACTTTTGCGGAGCAAAAATTACGGCCCACAAGTTACGGGCAAAAAATTACGGAACACATTGTACACCGTAAATTTTGGCCCGTCTTCACATATCCACATTTACCGGACATTGGTATAATTGTTTGAGTGTTCGCCAATGGCCCAGGACACCTGAGTTCAATCTCAGGTTGAGTCATACCAAAGACTCAAAAAATGGTACTTGATGCTACCTTGCTTAACACTCAATATTATAAGGTAAGGATCAAGGATAAAGTGGAGCAATCCAGGGAAAGGAGAAGCGTCCTCCCCTACACCTTGGTGCAGAAGCTATCGAAAAGGGAGCTTTCGGGTCACCCTCAACGACAACTTACATATCCACAGCTCGTCTCTAACAAACTTTCTTTTCTTGTTTTCGATCCCGCATCGACTTAAACGGCTTCTCCGTTTGAGTTTCTTCTAGCCAATCATGGTCCGTCGGGCGATTTGTTACTGATACATTTCCATTTTTAACTAGACATCTCCTGCTATCCTGATCTTGATTTGGGGAACCTCCCGTTCACTTTCCTAATCGTTTCTTCCTTATCAATGTGCCTCTCTTACTCTCTCTCTCTCCCTCACTGTCTCGAATCTCTTTTTCATATATGTCCCCACTTTTTCACCGTCCTCTGGTTGCCTTCTAAATCTACCAAGAAAACAACTTATAAAACAATCAACCAAATTCCATAATTATATTATTTGGTTCCCCATGATTTATTGTTTTAAAAGCAAAAAAAGTGATCTAATTCAATCTGTTAACAATATGCTTGGGATGATAGATTCGCATGGTTACCGAATCGTCAAAGATGTCTCATAGACGCACGGTTGTACTTTATAATACATATACACAGTGCACACACACGCACACACACACACACACACACAAGTGCGTGTGCATAGATATCCTACCAGAAAGTATTGAAACTGAACCTGGTTTAAATGAAGACGTGCACAATTAAGCGATTTTAAAAATATATTACAGCCTCTCACGAATGCATCCATACAACAACAAACGAAAAAAAACACACACACACACACACACTCATACTCATACACACCGGGGTTGAGCACTCTGGCGAAGGAATAAACGGCTACCACCCGCAAAATGCAAAGCTCTCCTAAAGAATTGAGCATTCCGGTATCCGCTTACGCAAAATGTAAATAAACGAAAGCTACTTCAAAATGCATTATAATTCCAGAGCTGACGTAGGTTGCCTGGTGGCTGAACGGCAATATACTAAGTCTAATGTAAAGTTTGGGCGGGTTTTCATTCTAATTTGAATCGTCCAGCGTGTCTAGCCACACTGTAGAGTTGTGATACAACGAAATTGTCTATCGGTGGATGACACTACATATATAGATATATGAACGCAGAAGATTCATCTGATGAACGTGTCCTCTATTAAATAGCTGATACAGGAAAAATTTAGCATTGAGGCTCTATTTAAAAAAGTTAAATTCTAATATCTTCTAGTTTATATGTATATATATATATATATATATATATATATATATATATATTAAAATGCGTCAGTTAACGAACAGATTTGTAATTTTTTTTAAAATTTATTTATTTATTTTGTTCTTACATACATGTATGTTTCCAGCTTGTTCTTTCATCAAAGAACACATATCGCACATAGCCTTGTTAATGGTGTACTGAATGAGACTTGAACTCACTCATGTTTGCAGTTTGAATGGTTTCCAGTTGTTTATGGTTCATATGGAGGTCACTCCTCTCTTTTTCTTAGAGTGTCTTTAAATTTGCTTTTCATATTTGATACGTTATTTTGTTGTGTGTGTGTGTGTGTGTTTGTTTGTTGGAGCGGTTTCGAATTTCACTTATTGTTATTTTTCTCAGTGTGTGTGTGTGTGTGTGTGTGTGTGTGTGAACGTATGTCTTGGAATTTGTGTGTGTGTGTGTGTGTGTAGGTGGTGTAGTGCGGTTTGAAATACACTGTCGATTATTTTTTACTTAAGATTTTTATGGGTGTATATATATATATATATATATATATATCTGTGTTTGTATCCGTTTTTGTGTGTTTATGATTCATGTTTCATTCAACTTTGGTTTAAATTTATTCATAAATTTCTTTCCCTTTATTTGAAGTAGCTTGTAGTCTCTTCGTAGACTGCTTCATTTTAAAATGTTTCTTTCACTCTTTGACCCTAAAACAAAATTTGTATCTATCTATCTATATATATATGTGTGTGTGTGTGTGTGTGTGTGTGCCTGTGTGTGTATATATATATATGGGTGTGTGTGTGAATAAAATGTTATATGTAGAATCTGCCAAGATTGACAATGGGTCTAATTGCCTAATCACTTTTCAATTATTTTCCTCTTAAACTCAAACACAACTTTACGCGTTTCCTGATTCCTAGTTACGAGTTGACTGAGTTCATCTCCGTCGACCGTTTTCTTCGCTTCAGCCAGACTCGGTAAATTAAAATAAATGAAATAAAGTATTGTCAAAATACAAGATGAGCCTGGTCACACGGATACTAACCTGGTGGTAGCATCTGCCCTTCTGTGCAAAACTGGATTGCAGGATCAGTTCAACGCTCTCTTGGCACATGTTGCAGGGACAACAAGAGCTATTTTCTGCGAAAGGAAATAGGATCCCTCATTAGAATGTCCATGTGTTACATACTGCTGCTTATTGATTGTAAGTAATTATTTCCTTTTAATAATAGTCATTTGTTTGCTTACAGTTAAACGGTTTCAAGTAACAAATAACTTTAACAATCAATAGTAGACAAAATACAACTTCAACTTCTTATACAAATAATTTACATACATTTATTTAGTTTCATGTATTTTTATTCCAAACGATTTAATTTTTAAACAGATCTATTTGATCCAGAGATGGTAATCTAATAAGTGCTACTATTCCCGGTTAGATTGGCTCTGTGAAACTGGCAACGAAGTGGTACTCCACACTCTTGAAATCTCCGTAACAGGAACCCCTAACTAGATACTGTTGAGTATAAGAACCCGTCCAACATGTGAGGGAATTTTACCCATCTGGTATATTTAAATCACAAAATAGAGAAAAGACATGTATTTGAATATATTTCGTCAGTTGCAGTGTCCATTCTATCATAGAATTTGAAATATACTGACTGGATGGTTGTAACATGTTAGGGTACCATCTATGAGCAAAATAGATATGTTTGAAAATTATTCATATTTAATAAGAATACTTGATCCAATTTTATTATAATTACTATTTGCTTGTTATGTCTCTTCGTGCATCTCCACTTTTTACTATCTTCCGATGACAACTTAGAAAAAAAGAATCGTTGCACAAAACATATTCTACTGTTTGGTCCCTTTGTTTAATAGTAAATAAACCTTTATGGGATATCAAATGCCAAAACAATCCTTATAGAAGAACAGAAATGATACTGTTAAACCAATCAGTAGGGGAATAAGAGGGTCCATAGCTTTCTCGAAGGTATTAGTCCGAAAGAAAACGTTATTAAGTGCCAGGATTTCGAACTCACTCACTTCGATGTCGCAGTTCAGCATTTTAGCCATTACGCTACGGGGAACACCACCATATGCCCTACTCACGCCATATTTATACGTTGATCGAATTCTCTTCATTCATCTGATTGATTAAAAATCCACTCAAATTTTTTCAGCCCATTTTTTTTTGCTAAATCATCCAATTTAATCTTATTTTCTTATTCTTTTTCTGTTTTTAATCTGCTCTGATGAATTGTCCCAAAAATATATAACTCCGTTAACTAAACAATCCAACTGATTAGTAGTCTTAGCTTTTGAAATCTGACTTCACTGTAAATTTCCCAGTTTGGAGACAAATAAATTTATAAAAAGTTGCCATAAGAAATTCTATTATTTTGAAAATTTCAATTTGATCACTGCTCATTCTTCTTTCTAATAAAGTACTTCATCCTAATTTCTTTAATATCAACCTCTTTTCATTATTTGTGACTGTTAATTATTTATACAAAAAATAGTGACTTGAAGTTATAATTGTTTATAAAGGTTTATTATTATTTGTTACTTACTAGGAGGTGCCCGTGGTGTAATGATTATCGTCGTAGGACATGAACACGGCGATACGAGTTCAAATCCTCGACAAGACTGATTGCATTTCACATAGCACTAATACCCTTGGGAAAGGTATGAATCCAATTATTCTCCATCCAGCTATGGGTAAATAGTAGGACAGACTGGGTTAGTGACGCAACTAGTCTAGGAGAAGGAAAACTCTGAATTCAAACCTGTTAAACTCCGCTTAAAAAATTGACCTTGTGTCATATCCTGCCCAAGCGGAGGGGTTGGGTAAATAGGATTATTAGTTACTTGAAACCATATAACAATGCTAAAAAAACTGATCATTATTAAGTAGATATAATTACTTGGAACCATATAACTATGTATAGGTCTGTAGTATAAGATAGGAATACATAGAATCATACAACCATGTGCAAATTATTTGTTTTTGATTGGAATACTTAGTATCATATCATTGTGAGCAAAAATTCTTAAGAAATAACAACATTAAGAGATGTACTCTTATGGATCCCCACACATGGCCGCGCAAAAGCAGGACGACCAGCTCGAACGTACATTCAGCAGCTATGTGAGGATACAGGATGTTGTCCTGAAGACCTACCTAGGGCGATGAACGATAGGGAGGAGTGGCGAGAGAGGGTCAGGGATATCCGTGCTACCAGCGCGATATGATGATGATGATATATAAACGTTCAATGAACAGAATTTGTTAACCTCTGGGGAAAAAATGGTTGACATACCGTTAAAATCTATTCATGAATTAAAGAATATATTCGAAATATTTGGCTTTACGAATTTCAAAGAAGAACCAGGGTAAATGAAACTAGAAAATTCAACCAAAACTCTAATGGTGCTGATAATATTTGTTAAAAATACATATAGAAGGTGGTTTTATCTTTCCTAAATAGGAACAGCAATCAAGGGGGTGAATCAATAGACATTCATCCGAGTGGAGTCGATTCACAGGTGATCAAAGTAGTTGTGGACTAAATCTAGACATTAAGTTTAGGAAATAAAGTAGTAATTGTTTTGTTTTACAGCGTATCAACCCTTTTTGCGTCACTTGACGCCAATTTAAGTCATTTTGATAATATTTTCAAACAATTCAGTTAAGTATATATAAAGTTGTTTTTTTATTTACACATACTTAAATGTCAAAATAGTTCTATTTCAAACAATTCAGTTTAGCATTAGTGCAGTCTTTTTGTTAGTACACAGTTAAATGTCAAAACGGTTCTATTTCAAACAGTTTAATTTCGTATAAGTATGTTTTTAATACTTTTTATAACAAAATTGAATGTCAAAAAAGTTAATTTCAAACAATTCCGTTTAGCGTAAATAAACAGTTTAGTTCTATCTGGATAGAAAAGACCCCATCAAGTGCTACAACTCCGGGTCAGTGAGGACCTGGGAGCGATGGCAATGAATGGGTACTCCACATCCCAAATGTTCCTGCATTATTGAAGCCTCATCATCAGAATATTTAGTGTCATATCCAGGCCACTCGTTGAGGGAGTCTTACCCCTCTGCGGAGATGCAGTCAGTATATTCTGCAGCCCCAGCGCAACTGGGCCAGCATTTCCCTGTAAACCATATGACGAACCATCAGGTACTGAAAATACTTTCATGTTGCAGCCATCTCGAAGAAAATTGACTGATACTGAGAGACAGAAACAAGATGAAGAGATGAGAATGATTTCCTATCAAGAAGGGAAAAGTCAGACACGTGGTTACTTGATCCGTTTAGATCAGTCTCAAAACTAGGAAAGCATGAAGTGGTATTTTCAGGTCGGTGGAGGAAAGATTTCATCTTAGACAAATATCATTAATTGCTTACGAATAATCGTCATTATTTTCCAGCCTTTTCTTTTTTTCATGAATCAATATTTATTGTTTGAGAAAAAAGAAATTAAATGTTTAATTATTTCCGTTGACTTTTGCTTGATTTTAATGTATTATTATTTGTTTTCGTGCTGCCTGGATTTTAAATGAATGAGAGACAAGGCAGATAATAATAGAAGCTGTTGATTATCTGAAAATTTACTATATTGGAATATCCAAAATTTACCCACAACTCGCCTTCTGGTAGCAGAATTGACAGAAAACTTATTTAGTTTTCGTCGCTGTGCAAATTTAGTGGCAACTTATTGTAGAAAGATTTATACTAAAATGTCACGTTTTCCCAATAATTCGTTTACAGACATCAGATTTGATAATAATAGTAATAATAATAACACAGACACACAGACACAGACACACACACCTATATATATATATATATATATATATATATATATATATATATGTATCAGGGACACTTCTTTTAATTTTCTTTACGATGCCTGATTTAATGTTTAGTGAAAATCAGTCAAATCAAAATGAAAACTAAGAATATTATATGATATGAACAGAATGAGATATATAATCACACATGTATTTACTCAAGTCTGTGTGTATATATATATATATATATATATATATATATATATATATAAACCACCTACTCACACCCATATATATATATATATATATATATATTGATGTGTTGAGGAAAGTAAGTTATATATGCTTTGCTAGATAGCCTGATCTTATATTATTCATAAGTAATTGTCCTCGGGTCAAATATTTCAATATGGCCGCAGTTTTATTCCCCGACAACATTCACTGCGCGTACATCTTGCATTCCTCCCAATTCCATTTCCTCTCAGTTACTCTTTCTCCTCGTTTTATTTCCGAGAGGGTGATGAAGAAATTCTTCTAATCGTTCTAATAATTCAAATGCAAATTGAAATATTCATTAAATTTGAATTTTATTTAACA
>OY757940.1:63612547-63660047 GCA_963585895.1 Sepioteuthis lessoniana
AATTATATATCCTGGATTTGGCTGAAAGTATCAAATTGCAGAACAAAATGTGAATTTATTTCTTAGTGTAGACATTATTTATTTTCCTATATTTTAACTTTTCAAAATTTTAAAATCAATATTTTTTTTTCTTTCGTCAGCGTATCACGTGAACAAATATCAGGTCACGAGACAAATCTCTAACACCATACATTCCGGTTTCAAGACAATTTTTTCTAGTATTTCAGTCTGATGATTAGGTTATCCACATGCAAGTTCCAGTTACGGACATCAAGAGTGGATGATTTGGAAATTTCACATTTTAGACTTGCTATAGCAGCATCAAGCACATTTTTTCATAAGTTACATGGGCAGCATTTATTCATTAAGGCTTATTTGATTGAGCAATATAGACATTTTTTGTCTGCATATTTTTGTATTTATCATTTCAAGTTGCCGTATTAATGGAATTGGTTAATAAAAACAAAAGGGACCCAATTAATTATAGAAGGTTTATAAACCAATTCCAGCCGGATATCATAACAGTGGCAGAGCAACTTGAAAGGATAAATACAAAAATATACTGACAAAAATCTCTACACACACACACACACACACACACACACACACACACACACACACATATATATATATATATTTATATATATATATATATATATATTAATGGTGTGGTCATTGAAAAATGTAACTTTTTAAAAAGCCGTTATATTTTTGTTTTTAATATGATTTTTATATTATTTTTCAGACATTATAAGTAATCTAAGAAAATGGGAACAAACAATTAAAATAATAAAATTTTACGATTCAACTGACAGATCTACAATTTCAACAGATAGAAAATACTATGTCATTGATTTTAATCAGAAGAATTCTCCCCCTCCACATGCAAACATAATAAAGAACTTAATGGGAGATTTAAAATTTGTGGCATCATGACTGATCACCCACAAAATGATCATTGCATATCTCTTTTTGCTGAGGCAGCATTGAAAACTGTTGTTATCATGAGTCAGTCTTTCATTGGCTACACCCCCTCTCTCTCTATCTCTCTCTCTCTCTCTCTCTATATATATATATATATATATATATATGATAAGAATAAATGGTAAAGTGGATAAATCAAACACTTAGTAGTAATATTTCCTTCTTTAGTCCAAAAACATTTTGAGTTATTCTACATTTTAGCAATTGAGAAAATAGATAAAATATTGGTGAAAATGTCAAAAAGATATATAGGGAGGGAAAATGTCTAAAGACAAAAGAGAAACAAAGAAAGAGAGAGAAGGGAAATAGACTTAGGTTTGAGTGATGGTGGTCGGAGTTATTAGTTTTGACTGTGACCATCTTGATAGATGGTCAAGGCTAGGTGTCATCAGTGGCATCAGGTTTCATCAGAAATTTGACCTGATATAGGTGAATTAATTTCAGTGAGAACTATGCCTCTTTCCCTCACCTTTATTTTCCCTTCTCTTTCTTTGTCCGCCTCTTGTTTTCCCTCCCTTTATAACTTTCTACATTTTCCTTAATAATATATCTATTTACTCAATTGCTAAAATGTTGAAAAACTAAAAAAATTTAGTCTGGAGAAGTTTTACCTCGCATAAAGAACGAAATATTACTACTTAGCCCGTTGTAAATGTTTAATTCATCCACTTTCCCACTTATTTTTATTATCTTGTCAGGTTTAATAAACTTTCTCCATATATATATATATATATATATATATATATATATATTTATATATATATATATATATATATATGTGTGTGTGTGTGTGTGTGTGTGTGTGTGTGTGTGTGTGTGTGTGTGTGTGTGTGTGTGTGTGTGTATGTGTGTGTGTGTGTGTGTGTGTGTGTGTGTGTGTGACTGGTACTGCAAAGGTAACAACTGAAATGCCACCAACAAAACCTTCATCAGATGAGGAAGCTGCTGTCTTGCTTGGTTTCGGAGCTTAAAAATCATTACCAGAAACCCAGGACGCCTCAAAAAATATTTACATTGCCTGTAGCTTTTGTTGGTTTTACGTCACTCTGCAAAAATACCAGCTCTATCAAGATGCAGGTTCTACTCAATCATGGAGCATCTTGATATATTTCTTTTTTTCTACTGGAAATCAATCGACCTTTGAAAGATATGCAGAGGTCGAATTAGCAATAAAAACTCGGCATCATTCTTCAATGGGAAATATATGGGTAATTCAGCCTTTCTGTTTGCGTACCTTCTTTCTTTTCCACATTGTATTGATGTTCCTTATCAATATTTTCATCAAAAGAAATTGTTAACTTAGTGAGGTAAACTACTGAATTAACTATGTAAATCTTAAGTTCTGGAGACCGAAATAAAGATTACCACATAGCGTCCGGCTCTTTAGGTCTTGTCTTTTTACAAAAAACCATTCATATCAATGAGTTAACTATTCCCTTAAAACGCACACACAAACACACACACACACACACACACACACACACACACACACACACACACACACATATATACATATATGTATATATACATTTATACATACGCAGATACACATACAAATATATATTATACAAATACATATATACCCTTCCCACCACCATCTGTCTTAAGTAAATGGTGAATATATGTCGAGATATGGATGCAGGAATCTCGGGGAGTTTAAGATCAAGGAGGAATGACCTTTATCCCGATAAAAGATGTGCTGAAGGGAAAGCTGGACAAGACCGTATGAGCAAGTCTGTTCAATAGCACCGTTTCACATGCAATCTTATACGCAAGCGAAATCTGGGCTTCTACAAACAAGAAAGAATAAAGACTGGTTACGATACTGAGGGCTATGGGAAGTTCCATGCTAGGAATTTCGTTGACTAAGCACATTAAGGCTAATAACGGTATATATATATATATATATATATATATATATATATATATATATATTCGGATGCAGTCAAATGGGCCTGTATAGTGTGATGGACAATAGGGACAGATGCCGAGAAAGAGAGAGACAGAGAGACGGAGAACGAAAGAGAAGTCCATGCTATCAGCACCATTTGATTATATATATATATATATATATATATATATATATATATATATATATATATACATGTGTGTGTGTGTGTGTGTGTGTGTTCAATAAAATAAAAAGAACTATAAGTAAATAAGGATAAATAAACCTTATAAGGAAAGTATAAGAAGAGTTATTTATAGTATAAATAAACAGGTTTCTAAATGTTCATGATATATCTGAAGCGTGAACATATACAGAGAATCAAATTCTTAATTGCTAAGTTTCATTTTTGAAAAAATATTCAACGTTCTGCAGGAAAATTTATTGAATATTAACTAATAACAATTATTGAAAATATTTACACGTTTATTATATATATATATATATATATATACATTATTAATAGCTAAGTTACACACTAAGATTAACAGTAGGTTAGAATTAAATACTAAATATATCATTAATTAACTTGTACATTCTAAATACGTATTTAAGTTTTAAAAAATAAACTAGAATAAAATGAGATTGATTATGACAACTGAAGTCATGTCTCATCAAGATGGTGTTTAAACACCCCCACGTGGCACCATAGTTACAAATCCCAACATGGCGTTCTAACGCCCCACGTGACACCATGTTTACAACATCCTACGCCATGCTCATTTAAAAACTGTTCTCTGATGATGAAGTTTTTTCTTTTGAAATTAATTTGACTCAAATCAACATTATTTCTCATTGAAATAGCCCTCTAAATAATTACAATACTATAAAATAAAATTTCAAAAAAGTATATATATATATAACATCACCAGCAAACAGTAACAAATTGACTCCGTTGATGTGCTCGATATTTTTCGGTAGAGCAAATTAATACCGTAAACAATAATTAATAATCACACACAATACCTTCTGTTTGCCTGAATTTTGCATGTCATCTCAACAATCAGAATAAAATGATGATTAAATAAACTCATTAGATCCTATGATTGTGGTTTCAAATTACTGGGAAGTAACACGCCACGAGATTATATATATATATATATATATATATATATATATATATATATATATATATGATAAATTTAATAAATCCTGCTCCATGCTATGATGGCAGATCAAGTTTAAAACCTAAAAAATCCAAAGTCCGTTACTCAAAATTTCATGTGGACTATACAATTGTTTGATTAGATTTGTATTTTTGGTTTGATAACTTTGGTAGGTTATTGAAATCCAAACTCATTCTTGCAGAAGAACAGCGGTAATACTATTGAACCGCAAAGAGGATTAGGGGGTTCAAATCTTTCCCAAGGATATTAATCCGAAAGTGAATGTAATAGTGTGACTGGAGTTCAAACTCACTCTGAGGCTGTCTAACCGTTACGCGACTGGGACTTCCCTTCGGATAACACCAACGTCAGACGAATATATATATATATATATATATATATATATAATGGAATTACATGATGCATTATATGACTTAAATTACTATCTGGTTTTACATAAAAAGAACCTCTGATGGTAATAGGGAATAAGATACATTCGTAAATGAAGCTCTCATTATTGGAACGATTTTAGAACATTTTAATATATAGATGTGAAGTTTTGAACATCCACTTTGTATACCGGCTAAGCTTCTGCGACCTACCGGAGTGTTGAAAGAACTACGGCGTGGCACACAGCACATTTAATTTTCATAGAGGAGTCTTTAGTGAGCTATACTCGCTTCTTCGGGGATTGAGGATGCCTGTATCCAGTTTGTTGTTGTTGGTGACAGTAGAGTCTAGATATTTAAATTGGTTTACCTGACCCTCTATCTGTATATCTTGGTCAACGTCGGACGTGTTAATACGTAATTTCGGTTTTCTTGATGTCAGTTTTCAGCCCTAATGCCTTTGCAAATTTTTTATTGAAAAAGTAATATTACAATGGCAGAGACAAAAAGAAAGAACTCAATTTTCTCGTGAAATCATAACAACGTCCGGTCGCCTGGGGCTGCAAAATACGCTGATTACCCCTCTGCAAAAGGATAAGACCCCTCCCCTATCAACAAGGTTACCTATTGGCCGTGGCTGGCGTGTCGTAATGCTTGAGTTAGGGGTCCTGCTTGCAGAGCAGTCTGTGTCTTGGCAACTGAAGTAGTTACGTGACTTTCAACAGACCACTTTGGTCTTTACTGGATTAGATAGGCTGTCGAAGCGGCCCTAACCGATCAATCTCTACGGATGTCCTGACTGCATTTTTCATATTGCTTTTGTAACAAACAAAAACTAAACCTTTTTTTTTATCTAGAAGAGGCATGAAGACGGTCGCTGAGGGTCAACCACGTTGAGGAAAACAAGTCTTTGAGTGTCATTAAACTAAACTGCACTAGAAGGTGAGGCTCCTGTCGCTTACCTCAAGTCATGAACTTGGGGTGTGAAGAGTACCCCTTCATTGCCATTAATCTCAAGTATTGGTAGTACATGTTAGCGTCCTATCTGTGCATAGAATAGAACTGTTCAGTCATTTACAAATGGTCATAATTAATAACTATTTGAAACAAATGAATTTATGTGCAAATTATTCATATTAGATTTGAATACTTGATAAATAGATTTACAAATATTAGAGAGTAATACTTGAAACCATTTAACTATGTGCAAACAAATGATTGATATTGAATAGAACTATTTGAAATAGAGAGCAATATTTGACAACATTGAACTGTGCGAAGAAATTTTCATATCAAAATATGATAAAAGATTTGGTTGATTAATTTAGTTGTAAGTTGCTTCCTAACTAGACTCAGAGGTTCCCCAAGTCTATGTTGGGATAGCAGAAATTACAAATAGAAATGTATCGGCTGCAAATCGGTCATTGGGTGTGATTGACTGAAAGAAGCTCAAGTGGAAGAAACGTGGGAGTAGACGCGGGAGCGAAAAGAGTTAAAGAAAGAGTTGAATCCTAGACGTGGAGATGTGGAAACGGTACGCCAAACATGCACGCGCAAGAACTACAACAGAAAACGACTGGGGTGGAAAAGTGGATATCAAGGTCTGTGACTGTCTTTCTCATCCAGCGAAGGTTTTTTTTTCTCTCTGGCTATCTAAAACAGTGAACTACATTCATTCTCTGTTTTCTATCTTTTTAGCGACGAAGAATGAAAGGTAGGAGATAACAAACGTTTGTATTGGCAACCAAGACGGTGTTTCATGTGTTCATCACTACTTACGGTGAGTTTACGACAGGTTCGACTGGAACTTAAGGTGTAGTACTGCACTCATAGACCCGTTAGAAACCCAATGGTACAGATGTCTATGTTGAACCGTAGTGCTACCCAAGAACCGTGGTGGTACAAACGACTATTTGAAAACTGTAGCTTTACAAGGTTAAATTGAACTATTTGTATTAGCAATATTTGATACCATGTAACTGTGACTATACAAATGATTAATGCAAAAGAGAATTTTTAGCGTTAAATAGCAATGATTTAAGCCATTTAACTGTGTGCAAACAAATGAGCTCTTACTTGTTTGAAAATAAAGGTAACTAAAAACTATTCGCTCTTGGATCAAATACAAGCAGTATTTGGTTTCAAATACCCACAAAGGTTGATATGCCGTAAAACACCAAACAAGCTACAAACCTAAATTTCAACTAACGTTGAGGTCACCAGTCATAATCGTTTCTGACCATGGATTCCAAAGTTACTCTTCATTATTTTATATGTGGCAGCTTCCAGTTATTTGATTTTTATTTTTCCTGAATTTACATTAATTCATGAAAATCTGCTATTTGCAAAGTGTTATTTTAATTAAGAAATAAGTTATAATTATAATTGCATCGTAGGATTGAACAGAGCAAGCAATAGAATTTTTCCCCAAAAGAAAAAGAGTAAAAAAAAAAAAAATGCAGGCAAAAGTCTAATATTTGGTCACGATATATTTGCTCAATGTACGAAATAATTAAAAGGTTTTGATTAAAAGAAACTATATCATCATTTGACGGTTTTCAGCGTTTAATTTATCCATTAACATTGTGTAAAGCAGGTCATTGTATATATATATATATATATATATATATATATATATATATATATATATATATATATATATATATATATATATATATATATATATATATATATATATATATATATATATATATATTTATAGGTGTGTGTGTGTGTGTGTGTGTTTGTGTGTGGAGAATGGGAGTGTAGAATATTTCATAGTTATGAAAAGCAGTGGGGGGAGAGTAACAGTGGCGTATTTGCTAATGAGCTGAAATATGATATCGTAGTAAACGAGTTCGAACCCTGGTTACGCTATTACGTTTACTTTCAAATGCACTTGGAAAAAAAATCAGCACTCTGATCCCCTAGCTATGGATTTGATAATATTTCTACTGTTCTTATCTCAGAACGATTTTGTATTGAATAACCCAGCAAGGTCTATATGCCATAAAGCAAAAAAACTAAACCAACCAAACTCAACCAAACAAAATACAGAAGTTGGAAATTGTAAAAAAATATTAGAGATATTACTATGAAAATAAAAATAATATATTTAGAAAGATATAGATAGAGATATATAGTCCTCGTACCTTGGAAGCAGTATTTCATCGACTGAAAACATCAACATTCGACTTGCAAAGGAATGGACAGCTATCAATGGGTTATCGATCATATGAAAGTCAGACTTATCCGATAGAATAAAACGCAGTTTCTTCCAAGGACCGGTTGTGTCAATTCTATTATATGGATGCACCACATGGACACTGACTAAACGTATAGGGAAAATGCTTGACGGGAATTGCACAAGAATGCTACGAGCTCTATTGAATAAATCCTGGAAGCAACATCCCACAAAACAGCAGCTGTAAGGCCACCAACTTACCATCTCTAAAACAATATAAATATGACAAACAAGACACGGGAGATACTGCTGGAGTAAGGACAAACGCATTAGTGACGTTGTAAAATTTCTTTGCACGGATGGGCAAGTGTTGGACGACCAACTAGAACTATTCTAAAACAGCTCTGTATGGACACAGAATGTGGTGAAGAAGACCTGCTGAGAGCGATAGACGATGGAGACGAATATATATATATATATATATATATATATATATATATATATATTGATTAGCAATATGCACATCATAGGCCCAGTCGTCATAAACCATTTTCTCTGTCTTTAGTATATATACGTAGACACCCCAACACACACACACGGACACACACATATACATATATATACACGCATGCACGCTATATATATATATATATATATATATATCAAACCGCTCCGCACGAAGAAAGTAATACAAGGTCATTTTTATGCAGATTTTAACAGATCTGAATTATTCTTCTCTTAGACTGGTTACCATAAAAAGATTAAAGAGCTCCAACTGCCCTCCTATATTCCCATAACTTGGCAGAGAGTACTTAGATTCCTACCAATGTTATCAGCTCTTCGTGATATGCAAACAACCAGGTTCAGCATTTGAATTCGGTCGCTGTATCCATTTCCAATGACGACAGCACTGACACCAAGAGCGCCTCCTCACTTAAAACAAATATTAGACGAATGGATTGTACAAATAATTCATTATAATTTGTTTTGTATTTTATATATACCTATAACTATATACATGCATAAGTATGTGGGAAAGTGTCAATATGGCATAAATACCTTGACGGCAAAAATCATAAATTGATACATCTGTTCTACCGGCCCATTGGCACAGTGGTAGAGTGTTCGACAATGGTCGAGGAGACTGGAGTTCAATCTTCAGGCCGAGCCATACTAAGGATTAAAAAAGTGGTTCTCTATGCTTTCTTGCTTAACACTCAGCATTATAAGATATGGGTCAAGGGTAAGTAGAGCTATCCAGAGAAAAGAGTAAGGTCCACCCGTAAACTTTGGTGTAGTAGCTTGCGAAAAGGAAGCCCTTGGTTGTCTGAGACTACGGTCAGCCAACTTACATCTGTTAGCAACACACCTGAATACGTATTATAATCTATCTATCTATCTATCTATCTATCTATCTATCTCGGTTCATTTCTTTCTCTCTCTAGGTGGATAGAGCCAGCTAAATTGATGTTATGAGGGTTTATGTGTGTGTTTTGAATTTAAGGAAACAAGAAATAAATCTAAGTGCTATTCAATAAGTGCCACCCACATATCCCAACAGACACACCTTAGTAAATACACGCGCGTGCATACACTGCCACTGGCATTCACACACACACACTCACAAACACACACACGCACACACTTATATATATATATATATATATATATAGCCATAAACGCACACATGCACGCGTGCATATATATATATATATATATATATATATATATATATAACAATACACCCTTTGTATATGAACATACTTAGAAGCATGTGTGAAACTTTCTAAGGATGTAATAGGTTGATTATCGATTTTCATTATTAATGAGCACATTAATTAATGAGTCCTGTGAGTAGAGAGAATTCCGGAAGGTAATATAACGGAATGCCAGTTAAAAGACAATTTCTGCAAACATTTTAATTGATCATTTGAACATTGCATCCCTTGAAAACTGAAGCCACAAGATTGCAGGGAAAACAAGAGGTGAAGTAGTTTTGGAATCTACTAATTTTCATTTATAATTATTATCATTTTAACTTATATTATTAGGAGTTTGATTTCGCTTTCTTTGTTTAAAGCTTTATCAATCTTCACGGGTTATTTCCTATATAAGCCATGTTTGTTGAATAACAGTAGTAGTACTATTTAACCGGGCAATTGGCCTAATGAGTAGAGTTCTTGCCAACGGACCGGGGTTCAATCCCAGGTCGAGTCATACCAAAGACTCAAAAATGGTACTTCATGCCGCCTTCCTTATTCACTCAGCATTATAAGGTAAGGATCAAGGGTAAAGTGGAGCAATCCAGGGAATTGAGTAGCCTCCTCCCCTACACCTTGGTGAGGTAGCTATTGAAAAGGGAGCCTTCGAGTCACCCTCGAATAATGTTGCCAACTTTACTTTTACTTTAGTAGTACTATTTAGCCCATAATTGGAGGAATAGGCGTTTTCATACCGTTATGTAAGTGAACGTAAAAATTCGACTAGAACCCGAATTCACTTTACAAGATATAGCAGTAAAGTACGTTAGCCATGGGTCAGAGTAACTTCCCTTAGAAGCAAGATATAGATCTATAAAAATAATGTTTTTAAAAAGTATATAAATATTACTAAAAATGTTCTAGTGGGAACTTAATAATGATAATGCAATGATTAATGTGTAAGTCTTGAAGATCAAATATAACTGGATATTGAATTCGATCCCTATAAGGTGCTTGATTCTATGGTCTTTAACCGAATCTTTATGAAAATTTTAGGGCATTTTTTTGGTATGTGTTAGCGTCCGAGTTAGACGTTACTAGTTAAATTAAATTAGCAACTGGTTTCAAGTCACGCCAAAAGAACCAAATACCGAGAGATCACCGAAGATAAAGAGGGATAATATTTTAAGTATTTAAATCGGGAGTGAATTAGAGTTTGAAGGTATAGTAAACAAAATATATTATTTTGATCATCAAGCTGGCAGCGCAAAATTACCTGACACACACACTCGCTCTCTCTCTCTCTCTCTCACACACACACACACACCATCAGTCCCTATCATCCATCGCTCATGACAGATCCTCCAGGCTGCATCCTACGTCCGCACTAAGCTGGGAAGTGTAAGGCTTTGCTGGTCGGGTAATATTGGAAGGTCCATGAGTAGAAGCTAATGCAGTCACTAATGAGTTCTTCTTTACTTCTCCAGCAGTGCTTTGTATATCTTGTTCATCTTACTTGAATGGTTTATGAGATGGATAGGCAAATGGTCGTACAGCTGCTCTTTTGTTGGATGTTGCTTCCGCGATTTGTTCAAAACAACGTCCAACATTCTTGTGCAGTTACCATCAAGCTTTTCCTCCACGTGTTTTGTTAGCTTCCATACGGTGCATTCATGTAATAATATGGACAAAGCTTCTGTTTGGAAGATCTTTTTTTTTTATTTCATTGGATAGATCAGACTTACATATGATCAATAACCTGTCAATAGCATTATACGCCTTCGTTAGGTATATGTTAACATTTGGTCCACTAATTCTAGAGGCTTGCCACTTAAAGTGGAGATGGCTTCTCTTTGTTTAAAACATATGTACTCTGTTTTATTTGCATTCATGTAGAGGCCAATACCTCCCACCGTTTTCTCTAGGCGTTCGAAGTACAAAGTCTAAGCAGAGTATAACCCGATTTGGTGTTAATTATCTCCTTGTAAGACCCAAGCAACTACGCCGATGAAGCCCGTATCTCCATCAAGTGAGCGAACCACTGCATTATTATAGCGGTGACAGTTTCTTTGGGAAGATTATATGCATGTTGTATTTACTCTATCTTTCATCTGCGCATGGAATCAAATGCTTGGGAAATATCTACGAATCGTAGTTTTGCTCCGAAAGTCTTCGCTTGTACTCCTTCGATAAATCGATTGATTCTTAATGATTATAAGAGAATCGTTATTTAATCATGATTCATATCTTATTGTTATAAATCACTAAAAAATAAAGGTTTCCATTGAATATAGTGTGGATAAATGTTCATAATGTTTTTATACTTATAAAGTGTTATCAAAACTGGATATAATAAATAATTACCTGATATTCTAAATTTCTAATTTTATTGTTTGAACTCGTATTAAAATCAACCCATAATTGTTATAGGAAATCAAATAAAAGAAAATAAGATAAGTGTCATCTTTTTATATGCGTTATTATTTACTTCCATCAGTCTTTCTAATTTAATATAATATTTCATATTAAAACTTATATAATTGATTCCAAAGGGTACATATTTTTGCTTATATATATATATATATATATATATATATATATAAAAGTTGAGGAACTTGGTCGAGGGTGAACCAAAGGCTTCCTTTTCAAAAGCTACTACACCGAGGTGTAAGGGAAGAGGCTACTCAATTCCCTGGATTACTTCACTTTGTCCGTGATCCCTACCTTATAATGCTGAGTGTTAAGCAAGGCAGCATCAAGTACCATTTTTGAGTCTTTGGTATTACTCGACCAGGGATTGAACCGTGGTCTCATTGGTGAATAATCTACTGATTAGACCAATGGCCCCGTATATATATATATATATAGATAGATAGATAGATAGATGAGTCCTATCAATACTTCTCGAATAATGTTTGCAATGACACGACCTATAAAATATCATAACGCTAATAACTAAAAAAAGACGTTGAAAAAACTATATAATTCCATAGTTTTTTCAACGTTTTAAGGCCATTGGAGGGAAAGAATCTAAAATTTGATGTCTGAGTTTTCTCATAATATATTGAGGAAACCTTTTCTTATCATCTAACGATAAAATTGAACCAAAAGATACCTTGTTAATTTGTTTTTAACAGGCTATGAACCTGAAGGATTTGCTGGGATCGTTGTCTCATCAACAAATTCGTGAGTCTTTTTCTTTGAACAAACAGAAAGAGGCATCCAAGCTGCTATAACTTCGTAATCACCATTATCGCATTAACCCTTTCGACTCCTCATCACTTTCCACTGATTGACACCCAAAGATACTGAAATCTTCCTATTGCTGCTGCCAGCATGAATGTCAAACTTCAGAGCATGCCATTTCTGGAAGAGGGAACAATGTCATAGCTCTGTTTTCTTCACAACACTCTCTAGTTTACTGCACAGCAAAAACCTTAAACAAACAAAGCAAATAATCTAAAATGGCAAAAATTTACACTTTGAACTCTCTCTCTCTCTCTCTTTCCATATATATATATATATATATATATAAGTGAACCAGAAACAATGTATTTTTCGGTAGATGCAAGGGTTTAGAGGTATTCCTCACAAGTGGGGAGGGAATGGTAATCGTATGTCGACGTATTTTCGGAATACTCTAAAGAAAATCCTTCTGTATTGCAAAAAGATCGTGAAACCGTGAAGCTACCAGCTACTACACTTCTATTTGTATAATAAATTCATTTTTAAATCTGGCTTAAATTCAAATTTAGATATCATTTGTGAACATTCTCACAAGTACATGTGGGAAGGTCGTTCAAAAGTTTTAAGCATCGCTCAGAAAAGGGAGCCATAGAAGATATTTTTCTTTTTGGTACAGTTGAGGCTCATAAAAAGGTAAGAAGTTTGCAACAAATCAAAAATCATAATGAGTTTCAGAACTATTTGAACAATCTTTATGTATATATATATATATATATATATATATATGTATGTATTCTAAGCAAGTCAAATGTTTGTCTATATTTTATTACGTGCTACTTCCGGACACATATACCACATATCAGGCAATGAAAAGTATTTGCTATGGATTGGTCTAGTAGGTAGAGTGTTCGCCAATGGTCTGCATCATACCAAAGACTTTAAAAATGGTACTTGATACCTCCTTGTTTAACACACACAGCAATATAAAGTACGTATGGAGGGTAAAGTGGAGCAATCCAGAGAAAGGTGTAGCGCCCTCCCCTACACCTCCGTGTAGGAGATATTGAAAAGGGAGCCTTCCGGTCGCCCTCAACTAACGTTGCCAACTTTACTTTTATAGTATTGTGATAGTTCATGCGCTAACACGGTATGTATTGCTTCATTTCGCATGTTATTTGAAATCCGAACAAATTAACAAGCTACGTAGTCTGATTTGAGAGCTTACGCTCCATAGGTTCCAACTGGGCCAGAACCCCGGGAAAGCCTCGCATAAACATTTATAGAGCGAAAGGTGACGGTGCAGTTGATCACAGTCTAGTAAGCAGCCTGTTCAATATATTTCGCTTGGATTACAAGAACCTAAACGATCAAGCAAGGTCAGGTAGGCCGAAAACCATTGATACCGAGGACCTGCTCAAAGCCATGGAGGCAAATCCAGCGTGTAGCATTTGGTGATTATCTCGCCATTTCATAGTCCAGTATAGTTTGTCATTTTCACGATCTCGGCAAAAGCACACAGAGCTGTCGAGTTGTACCACACATTATCAAAATATTGACAAACTTTTGACTTACCTAAGTATATTTATAAAGAGATAGACAGATAGATAGATAAATATCAAAGTTAATATTCCATGAGAAAGAAACAAGCTCTGAGGATATACACAATATGTATTATTCACCATTTAAGATTATTAAGAATAAAAGACATTTTGACACATGGAAATATCTGTATTCGTTCCATATGCGAAGTTAGTTGTTGTGTTTGCTAATGAATTTCCTGGAGAAAAACGTCTTTATTTTTAGAACTTTAGCGCTTACAGAGTTTTACATTTACCTCTAGGGCGGCTCTGAGCTCTCTACTTCAATAATGACGATAACAAAAAATGATAAAACATAATCTTTGAATTAGACAGAAAACTCGAAAACTAGATTTTGGCTGGATAAAAAACAAACAAGAAATCAATGAAGAATATGTTTAGAAATGCAATCGACACAGAAAGAAATGCTATTTTCGATGGGAAAATGTTGTATTGCGCCTATGAGGACAGTATATTTCTAAAAGCGAATATGCAAATAGAAAAAACCATTCTCTGTACGGTGGACCATCATCTTTGTTATTTCATTTTCTGTAACTCTTCATCAGTATCCATCATTCATGTACATAAAAATCATATATATATATATATATATATATATATATATAAACTTAGAAAAGTGTTCGTATGAGTGTTTTAAAGTGAACATAGAAATGCTTGTTTTTGTGCGTGTATATATATATATACATATATATGTTTATATATTCAATTCGTTTATTTAGATAGTATTTATTATCAAACTGTATCACATCGAAAGATTCTGATCGAATCTACCTGTCTCTATCCTTGCATTTCTCTCTCTCTCTGTCTCTCTCTCTCTCTCTCTATTTTAATATGTGTGTGTGTGTGTGTGTGTGTGTGTGTGTGTGTGTGTGTGTGTGTGTGTGTGTGTGTGTGTGTGTGTGTTCTTCTTGGAGGGCAGCTTTTAGTTTCGCTCTGGCGGTGCTTTTTCTTTTACCCGATTCATTTACCCTCAGCCAGGTGATCAGAGAATGTCTATCTTCAACTGAGTGTCCAATTTTATTGATCTGTTTATTCTTTTACGTATGCATTAGTTAGTTAACTTTGTGGCTTCTTAAATATCTGAGCATTGGCATTAGTTAGGTTCCTTTTATTGCTTAAGGATACGGTTTTCACGTCCTCAGGGTTTTTCTTAACTGCTAATTTTTCCCAGGGAACTCTGTTTTGCTTTTAGTTTGGTTGGTATGCATTCAGCTGCCGCTTTCATGAGGACATTGACGGAGTTCTCATATTCGTCATTCGGAGTCAGTGTTTCTGATATCTTCTGAAGTGCATCGAATTTGTTTCTTCGTGTTATCATATATTTATCGCTAATATCTTTATTGTTAAGCACGGACCAGTAATGATGTGAGGTTTTGGTTGTTTGCGACGTATTTCTGCGAAGACTCATAAGTATCTTTGCCGTGACAACTTGGTGATCAGAAGACACCCCTTTAAAAGAGGAATATGCCTCTCAATTCATAGCGCTATTAATCCATTTCTTATTCATACGGGTGTAGTCTATCTGTGCTTTAGCATTGTTTACGTAGGTTTAGGCCCATAGTTTTTCTTTCTTTTTCAGAAATTTAATATTAAGGCATGTAAGTCTATTTTCTAGTATGAAATCCGTTAGGTGTTCCACATTTCTGTTTGACGAGTTATGTAAGCTGGATTTATTATTTACGTTTTTACGTATTTAGGAATTCATGTTTCCTCCGATAATGAGAACCTTGTGTTTAGGGACGCTACGAACATTATAGAATGGGTCGAGGTCTGTTATGATGTAACCATTATTCTGATTTGTATTTTCTCGTTTATATAGAGTGATTTTAGGGTGTGTGGACTGAGAAGGATTCTTATACCATCTAAGACAGTGTTGACAGAGTTTTTCCTTGCAGATGATGAGACAAACTTCCATCCATTGCCAGTATCGGGATATTTTATTTCTTCTTCACTGTTCTTGTTCGCAAAAATATGTTTGTTATACTCTACCGCAGACGCTGTCAGCTGAAGTTGTTGATCAATTCTATTTAATGTTCTAATGTTAAATGTCGCAATTGAGCTTTGACATTTAAGTAATTTTTGTTTGTCTTTGAGTTCTGTAGCTAATTTTTCAAACACTGGGGCCAGAGCTCCAGCCTCAGAGCTCCAGCCAGAGCTCCAGCCTCAGCAGAACGTGCCTCTTTTTTTACCCGCGCGACGGACAATACAGCTTGGAGACATGTTTTGATTGAGAGTCATGGTAATCTGCCAATGGCCATATTTTAACCTCATCAATAAATGTCATCCTGAAAGATGAGTAGTGGTAGCTTTCTGACTGAACTAGGTGATCCTAGCCGTTAACCTGTGGGGTTCGTCCAACCAGTATCTGGGGAAGCACACCGTTGACTCAACGCTGGGTTCATCAGCATGCTTCACATCCGCCATGATGCTTCCCATGGCTTCAAATGTTTAACTTGTGTCTATTTAAAAAAATTCCTTTCCCTCTTTTTTCCTGTTTCGTCTATTCCCTTTTTTTCTACCACTGTACATTCTTTAAGTTTTAACTAAGTTAAAGTTCAGCTATCTCCATTTTAGTTTCCTTTTCAGGCCCTACAGACAATTTCTTGTCTTTGGTACCCGACTTGTACATGGTATATAAAAGGTGTTCATATATCACGAATCTTCTACAAAGGCATGTGTTGTCAACATTTAGTTTAGAAGATTAGTAATCACTTTAGAGAGCTGTGGTGTTTGAAATACGTTAGAAACGCTAACACATCTACGAGGAGCCATTATGCATTTATTCCCACTTTGACTAATGATTTCAATGACCATGTGTGAGCCTTTCCCCTTTTTCGTTTTATATATACTATGACCCACACGTGTAAGATTCTCAAAGACTTTCTACCCACCTTTTTATAACTTTTTACAGACAATTGCAACTCCAGTTGCTCGTGGCACAGAAACTAAAGGATTATTAAAGTTCCTCGAGGACTTGGAAGTTGGCTGACGAGTGAACACCATCCAAACGACAACATTATTGAAAACGGACAGAATACTGAGAAGAGTCTTGGAGGCTTGACGAGACTTTCTATCACTCAAACTCCAGTGAAAAACCATCAGCTAATGCTGGTGTGAAAAACTCTAAAGAAATAATAATAATAATAATAATAATAATAATAATATTAAAATATTGAATAAAATAAAATAAATCAGATAAACACAAAACAGCATGCTGGTTAATGCCAAAATTTTGATCAAAATTTCTGTTACCTTTTCGAGGTCGACAGTTTTTGGATTTCCGCACGATTATACAGGTCTGCCAACCGAGGCGGGGCAAATTACTCTTAAACTCGCTTTGACTCAAAGATTTCACTAACCATGTGTGAACCTTTCCCTTTTTTCGAGTTTTTTTTATATACTACGACCCACTCGAGTAAGATCCTCGACGACTTTTCTTACCACCTTTTAACAGTTTATTTCATCATATTCTTTTTTTGCTGTTATTTTATAATATCCTCATTAGGGTTTTTCACATCAGCGTAAGCTGATGGTCTTACAATGGAGATTGAATGACAACAAGTCTCCTCAAGTCTCCAGGACTCTTCTCAGTATTCTGGCCGTTTTCAATAATGCTGTCGTTTGGATGGTCTTCATTCAGCCGCCAACATCCTAATCCTCCAGGCCCTTTAATAATCCTTTAGTTACCGTGCCAAAAGCCCCGATCACGAATGGTATAATTGTCACTTTCATATTCCAAAGTTTTTTCAATTCTCTAGCAAGGTCAAGGTACTTATCTCTCTTTTCACATTCTTTCAGTTTTATTCTGTGGTCAGCCGGGACAGCAAAGTCGACAATTTTGCAAATTTTCTCTTTTTTGTGGGGGGGTTGATTATTATAAGGTCTGGTCTTCTGGCCGAGATTAGGTGATCCGTTTGTATATCAAAGTTCCATAGGAGTTTATGTGTGTGTTTTTCTAGGAGAGGCGGTGGGTTGTGCATATACCATTTGTTGGCATGGTCAAATTTAAATTTCTTTCACATTTCCGAGTGGATCACCTTGCCGAACTAGTCGTGTCTAGCCTTGTACTTCTTCTGTCCCAATTTGCTGCATCTGCTTATTATGTGATTGATCGTTTCATCTCTGTCACCGCATAGCCTACATTTGCTATTCTGTTGTGTCTTATCTATGTTCGCCTTGGTATGATTGGTTCTTATGGTGCTGTTTTGTGCTGCCATTAATAGAGATTCTGTTTCTCTCTTAAATTTACCATTTCTTAGCCATGTCCAGGTTTTGTGGTGTGAGATGTTGTTTATTGGTCGTTTAAAACGCCCATAGAGTTTTTTTCTTCCCATTTTTGTTTCCTAGTTATTGTCATTCTGTTATCTATCATGTTATCCGTATTGTTTCTGATGGCCGTAATCAGTCCTCGCTCGTGTTTATCTATATGGACTTCGAGTCGTTGTATGGATGTGTCAACGCTGTCTTCGATGCTGGCCAGTCCTCTTCCTCCCTCTATCCTTGGTATATATAGTCTATCAACGTCGTCTCTGGGATGTAATGCCTTGTGCATGGTCATTAATTTTCTAATTCTTTGGTCCATTTGTCTAAGTTCCTCTCTGGTCCACTTGAGAAAGGGTCCTGAGTATCTAATGAGGGTTACAGCCGAAGTATTTATTTCTTCTAGAGAGTTTTGTCTCGAGTAGTTTTCTAGTTCTCCTGAGATATTATTTTTGAATTTTGTTTTTTATTTTGACTTGTTTGATGTTGTCAGCCTCCAAGATTCCTATGTATTTGTACGTATCGTTTTCTGCGAGCGTTCTGTTCTTGTCTTGATTTGGTTGTTCTATTCCGTGAGTTTGATGTCGTTTGCCACTTTTGATGACTAGCAAAGCACATTTTTCAATGGCAAATTCCATCCCCATGACTTGACTGTATATTCTAACCGTGTGTATTAAGGTGCCCGTGGTGTAATGGTTATCGTCGCAGGTATTGGACACGGCGACACGAGTTCAAATCCTGGACTGACTGCATTTCACATAGCACTAATACCCTTGGGAAAGGTATGAATCAAATTATTCTCCCTCCAGCTATGGGTAAATAGTAGGACAGACTAGGTTCTTCAGCCTTGGTGAGGCAACTAGTCTAGGAGAAGGAAAACTCTGACTTCAAACCTGTTAAACTCCGCTTAAAAATTGACCTTGATTCATATCCTGCCCGAGCGGAGTGGTTGGGAAAATATGGTATAAAGGTTTCCAGTTCTTTTTCATTATTGCAAATAGTTTTATGTCATCCATGTACATTAGGTGGTTGATCTTTTGTTGCGATCTACTATGTGTGTATCCGGCTGTGCATTTTCTGAATATGTGGTTAAGTGGCTTCATGGGAATTTTTAATAGTAGCGGTGACAGTGCATCTCCTTGGAAAATACCTCTGTGGCTCTTGTTTTCAGCCAAGCATTGTTTTTACTTACCACCGGATTCATTAATATTATTCTTTCTCTCCCTCTCTCTCTCTCTCTATATATATATATATATAGAGAGAGAGAGAGATATTAGATTTGGTAAATCCAAGATGAAAAAAATTAGTGAAGAATTGGGTTAAACTAAATGCTGACAACGGATTCAAAAATGATATTTCGTCTTTATTAAAAAAAAAAAAATCGTCAGATACTGATGAAGTATTTTTAAAATAATGACAAAATATCATTTTTGAATGATTACTCAGTGTTTAGGTTTATCCACTTTTCCACATATTTTCCAATCGTTTGGTTTAGTTTCTTTGTTTAATGGTATATCAACCTTCGTGGGTTATTCAAAGCCAAAGACATGCTTCTAGAAAAACAGTAATGGTACTATTTAACCCATAGTTGGGAGAATAAGGGGGTCAATACCTTTCCTAAAGGTATTTTTCTCATACATATATAATTTTTTGTCGTTTAAATATTGTGCTCTGTAACCATAATCTAATCTGGACACTTTTACCACATGACCCTCAGATGATTGTGGCAAACATATGAAACTAAAGTAATTGACTTATCGTGTCTATATTGTTAGATTTATTCCTGCTCTGATATTAAAGCATAACACACTCTCTTCATGCAACTTTTTACATATATATATGTATATATGTAATCATTCTAAAAAGGGGAATTATAATTTTTATTACGAACCGACTAAAATACAACTAAAATAATAAAAAAAAACAACAAACCTAAAGAGTCCTTTCGAGCGGTCTTTTAAAAAAGATTCAACGGTAAAAAAATCACTAAAATAAACAAAATATGAGAAGGAAATTCGAAAAAACTCGTGAAGATCTTAAAAAGCCACTAAAATGTTTTGGGTGAAATTGGGTATCCTGAAGACGTCTTGCCCAGTCGTCTGGGGCTGTAGAATATATCGACTGCATCTATGCAGAGGGGTAAGACCCCAATAAACGACTATCATTGATATAACACTAAACAATCTGATGTTGAGGACTCAGTAATGCAAGAGTTTTGGGGAATACGGAGTACCTCTTCATTGCCATCGCTCCTAGGTCCACTCTGGCTGAGTGGTAGCACCTGATAGGGTCCTTGCCCAGTCGGCTGAGGCTGTAGAAACACCGATTGCATCTCTGAAGAGGGGAAGACACCCTAAGAAGTGTCCTAGATAAGACACTAAACAATCTGACAAAATTTCCGCGCTGGTTATGCATTTGTTTTACTCAGTTAAATTTAGAATTCTCTTTACTTCTAGATCTTCCTTTCCATATCAATGTGATGCTAGACAGAACTACTCAGTGGTAGGTCAACAGGTACAAAGATGAATGGGTAAAATGTCTAAAGCATTAATATCCGGAAGCTCACACTCGCACATTTCTGTGATTTAAAGCATTTGGGCGACTACTATTTGTGCCTGGTGGGTTATTCGGATGAGAGTTCTCAACTCTATAAAAGGCTAGGAGCAGAAAACATCTTATATTATTGGAATAGTTGGCAATAACTGAGCTTTACCCTAGCCTGTAAAAGCAGAGAAAACTCATCTACCCATTGAAACTCCTCAGGGAATCTAGAAAGTCGTAGTTTTTTTTCCTTATCCCTTCCCTTCACGGCTTTTAGTGAAATTTCTACTGGTCTATTTATTGAAAAAGACGTGACGAAAGGGCCGTTTACGTTCATGTTTTTGAATCTGTTCCTAATAAAGTAGGATTCTTCTTTTTAAAATGATTATTCATATTGGCTGTTCAAAAAATTACATGTATATGTATATATATAATCATGAAGATATTTGTTAAACAGACCATTCTATTTTTCTTTGAGATAGCCTAAATGAATAATATAGTGGACCATGTCCTCCTAGAATTATATATATATATATATATATATATATATATATATATATATAGAGAGAGAGAGAGAGAGAGAGAGAGAGAGATTATCAGCTAGATATGGTCAAAGACAAGCGTATCAAATTTTGATATATATTACTTTATATGTAGAGATACATATACGATTTTACGAAGAGGCCATCATGTACACACACACACACACACACACACACACACACACACACACACACACACACACACACACAAAAAATCTGTATACATATATATTCATAAAATAGTTGTGTGGTTTACGATGGAATACTCAATATCGATAATATTCCATATGTTGATATCAGTTTGAATACGATTGCTTGGTGACTGGCACATACACACGAAAATAAGTCAGCGAGCGCCGATGGGTTTGTGTCTCATATATATATATATATATATATATATATATATATATATGTGTGTGTGTGTGTGTGTGTGTGTGTGTGAGTGTTAATCTTTATCATATATATATACTCATATTACTAAGTTTTTTTTTTTTTGCTTAGATGTGACACAAGGTCGTTTATATATACGCATGTACACATATAATCAAAATTCATCGCGAAATGTTCACTCGAGGATCGAGCATATGAAACTCAGGGTTATGGATTTTACAGTTTTCCCTTATTTAGTATATATATATATATATATATATATATAAGTGTGTGCATGTGTGTGTGTGTGTGTGAAATTACAAGACTATTGTATAACCTATTCTCCAATAAAATTTCCTAAAGTCCATCTTTAACGTTCTTTTCTCGACATAACTCAAGTGCACTCGCACTTCCCATCATTGGAACTCCTACACATACGTCCACACTGACACATAATTTAGCAAAGCTGTCAATCTATTTTTTCATCACATTACTTTAAATTGTTTGGCTTAAATTGCAGCCACATAACATTCGATCAATATTCCTTTTACAATTCTAACAAATTTGACATCAGACAAAAAGCCTCCGATCAAAAGAAAGCAATATATGTATACACGAATTGTTATATATATATATATATATATATATATATATATGAGAGAGAGAGAGAGAGATAGAGAGAAAGAGAGAGAGAAGGAAATAGCAATTCCTTCATAATCGTTTAGTTTTGAGATTATAAATGTTTTGTTTTCAAAATGATATGTTTTTTTTTTTAGAGTTAATAGTACTTAAAAAAACGTTTTTTTTTGCGAAAGTTACCCAATAGAAATGATGTTCAAATATAGATGACCATGAATATTTTTTATTACTTAAGACTGCCAGAACTATTAAATTTGTTTGTTTGCTTGCTTGTTTGTTTGTTTGTTTGTTTTTGATTTTGTTGTTTTTTAGCAGAGCCATCTAAATACTTATTATTATTATTATTATTATTATTATTATTATTATTATTATTATTATTATTATTATTATTATTATTTAAAGTTTTTCACATCAGTGTTAGCTGATGGTTTTTCACTGGAGTTTGAGTGACAGAAAGTCTCCTCAAGTCTCCAGGACTCTTCTCAGCATTCTGAACGTTCTCAATAATGCTGCCGTTTGGATAATCTCCACTCGTCCGCCAACTTCCAAGTCCTCCAGTCCCTTTAATAATCCTTTAGTTACTGTGCCAAAAGCACCAATCACAATTGGTACAATCGTAACTTTCATGTTCCATAACTTTTTCTATTAATATTATTATAATTATTATTAAGTTTTCTTTTTACCAAACTCTCTGCGTAAGTAGGGCGTAATACTGATATTTCTAATAGGTGTTTAACTGGTTTGAATTCTGAGTTTCTTTTCTATTAGATAATTGATATATTAGGGTTAAGGAACTCATGTTGCTCTACTATTTACCCACAGCTTGAAAGAAAATAGTTGGTTGCATATCTTCCCCAAGGATATAAAACTCTTTGTGACATGCAAGTAGCAACGTCCAAGATATGAACTCGGGTCGCCCGTGCCCATTTCCTCAATGATAATTATTAAATTACCGCGTAAACTACCTAAATTACCTTTGAAAAGCTCGCTCTTCTCTCCAATTTCCGTGGAAGTTTCAAAATAAAATTTTAGAAACATAACAAAACTTTTGATTTTTAGTTTAAAATTAAAAATAAATATTTTCAAGGACTTTTTTATTCAGACACCTGCGATGTTGATTTCAATAAATTGAGGTCATTTTTTGGTTCTGCAATTTTTTTGTTTCGTTTTTGTTTTTTGTTTTTTTGTTCTTTTAATTTTTGCTGGGAAGACCTTGTGGCGTAATGGCTAACGTATTCAACAGTGACATCGTAGTATGCAAGTTCAATCTCCATTCGCGCTACAATATTCACTTTCCGATTTTGGGTTAAATAGTATGACAACAATTCTTCCACAAAATGTCTTTGGTATTAAATAACTCACGAATGTTGATATGCCATAAAACAAAGAAACTAAACTATAGTAAATTACTTTTGTCAATCTTCGGCGATTTTTGAGGTTGTGTTGTGTTCATGAACAATTGAAATGTTTACAAAGTAAAAGATGATCAGTAATTCCTCGGATTTCTAATCTCTCATTCTTTTTCACATCAGAGAATGAATCATTTTTCAAGTTTTTCCAACTTTTTTCCTGTAGGAAAGATTGAAAATGACAGACATGGATCTATTGCTTAGATTTATACTCGCCTTTTCTAATCGCCGAATAACAGTGGCGGTATTTGTTGCACGCCCCACCTAACGGTGGGTCCGGGCGCAGAACCCACATACGCCTGGCATTTTCTAAAAATACCTACGGCCCCGTCGGCATTTCCCTTATTATGGGCATCTCAGGCGTAAGGCAATAACCCACCTGCGAAGGGGGTAAAATCCTGGGAGGATGGCCCCTGAGGCCGAAGGAAATCACCAGTTGACAAGCCATACTCGGCCAGATCCGCGCCCGCCACGAACGTGGCTGACCAGAGCGTGACCTATCGACTGGAGCGCCAACCAGAAACCTTTTGGAATTGGTGGCATCACAACAGTGGCTGTAAGTAGTTTTAAAAACTGTCTGAAGTCTCTGTTAGTGTAGTCTAAGTACGGTGACTTTCGACCATCTTCAGTCATTGTCGAGAACCTGGGTACTCCTGTGTTGTGGAGTACTGGATTGTGTACTCTCTTTTCATAAACAACTTATCCTTTCAAAATATTCTTTCGATTCATGTATACTTGTACCATGACATGTCATGACCTAACTTGCTTTAGGGGTTAGAGTGTTCGCCAATGGCCCTGGGAGACTTGGGTTCAATCCCAGGTCGCGTCATACCAAAGACTCAAAAAATGGTACTTGATGCCTCCTTGCTTAACACTCAGCATTATAAGGTACGGATCAAGGGTAAAGTAGAGCAATCCAGGGAAGGAGTAGCGCCCTCCCCTACACATTGGTGTAGTAGCTATCGAAAAGGGAGCCTTCGGGTTACCCTCGACTATGGTCGCCAACTTTACTTACTTTACATATATTTACGGAGGCGTGCTCCGTAAGAATTATCTTCAGAAATTGACACGGCGACTCGAATTCGAACCCTGATAGATGCTGTTTATATTTCACTCCGCGTTAATACTCGTGTTAAAGGCAGGAATACAGTTTTTCTCCTCTCTCCCCAGCAATGGGTTTAATTGTTGAACCGACTGGATTTAGTTGTAGTTTGGCCGAAGAACTCCGTCTGCTCTTCTATTGATCTTAGTAGTTAAGAAGAGAAGTAAGAGATTCATGTCTTTCCCAGAGTCATTAGTACGATGTAAACGGAAACAGATTCATTTGGAATTAGAAGTCGGTAAGGAATCATATTAGAAAACTGAAATTTTGGATGGAAAACAATCTCAATTTTTGTTCCTTGCATTATAAACTTATCAACTTAATTCCTCTGAAGAGACTCAAACAAACAGTGTATATCCTAAACTTGTCAGAGAAAAATAAAATGTTTGCATACCATTTAAAGCAATAATTATTAGATTTCTGATTAACACTTACCCTAAAAACTGGAGCTGCTAGGGCAATATTTTAATCCACACCAGGTCACTAGGGCAATATTTTAATCTACTTAGGTCACTAGGGCAAAATTTAAACCACTCCAGGTCACTAGGGCAATATTTTAATCCACACTAGGTCACTTGGTCAATATTTTAATCAACATGAAGATTGCGCATGGTTAATGTTCTTGAATAAAGATAATATCGAATATGAGCTCTGCAGATTTTTCTCATAATGATAAACGTTACATCATGTGCCTTCACATATATATGGATTCGAGTAATCCTTTCTAATACTAATTGTTTTAAAACATATCTACATGGGATCATATTAGGTACTACCTATCCCGGTCAGAGTTGACTTACACGTAATGGCAAAGAAAGGGTTTCTCCAAACATGCAAGAGATCCCAAAATAGAGCATCACAACTGCATTGAGTTTATTAGAGTCATACTCAAAACAGACTTTTTGTCGGGGTCTACCTCCTCTGCGGATGTTGCTGCGGGTATATTCTAGACCTCAACAACAAAACAGGAAAAGTTTCAGAAAACTTAATGTAAAAAGAAAGAAAACATTGACAGACATTGCAGTTTTCCAAACGATGTGTAAAATACGCAGCGAAATACGTTAAGCTTGACAGATGTCCATTGGCAGGCATAGTTTTCAATCTTGTAATCATAAAAAAGCACTTAGGAGGCCTCAACTATTTTTTGTAAAAAAAAAAATTCAAGTAAGAAGATTAAAATTTTGGATGGAAAAAAATCTCAATTTATGTTTCCGAATCATAAAGTTATTAACTGAATTCCTCTGTATAGACTCATACAAATAAAGTATATCTTAAACTTGTAGTGAAAGATAAAACATTTACATACCATTTAAAGAAAGAGTTATTGGATTTCTGATAAACACGCACCTTCACAGCCGGGGTTACTTAGAGAAAACCTAAAAATATTTTTCAAGTTCGTTTTTGTTCTTAAAAAAATACATATTGCAAAATAAGCAAAAACTTTTTATATCAATTTAATTAGAATTTTTTTTTTCAAAGTGTCAAGCGAAATTTTTTTAAAAGATCAAACAATAAATGAAAACATTTTTAGTATTTTCATATTGCGTGCAATGGATTGTGATTCTGTATTTGGTTTGAATTTTTCTTTATTTTTACAACAGGAAATTTCTGTATTTATTTGTTTATGCGTTCAAAAATTATATATCAAAACACGTAAAAAATGTTTTATATTTACGTTATTAATTTCATTTTTGCCAATTGCATATTTACTTCTCTCTCTCTCTCTCTCTCTCTCTCTCTCTCTCTCTCTCTCTCTCTCTTTATATATATATATATAGTGAGATAGAGAGAGAGAGAGAGAGTGAGAGAGAGAGAGAGAAGTGTGTGCCTGTGTGAACGAGCATTATTCTCTGACTGTCTACATCTATCTATCTATCTTGCTGTGATTGATATCTACGTACCTTTCCCTTATAATATTGATGGATCGATCTGGATTTTGCAGATATTGAAAGCAACGCGTGTACATAATGATAAGTTAGCAGAAATATTGGGCCCAGCAGATATATATTAATACTATATAAAAACTATAAAATATTCAAAATCTCTGTACAAAAAGTATTTCGAAAAAGAATCAAGATATTTATTGAATTTCAAAGAATCCTTGAAAATGAGCAATGATGGTCGAAAGCATACAGGAAAAATTCAGAAATGTTTAATATAAAATTTAACTAAATTTAAGAAATACAGGAAAATTCAATGATTCATTTTGTTTGCTATTTTTAATCAAGTCTGTTTGACTGAAATATTGCTGACTATATATATATATATATATATATATATACCCATTGGCATAATGGTCAGTGTTCGCTAAGTCTCAAAAATTGGTACTTGATGTATCCTTGCCTACTGAGTATTATGTTATGGATCAAGGGTAAGGTGATCAACCCAGGGTAAGGTGTAGTGCTCTCTCCTAAACTTCCTTGTAGTCGTTATTGAAAAAGAGCCTTCGGATCGCCCTCGACTACTGTTGCCAAATTATTCCTTCATATTTATGGGAAAAATTAGAAATACATTCGACAGAATGGAAATATATTAAGAAGGAAAAAAACACGTTTAAGAAACTAGTTTTTTTCCATCCCAATACATTTTCATTTATCGGATGATTTCATTTGTAGAAGTATTGGCCGACGTAAAACCTTTCAATTTCTAGCTGTGCAACCTTTCAATTTCTAGCTGAACAACGAAGAACACGTATATATAAAAAATATATGATTATATTTTTTCTTGACAATGATACATGTGTGGAGCAGAAAAGCAATCGCAGAGAGTTCGCACACATGAAGGGGTCATCGAGAATCGGAAGAGCCAGTGAACAAATGAGTTTAGCCAAAATTCGGGAACTTATATAGTCTACAACTCTCATGCGACCTGCAGCAATTTTTCTTTTTCATTGGGGAATGGTTACGCCCACGTCTCACGTCTTTGTTTTCCATTGGTTACAGTTCACGTCCATGTGTTGCCTGTTCTCCATTGGCTACTTGCCCAAGCCCAATTACAGTGAGCTTCCCGGTAGCCACTTGTATGGGCGGACGTATCTGCCACAATTCACCATAGGACAAGGTGATATTCTGATTATCACTTAGCCGATATTATCCTCGGCCGGATGAAACTGTCAACAACATCCGCCGACACAACAACACCTGCAGGACATGGTGTCATTCCGGTAATCACCTCGATCTTATCAATATATCTTCCCGTGGTGTAATGGTTACTGTCGTAGGAAGTGGACACAGCGATACGAGTTCAAATCCTGGCCGAGACTAATTGCATTTCACATAGTACTAATACCCTTGGGAAAGGTATGAATCCAATTATTCTCCCTCCAGCTATGGGTAAATAGTAGGGCAGACTAGGTTCTTTAGCCTTGATAAGGCAACTAGTCTAGTAGAAGGAAAACTCTGAATTCAAACCTGCTAAACTTCGCTTAAAAATTGACCTTTTGTCACATCCTGCCCGAGCGGAGGGGTTGGTAAATATGATATAACTGTCAGCAAAATCCACCGTGTTCAATACCTGCAGATCACATTAATATATTGTAGAAAGAGTATAATAAAAGAGAGAGCATATTAGGTCACAGGGCAATATTCTAATCTATATGCAGGAGCTCAGTCACCTGGGCTGTAGAATACACCGACTGCTTATCTGCCGAGGAGTATGAACCATCTCAAAAGACTGCACCGGATATGACACTAAACAATCTGATGGTGAAACTCCAGTAATATTGGAGCTTTAGGGAATGCGGACTACCTCTTCATTGCCATTGCTTGCAGTCCCACTCTGACTCGGAGTGGTAGCACCTGATAGGGTCCTATCTATGGGTCAAATAGAATTGTTCGACACCTAGCCTGAGTGCAAACGAATGACTTCTGCAAAACTGAATGGTTAGATATAGAAATTATTTATTATTTAATTGTATGTAAACAAATTACTGATATTCAATTGAGTTGTAAGTGATACATAGCAATACTTGGAACAATTTAACTTTGTTGACTTATGCTAAACTGAATTGTTAGAAAAAGAACTGCTAGATTATTAATTTTTTGGTTAAAAATGTGATTACAAATCATATGAATATAATATATACGTGAAAACAGGATTTGGCATTAAATAACCAGCAATAGTTGATATGCCATAAAACCAATCTAAACCAAACCATATGAAAGAAGCAGAAAAAACACTTGGGAATGAAATAGTTAATGCTTTCAAATAAATATATCGTGAGGCTTTTGGTCTTGTCTTTTATTGACAACACTAAATTACTTTTACCTTTTATATATATATATATATATATATATATATATATATATATATATATATTTATATATATATATATATATATATATATATATATATATATAAGTATGTGTGTGTGCATATATATGTGTGTGTGTGTATATATATATATATATATATATATATATATATATATATATAGTATTTATGATATACTTAATTTCCAAATACTTTATTCTCTTTCAAAAATACTTAAGTTTACGCACACAACACACACATACATACACACACTTATATATATATACAGACCGACAGACAGACAGAGGGATAGAGAGATAGAGAGAGAGATTGACTGACTGACAGACAGAGACAGACAGACACACTGGCAGACAGACAGACAGGAAGAAAGACGGTATTTTTCAATAAAATTTCGTCTAAAATGTCTATTATTAAAATAAAGATGCATATTAGATATATATCTGTGCTAAATATCTATCTTTCTATCTATCTATCTATCTATCTGAGGGTTGTTCAAAAAGTTCAAAGACTCACCCAGATAGTATCGGATAAACCATTTAGTTGTTAAATATAGTCCCCCTTACATCAAAAACATGGTCCAACGATGATGCATCACGGTTATCCCATAACATAAGATGGAATCTTGATACTCGAAATATTCTTCCACAACATATTTGACCTTATCATTATTTCCAGAATGCCAACCACACAGGTGAAATTTGAGTAGAGAAAACTGGAAGAAGTCAAATGGAGCTAAGTCTGATGAGTAAAAGGGTTGCGTTGCAATTTGAAGTCATAGTTGCCTGTTTCAGTTACTGCAACGTCAGTAGTGAGAACGTCACATTATACAAGTGCCACAGCAAACCCTGCCTTCAGGTTTCCTTGGCGTTTTGACTTGGTTTCTTCTTTCAGTTATCTTAATTCTGATACTTAGTAATGTTCATTAATAGTTTCTTCCTTTTTAATCATAGACTAACAGGATTAGGCCTTCGAAATCCCCCACAAACTGAAGCCATCACCTTTCCAACCGACGCAGCCCCTTTTAACTTCTTCGAGGGTGGAGAACTAAAATGTTTCTACGGTTTGGTTTAAATCTTTTATTCTGATTCAAGGAATGATTTTTTTATTTACTGATCAGCAGTGTAATGTCTTAAGGTTAGCCTGGATGCGAATTAGAAGGGTTCCTGTTATGTCAACACTTTGGAACTTAGTATTCTTAGGACCCACCTTGCAGACAGCGAGATCATCCCTTATTTCTCATTAAAAACAGTGTGGACTAATCTCGAACTCGTGTGTATGAACTAAGCTCTCTGGTGGGGAATAAGACGACTCCCATCCAAATCATATATTAAATGTTATTAACTTGTTTATCAGTAGATGGGGTTTTTGAACGGCCTAGCTGGTCATCTTCCATACCACTTGAATTTTACAGCCATTTAGCATAGAAAGGGCTGTGCACAGCGAGTATCTGTACCATATCCTTAAGGGTCTAATTGAGTTTCATACCTTTCTTTTGCAGATCGTTTATGATTGCCCGAGATTCTGTTTTGTCCAATTTGTAGATTAGTGGCTCACTTTTCCCATTTGTACTGGCCTCACCTGCAAAGGAATTAAGACAGAAATCTAGATGATTTTTTTCTCACAACAATGGAAGTGGTTGTGTGTCGCTGCGAAAAAATATTGAGCAGTGACTCTGCTTTCTTGGTAAGGTGTCAGATATTTTGAACGACCCTCGTACGTGCATAGATAAATACATACGTACATGCATACATACGTTCATGTTCTAAAACATTATGATATAAACAAGTTGTTAAGAACCATACCATTTTGTTGGTATATATATATATATATATATATATATATATATATATATGTGTGTGTGTGTGTGTGTGTGTGTGTGTGTGTGTGTGTGTGTGTGTGTGTGTGTGTGTGTGTGTGTCTGTGTGTGTGTGTGTCTGTGTTTGTGTGTGTATAGAGAGAGAGAGAGAGAGAGGGAGATATATAGGGGGTTGAGAAAAAGGTAGATAGGTATATCGGCAAATGGATACATAGATATCCATAAGTTTATTTAGACAAATTTTCGTCTAAAATGGCCATTATATAAATAAAAATGCACATTAAATCTTATCTTTATCACACACAGACAGATACACACACACACACACACGCGAGTGTGTGTGTGTGTGTGTGTGTGTGTGTGTGTGTGTGTGTTTCAAAATTATTATCATAACACAAACAAATTGTGAGAGGAATATCGTTTGTTGGTTTTATTTTATCTTTTAAGTGAATCTCTATTTTTTCCTTTGAAAAACTGAAATTTTCCAGTCTCTAAAAAGAATAGTGATAGAAAATTGGCACGCCAGTCGTTATTGTCTCTTTTTTTATTTGTCAATTCAATCACTTATTTATTTATTTTAACACCACCATTTTCCGTTCAAATGTAATGGGCCATTACAGGTTTTGATGCTATATTTTAAAATTATGCTCAAACTCTTTTTCATTTTTTTTCTTGCAATTTCAAATATTCCTGATCGTGAGACCAGCGTTCTAACACATACTTCTCTAATAATCGAATTAAATGAGCTGATTTTAAAAAATAAAACAACCTATGAATATCTTAAACAGATATCATATTGTCGTTCAATTTTTGGTGCATCAGCATTGAACTACGTTTAGAAATACAAGCTTTTCACACGCGAATTTGCAAGTATTGTATACCCTTGTAGTTGTTAAACATCAGATTAAATTTTGTTTATTTATTTGTCTATTGATTTATTTATTTTATTATTCGAGACGGAGATGGCAGACGATCATCTAATAAAAATCACTGCCGGTACTCAGAATTATTTGGATAGCCAAGATATTACCTTCTTCGAAATGAATTTTCACAGCGTGGAAAGATTCCGATTCCAGTCTATTACGTTGTGGCATACTAAGTTTAACTAGTGGAGTTATTCGATTATCGTCAGAGGAAATGATCCATGTTCCAGTCCCAGAAGAGGCTATATATGTTTTAATAGGCGCAAATGTCATCGGGAAAGGCATGCATCCATCTCTTCTTCGGATCCTTACCAGGGATAAATAGTAGAGTACACTGAGCTTTTTAGCCTCAGTAATAGGTGTCCTAACGGTGAAATGGTTAAAGCGCTGGAATGCGGAATCGTAATAAGCGAGTTCGAAATCAGTCCCGCTATTACGGTCACTATCTAACAAAAACCCTTGAGAAAGGTATGAACCTCCTTATGCCCCTAGTTATGGGTTAAATAGTACTACTACTCTTCTTCTAGAAGGTTGGCTTTGACATTAAATTACCTACAAATTTTAATATGCCATTAAACAAAGAAATCAAACCAAGACAAATAGTCTAAGACAAAGGAAACTCTGAATTCTGTACTTAAAAATTGACCTTGTGTCATATCGTGCTCATCGCCTGGGAGGGATAAATGTTGAGAAAGTCTACTCTGCTCTTCTTTGAAAACAACCAGAAAAAACGATTTATCCTTTCACAGTAATGTCACCTGAAATTTCCAAGTGTTTAGATTTTTTAAAAATCGAGTCAAAATTAGGAATAAAATTTTAAATTTGGTTGGTCATGTTCAAGGAATTAGCTCGCAGCTTGAATCTCATTGTCCACTTATTCAATTTTTTTTTCTTGCGGTACTAATTAATGTACAAGCTGCGTCATTGGATATTATATTTTTCCAGACGACTCATCCCGCTACTAAATTCAATTTAGTTATTCTTAAGGCTAGAAGTATGAAGAAATCGATTAAAGGGACTCAAGAACTCTGCTAGTCTAGCTCTCAAATTTTTGCACCACATGAGGTGGCCTTAGATATGTCATTAACTAAACTTAGTATAAAGACCAGAAATATACTAGACTTTGAGAATCAGACTTCCTAAAAAAGGTCAGCTAGCCAAGCCCTCACATCATTGCACCACACGAGGCTGACTTAGATATCTATTGTCATTTACAAAACTTAGAATAAGACCAGAAATTTAGTAAAAGCTGTTTGAATCGAACTCCCTAGCCTAGCTCTCAAAGCATCACTATAAGAAAAGTGCCCTGAGATGTTATTAAAGTTAGTACAAACTCAACATCGTTTTTTTTTTTCATTTTCTTGTCAGTTTGAAAATTTAATGTATATTTTGCAATAAACTGTTATTTAGTTTTGTTCGTGTGATATAACAATTTAAAGTGCAAATATCATTCTGCTGATTTGTGATAATGATTTTCACAGTAAATTCTTTGGGTTTATTATGCTGATAAATCAAAAATAAGCAAACAAATTGATCGTTGATTCTCCAATTAAAATGTAGAGCAGTAATAACTACTTGAAATATCAACCAAACATTTGGGTCTGGACGCTATCAACAGATGTATACCAAAACACTGATTCCAATAATTTTGTTATGGTGACGAAAGACATGTAGATGAAAATGGTCTTGGATTCCTTCTCTGGTATGGATGAGAACTGGGACCAAGCTAAACAACAAGCAGAAGAATTCAACTAAAGCTATTCATTCTATAGTTGTTCGACATTTGCATCAAACCGGAACTAAAAATGTGTGGGTCATGCTCTGAAACGTGTAGATAAGTTTACCTACCAAGGAAGTAGTGTCCCATCAACCGAGACAGACATTAACACGCGACTAGCAAAAGTATGTACAGCTATCGATTGGCTATCGGTCATATGGAAGTCAGACCTGACAGATAAAATAAAACACAGTTTTTCCAAGCAACGGTCGTGTCGATACTGCTATATGGATGCACTACATGAACACTAACAAAGCATATGGAGAAAAAACTTGACGGCAATTACACAAGAATGCTGCAAGCAATATTAAACAAGTCCTGGAGGTAGCACACCACAAGCAGCAGCTGTACGGCCACCAACCACCCATCATGAAAATTATCCAAGTTAGACGAACCAGACATGCGAGACACTGCTGGAGAAGCAGGAATGAGCGCATAAGTGACATAATCCTGTGGACTCCTTCCCATAGACGAGCAAAGGCAGGACGACCAGCTAGTGTCTATATACAACAACTCTGTGCTGATACAGGATGTAACCTTGAAGACATACCAGGAGCAATGGACGACAGTGACAGGTGGCGGGAGAGGGTCGTGAATATTCGTACTGGCGGCATGACACGATGACCATGATGATGGAACCAAATCACAAAAAAAGATGCCACAAGGACAAGGACTAAAATGTATATAGAAAATATCCACTGCTAAAGAATCTACTCAATATCCCGTCATGGCATAATTGTTTGTAAGCCAGTCTCGCAGATCCATGAACATAGATTCCGATTCTCACATGATGACTCACACTTGCAGTCGTGTGCCAAGGCAATTCACACGGTGGTTTTTGTTTCCTTATTTCTTTAGGCGTGCTTACTGCAACGATTATCGTCGAAGGAAATGGAATCTCAGACGAGGTTGTTTACGTTTCAATTTGTGTTAATTGGGAGAGGTATGAATCTATCTGTTCTACACCAGATGAAAGTGAATAGTAGAGCAGACTAGTTACTTTTGCTTTGTTTAAACAACTCGTCTAAGAGAAGGAAAACACTGAATTCAAACCAGCAGTACTCTGATTAACCAATTTGTGTCTCATTTCTCTCGTGCTGAAGTGGTTGAATGAATTTATACAAAATCTATCCCTCAATTCTTTTTAAAAAAGAAAATTTAAACGAGTTATTCCTTCATCATAGCATAGTGGGCTTCTGAGACCAAGGGAGGGGGTTTAATACCCAGAAAAAAGGGACGAAGTTAATACGGATTTTAGAAGACTATAGAAAATACACTACCAGTGTATAAAAGCTTTTGAACCAAGGGAGGGGGTTTAATACCCAGAAAAAAGGGACGAAGTTAATACGGATTTTAGAAGACTATAGAAAATACACTACCTGTGTATAAAAGCTTTTGAACGAGCTGCGTAGAAAGAAGCGTATTGTTTATTTTATCATGAAAATTTCAGCTACGGAATCGGTGTTGAAGTATCTAGATCAAAAAGAACTTGTCAAACATCGGAATTATTCGTTGACTGATAAAAATCTGTATTTTTTTTTTTTAATTCGGTTGATGAAATGCTTCCACATCGAATGTCATTACAATGGAAAAGGAATTTTTATTTCGTTTGAACATATAAACAAAATGTTGTCGTTTCAAAGTTAAAACGACTTATCAAACTATTCCTGAAGTGAAACTTAGCTCAGAAATTCGGATCGGAATATACTGCAGACTTTTGAGGTAACCCTTGGCACTACCCTGACCCAGCTATGAGAATTCATAAGTTAATCTACAAGAGAAACGAAATTAGATCGATCGAGCTAGAAAGATTCGACTGCATTTGACAAAGCAGACGTAAGGTGTTTTTTCTCTCGATTCTCGGCTACTAACTTTGCATCTTACTGCCGAACTGGAAGGTAGAAATAAGATAAATCTGTTGGTCTCTGAAATTATTGTATTAAGTAAAAAGTTGATGTTGGAGAATTTCTATAAAGTACTCTAAACGCTAATATTATTGTAAAGCCACGTTGTTTTGTTTTTGGTCACAGACTTCTTTTTTTCTTTCCTTATTGTACGTAGACATTTGTCTAATCGCTTAAACCGCAAATGCTTGATTCGCAGTCCAGACCAAAAATCACAAAATGGGCGGATAGTGGATTAATCCCAGTTGCTCACGAAACTTTTCGGCATAGCCAGATCGGGATAGGACCCAAAGAATTAATCCATGGGCAGGCAGCTTCACGTCAGGTATGATTATATCCAAGTCCATAGTCGAGGGTAACCCGAAGGCTCCTTTTTCGATAGCTACTACACCAAGGTGTAGGGGAGGGTGCTACTCCTTCCCTGGATTGCTCTACTTTACCCTAGATCCGTACCTTATAATGCTGAGTGTTAAGCAAGGAGGCATCAAGTACCATTTTTTGAGTCTTTGGTATGACTCGACCTGGGATTGAACCCAGGTCTCCCGGGCCATTGGCGAACACTCTAACCGCTCGGCCAATGGGGAAAAAAAAGCAACAACAAAAATGAACTCTCCGAAATTAGGAAGAGAATTATGAAATTACGCAATATAAGGCTTATATAACTTGATTATTGATTTCTTCTAAAATATATACAGAATATAAGATATACATAATTTTGAAACCTTAGACAAATACCCATTGTGATTCGACTTGGGATTATGGTCCTTAACAAAATTTCACCATCAAAATTGTGATATTTCATAATATAAGTAAAAAGTAATTTTAAATCTAAGTACGATTTGATCTTGAAGTGTGAAAATAATATTAACCAACAGTCAGTAGTCAAATATGGATGTTTTCAGAATCAAAGCTTTAAATGATATTAAACACATTTACAACCATCCATTAGATTTTTGCCTTAAGAAAATAAAACCTAATAAGTGTAATAATCATTTGGAAGAAAAGGTTTTATGATTCAAAGAAATTCCTTGGCATATTTCCACATCTTTGTTGGGCCAATCTGGTATTTTGAGAAAACATTTGGTGGTTCATAAACATTAAGGTTTTCATGGCTTGCCATCAGATAATTGACACGGTAGGTTCCAATCTGACACAGGAAACGAAATACCAGCTAGAATTTGGAGGAAGGTGAAATGTAATTCTCTTGTCATTACTCTCAGGTCCACTCTGACCCAAAGATTATACGTTAAAAAATAATCTATGGGCCAATAAATAAAGCTACAGTAAAAATTTGAAAGTAATATACGTATTAAATCTGTGATAAAATTGCAAGGGATAAACAATGGTATTAATCTATGTTAAAAGTTACAATGTAAAAAAGATTTAAAAAATTATAAAATGACGACTAACGCAAAGAAAATGGTGACGGTGATAGTGGTGATATTCAAAGAGAAGAAGAAGAAGAAGAAGAAGAAGAAGAAGAAGAACGTTTCGGAAATTATTCGTATACGATATGGAAAAATGATACCATATATATTTAGGTAAATTATTTGTTATGAGAATAGTTACTTGAAGCTCTAATTTTTTACTAAGGATTATTCTTAGTTATCTGAAACCATATAAGTGCGTGTAAACAAATGACTATGATTAAATAGAAATAATTACTTGAAATCTTATTAGTATTAGTATCAGATAGGAATATGTGAAACCTTGCAAATGTGTGTAAATTACTTGTATTAGATAGGAATGTTGATATCATGACTGCGTGCAAAAAAAAAAAAATCTTCAGAAATAAGTATGTATTATGTACATACATTGTATATCATCTATCAACACTCTGTATTATTCTTTAACCTCTTGGCATAGAATAACCTTAGACAAGTTAACATGCCGTTAAAATCAACCCATCAATCAAAAACAAAAGAAAATACGCCCCGTGTTCTCGAAATAAACGCTTAACCGCAGTAACTATAAGTAGCCCAGTCGGCTAGGGCTACAGAATACATCTACAATATCTCTGCAGAGGGCAAAGACCCCTCTCCCCACGAGTGTCCTGCTTATGACGCTAAACAATGTGATGGTGAGGTTCGAATGTGATGATGAGGCTCCAGTATGGGGAATGCGGAGTACCCCATTCACTGCCATGGCTCCCAAGTCAACTCTGGCCTGAAGTGGTTGCACCTGAAATAATCTCATCAATGAGTCAATTAGAATTGTTTAATATCTAAACTGAGGGCAAAAAAATGACATGCAAAATAAAATTGTTTGAAAAAGAACTATTTGATCATTAAACTGTGTAAAAATAAATGTCTGATGTTTAATCGTTTGTGATATACAGCAATATTTGAACCCATTTAACGCTGACTAATGCTAAATTGAATTGTTAGAAATAGAACTGTTTGATCCTTTAACTGTGTGTAACAATACATAGCCATACTTGGAACTATTTAACTTAGTTGAACTTTGTTTACAAATAATATTTATCCAATATATATATATATATATATATATATAAACTGGATTTGGCATTAAATAACCTACAATGGTTGATATGCCATGAAACCAAACCAAACAGAGATTAAAGAGGTAATTTGCCTTTTAAAAGTGGCCATAGAATTAATGTCTTAGGGCAGGAAAAAATTAGAGCCCTCAGGTGGGTTCGTAGGATTCCTGGCGAAGTAAATAAAATAGTTTTTCTTCTCTTATATTTTGCTCTCAGTTGAGATGCACACTCGCTACTTGAGAGAATATAATGTTCAGTTTTTGTCTTGCTTTTTACAACTTCTTTGAAAAATTTTATACCCAAAGTTTTTAGCACCTTATCCTTAGGACTTAGAAAACACTGACTGTATCTTCTGCAGAGGAGTAAGAAACCACCGGAAAAGGGGTAGCTTTGTTATGTCGTTACACTATGAATCAAAGTGTTGTTAACTGGGGGAGTGTGGAGTACTCATTCATTACTATTATATTCAGATGAGTAAGTACTTGTTAGAATCCTCACTATGCATAAAAATATTTTTAAATATTCATATTCGATAGGACCGGGCGCACCAAATATTTTTCAAGAAGCAACAACACAAAAAGGCGTAAATATGAACGTACAATGAACGCAATTTCCTAATCTCGCGGCATTAAATAACCCCAAATGGGTGGAAATACTTTTAAAATCTATCAATCAATCAAAACCAAAGCTTTAAATTGTTTTATATACGTTGCTGAATAATTCTTATTGAGAACCCATTAATGTCCTTTTCTCTTTTCATACCAACCTACCTGACCAATCAGTATCGAATATTCTTCACGAGTAAATAATATTCAAGACGACATTAATTTTGATTTATACATTATTAATTTTCAGTGACCTATACATTATTTATAAAAATCTCCCGCGTTAATTAAATTGCAAATGAAAGGAGCAGCACTTTCTTGAAATGATTATTAGATTTGGAGTATTGTTTTCCTCTGTATTTTTTAGATTTTTTTTTTTAGTGTCTATTGTTTTCACTCGTATTTCTTTGCCTATTTTTCCTGATGACTTTCTCTACAAGGTTTTTCTATGATTTCTGATAACGAGCCCCAGGGGCCGAAATCAAGTCCATTAGAGTCCGGATCTGTGGTGCACTTTAAGTTCATATTAACAATAAATCTCTGTTTCGCTTATTTTCCTTTTCTTTAATGGTTATTGCTTTTATTCTTGCCTTTCTTTTCTTTTCTTTTTTGTCATCTTCGTTGAGTTTATGATAAAAGAACCATTTTTACTTTTAATGTGAGACAATATCCGACAGCAATTTTCCATGTTTAAAAAGAGAACTGAAATCAAGAAAGAAGTCAAATAGGGAAAAAGTATGAATTCCTTAATCTTTGATATTGAATACAATGAAGGAACCATACGTTGTTGAAATAATAAGAGAAAACTATGTTGAGGTAAATTCAAGTGGTCGAGGTGAAATGATATGGGAATACAAAGAAATAAAAGAAAAGAGGAGAGGTAGGGGGAGAAGAGAGAGAGACAGACAGACAGAGAAACAGAACATCACTGGTCTTTAAGTAAGGATATGGTAAAAAAAGTAATAAAAAGAAAGAAGGCTAAAAATTGCAAGGGACAGATGAACAAAAATGTAAATTTATGTCAAGAGTTCAAATGTAAAAACGAAAGATCAAAAATCATAAATTGACGACTGATCCAAATAACAAGGTGATGCTGATGATGATGATGGTAGCAGTGATGGCCAAAGAGATGAGAAAAATGCTGAAGGATATAAACTGAACAACTATTCCAAGAAGAAGAAAAAGAAGAAGGAGGACTGAAAATGAATAAGATGATGATAAAAGAAAGAAGTTGCTGTATGTAATAAACTGAGGCTCAAGAGAACAAATATGGAATAAATGAAGCTGAATGAAATAAAGAGAAGTATTCAAGAAACTAAAAGGAAGAAAGAAATAGAAGAAGAAAATGAAAAATGAAGAAGTTAAAGACGGATGAAGCATTAGCTTTGATTTCTACCAAAATGTCGAAAAGCTTGATCAAGTATATTTCTGATGCCTAAAGCGCCAGCCCAGGAAGCAATGGTGCGTATTCATGCGCAGGAAGGTCTCCGTCTAAAAAATTGTCCTTGCGTCACATCCTACTCATGGCGAACAAGTTAAATAAATTCGGAACAAGAAGAGGGGAGTTCTCATAGCGTAATGTCTAACGCGCGGGATCGTGGTCTCGAATTAAACGATAGGTTTGGTTTGGTATGGTTTTATGGCATATCAACCATTGTAGGTTATTTAACGCCAAATCTGTTCCTATGTATATAAACAGTTCTTTTCAAACAATTCACTTTAGCATGAGTACAGTTTTTTGTTTACACCCAGTTAAATGTTTGGGGAATATTATCCCCTTTGCTGAGATGCAGTTGGAGTTTTCTGCAGCCCCAGCCGACTGGGCAGGAATTAAATGAATTCGAAATCCAGTAGGTTATATGAAAGGCATGAACCACTGTTACCTCCTCCAGTTATTGGTTAAATAGTATCACTGGTGCTATTCTTCAAGGGTGGCTTTGGAAGTAAAAAAAACAACAAAAAAAAACATAAAGGTTGACATGACATTGAACGAAGAAACCAAAGAAGAAGAATAGTAGCAACAACAACAATAACAACAGCAAAATCATTATGATGATGGAGAAAAAGAATCTATCAATAGAGATAAACTCATAACTATTACAAGAAAATGAAAATGATACCATTAGAAGTCGAAAAACAAAAAGAAAAAATTAAAGGCAATAAATAGAAAAATCATATTAAAAAAATCATTTTAATTCAGGAAATAACCCACAGCTTGTTAGCGCATAAGAGACTTAAGGGTTTTCACATCTTTTGTAAGCATGTCATTGGTCGGTAGTTGCTTCAGAAGGTCTTTTTTCATGGTCTTTCAGAATATAGAGTTTTTTCCTTTCTTCATTCATTCTGTTAGTCTTGTCTATCATAGGTATATACGTAGTTTTTGAACTTTTCTGTCTTGAGTTGATGTGAACCTTTGAACCAGAACCTATGTATTCCATCGTATCTTCGTACCTTCCATTTCGTTACTTTGTTGAGAGTAAATTTTAGGGAATGTCTTCCAGCTTTTGAGGCTTCCTCAATTCCTAGTGATTCATGTTAACTGTCGTTTAACCATTCATCCTTACTGTCGTTTAACTGTTCAACCTTACAGTCGTTTAACCGTAGCAGACGTCGCTGAATGAGATATACCGGTGGATTATTACAAGAACAAAAAGAAATGAAAGAAATACAAAACTGCGTTAACCAGAACAACTATACGATAAAGAAGAAGAAGAAGAAGAAGAAGAAGAAGAAGAAGAAGAAGAAGAAGAAGAAGAGGGAATATGAAGTAAGAATGGAAAAATGAATACCAAGAAGAAGAAGAAAGAGGAAGGAATATGAAGTAAGAATGGGAAAAGGAATACCAAGAAGAAGAAGAAGAAGAAGAAGAGGAGGGAATATGAAGTAAGAATGGAAAAATGAATACCAAGAAGAAGAAGAAGAAGAAAGAAGAAGGAATATGAAGTAAGAATGGGAAAAGGAATACCAAGAAGAAGAAAGAGGAGGGAATATGAAGTAAGAATGGGAAAAGGAATACCAAGAAGAAGAAGAAGAAGAAGAAGAAGAAGAAGAAGAAGAAGAAGAAGAAAACATTTACACAAACACTGATGTCAACAAAACCTCTGAGAAGAAAAAATATGCATATTTTGTGTGAATATTACGAAAGTATCAACAAAGATTAATAGAAGGGTAAAAAAAGAATAGACAAGTTCTGTAAAAGTAGAGATTCTGAAAATATGAGGCAAAAAGACGATTTATCTGAAAAACGACAAAAGACAGAAAAATAAATGGTAGTCATAAAGTTGAATTAATGAGAAAATTTGAAAGAAAATGGTAAAAAAAAAAGAAAAAAGAAATGTCTATTATAAGATAAGTTTTAAAAATAATTTTCAAAAAGGAAGAACATTTTCTGAATGAAGTAGAAATGCGCAAATAAAATAGAATTCTAAATATGAGTGATTTAAATAAGGTAGTGCAATTACCAAAGTAGAAGAAAAAATAAAAAATACAGGACGAATAACCGATAAAAATGGAGACAAAAAAAAGAAAAAAGAAAACGAAATTTAATATGAGTGAAAGAAAGTGGAAAAAGACGAGAGGGAAAAAGAGAAACAATGAATGCATGACAGAAAGTTAAAATAAATGATAATTTTTAAAAAAATCGACCAACATTTTTTTCTTTCTTTTAAATTTTGTAGAAAGAAAAAAAAAAATCTCTCCACAATGAAAATAGCCAACGCCCGTAGGTGAGGCAGAAAAGTGAACGCTAGAAAAACAGGAAACTGAACTCAAAGAAAAAGGAAACATCTCATTCAAAATGAAGGCAGAGAGACTTGTTTGAAACATGCGCAGTGAGTGGCCTCCGAGCTTTGAACAAATATGCAGAATAAGTGAACGGAAACAGTGTCGTCATCCTTCCGCCTAGCATTGTTTTCAAACGACTTTTCTTTTTGCCATTTGAAATCCATTTTGTTTTCATGGATAATTTGTTAATTTAAGGTTCTTTCTTATCTCCCCATTTTCACAAATATATTTTTCTCCTAGTATTGTCAGTGTCATTGTTTCAAAAAGGTATTGTTTAAAAGAGTTTATTTAATTGTGCTTCGTCAGCATTGTCCATAGTATTGAAAGTAAGAATATAGAAATTAATAGCACGACTAAGTTTCGCTTAGATACAACTTTATATATATATATATATATATGTAAAAGAATATTTAGAATCACAACCTCCATTTTAATATGAATCATCGATATCATCATGTACAACTGTTTATGTGGAAATAAAACAAGAGAATGGGTTGTCGAATATATATATATATATATATATATATATATATATATATATATATGTGTGTGTGTGTGTGTGTGTGTGTGTGTGTGTGCGATCAAAAAGTCTAATCCAAACGTAACGAGTCTAAGGCTTTGATTTTTACAATTCGAAATAGAAAAGCAAGATAAAATGGCCACAAAGCGGATTCAACTAAACAATAAAGTAATGTTTAAATACAAGGCCGGGGGTCAATTCAATCTTGCTATGGCAACCAGTCTACGAGAAGGAAAACTCAAAATTCAAACCTGTTAAATTCCTCATAAAAATTGACCTTGTGTCATATAATGCACGTGCAGGGGTGTTGGGTTTACGATGTATATGATGAAGTGATTATATCAGAAATTGATGCAAGACTCTATCTCCCTTCACTCCTTCTCTCTATCTATCTATCTATCTATCTATCTATCTATCTATCAAATTAAACTTGATGAATACCAGAGGAATACCATCAGGAAACTGGGTTTTTCATAATTTTTTTATCATTATCTTATTTTATACTTGCCGCCCAATCGGCAATCGGCAGGGTTAATATAATACGCCAGCTGCATCTTTGCACAGAAGTAAGATTATCCCTCCCAATGTATGACCTGGATATGTCACAAAACATCTGATGATGTGGCTCTAGTCCTGGAGATTCGGGGGATGTAAATACCCTTTCATAGCTATCACTCTAAAGTCATGGGTGTCCTCGTGGTGTAATGGTTAAAGCGATGAACTGCGGAATCGCAGTACGCGAGTTCGTACTCCAGTCGCGCTATTACGTTCACTTTCGGGCAAAATACCCTTGGGAAAGGTATGAACCCCCTTATTCTCCCTCCAGCTATGGGTAAATAGTAGGACGGACTAGGTTCTTCAGCCTTGGTGAGGCAACTAGTCTAGAGAGGAAATCTCTGAATTAAAAACCTGTTAAACTCCGCTTAAAAATTGACCTTGTGTCATATCCTGCCCGAGCGGAGGGGTTGGTAAATAGTATCACTCTAAAGTCCACGCTGATCCGAAGAAGTTGTACTTGTTAGTGTCCCATCAATGGATCAAACAGAATTATTTAATAATTTACTATACTTGAAACATTTTAACAATGTCCAAACAGATGATTAATGTTTAATTGAATTAATAATATTAAATAGCGATGTTGAAGACAAAATATAAGTGTACAAAAAAAATGGTAATACTTGGAATCATTTTATTGATTTGGTTTGGTTTGTTCTTTAGAGCACATCAAGCATTGTAGGTTATTTAATACCAAATACATTTGCGTATATATTAAACAGTTCTATTTCAAACACTTGAGTTTAGTATGGGTATAGTTTTGGTTTATAAACAATTCTATTTCAAACAAGTCAGTTTAGCATAAATACGCAGTTTAGTTCTTTTTAACCAACTGATTGGACCCTTTCAGGTGCTCCCTCTCCGAGCCAGAGTGGGCCTGGGAGAAATGCCAATGAAGGGGTACTCCGCATTCCCCAAAGCTCCAACATACTGGAGCCTCCTCATCAGATCGTTTAGTGTCATTACCGGAGCACTCTTTGGGGGAGTCTAAGCCCTCTGCGTAGAAGCAGTCGGTTTATTCTGCAGCCTCCGTTTCAGCCGACTGGATACATTTTATTGTGTACAAATAATAAAGGACAATACTTGAAATCATTTTAATGTGCACAAACAATAAAGAGCAGCATAATTATATTTTGTTACAAAGAACAATTATACTGTTATGAAGATGGTCAGACAAACTGTATTGTTTAGCTAGAGAATATATCATATATATTTTGATTTTCATTATATATATATTGTCAATTCTACCTGGTTCTACATAAAATGATTCTTTAACACGGAAAAAAATCAAGAAATAATTGTACAAACCTCAGAACGAACATTGCCGATCATTTTTCAAGCTTTTTTCTAACAGGGCAAGGATGCTTGCGTATGTGAATCTATTTAGCAAGAGTCAGAAATTTTCACTTGGAGGAGGTGCCTGTAGTGTAATAGTTATCCTCGAAGGAAATGAACACGACGACACGAGTTCAAATACCGGACGAAACTGATTGCATTTCACAGAGCACTAAACATATCTATCTCCCTCCAGCTATGGGTAAATAGTAGGGTAGACTGAGTTCTTCGGCCTTGGTGAGGAAACTAGTCTATGAGAAGGAAAAATCTGAATTCAAACCTGTTAAACTCTGCTTAAAAATTGACCTTGTGTCATATCTTGCCCGAGCGGAGAGGTTGGTAAATATGGTCAAACATTTTCACATTAATTGCCGATTTTTTGCGCGTAGGTTTTATATGTAAGGCATGATCACCCCTGCCAACGGAACGTTTGATGAAGGCATACTGAGCGAGTTGCTTGTCGACTATGATTGTCCATTGTTCAATGACGCTGCGCCAATAAATTCCCAGTCTTGTAAATCAATGTTGATTTTGCGCAGATATAACGTCATAATCATTGCAGAAATCAGCTTGGCTTCGGTGAATATATTTTATTGATACTTTTACCATACATTGCAACCTTCGTACAAACAAGATGACAACACCAATAAAAAAAAAGGCTTTAATGTTGATAAACTCTATATTGGGTATGTGTGACCTTTGCAGAGCCTCGATATCTGAGACAGGCGATTTTATTTGGGTTTGAAAGGCGTGTTACAAAATTCATTGATGATATTACTCAAAAACACTGATTCGGAGCTTTATATTAAGCATATTTCTCTAGCATAGAAGAGGGTAGTAAGAAAACAAACTCTTTGGAAAAGGATTTTTATTTCCATTTTTGTATCACGCTGTGACTAGACAAGGTCCTCAGGTTTTGAGACGGATTTTAACGTGATAAACTATCTCCTTTCCAAGATTTCATCCTCGGAGAAGTGCTGCATTGATAGAGAAAAGAGAGTAAAAACTGAAATATTTTGACATCAACAAAGCTGGTTCTGTGTAAAGTTGGCAAGATACTGGGTTATAAATTACCAAGACTAATCTGTAAGTTGAAAGATTAGCAAACATGAAAGCAAATGTTCATGAAAGCTTACAATTTAACCTCTCAATGGGTAATGATATTTTACGTACAGGAATTATTTTACAAAAGAATATGCAATACTTTTAGCTAAAAGTCAACTAAAATAAGTAAATAATTTATTCCCCTTATATATATATATATATATATATATATATATATATATATACGTGTGTGTGTGTGCGTATTATGGCATAAATTCTTTCGCTTATACTACTTACCAACACCTTAAACCGGAAAAACCAGTTGAAAGAAAATTTATATTTTTAAGGTCATTTCTAATTTGCCCACAGCTTTATCTCTTTCATCCAGAAAATATTACATTAGCCTCGGGTGTTGTAATGGTTTGTAATCTTGACTACTAAACCCTCATAAGAGAGTTCCAAACTCATTGGGAGGCCATTCATTCGGGCTTGTGCCACATCTAAGCAAAAAGCTTAGTAAACTGAAACTAACTTTTACTTTGATTATCGGTACCATTATGTGCTACATTTAAAATCCGGGTCTACATTTTACTTTCTTCGAGACAAATACCATTTTTAACCAGAAATAATTCAACTTATGCCTCACTTTCTGATCATCCCGTGTGCAGGATGACAGAGTTTGTGGATATATTATTTTGCTTGGAAATTTTAACTTTTCAGAAGCTTAAGAAAGGTGAACAGAACAGTGATATTAAGGAAGATTTTCACCTGAATTTCTCTTGACTTTAACGTGGTAACTTCTGGAAGGCCCCATGGAAGTTCTTTTGTGAGAGCGTGTCAATGACCTTCGTCACACCCTCTTTCATCTCCTCAATTGTCTCATAACGACAGGCTTTAAGTTTTTTCTTGAGCTTAGGGAATAACCAAAAGTCACAGGGAACAAGGTCTGGACTACAGGGAGGGTGACAAACTGTCTTGATGTCCATCTTGGTCAAATAGCCTGTGAAAAGGAAGGAGTTGTGGACTGGTGCATTGTCCAGGTGGAAATGCTACTGACCCGATTTGAAGAGTGCTGGCCTCTTCCGACGAAATCTCTTCCTGAATTCCCTTAAGATCTCAATATAGTATTCCTTGTTGACTGTCTGTCCAGTGGGAACCCAGTGCATGTAGATCATGCCAGTGCTGTCAAAAAAGGGGATCATGAAATGGTTGTGGGTGGATTTGCTTTGTCTGGCCTTCTTGGGTCTGGGAGAGCCAGCATGCTTCCACTGGGAACTCTGTCTCTTAATCTCTGGGTCATAGCAGTAGATCCAGCTTTCATCGCAGGTCACCAGAGCATCAAGAACTGCGGGATCTGAACTGATCAGCTTGACCATCTCCCTGCTGTCATGATAACGTCTTTGTTTCTGCTCTTCTCTGAGCATCCTTGGGACAACCTTCTTGCAAATCTTCCGCATCTTCAGTTCCTCGCGAATGATTGTATGTACAGTTCCCACACTGACATCA